>OY998144.1:14123958-14737723 GCA_963921925.1 Sphagnum tenellum
AAGAACACCCCGATGCGAGGTGTTTTGGATCCTGTTGTCGAGCTCTAAACATTCGGGAGTCCCGGAGGACTCCAAATCCCAACTTTTCCAAGTGTTGGGCTTCACCCCCACACTTGGCCAAAGTAGGGTTGCGACACTCTCCCCCACTAGAAGAAAGAGGTCAATGTCCTCATTGACACTTAGAATTTCCTTTCATACAATTGCAATTGCTTTCTTTTGGATCCTTGGCCATTTTGCCAACTTTGTGGCTAGATCTTGTCTCAAGCTAACTTAGGCGTCCCCAAGTTTCCAACACTTTCTTGACAAGTCCAAGGGTGTCCTCTCCGGGACCCTCTCCCCTTGCTTCGTCAAAAGACTAACTAGCCTAATTGACGAAGCTCCTCATTTGGGAGGAACTTTTTCATTCTTCCCCTCATGAGGAGCCTAAGTCAAGTCTACTCTTGACCTAAGCTACTTGACATGACTCCTTTCCCTATCCCGCGCCTCGGTCACAACAACCAAGCCTTAACTAAAAGGTTTGCTTATCAAGGTACGAGAAGCAACACCTAGGTTTGCCAAACCCAAGTCCCAAACTACACTTAAAGTATGTGAGCGGGGTCATGACTTCCCGCGTTGGCCACACTACAAGCCAACCCTTCGGGATGCACCTTAAGGCATGTGCATGTCCCTGCAAGCTCACCTTGCTTGCCTCCTCTTTTGGGCTCAAGTTTCCTCAACCCCAAACTAGGAGTCCGATTTTGATTTGAGCCTACGCAACATAGTTCCATTTATCCATGCCACAACCCTATTTGCCTTAACAATTTTTCCCCATGATACAATCTCTTGGAAGTTATAATGCCCTTTTTATTTCACTTGCAACTTGATGTGGTACATTTTATGGAATTCTCCCCCTCTAAAATAAAGGTGATGCCCTCATCACGCTCTACGCCTTTTCTTTGCCGGTCTAGTGTGAAATTCTTCTATGGCTTCTTGGGCATGTTCCATGTCGGACTCGTTCACCCAAGAAGCTTCTATTGCATGGTAACCTTTCCACTTCACTAAGTATTCCCGCTCTCGTCCCCTAAGTTGCCTTGATTTGAGCACGGCCTCAACCTCAAACTCTGGTTCATTATGAACTAAGTCCGGCGGAGGCCTTGAGTTATGCTCTCGATTAGGCCTTGAGGCATCGCGGGAGACCGGCTTCAAAAGGGACACATGAAATGTGGGATGAACTCTAAAGTTTTCCGGAAGTTCTAACTTATAAGTGTCGGAAAGTTTCTTTTCCAACACCTTGAATGGCCCCGCATATGGGCCTAAGAACTTATGACTCAAACCTTCCGGTAACCTAAAATTCTTGATGTTCAACCACACTTCGTCTCCCTCTTGAAACTTCAATTCTCGTCGGGACTTGTCCGCAAAATCCTTGTACCTTTTGTGCGCCTTCTGCAAGTTAGCCTTGGCCAACTCCCATAAGCGCTTCCTTTCTCCATCAAGCTGCGTCACCATTGGCACTTCCTCACTTGTATCAATCGAAGGTTGTCCTTGCGTTGCCCAAGTCATGGGCACAATTGGTGACCTTCCCGTCACCATTTGAAATGGGGTGGACCCAGTTGCGGAGTGTTCCGAGTTGTTATAACAAAACTCGGCTAACTCCAAATGGTCCACCCAATCTTGTTGATCCGCCGCCACATAATTCCTCAAGAATTGTTGGATGACCAAGTTCACCCTTTCGGTTTGTCCATCGGTTTGGGGGCGGAAAGAGGTGCTCATCTTGAGCTCCGACCCCATTCGCTTCCACAAGGCCCGCCAAAACTTACTTGTAAACTTTGGGTCTCGATCCGACACTATGTCTTTTGGAAGCCCATGGTGTTTGAAAATGTGGGAGAAGAATAACCTCCCCGTTTCTTGTGCCGTTGCTTCATCCTTTGTGGGAATGAAATGTGCCATTTTGCTAAATCGATCCACTACAACCATGATGGCATCGAATCCCCTTGAAGGGGGCAGACTTACCATGAAATCCATTGACACACTTTCCCATGGCCCTTCGAGAATTGGCAAGGGTTGCAACAAACCCGCTTGCTTCTTGTTGAGGGTCCGGTTTTGTTGACAAGTTAAACAAGTCTTCACGTACTCCTCCGCACTATCTTTTAAGTTGGGCCAATAATAGGACTTCTTTAGGAATGTTGTGGTGCGCTTTGCACCACCATGGCCCGCAAGTGGTCCATCATGACATTCCTTCAAAAGTGTGTCTCGCATCTTCCCTTCCGGCACATAAAGTCGATTTTGCTTCTACCACAATAATCCATTTCTCAAATGGAAGTGGGACTTGGCTCCATTTTGGATGCTTTGCCTTGTCTCCTTGGCAAAGGCATCCCGGCGGCTTGCTAGTCTAACTTCCTTTTGAAGTTCCGACTCTCCAACACACACCATTCTAAGTTGGTGTTTCCGGCTCAAGGCATCGGGCACTATGTTCTCTTTTCCCGGCTTGTGCCGGATGTCCACATTAAACAAGGCTAATGTGTCTTGCCACCTTTGTTGTTTTGATGACAACTTGGGTTGCGTTGCGAAGTACTTCAAGGTCACATTGTCGGTCCACACCACTACGTCTTTGGAACCTATGTAGTGGCCCCAAGTCTTGAGGCAATGTATGACCGCCCACATCTCTTTCTCGTGTGTTGGCCACCTTCGCTCCGTCTCACCCAACTTCTTGCTTTCAAAGGCCACCGGTCTTCCTTCTTGCACCAAGACTCCCCCAACCGCAAAGTCGGAGGCGTCGGAATGAATCTCGAAGTCTTTGTCGAAGTCGGGTAACTTCAACACCGGCGCCTTCACCAAAATGCCCTTCAATGTTCCAAAGGCTTCATCGCATGCTTGTTCCCATTCATAGGTGACGGCGGACTTCTTCAAAAGGTTCGTCAAAGGCGCCGCTATCTTTGCAAAGTTCTTGATGAACTTGCGATAGTATGAGGCTAATCCTAAGAAGGACCTCAAGGCGGGAACCGACTTGGGCGGCTCCCAATCCAAAATGGCCTTAACCTTGTGATCGTCCATCCTCAAGCCCTCTTGAGTTATCCTATGTCCCAAAAAGTCTACTTCCGTCACCCCAAATTCGCACTTCTCGAGCTTTGCATACAACTTGTTTTCCCTTAGCCTTTGGAACACCTTGCGAAGGTGTTCCGCATGCTCCTCCAAGGAGCTACTATAGATCAAAATGTCGTCTATGTAGACGACCACGAAATCATCAAGCCATTCGCGGAATATGTCATTCATGAGAGTGCAAAATGTGGCGGGTGCATTGGTGAGCCCAAAGGGCATCACCATGAACTCGTATGAGCCATACCTTGTGCGACAAGCGGTTTTCTCTTCGTCCCCTTCCGCTATCCTTATTTGGTAATACCCGGAACGTAGATCAATTCTACTAAAAACCTTGGCTCCCGAGAGACGGTCAAATAGATCATCGATGCGAGGTAAAGGATACCGATTTTTCACCGTTGCCTTGTTGAGTGCTCTATAATCAACACACATCCTCAAAGTCCCATCCTTCTTGTGAACAAAAAGGACGGGTGCCCCATATGGCGACTTGCTTGGTTTGATATACCCTTTTGCAAGGAGTTCTTCGAGTTGAACCTTTAACTCTTTCAACTCCTCATGGCTCATTCGGTATGGGGCCTTGGCGGGAGGTTCCACTCCCGGCATCACTTCAATCGCATGATCAACCCGTCTTCTCGGGGGCAAGTCTTCGGGCAACTCGGCGGGCATCACATCCGGGAACTCTTCCAACACTCGCCTTATGCACTTGGCGGAAGTCATCGACTTGGTGACTTCCTCGGGCTCATACTCGTCCAACACCCGCATCACACACACCATGCCAAAACCTCCCACACATTCCTTCTCGAAAACTTTTCCTACCATAAAGCGGATGGTTGGATCACCCACACAAGGCAACTCATGTGCCTTGACTCGCACAATCCCACTTTTAGACGGGATTCTAACTATCCGATTGTGCCCTTCTATGAGCACATTGTTTTGGGTGATGAACTCCATCCCCAAAACACATTCCATTCCACCCAAAGTGGAAACCAGCAAGTCCAACTTTCCTCTCCAATTCCCCAATTGAAGAGGGACTCCTTTCGCTTGTAACGTAGTTGGATGGGGAATCCCATCCGCAAAATGCACCTCAATGGGTGCCTTGAGCTCCTCTAAGTGGAGCTCCATCCTTTCGGCGCTCTCCCGAGTTATGAAGTTGTGAGAGGCCCCTGTGTCCAAAAGACATAAGACATCCCGCTTAGCAATCTTCCCTTTTAAGAAGATCAGTCGATTGCATTCTTTTTGGGCTAGAGTGGCATTGAGAGCAAGTACCTTTGAGCTCCCAACACCGGATTTGGGCTTGGGGCAATCCTTGGAGTAATGCCCCACCTCGTTGCAATTGAAACACGCACCCTTGGGCTTGTCTCCAGAATTCCCTTTGTTTTGGCTCCCTTTGAAAGGAGCCCCTTTCTTCACAAAATTTCCCTTTGGCTTGAACCCCGAGCCTTGAAATGGTTTGGGCTTATCCTTGGTTGGGCTTCCTTGCCCCCGGTTCCACTCCCCTTCATGCCTTGGCTTTTTGTGAAGGAACTTGTTGTCCTTCTTGAACCCGGATTTGTCGCTCCGCCCCACATCCGAGAAATTCTCCACTTTCGTGATGGCCTCGGATAATGAGGCGGGCCAACTCTCCTCAAGTTTTCGCTTGGCCCAAGTTGGAAGTCCCATCACGAATTGGCACACCCGATCCATCTCGTGCATGTGCCGTACCTCGAGCATGAGTTCCGAATAAGCCCTCACATATTGCCTCAAATTTTCATTCGGGGCATTCACAAGGTCACGAAGCTTGCACCTTGAAATGTAATCGGAGTTCCTCGGGACAAATTCCGCCTCAATGCGGTCTTTAAAAAACTCCCACGTATAGCCATGGCTCTTCCCCTCCTCCTGTCGCACCGTCCGCCACCATGTGGCGGCATAGCCCTTCAAGTAGGATTGGGCAAGCTCCACGACGGAATGCCGTCCAACCTTGGCGGCATGCAAGTAGTTGTCCATCTCCGCAAGCCAAGCATCCACAACCTTGCGGTCGCGGGCGCCATCGAAGTTCCCGGGCTTGGCCGGTTGAAACCTTTCACCCTTGGAGGCTCCCGTTTTGAGAGCCGCCACCAACTCACCGAAGTCGGATCTTCCCATCTTGAGGAGTACTTCCAATTGTGCCGGGGTGAATAGGACCGAGCTCCTCTCTTCCTCACTTTCGGGCTCATCACGGTCCTCCCGGGGCATGGGTTCCTCCTCCCCAATAGATTCGGGCGGGGCTACTTGGTCATCGACGGGCTCTTCCATCACGGAGTCTCGCAGTTGCTTGCGGTTCTTCTTGGGAGCCATCCGAACCCAAGAAGTGAGCTTCACCACTTGCTCTGATACCACGTGACGCGCTCCCAAGTCACGGGGGTGAAACCCACTTGAGGGTCTCACCAAAGTCAAGTTGCGGAATTGAGACTTGGTAGCACGCTCCCGGCTTCCAACTCTAGAAAGGGGTAGAGGGTCGAGTTGGGAGCCCCGGGATTAGACTAGGAAGAGATCAAGCTTTTAGATCACACGAACCTGTATCACAAACCAACACGAGCTGGTTAGAATCCATTTGCACTCTTTTGGTGTTGGGACAAGCCACGGGGACCCGGACTCACTTGGACTCACCACATCCTTGGCTCGGGAGTATGCCACCACCATACTCCCTATAGTATACTCTGCGCCACGTTGTGGGGACTACCCCCAAATGGCACAAATTCCCGGGACTCCCGAAATGGAGTCCCGAAGTTGTCCCGAAATCGTCCCGGCGGGACTCTCGGAACTTTGAACGGCCATAACTCCCGACTGCGGAGTTGGATCGCGACAAGGTCTGAACCAAAGTTGTAGCCCTCGTCGAGATCTTTTCAAGGACGTATCGCACTCCCAATTCGGACTTCGGGAACGGATCGATTCCCGACTTTTAGTGGTCGGGAGTCAAACTGCCAGTTTGACTCCCGGCCCTTCTTTTGCCCATAACTTGGGCGACAGATGTCCAAATGGCCAATGCGAGGCCATTTTCGATATTTACGCTTCAAGACCTTTCCAATGACACCAAGAACACCCCGATGCGAGGTGTTTTGGATCCTGCTGTCGAGCTCTAAACATTCGGGAGTCCCGGAGGACTCCAAATCCCAACTTTTCCAAGTGTTGGGCTTCACCCCCACACTTGGCCAAAGTAGGGTTGCGACACTCTCCCCCACTAGAAGAAAGAGGTCAATGTCCTCATTGACACTTAGAATTTCCTTTCATACAATTGCAATTGCTTTCTTTTGGATCCTTGGCCATTTTCTCTTCAATGGGGAATTTTCCCTAATAAATTCTATTACTTAACTAAACATGGTTTTGACATCAAACCATGTGCCTTAATCATGTAGTTGTTAGTTTCATAACATGACCTAATCATTTAATTATAAACATGACTAAATCGTGTTGCATGATTAAAGATTAAAGACATGATTACATGATTAAAACTTAATCGTAATCATAAAAATTTCAAGTCGTGGATGTTGATGTTGGTGTTAAAGGTGACATCCTTGAAACCACCCCATTATCACATAATGAAACCATGGATTGCAATTGAGATAATTTTTGGATTTTTATTGTGAATAAGACATGAATTCCATTAATTCCAAAAACCCTAAACTCATTTATTTCACTTGCATTTTGAAAATAAAACACTTCATCTGGATGATCAAATGCAAATAAATGAAGGGGTGTGGTTGAATTTTTATGTAAATGCCAACCCTTTTTGTGTGTGTATATGATCAAAGTAGGCAATGCACTTTTGTTCAATGAAATCATCCCTCATCATTGCTTATTCCATGTTGAATTTTACCCATCACATCACCTTGTCATATCTGAGCCTAACAGTGCAACATAAGCCTATTTGAATCCAAATGCAATTCTAAAAATCTTGTGAAATTCATGGGGCAAAAAAATGGTTGCATGATGGAACCATGGTTATGTTTGCCATGTGTATAATTGTTTAATAGAGAATTAAGCTAAACAACCCTACTTAATATATCAATGTTTGTTTGGGTTTTCACAAATGTCCTTTGGTCCATACCCAAATGCATACCTACAAAATGTGCCATCAATTTTAGGACTTAGGGTTGTGTAGGATATAACATTAAAAAAGACTATATAATTAAAAATGAATAGTAAAACACCATACCAAATATGGCTAAGGTGGTTTTGGATTCTTGGCATCTTAACATTTGTTTATGGAAGTACCTATTTATTAATGTCTCATTCCATCTAGGAATTTTCATGTTTGTGTCCATTTTCTAGAAATTTCAAGACCCGCATTATGTGGGATATATGCACACTCAACTTCAATTATATGTGCCTTTTCATATTGAACATCCTTTGTCCACACTTATCCCTCTTGTTGAAAGGTGACCTCTTTGGGTTTTGGATCTTAATAAATTGAGGTTTTGAAACATGACCCATGTTGGGAATTAAATGTGGGATGATATTACAGGAGGATGGCAAATCAATGTTAATATCCAAAGACTTGTACTTGCAATACTTCCAACTACATGTTAACTATCATATTCCACATCAATGCAATGTGTACATGTTCTAAATATGTGCTACTCTAACCCTTATGAAAACCTTATACAATCAATATGCAATATTTAAAACCCTATGTATGGGAAATATATATGATATGGTTTAAAATTCAAAGGGCATAGAAGGTTGTGAAACTTTTAACTTTGAGCTTGAATTATCTTTGTTTCCCCTTAAAGCCCAAAAAAAACTTGAGTTTTTAAAAATCTATGTATTGAAAAAAAATCACTACCTCCATTCAAGATTATGTAAACACTACAAGCCATGTTAAAAGAACTTTAAACCTAATTTTGAAGAGAGTTGCATACACCCTAAATTATGTAATCACTACAACCCATGGAACTTCGACCTTTCACCTACAAATTAAATTTTTTTATACAAATGCCCAAAAAACCCTAAACCTAATTCTGATAACAAAAATTCACATCCATTTTAAATTATGTAAATATTAGAACCCAATGGATGCATAACATTAAATTTGAAACGAAACAATCTTATACAAACACCTAAAAAAATTTTATTCAACATAAATTCATTTTGGAATTTAAAATGTTTGCATTGGCCTTAAATTAAGTCAACATTACAACTACTGGATGCATAAATGTAAATGCCTAAATCCACCTTAATTCATGAACTAATTATCATTGGTAACAAAAAGGTTGTGGTGACCTAATACATTTAATGACATTATAAATGTGGGGTTGATTTCACTATCCATAGACCAATTGTCCCCCTTATTGCTTTTAAGCATATAATATTGAAAAGTGAATTTTTATTTCAAATTGTTCATCCATGGAAATGAAAGTGGAATATGTATTTTAACAATTAAAAAAATCACACATTATGAGCAATACTTGTATTTATCTAAACTTTCATCATTCACCCAAAATTCTTTCTTCTTCACCCAACATGTAGGAATTCCAAGGACTTAATTAATCATTTTTTATCTAAATTCCGCAATAGGTGCCCCCTGTTGTCATGACCATGTATGAAGGTATTATTCCAAAAACTTGGTTGATTGTCATTTAAGTCCCCATCACATCATAATTGGTCCACTATATGTAATAGATGTATGGATCTTGTTTCATGTATTTCCATAAATGGGTAAAAGGATAGCTTGATTGGATGAAGTTGGGGGAGGGGGGATGTATGTACTTAATACATATGCAATACCTTCATGTGTTGTCAACAACATTGTGAGCTTGATGGATAGGTAGGTGGGGGGGGGGGGGGGGGGGTCATCCAAATACAAACATCATGTGTGTTGCAATACTCTTATCAATTGCAAGTGGCACCATGACCTTGGTGGGTTTTCTAAATATGTTAGGATGTCGGTAGGCAAGTGTGATTAGTCAATAATATAACTTAAAAAATAGGCCAGGATGATGGGCATGTTAATTCATATGTAGAGGCAAGGTGGTAGGTTGATGTGTGGTTGGATTTGAAAAAGAAAAAGAAAAAGAAAATTCCAATGAAAAATAGGTTGAATCAAAATAATAAACTAAAATAATGTTAACATGTGTGGTTAGCATAGGAATAAGAAGCAATGAAAACTAGTAGCCATCCAACCACATAAATTTAGAACTAGTGCAATCTTGGGGGTTGGTCCACTTTGGCCATTCAATCCCACCTTCCATTGATAAGTTAAATCTTATCTTGTGCTTTAGGGTATTTGGCACAGTTGTTGAAGGAGTATAAATTTTTCTTTTAAAATCTTTTTTATGGTATTTGGTTCAAGATTATTACTTTTGGCATCTAAGCTAACATTAAATTCTTAAAGATAGTGCTAAAGTGTTTGAACAAAATGAATGACAATAAAACCTTTACAAGGGAAAATAAGGATAATTATTTCCTATTGTCATTCCCAACATTCTTGACATGTCTTTGCATTCCCATCACTTTGACTATGTTGCTATTTTTTTAGTGCTCCTAACGTCCTTTTGGGCATCATTGCAAATACATAGAGACGTCTCATAAACCAAGTTGCCTAAGATCTAGATCAAATTTTCACCTAGACATTCAAATTTGAAATGTCCAACAAGTAATGTCTCATCCCATGACACCTTTCTTGCAACCTTGATGTTTAAAAATTCATAATAAAATTGTAATGTTTTTCAATCTCCATCACATTTGGTTTGCAAATTTTTGCTGGATGTTTGAAACTTTGTAATCAAATTGTCATGTTTTTTATATAACAAACACATTTGGTTTGTAAGTTATTGTTGGATGTTCGATTATTTAGTGTTCAAAATGACAAAGTTGGTTTTGCTTCTTTGAATTTATATGTGCAAGGTAACACATGAAGAGCAAGCCATTCCCAAAGTAAGTGCATGCCTAAGATGGAGTTGAAAGGTGTTTATGTCATCAATTCCTCACTACGATGGCATGATTGAACATGAAAAACTTGTTAGGATATTTTAATTTTCTCCTATCACTTGTTGAGAATCATGAAGGTAAAAAGAAAAAAAAAGGAGGTGGGCATTTCAAAAAGAAAAATGGCCACCCAATCCTTGGTGAATGAGACATTCACATCTTGGAAAGATAAGATTATGCTTCTTAGTGCAACCTCCAAATACATTCAAAAACATTTAACATGCTTTTATGTTGAATACAATAAATCCTCAAAACACATGCTAATTGAGAATGCACTTTGTAAAGAGCAAAATCAACACGGGTGTGACATTAGAAACCTCAATATCCTACTTAAAGTAACACCACATCTCTAGGTAAGCAATCTTTTTTAGTTTGCCTTAACATTGTGTAAAGGTGCTAGGTGTTAAAACATTATTTGTTAACACCAATAAACATCATTAACTTGACATTGCTTTAACTTTGTATCCACACCTCCATTTCAAAGGTACATGCCTTTTTAGTGGTTTTTAATGATGTCCTGCATTTGACATTTAAAGATAGTGACCCCAAAATAAAAGATGTTTTTTCTTTTAAAACTAGAAATGTTATAGCATAGAACCCTAGAAGCAATAAAACATGGAAAAGAACCTTCCAAAGAAGAGACTCAAAAAAATCCAACCCTAATCCTTGCTCGCCATCCACAAAATACAATAAGAATGTGACAACACTATAACACCAACACACAAATTGTTCACAAGGGATCAATAATGGAAATTCATGATAAAGGGTATTCAAAAAATATACACTTCCTTTTCCATACACAGACAAAAAAAAACCCACTCTTAACAATTTTTACACCATCCTTTTTTGTACATCCCATCATCACAAGAATAAGAGAACAAACCATTGTTGCAAATATGAAATTCTATCCTAGAAGAATTAAGACCCAAAATGAAAACAATTTTATTTAGAGAAACATAAGAAAGCAAGCAAAGATACCATATTGATAGTAGGTGCACATTGCCAAAAGAAAAACCATGTTCTTTCTCTTAGGTTTGAGAAACTCCAATTGCCACCATTTGTTTTTCTTCCCATTGGTTGCAAATGGAAAGGAACAAAAAACAAAATTGCAAGCAACAATGTACTCCTTCATATTGTAATAGAAAAAACCAAAATTCTTTCTCAAACTTAATTGTAGGAGCAAACATAAAACACCCAAAAAAACGCAAATTTTCACATTAAAAAAAGAATGAATTTTAACAAATTTTTGTCAAGAGAAACATTGGGATAAATTAAGTTACCATTGAATTATTATGATGTTTTTTCAAATGTTAGTTAACAGTCCATTTTGATCCTAAAATGTGCATTTAAAAAATAAAATAAGATAGTTATTTTAACTATTATCACTAACTTAACATTTTGTTCCACATAGGCATCCATGTAAGTTTTGGTGGTACCAAACATTACATGTGTGTACCTTGGGTTAATTTTACATTTCTTACTTTCAAGTTACCTTTGATTTAGATCTAAATGTGGCCTCACCTTTAATGTTTAGTTATTTTCATTTTTTGCATAACCTCCTGTTGCTATTTTGGAATAGAAAGGTGAAAATACCATTTAAATATATTACCATATGATCTTAACAACTTTAACTAAAACATGTCACAATAAGAATTGAAATGGGTGGGAACCGTATGTTTTATACATCTTTGTTCACATGAATTATTCACATAATTGTCACACATGTTTAACATATGTAAGGAACTTATTGTTTTGAAAATGTTGCTTTGTGCTTTATGTTGGGCAAGGTTGTCTATCCTTGACCTTATCCTCCGTTTGTTTTAGAAATGATTAAAAATAAACTTGGGACATTGATAAAAGATTAGGGAATAATTTGGTGATGTGATCCAAAAACCTTGTTATGTTTCATGCATCCAACATGATGGAAGTGGTGAAACATTTTATGGCTTGATTTTCATACATTTTTTTGTGTTTACACATTTTTTGAAATTTCACAACATTTTAAAACAAATGCATTGTTTTAAATACTTGGATAGATTGGTGTGATTCTTGAACCTTGGAGATTTATGAATTCAACCATACTATATTTTATAATATCAATCTTTGAAATAATATTGTTTGATCAATTTTAATGCTGGGAAGGGGAACACTAAGATGCCCCCAAAACATTAATGGAAACAATATACTACATGAGACTATTGAATCTTGTTCATCTTTGACCTTTTATGTAGCTTTTGAAGAACTAACAAATGTTTTTGCTCTCATACTATTTTCATCAGTCTTCAAGTCAAATGTTATTTTTAAATATAACAACACAAAAATTGTTGACATGAACATGTGACATATTAGTTTTAAGACGATACATCACAAGCTTAGCATCTCATGATTTAATAATAAAAATTGTGCAATTTTTTTTCATTCATAAGTTATATGTTTCATGCATTAATATGATTTTACATTATTTTACACCAATGTGTAAAATCACATAAATGCAGTTGTTTTACACTTAATGGACGTATATGGACTTCATACAAAAAAAAGGTCATTATGACATTTACACTGAGTGTAAGTCCTAAATCATATACATGCACAACATTGGTGCACACCTTGTCATATGGATGTTCTTGTGATATTGTGAGAATACATGTACAATGTTCTGCCCTTGTCATCCTACTTTTACATTTAGTAGTTTTCTATATTTCACAAAATATTTGAGCTTATTTCACCACATTGTAACTTAAGCTTTACATAAAGGCCAAGCACAACTTCACCGTGAAAGTTTCACATTAGAGGGACTGAGCAATTTTGTATTTCTGAGGCCATTGTCAATGGGGCTACTTAGACCCTCATGCCTGTGCACTGCAAAACAGGGCATGGCATCTAAGGCTACTCTTCTCCTGTAAACAAATGTCCCATCCATTTTGTATCACAAACTTTTGTCGACAATTCTTGTTTTTTCTTCTTATTTAACTTTAGACTGGACCTTCCACCATGGAAACCCAAAATAATGTTGTCACATCAAAAGCCAAGGCACAATTCAACACAGCACAACATTGTGGCAAGACGTAGGTTCCACATCATATGTCAAGATGACTCTTATATCCATCAGACCAATCTACTATCATTATTTGAGTTGTGCACATGAAGGCGAAGTAGAAATAAGTCTCAATTTGAGCATTAACCTCTCAAAATAGATGCAACCCTCTCTCTTGTTGGTAGACACATAACTGTGCAAAAGTAGCACACAAGTATGGTTTCTGCTTTTTTTTTTTGGCTATTCATCTTGGAGTTAATGCATGAATCTGCAAACTCAACAAGCTGAACTGGAGTGATTAGTTCTTGCTGGAAGATGAGACATGACTAAATGTCTCTTCAACCTTACAGGTATACTAGCTTCCTAACGAAGGTCACGATGCTTCCCAACAACAGCAAACTGGTTGAGGAAATCTTGCACCATAAGGATTTGGGAGCCCCTAGGTTTCCCACATTATGGATGACTGGTTAACCCAACAACCTCACTAATAATTGCATTGGCATGACCTAGTGGTGAATGGAACCCACCACAGTTTGCAAGGTGCTTCTCAGTCCCCCCCACTAGGGTATTACTGCATGATGCCAGCAAATATGTCACAAGACTAAAGATCTTCCACTGTTCCGTCTTTGATAAGACCAGCCACACTACTTAACTTAGGTTGCTCCAAATTTCCATGAAGTAGCCGTGAGAGGAGAATGCGCACCACATTTTGAGCTGACACTGCACTTGTTTCTATACTACTTGCTGCATTTTCAAAGGCATTCACATAGTAGAGGTGGTGCCCATCCAATATATAGGGTGCAAACTTCTCAGGTGGTGTGTAGTGTGGGTATGCTGCCCAGTCAATACGAATAGTACTGCTTCTTGTGCTGCAAAAGGGGAGAGCCCACAAGGAGGAAATAAGAGTTTTTGATGACATGAGAAATTGACATACAGACTTTTGTTATACCATCTCCACAAGTTTTCAAAGGTGAAGCATCCATTAGCTACTATGTTTGCATTGCTGATATCCAAAAATTCAATTGGACGTTAAAGTGAGTATGACACTGATTCACATCTGCTGGTTTCGCTAAGTACAAGTGTCAAGTTCACCTGATTCATAGCCAACTTCTGCCTCAGCATCTGTATCTACCCTTACATCCATACTACACAGAAATGGCAGGTGGTAAAAAGAAAACCTTCCATACCTGAAGAACTTGTCCAGCAGTTCATCTGACAAGGGTGCCCGTGAGAACGCTTTGTATGCTTTGTCACTAACACTGTACTCCTTCAGTACATTTATTGAAGAAAATGGGATTGCAGGATCCTCCACAGTACCAATCAGATCTGGAATAGTGTCACTTGACATTCCAAAATATTCCTGCAAAAATTCACCAACAAGAGATGTTGCTTAGGTTCTTGCCAACTTTGCTTTAAATACTGATGCCAATTGTAAGCTACAGAATGTTCAATCTCAAACATCCATAAGCAGCTAAAGAAACAGGGATGCATGAAGAATGGAAATGAAAGCTTGCTTTGAAGGAGTGTTCTTACCAAACACAAAAGAATGTCATTACCCCTACTTATCTCCACATGTCAAGCATAAGCACAAAGGCGGATGAGCTAGAGGTAATGAACTTTGAGCCTCCCAGATACAACAGGGAAAAGCACAAGAGTTGGTCAGAGGGGACAAGGGGAAGTACTGCATTGAGAAGGCCACGGATAAATGTTGTATAGGTGTGCTGCATGGATCGCTGTGGAAGTTTGACCTTAGGATTGATCTCGATCTTTGATTCATCCAAAGAGGTTGCCAGGATAACAGTATCACATGCCTTGGTCCCACCAGATTCCAACTCTACAATGTACCCACTGTCCTCCAAAGTAACGGACACCACTCTACTCTTCAAGTGTAGGGATGCATTTGTGTAACGGATTAAACCTTCAGGAATCTGCCAGTTTCCACCCTCTACAGCCCAAAGGTCTCCACCTGAGCCACAGAGGGAGACACCTCCTGCCATCCCACTAATGCTCACATTCTGGCCATAGTTGATTCGCATGATGAACTAGAGAACCATGCACACAGGAAGACACCTGTGTCAAAATTCCCAGCAGTAACCTGCCAGATGAATACAGTGGTCTGTCCTGGCCTAAACTTGCTTGTTTGCAGTAACTGGTAATCTATTCAACAACTTACACTGCACATGAAGTGACAGCTTTTAGAGCAGTAATCGTTCTGAACAAAATAAGTAGAGATGTATGGAACTAGCTGCAAAGAAAAATAGAACTCAAAGGTAAAATACAGAAAGGGGAAGCCAACCATATCACCAATCAAACAAAAGATGATGACCAGATGACCAGCACCTGACAGAATTTGCAAGAAACGGAAGGTCTCTTACCGTGACAAGTTCATCTATTATTAGGTTAGACAAGCCATACTTCACAAGCAATTCCTGCACAGGGTACTGTGTGCTCTCATACAGGTCAACAGATTTGAGGAGCTCCTCTACTGTCTCAAAACCTGGGCGCCCCTCTTGGTACAGGAGTAGGAATTTTTCAAGCAAATCCTGTATCCAGACAATCATGATGGGATTAGAGCATTAGCTGGAAATATACTTGCTAGCAATGTAATCAAGAACAAATAGTACACTTCCTTCTCCTTATAACATCAAATTTGAAACATGTCCATGATGGCAATAAATAGCAAAATCCTGGCTTGTGACAGTCTGGAATAGGAAGAGCTAGACAAAGATAGAGCATGGGAGTTCTTAGATGCCTGTCCATGTTTCAAATGAAGAATCATCATCCTGAAAGTTCAAGGTCTGCTACCAGGGCTCTCAGATTGCAGAATGGTGAGAGCAATCCAACTGACATTAGTGGTGGAGAGTCACAATGGCAATTTGTAAAGTGAAAGCTGAAACTGGTAACAACACACATCTACAAGCATCTGAATTAGCTCAATTTGCTCAGCCATGTCAATGAAGATGTGGAAAAAACATTGCCCTGGCATCTGCTCCACTACACTCCCACTTTATTTCATGCCTGGACAGGTAAGAGATCAAGAATCTTGAAGGAGAGACTATGATCTCAGGGTTCATGTCTAAATCCACAGATTGCCTAGGATGTCAGTCTCTTTCATGTGAATGAACCGAAAGGAAGACTTTCAACATCATAAGGGCAATCAAGAAGTCCATCTTGACCCTATTGAAACCAAACACTGATAGGGGAGAAGAATCGGATGAAGATACTCAAAGTGCAACAAAGGAAGAAGAGAAAAAAAGAACGAGGTCTTGCAAGAACTCACAGAAACGTAATTCTGCATGCTCCATAAACTGGTACCGTAACGCCACATGACGGCAAGCGTGTTGAGAATCTGCGTAGTAATTTTGGAGATGAAGGAATCCCCAGCATTGGCGGTCTTGAAAACAAACTTGCTGCCGTTCCAGATGCCGAACCCCTCATCGTCAGGGTCCGATCTCGGCTTCAGTCCCAGCAGATTAACGAAATTGACGGCGTGAAGATTCTTGGGATGGAGGATGGAAGCTCCAGCCTCGAAAGTGTCTCCTGCCAATTCCACCACCGCCATTCGTCCCCCAACCTTGTCGTTCTGCTCAAAGATGTCGATATCGAGCGGAGCAGTTGAGTAATTACGCAGAAAGAAGGCTGCGGAAGCTCCTCCCATGCCACTCCCCACGATACACACTTGCAAGCCATAACAGCAGCGGCAGGCGAGGAGGAGGCACACGAGAAAGCGTACGATGACCACAAATCGACCTGCCGCCATACTTCCCCTACGAAGTGGTACCGTTGGAGAGCGAAGGTGAGGAGGAGACGAGCTATGGACCAGAAACACTTCTTCTTCTTTCACCTGTTGCTTGGTGACGAAGATTTGGCGATTGAATTATTTTATATGAGAATTTATTCCCTCGTTGGAACCACTGTTTGTTTTTAGGCCAATTTTCGCACGGCGACCACCAAACACAAGTCACGTGCGAATGCTACAGGGGGTATTTTTGGGTGTTTGTTTTTTTTGGCAAAACTCGCCATGTTGAGGGAAAAACTGTCAGAAGTTGCAATCGTGGACGTCGTCAGTAGAAAGTGGGATTTCGAAAACGCTTCTACTTTCCTGTCTCCTTCCTTCCTTCCTTCCTTCCTTTTGTGGACGATCGCCAGTCCACCTACTCGGCAAAATTGGAAAACAAAGACATCGTGTCAGTGTTAGCACAGCAGGCCATACTATCTAGGTGTGTGCTAGTGAGAGCATGTTGGGGAACACATTGGGAACATGTTGGAGAACCCATTGGGAACTTGATGGGAACGCATTGTGAACAACAGAAATACCCCAAAATTCGACAACCTTCCCCCCTTTTCCTCAAAGACAAAATGATGGTTTCATTGGGTGAACCAGCACCTACATTGGTACTTGTACAAGATGAACCTGCTTGGACACATCAAGGTGCATGAAGATATGGGCATAGGTTAGGTTAGGTTCAATGGTCTAGGGCACTAGATTAGCTTGTGCTAGATGCCATAGTCTGGAGCACTATACTACCTAAGGTCCATTGCAATAGGATTTTTTGAAATTGTGTTTTTGTGCACCTTGATTATTGGCCACCATAGCTAGAGCTTCATTACTTGCATAGTTCATCACTTCCACTTAACATAGTTCCATTGGTTGCCACCACTCATCACATGCTAGAACATGTTGGCATTTAAAATTTCCCTTGCAATTTTTTTTGTTCATCTTTTTCTTTGTTGGTATTGGCTTGATCTTATCTCACAACAAGGCCCTCTTGAAGATATCGATGTCTCTATTCTTGCACTAATCACATTTGTCCATGTGTTTGTGTTTGCAATGTTAATGATAGCCACAACCAACATTTCAAGTCGGCATGTGAAACCTAATTGTGTTTTTGAGTCTCACAATGGCAAGGCATATCACCATCATCATGCTTGTGTTTATTACATTGTGTTGATGCTCCATGTAGGTGTGGGAGCTTGAGTGATCTAGCAAATGAGCACATGTGAAAATACACATTCACACTATTAGAAATGGGGAGTCTCTTTGGGGAGCAATGTTGATTGAAATCATGCTCACTTTTGCCCTTGTATTCATGGTGTTCTCCAATGTGGTAGATTGCAACAAGAGATCCTTGGAAGGGATTGCAACATCCCTAATGATCACTTTCATAGTGCTCATCAACAACTTAGTGGTGGGGATTTTCAATGATGGATCTTTGAACTAGTGTTGTTCAAATTCGAGTTGTGTCACTTTCAAGTCTAGATCTAGGTTTAGGTCTTAAGGCCTAAACCTAGGCCCAGCTCGATAATTTTTAGGAGGGTCAAGACCCACCACAAGAATTGGCTTGATAGTTCAAGGCCTAACACAAGAACTAATCCAACAATTTTAAAGGATTAAAGATTCACCCAAGAACTAGATGAATCTTATTGCTAGGTCACCAATGTTTGGATCGTAGGGTCTAGGGTGTGGGGTCAACTTAAGTCTAGGGTCTAAGTTAGGGTTGCTAAAGAGCAAAGAGGACATTGTTTTCTCTTGTTTTAACTTTTCCTTGTGAACTTTATTTATTTATTTGTTTTTTTGTTTTTGTTCTTGAGATGCCTTTTCATGTTTGATGCACACTTTGTTTGTCCCTCAATCTTGTTTTTGCCCTTGACGTGCCTTTTAGTGTTTGTTTACCACATACATGCCAGTGTCTATTATGTACTTTGTCTTACCATAGAAATCTTGGCTTAATTTGTTCATCTTAGGTCTCACTTTTTTTGCTTCCTAATGTACAAACTTTTTCTTGAATCTTGCAATAAAATAAATTTTATTTTCATTGGACATTTGGGAATAGAGGAGCATGGTGTGATGATGAAATGTTGTAGTGGGTCAATAAAATGTGGTCTATAATATATATATGTATATATATATATTAACTTGACGTTAATAATATTATATTAGGGAAGCTTATGTGGTTACTTTGAAATGTGATGTAGAGGAAAAAGAAAGGTTTAATTGATGATAGGAAGAACAAATGAAGCTTTTTATAATTTTTTGCATAAGTACATATTTACATTTTTTGACTCAATGTCAAATTTCAACATCAAATGTTCAATGTACCAAGTTTTGATTCATTATTATTTTGTTCGTTATAATTTTGTATGGAAGTTATTAAACACACTAAAATATGGTCCAAAAGAAGTAGCTTCCCAACTTGTAATTGCAAGATATGAATGCATGTGTTTCTTTCTAGATATTTGCAATCAATGAATTGCGCTTGTGAAAAATTTATCATTACATTTCATAGCTTAAATATTTTTACTTTTAAATGGTTTTTTAAGGTTGTCTTTTGTCAAATTTTGTAACATGTTGTCATTGGTATTTTCTACATTGGATATGATGTGTGATCCATATAATTAAACTTCTTCTTATAATCACATTTCAATTATGTTGTAGACAATTAATCCCAGCTCCCCCTAACAATTACATCTATTCATTTGATAATGCAAGCAAGAAATGCATAACTTGGGTGAAAATTGAAATAAACATGCCAACTTTTAAGTTGCATATTAATTTTTTTGTGATTTGTTGCAGAAAATGTCCTTTGCAAAATGTTTGTTCATAAATGTATTGATTTCCATGGCCAAAATTAATAGTTCATTGTAGGGTTGAGGGCATTATAAAGTAGTTTAACTTTATAGGGACATTTTTTCTATTTGTGAAATCATTGAAAAAGATCATTTCCTTGTCATTGACAAAAGGTGAATTTTCAAATCTTCATTTGTAGGCATTTTTGAACATGGAATCACTACAAGTGATCACAACTTTTCAAAAAGCCAACTTGACCAAAATGTCCACATTGACCAAAAGGTATGTCCATTTTGATCAAAAATTTGAGGCATGAAAAACACATGTTACATTTGATTAAATACATTCATTAAAGTGACATTTTGACCAAGTGTGAAGCTAAAGATTTGGTCAAAATGAACAAATGTCAATCAAAATGGCCATGGTTTAGTCAAATTGACAATTGTGATTTGACACTTAGTCAAATGAGTCATATTCATTTCATGATTTAGCATACTTGTTAAGCCTAGGCTACCTATGACGGGCTCCCAAGCTTTTTGATTGACTCAAATGTTAATTTGAAATGAAAACAATGGAAAATAAATAGTTGGGCCACACTTCCTAGTTCGTAACATTTTGGGGGTAGAGGGGCATGCTGGAACCCTGGGATGGGACTAGGAAGAATGACAAGCAATCATTCACTCACACGAACTTGCACAAAACCAAACAACAAGTTGGTTAGTGCATAGTTGAAGCACTTTTGGTGTTCAGACGAACCATAGGCAAATTCAAACTCACAAGATTCACCATGGCTTAGAGTTCGGGGAAGTCACCACCTTCCCCCTTATAGTATACTTTGTTCTTGGCCACGGGACTAGCACCCAAATGTCATTTTGTCCTAGGACTCCTAATTGACAGTCTGGAAATGCCAATAACTAGGACTCTCACGACTTTGGGGGCTCATAATTTTACGTGCAGACCTTTGATTGAGATGAGGTTTAAAGCAAAGTTGTAGCCCTAATTGAAAGTTTTCCAACAATATGTCACATGGCACCTGTACACAAAGAAATTGGGGTGATTCTTGACTTTTAATGGTCGGGAGTCAAATTGCCAATTTGACTCCTGACCCTTCTTTTGGCTATAACTTGTGTTTGAAATGTTCAAATGGGTCATGTAAAACCATTTTAAATATTTACGTTAGCTTTCTAATGATAAAGGAACTCTTCAATCCAATTGATTTTGACCCTTGCAATTGTTCTCTGAAGATTCAAAAGTCCATCATGACTCCAACTTCCAAAGTGCGAGTTCACTTGGGAGTGTGAGGGTTCATTCCCTCACATTCTCCTACACTCCCAGGAGCATGAAGTGTGATTCCTAAGCTTCCTTCTTAGCCTGCAACCTTGCAAGCCCTCGCCTTGGTCGTGAACCCAAGGTTAAGGTTGTGACAACCTACTTAACTGAAAATAACTATTAGGTTAGGTTAGGCTTATACTACCTATTTAGCTTAACATAATTAATAGGCTACTAGGCTACTTGTTAAGTAATATGTTACTAACTAGGTAGCCTAACTTAAACCTATCTAATATAGGTTACTTAAGATGTAACTTAACTTAAACCTATCTAATATAAGTTACTTAAGACATAGCTTAGGACTACTAAATAGGTTACAACTAGGAATTGTAAGCCTTCTAAATAGGTATCCTAGGTGACCTAGATTTATTAAGTAAACTTATTAACCATGTATGTATTAACATAGGCCAATTAAGTAAATAACATGGGCATTTTAGTTTAGTAAGTAAGTAATTTATTTTACTGACTATGTAAGTAAGCTAGGCTACCTAGGCTTATTAAGTAGGTGACCTAACCTAGGCTATCAAGCTCTATTTAATAATTACATACATAATGTAAACCACCCAGGCGTATTAAGTAGGTACATAACCTAATTTAGGTCTATTAGGTAGGTACATAAATAACCTAGGCTAGGCCACTTAAGCTATTAAGTACGTAGTATAGCCTAGTATTAAATAGGTAGTTTGCTAACCTATACCTATTTAATAGGTTAGGCTACCTACCCAATATGCCTAGGCTATATCTATTAATAAGTTAGTAGGTATTTATATAGATTACTAAACAACATAGGTGTAGGTAGTTTATTAGGTAGGTATAACCTAGTAGGTACTTATAATGCATAGTAGATTATTATCTACATGTTACTCAAGTACATGCAATTATTAATAGGTACATTTTACCTACTTAGGCTAACCTACCTATAACCTACTTATTTATGTAGCAATGGCAAAAAATTCAAGTTCATTTAATGTAATATATTGAAAAACAATTATGTAGGTTGATTACAATATGTTGGTCCAAAATCATGTACATTATAATATGTTGTCCAAGAATAATCACATTGTGGGGTGGTGGTGCAATGGTTAAAATTTGACACTTTAATGTGGAGGCGAGGGATTCAAATCTTCACACTTGTAACCCAAGCTACCTTGGTTACTTACATGACCTAATTAGGAAGCCTAAATTTCAAAGCATGTTAAACCACCTAACCTAAGTTACTTGGCCTAGCTTAAATGGTTTGGTCTAGCTTAGGTGCCTAAACTAGATGGCCTAATTTAGGCCTAATGTCATTAACACGAACAAATACAATAATAGGGATTAAACCAAGGACATAACAAGGGGAAAAAATCATAAGAAATGTAAGCTTAAATCTAATGTAAAATTAAAAACACAAAAATACAAGGTAGAACCAAAATATATGCTAAAAGATGGTTCAAACATAATTTTATTCTGATAACATATGAAAACAAAGGTTATAATAAAAAAAAATACCCAAAACTAGTGTTCAATAAACTGAAAGTAATTAGAGGTCCTAACCTAATTTATACCCTATTGAAGTCCTAGTTCAAAAAAACTTTCATAAAGGCTTTCATGTGCGCACCGACCAAGGAATTTTTTTTACTAATAGTGAACTAAAAATCAACAGATTTTTTAATTAAGGGCTAACTCAGATTATACCCCATTAGGGACTTAATTCAAGGAAACTTCCATATGTGCACCAACCAAGGAAGCTTCTTGAAATTTTTTTAAACTAATAATGAATTAAAAGTCAACTAAAATTTAATTGTTTGATGTAAGCAATCATACAGGCAATTATGTTGTTGCAAGCGATGATGCAACCAACATGTGATGGTGGTGTCCATAAAACCTTGGACATAAGGTTGGTAGGTAAATACATAAATAGAATTTTTAAACATAATTAACTATCATGTTTATTAATTAGGTAAAGAAGTAGGGTAGGGAATTCATTAATGTATATAATTTTTAAGTATAACATTTTAAATAATATATATATTTAGTCATTGCCCAAATTATATTAGTGTCACGGTGGTTCAATTAAAAAAACCTAGTCAAAACGGTCAGGTTTAAAACGATTTGTCTATAATGACAATTTGGTCAAATTGGACATAGAAGCGAAAAAACAATATGGGGGTTTTTTTTTACTGAAATTTCCAATATAAAAAGCATTGATTTCTTGTAGTCCATGGGCTATTTGTATAATGTGGCAATTTATATGTAAGATTGATTAGAAAATTTGTCTTATGATTTTGATGTGAAAATTATGAAGTAGTCAACATAAAAATTAAATTGAGATTATATAAAGAAAGCTTATTTAACATAAGGAGGATGGTGGGTGGGCACAACATTGAATTATTCAATAGTTTTTTGTGAGTGTTTTTATCAAGTGAAACATTACCATCTAATCTAATACCACCTACTTAAGTTACTTTTGTCATTCATATTACCCAAAAAGGTTGTGAAGCCTTCTTGGATGGTACCATGTAAGATTGTACATGCAATGAATTGAATGGATGGGAATGCATTTTTAATTTAGTTAATTTAATAAAGAAAAATGCATTTTATTTTTTGTGTGTGAAACAATGATGTTACTTTGTGCTACAATTTGGTTCCATAGACATATTAACCACTATATTATTTGCATCATAGTGGCTTACAAACCAATTATCATGGCCTATTAGATAATTTTTGAAATTGTTGAAAATATTGGCACCATTCCTAATAACCAAGTTGTTGATCCAAGTTTAGAGGTGGCATATACTCTGAAAAACACAATATAATGGCCAACATTACAAGAAAAACTACAAGTCAATTTCAACTTTGGTCTACACATAGAAGGACAATGTCCTTTTGGGTATTTTTTTGTTATGGAAGATGGATCAAAAGAATATTTCTACACCTCAAACACTGTGTTGTGTGGTGTGTTATTTTAGTCATAATGTGCCCATTCAACATAGAACATGTGGTAAACCTAAAATGATATCATATGATAAGAATAATGGGACAAAAACATTGAATTACACATGTCTGAAAACTCCACAAGCAAGAACTTTCCAAATGGACTATTGATTTACAACATAACAAAAGTCACGCATGAAGGTGCTAACCATCCAAGAAAAGGAACTATCCAAGCCCATATGCCATCACAAAATTTTCTCACTCATCCAAACCTTACCATATGAATGATCCTACACAACATGCATTCTTGGAGGATTTAACTATGTACATAACTATGTACTTAGGAGGGATATTTTAAATTGTTCATGATTTAAAACTTGTGACTTATGGAATATTCAATGGACATTACTTGTTCATTGTGCCATATTTTGTCCACCTATTAGCATTGAGCATTGGCTATCAATTTGTGGGAGTTTCAATTGTCTTGTACACATGTAAGCAATTTTTTGTAATGGTTCACTAGACATTGTGAAAGGATTTTTGGGACAATGACAAAGATTATAAAAAGATAAATTGTTTATTTTGAAATTTTCAAAATCACAAAACCTTTTGAACACTTATTGTTGGCTATTGGTAGTTGAATGAGGAAACCGAATATCCTTCCTTGTTTATGAAATTAAACCCAATTGCCATTCTATCAAAACTTTGGTCATCTTTTTTTTTCTACTTCCATATGCTTTAGTGATGTTTAATTTTTTTTTTCACATAAGTTTGGTAGGGTTACAACATTTTGAACATTGAACACAAAATCTAAATTGTATCATTCCTTTTCACGATTTTCATTTGATATGCATATTAATCAACATTCAAAGAATATTCTGCTCTTATTAAAATTATCAATAGACAAAAGTGGAACATGGCTATGAATAACTTAATGAAGAGGGCATGACACTCCCCCCCCCCCAATCAAATTTTGTAGCCTAGCGTTAGAAAAATGTTAATTTTTTTTTTCTGGCACCTTGTGTGGTTTTGTTATAAGGTTTGATTAATAAACTAAAATGTAAAAACACAGCCAAAATCAAATCTTGTCTTTTCAAATAATAGAATGTAAGCAAGTGGTAATGATTAGATCCTACTTCCCTTTACAGTCATGGTTCAAATTGGGACATGAGGGGTTACTAAACATATTTATTTTTCTCAACACAAAACATGAAAACATGACCTATGTGGTTTTATCAAATCTGTGTAGGCACAAAATGACAATCCTATGAAATTCAATGGGGGGAGTATAATATGATTTGGAAGGCTATTGATGGGATGTTAATAAATAAGGACAATGGATGACTTTTTGAAGGTCATTCACCATGTTTTTTTTTTGGTCAATATTATTGTAGGTATTGGTTTTCCCTAGCACAAGTTGATTTACCTCAATGGTTGCCAATACTTTCTATGCCTAGGACCTATAGTTTTTTACCATTTTTGGCCTTGGAAAAAGTCAAGGGCATGAAAAAAAGAGTATAGATTGGATTTAAAATTATTTTTCTATTGCAATAATGTTCATCAAATTGCATCACAATCACATAAAATACATCACATATGTGGTGGGATTTAAAGATGACTTATGAGTTTGGTGGCAAAAAGAAAAATAAAATTTAGTAAATAGTTATAAGTTTTGAAAGTGATAATTACATTGGAACAACTTTTGGGTTTTGGCGAATGAGGTAGAAATGCCTAATATATATATATATATTCATGTACTTTTGGCAATAAAGGTAATAATATTTTACAATTAAACATTATATTAAATAATGAAGTTAGTGTACTTGATATTTTCTTTCAAATTTTTAGCATGGTGAGGAAGTAATTTCAATTTTTTTGGCAATTCTATTGCAACTACATAGTAATTTTTGTGACCAAGTAGTTGTAAACATAGTTAGAAAGGACAATAGGTGTTTTGAAAATTGATCACAAAATGCAAGATGTGTTGTTGTGAAATTTGTCTTATATGTTGTTTACATCACACCCTATTTACCTATGGTAAAACATTTTTGAAAATTCAACAATTTGGAGCAAACTTTGAATTTTGAAAATTTTAGAATTCCACATCCTTTACATTGCCAATGTTTTTCAATGTGTATAGTAGGTTATTATTTTCTCAAAAACATTCAGATCAAAATTTCCTTATTAAGAAAGTTTTTAGTCTAAATCCTTTGAAAATTGTCCATATTTGACAAAGTTATTGTTGAAGTTCAAAAGTCTTTTACCAAAGCTTGAAATTAATTTAAATAAATTTATATTTTGAACTCCTCAACATTCATAATAATCATTTTACACAATTTTTCATGTTTACCATGATTTTAAAATGTCAATGCATAAACATATACACAAAATTTGATTGTTTTCATTCGGATTTGACATGGTTTTTGATTCCTTTGATTATGATCACACCCATTAGATTTTTGACATAATTATAGCCAATAATATTTCCACCAATTGTGAAATGAAGAATTTTAACAAAGTAACCAAATTAATTTTTAGTAAGCACAAAATGGAATATAGTTCCAATAAAACAACCACAATTGATTGCAATTTCCGCTCAAATCATTCATAAATAATTTTGTCAGATAATAAGGTCATTTTTGGACTAATAAGGCCAATTTTGGTGGTAGGAAAATTTGAGATGGCTTTCATTTTCTAGAATAAATTCTTGCACAAATTTGCAAGGGCGAGGAAAGGCAAAAAAATAAATGAAAAAAAAAAAACATGGTTTTATGGGGAGGGGTTACATGGAGGGAAAGAAATGGGGGTAGGGAAAGAGACATCCATATTGATTAATATCCATGGCTCTTTAATGCATGGGGTGTGAGCTAGTACAACCACTTCTACCCATAGTAGGATTGGGTTGAAAAGTTTTTGGAGTTGGGTTGAAAATCATTTTGGAACCAAGGATGGCAATTGAAAAGGGGTTCACTATTTTAAACAATTTCATTAATGCTTATGTCAAATTTTATTTGGTAGCATTAATGATAAAGATTCATTGGTTAAGTAAATTTTGTTGTAGTTTTATTACTGTTTGTATTTCAAAATATAATTACTCAAATTGGGCTTCTTGATTAAAGAAAGAGAGGCTGAAAATGGGAGAAGTTATAAACAATCTCTTACTAGGTGCATTGCTGTAGGTACAACAAAATGGATAATTTATCATGATGGGGAATGCAAATTCTACTGTGCTTTTTCTATTGATTTTTTGATTGCATCATTTCATATAACATGAAGTTAAGAGCTTTGCCATTGATGCCTTTATACATGGGCACCACATGACCGTGATCACATGGAAAACTAAAAATAGAAGGAGGTTTTGAGTAATTCAAGCCCAACCTTTTCACCAAGGTTTGAAAGCGAGATGCACCCACCAATCATTACATATCATACAATTTTAATGCTTTCAAAACACTCAATTGAAATAAAGAAAAAAAATAAAAATAAAAAGCAATATGAGAGAAAATGATCATGCTCAAAATGAACCAACAAATTTCGAATAAAATAGAATAAGAAACAAATTTAAAACCATGATTTTAGAGGGCAATATAAAAGAAATGAAAAAAGGAGGGGAACACACCATTGTTGTGACTTCTCAAAATTGCTTTGGTTTTGATCCATCACGTGAAGGGAGTGGCAAGCCAAGCAACAAATTGCAAAAGTTGTATTTGTTCCACATGCAAAGGCAATGGACACATAGTAGTAGGATCCTTGCCACCCCACCTTGTCACATCATACCTCCCTTTTGCAAAGAATAGTAGGCGCACCCATGCACTAATGAGATCCTGTGCCTCAATCCTAGCTTGAAAAAACTTAACAAATCACACAACTTATTAGGTTTGCATGCACAAACATGCACATCTTCAATGGGGTGCAATGAACTTCATTAGGGACATGGGAGCGTGCATCACTTGAAGGCGAGATTGTTAGATGGAGGGACTCAAGAGTTTCTAAAGATAAATTATAGAGTGAGAGAAAGATTTTGGGTTTCAAGGAGATTTGAGGAAAAAAGTTGATTTCGAAAGAGATTTGTTTTTGTGAAATCTACACGAGAAAGATTTTGTCTTGAGAGACTTTTAAGCAACAATGCTACAAGTAATCTACAGATAGACTCCATGGACATCTGAATGGATTCATGGAAGGCAGGGCTTGTAGCACAAGTGCGGATCAATTTTTCAAATTTTGGTAGTTGCCCACAATAGGATCTTGCAAAACACTCAAGAAACTTGGCAGAGTTGCTACTCTCCATCAAAAGGAAAAAAATGTCACCATTATTATCCTATTATACTCTAATGTGCATGGCATAATTAGAGCCCCAAACCCACTTAGCCTATATGTTAGAAACTGGGTCTCTGATTTTCTGAGAAAAGCAATTGTTAGATTAAAAGAACCGCCCCAGATAACTCCCAGCGTTAAGTGCCAATTCTGATACCCACACAACACTGGTGCAGACTGTAGACCAAACCAGGTCCTCAGAATGGGTTATAGCCACTTATGGAGGATGGCTGTTGTGATGATGGTATGTGGACTGGAAATACTTTGCTGTTGTATTGCTGTCCCATAGCTAACCATGGTGAGTTACCTATGTAAAAAACTAAAAACCAATTTGCATGCATCTACCTACCTAGTTGCCACCAACCGCCATAGCTAATTACCTACCTACCTATATAGTACCCACTTACATTCTCTACATGTTTGCTTATGATACTTATCCCATTACATGGGTAGTTCACCTATGCAAAGGGAAGCAGGAAGCTGGAGGGTTAAGAGAATAGATGCTAAAATGTGAAATTAAAAATGGAACATTTTATAATGAAGTTATTTTTGGGGGGGGGGGGGGGGGATTTCAATTATGTTTTCTTTTTTCAATTTTGTGACCTAGGTGGACTAGTGATAATCCCACAAGAGAATGACCCAAATTTGGCTAGAGGTGAGATATGCCTACCCAAATTCTTTGGAATCCTTCCTTTGTTTTGGTGACCTCCAGGAAGGTATTGTCTAAATGTGGTGACTTCAGACTTTTTTCCTTCAAAATATGGCACAACTTTGAAAGATTTTTTTCCAAAAAAATCCTTTGCACCCTTTAAACTATATATTTTTGGTCACCAGGGTGTCAAATTTTGTCCCCCTCCCAAAAAAAACACTGGTTTCAATTGCTCGAAGCCAGGAAACAGAAGAAGAAGAAGGAAAAGTTGCCAGATTGCTATATTTGCTTCTATAGGGAGCCAAAAAAATAAAATAAAATGATGATTAAAAATGTGTGCTTCATATTTGGTTTGTGGCCAGATTTGGCTAAATCTTTGTAGGGACAATCGCCACATTTTCTACATCGTCCTAGGGACCATCACTGCTCAGACTGTATAAAATAATGCCTAAAAAATAGGCTATGGGTCACTGAATGGGGGTTCTTTTCAGTCTATGTCTTTCAGTGGAGCCTTGGATCCAAGGTTTGGTTGGAGGCATCTGATGAGGGGGCCACAATGAACCAGCACTCACAAGCACACCATCCACTGGATGGCCCTTATTACTCAGTTATGGATGAACCTCAACTGAGTTAATATTTGGTTTCACCTTGGTAACCAATTCTGTAGGAAATAGGTCTCATAAATAGGTAGGTACAGAAATAGGTAACTAACTACTAGGTAAGTAAATGGTTTATACACATGTATGGACTGTTTTTACTACCTACCTACTAACAACTTGCTTGTGGGTTGTTAGTAGGTAGGTAGAAAAAAAAAACAACAAGTGAGCTAACCACCATGGTTACCTATTGTGTAAACCATCCAAACCATCCAAACCATCCAACTTCACCATAGTCTAGGGGCTGCTTCAACATGTGTCTGTGGAATTATTAGTTAAATTTGAAGATTCCTTCTGAGAAAATTAAAAAAACATTCCTGAATATTCCAAAAGATTCTCAAATTCTCTTCACAAATGATTTTTTTTTTTTCAAAATTTCTAGAAACAATTTCATTTTGAGAACCATGTTATATATATACACTTCAGAAAACTGGTTCTTTAAGTTTTTGAGAACCTTGGCTGTGAGCCTTAAGAGCTGCCCTGACAACTGCCAGGGGGTCTGTTCCTGCTGCTGATAACCACCCAATATTGGTGAAGTCCTGTTGAAACTTTACAGGTCCCAGATCCAAACCCATTTTCTTCAGACTCTTTGAAGGCTTCATCCAAAGTAGAGTGTAAGAGGCAATTGTATAGTGCTAGTGGACCTGCTCTACAAATATAACATTAAGTGTGTGTGGGGTGACAGATTAAGTCAATTTCTTGACCACATTACAAGTGATATAATCTTCCCCTGATGATCAAAATGTCTGTTCAACATTGAATTTTTTATAAAAAAATCGTTGAATCTGCCACCCCAGAGCTTCATGTTATGGAATTGCCTCATCCTTGCCCATTATGTTGGGTGCATCAAGGAGCTTACAAGAGCAGGCATGCTTGGTGCCTTACCTGACATACTGGGCACCAGCTCCACCATTCCATAGTAGTACCCAAGAGCCCCATAATCTGATAACACGTTTTCAAATAAGTAGACTCGAGTGGTTCTGAGAATTTTAGTTTTTTGTGGAAACTGGACCTAACTATTACTAAGAAAAACAAATACCCGCCCCGCAGTGATTCAAACTTCAAACCCGATGTGAAGTTCACCAGTGTTGTACAGGTATCAACTTTTGAACATACCAGACTAGTCCTGGTATCAGGTTTTCTATTTGTATACCCAGGTTGCACCCTTGTATATCAACTGGTACAACGCTGGTGAAACCCTTGGTCTGTCCTCTTGCCATTGGGCTTGAGGTATATTGCCCACATCTTGTCAGTTAGGTCTGCTTACAAAAAAAATTTAAAAGAAAAAAAGAAGAAGTTTGTTAGGCATGAAGCAGCATGAGATTGGCATGAGTCTGGTACGAATCTGGTGCATAGAAAAGCCTGAGAAGAAGCTGGTGAAATCAGATGTCAGGATATAGATCAGCACAAGACTATATTTCTTATGTCAAATGTTGTGAATTTCTAACAATTCAAGGTGTTAAAACAAAAACCTTGGGTGTGACATTGTGTCAGTCAGTTTCCAGCTAAACCAAAGACAAGTTACATGCTCCAAGAAAGACTTGCAGTCAGAGTCTCAGAGCTTGTGAGTGTCACTTAAAATGTTTCAGACAATAATGGTGCAAAGTTACTTTAAGCCCAGATGTTAAAGCCCTGCAGTAACTCAGACCCAGATGAGGAGCATAGGACTAGAAACCCACATTGATGTAGAAACTCTGTTAGAAATCATCTCTTGTGGGATGGAGTAAAAGGAAGCCTGCTGGGGTGGCCCAAGCTTTAGAGATCAGAGAACAACAGCAGCAGCTTGCAGCAGATCAGAGAAGTAAGCATCATGGGATTGTGCAGGCAGCAACAGATATTATATGAAGAACTAGAAGAGTGAGGTAATCCTCACCTCATGCTTGATGCAGCAAACATCTCACCCCATGTCCAGATCCTCTGTAACCTGAAAAAATTGGAGATCCAGAAAGAATCCAAAGATTGCACAGGTCTAATTGAGGCGGGGGACGAGAGTTTCTAATTGTCAAGCTCACAACAATGAGAACCCCGATCATCGATCAGCACAAGACAATTAAAACGACAGTCGTCGTAACAATATTCACATAGAAGGACTAACTAGTGCTTTGTCAACTTGCAGGAGACAGAAGAAATTGAAGAAAGGTTTGAAGACCAGGTTTGAGAATCCTGCATCATTGCAATTTGCTGCAACCCATGGTTTTTCCCCTCACAGGGAAAACCGGTTCAACAACGCTGCTGCACACAGAAGAAGAACAGGTCCACAAGCGGGTTCAAAATCTGTAACAATAGCAAATATAAAAGACCTAGTTACAGCTACAAGGACGACGACAAAACAACCTACAAACCAAACCGAAAGAATTCGGAGTCTGATCGCAACCAACCAGAAAATGCCAGAGAGAGAGAGAGACAGAAAGTGAATCCCCAAACCGTCACTAAATTGGAGTAGCGGGAACGATGGTTACAATCTACCCGCCACCGACCATCCTACGCACAAAAAAAAGACATAAGAAAAAACAATAAGATATTCGGTGAGAAAATCACGGAAGGCTTTGAACGAGTCCGTCGACGACGGTAGTGATGCGGTGATGCGCAAGAAGCATGTGAATTCTGACCAAGCCCAGTTCCCAAATCAGTGACATTATTGTGGAAGATCTTGCTGTCGCGCGCGGCGCTTTTGCAGAGTCATTATTATCGATTCAAGCAAATCCAGTCGCGTCGCGTTCCAATTTGAGCCTAGTAATTGCAATCGCGCACTGATCAACTCTTCACCAAAGAGACCAGCAGCCAGCTCGCTCGCTCTCGCAATATATTGTGCATGCTTGTTGTTCGAGAGAGAGAGAGAGTGTGTGTGTGTGTGCGCGCGCGCGCGTGTGGATTCTACGTTGGACGGAAGTGGTACACCTTGAAGCTTTCGGTGGGGATTGGATTAGGAAAGGTTTTGTTGTCCAGAGCAAAATGGTGAGGAAGAGGGCGTTGTTGGCGGGGTGTAACTACCCAGGCACCAAGTGCGAGCTTCATGGCTGCGCAAACGACGTGATCCGAATGAAGACGACGCTGCTGGAGCGTTTTGGCTTCGACGAGGCTGATATTCTAGTCTTGCTCGACAGCGATCCTAAACTGCCGCAGCCAACAGGGGCCAACATACGCCAGTCTCTAGCCAAGCTCATCGAGGACGTCCAACCTGATGATGTTCTGGTTTTCCACTACAGCGGCCATGGCACCCAGGTCAGTCCCTGTGAGCAGCGACTCACAAGCTTCCGGGAATCATGTCTACCAGCAGCTTTACATTGCCTTTCACACCATCGCCATTTCCTTCACTCAGTCCTGATCAAAATGAATCCAATACTGTAACCGAATCCACCCAGCTGATCACAAAAAAAAGAGAATATCTTTTTCTGAACTCCAAATGTCCCGGACTCGTTCTTCATGTCTAGAGGAGTTTTTCACACATGTGCAACATAATTTCTCTTGATCTGACATTGGGATCCGTGAGTTGTGCCATACCTAATTGAACTTTATCAGGATGGGTTGATGCAGAAAGGTCCAGTTCTCATGTCCGAACGTTAGCATGATCAGCTAGGTGTAAGAGCATAACATTCAGAGCTTGTTTGATTTGACGTTTTCATAGACTTTTATCTGCTTTGTTATCAGGGGAGGGCACAGTTTAGTCTGTACCTGAATGTAGCATGAAGCTGCTTTCAGTCGTTATATAGCTCAAGGACCTTGAAAGTCTTGGTTTATTGAAGAAAGCTAGAAATATGGGGAAGTAGCTGGGTGGGTGCTGAGCTTGTTGAAGTGGGGGATTATAGGTGCCTCCAGAGTCAGGTGCACCAGATGATACTGGTATGGAGGAAGCAATTGTGCCGACTGATATGAACATCTTGACAGGTGAGATTGTTTGAACTTTGAAAGAATATGTCTTGACAAAGTTCTCACAGGAGCCAAAGTAGTTTTTGCTAAGAGTTCAAACATTTGTCTCCTACAGTTTGGTAATTTCTTGCCATCTAGTGTTGGGTACATCAATCCAAGCACTTACCTCTTGAACTTCATCTTCTCTGTTTGTTTTGTTCATGAAATTTGTAATGTGCAGGTTCTAAACTTTGTTGGATCTCATGCAGATGAAGATTTTCGAGATTTGGTAAACAAAATTCCCAGTGGTGTTACTTTCACATTCATATCAGATTCTTGTCACAGTGGTGGCCTGATTGATTCTGAGAAGGAGCAGATTGGTGGGGGTGTAATTCAATATGCGACCACTCCTTCAACTGGCCCTGCAGCATTGTCATCCAATCCCCAAGCACCAGTTAGCAATCCTGAATTGCAGCATAATAACAGTACTGGTCAGGGAAATAATGCTGAAGGTGGACTGATGGGACTCATCTCCAGGGGGTTGCAGGCTTTTCACATCCCTGGAGATGATGAAGCACCTCTGGAAACTCAGCCCCAAACACAAACCATCGAATTTGAGTCACAGTATGCAGCAGATGTGGCTGCTTCACAAGAAGATGCTCCTCAATCCAGAAACAAGAACTTGGACATCAACACTCTTACAGAAATTCTGAGCCAGAGGACTGGCCAGGATGTGAAGGTGGGCAACATCCGAACAACAATCTTTGATGTGTTTGGAGATCAGGCCAGCTCATCAGTCAAGACATTTGTCAATGCCATTTTCAGCCACCTCCAGGTGAAATTCTATTCTGTTCTTCACCTAAACTAATGGACATCTGATTTCCTACAACTCCCAAAATTGGTAGGAGAAAAATGCTGTGCCTGTTGTCAGGAACTGATGAAGCATGAATTCAGTGGAAGTTGATTTTAAGTTGAATAAAAACCAATGAAATTGAACAATGAGAAGGCTAGCCAGAGGCTTGACGATGAGAGACCTAAGTTGTTTGCAGGGTGGAGGTGGTGGTGGTGAGGATCAAGGGGCTGGATGGATGGCAATGGTATCAAGTGAGGCAGGTCAATTCCTCAAAACAAAACTGGATACTGATCCGAATGCAACGAGTTATATGGCACCAGCTTTACAAGGTGTGAATCCTTTCTCTGCACATGCGGCTTACAGTGGGTTGAAACCTCCAGCAGCGCAGCGTGTGCGTGCTGACTGTGGGATCCTTTTAAGTGGGTGTCAATCAAGTGAGACTTCAGCAGATGCTACAGTAGGTCGGGATAAATCAAAGTCATATGGAGCTTTCAGCAATGCCATCCAGACAGTTTTGTCACAGACAAACGGTCCTATTACAAACCGTGATTTGGTATTGGAAGCACGAAAGCTTCTGGCAACATCAGGATTCAAACAACATCCATGTTTGTTTTCAGCAGATACAAGTGCTGATGCTTACTTTCTCTGTCCAGTGTAATTTCCTCTAGATCCAGTGATGCTGAGTCTACAAGATGCTAATAAGTAGCAGCAAGCTGGATCTGTCTACATCATTCATTTCTTTTTGGAGATGATGAGCTTAGGTCATGCATCTTGTTTTGCTCAGGTTTGATGATACCAAGCTTTTTATTTGCTGCAAAATATGAGGATTGTCTTGTGTTCTGAAGTCTGTCATTTACAATTCATAAATCCCTTAACACTGTTTATCACATGAGACTGCAAAATTAGGTACACAAATAGATGAACTTTAGTGCCCCATTTTTCTGGCTTTGCAGTTCATCACTCTTCATGCTCATCTTCAGTTGGGACTTGGGTGATGAGATTTTGCCACAGGTCTTAGCATTTGCTTTGAGCAGTTGCAAATCTCTCTTTTTGTTGACAACAACAGTCTACCATTAAATGCATAAACAATAATGTTTTTAGTTTAAGTTAACTTAACTCACCATAGGCTAACCTAGGTTGACCTAGGCTAATTTAGCTTACCTAGTAGTTTAGCCTTAACTAACATAAATTAACATAAACTAACTTAAACATTCATACCTTAAATGTAAGCCTACTTACCATAAACTAATGTAAACTTAGACTGGGCTAAAATAGGCTAAACTTGGTTGGACTTGGCAAAACTTGACAAAAGTAATATTAATAAAACTAAACAAAATAATTTAAGATAAATTTAAATATATTCAACAAAACTTAATAAAACTTGGCAAAACTTGACTAATTAAGTTAAACTTGGCTAGACTTAAAAAAACTTGGCCAAATTTGGCTACTTAGGTTAAACTTGGCTACATTTGGCAAAATTTTGGTAAACTCAATTAAATTATTGTATTGAGGATAAACTTGGCAAAACTTAGATAAGTTAGGCTAAATTAGGATATTAAAGCAAAATTTGGTTAAACTTGACAAAACTTAAATAAATTAGGATAAGTTAGGGTATTGAGGCTCAACTTGGTTAAACATGGCTAAATTTGGATAAGTTCAACTAAATTAGGGTATTGAGGTTAAATTTGGCTAAACATGGTTACTTAGGTTAAACTTAACTAAACTTGGAAAAACTTGGAGAAATTAGGCTAAATTAGGGTATTGAAATTATACTTGCCTAAATTGACTATTTTACAGTTAAATTTGGTTAAACTTGGCGAGACTTTGATCATTTAGGTTTAAATAAGGTATTGAAGTTAAACTTGCCTAAACATGGCTAACCATGGCTACTTAAGTTAAACTTGAATAGACTTGGAAAAACATTGCAAAACATGGCAAAACAATACCATTTAGGTTAAACTTGATTAAACTTGGATTAATTTTGGTTAAAATTTGGTTTTTTTTTAAAAGTAGCTAAAATTGTTTAAACCAAGTTAAACTAAGTTACTTATATTTTTGTTAAGTTACAAATAGGATAATTAAAATAAAATCAAATAGTCTAAATTATTTTAAATTAGGGTAAATTGAACTACAATAGGCTAAATTAAACCAAACTACTTAAACATTTGTTTGTCCATTTCAAAATAAATTGAATTTGGTTATATTATTTCAAATTCAAATATTGTTTTAATATGAATATGATGGTAGCGATATGGTAGCTATGATACTATAGTCATAATTTTGACTATAATCATTAAGATGGTAATGATTAAAGGCCACATATGACTACATGATTATTTGGACATTGATCACAAAGTTTCCTAGTCATAAAAACCATAGTTTGGCATTGTGTGCAAAAATTGTTGTTGTGATAAACACCAAACACAATTTTAGTTGCAACACGAAATTCAACTTTGATTCAAGCACTAGATTTGGCATTTGTAATTTTGTGGCACATCTTTCGCAAGCAATCCTACATGAGTATTGCTACAAAATTTGGAAACAAATAATGGGCCTAGGGTCTCCAATTGATGTGCTACAATTGTTTCCTCTTCATGAAATTATTGATAGACTTTGTCACAAAGATCTTTGAGTTGTTGGTTGCATTTTAATGATGACAATTTGAATATTTTTTGCACCTATGTGTGCCATGGATATTTTTTCTTCTTTTTAAAGTTAATATATTGATACATCAATGTTTTATGCATGTTGCAACAATTTCCTTCTATTGACAGGTTGGATCAGAACATCCTACTCCAAAAATACCTTAATTAAACATTCTTCCTCATGGTCTTATTTCTTTGTTCTTGGCACCAAAAAATGAACGTATTTATCACGTTTTTCAATGTTCATTTAGATTAATGGACCAGGGCATAATTTCATGATCATCATCCTCATGTACATTGGTGAACATATCACATAGAAATTTAAATGTAAAATTTGAAGATTTTTCAAGACACATTGAGACCACTATAGACCATTTTTGGGTTCATATAGTTGATTTTGACATGAAATAATTTGCAATAAAAATGCTTGACCTTTCTTCTTTTGACAAGTAAGGACTAGAAACAAATTCATGTCTTCACAAATTGTAATTTGTGCATGTGACCAAACTTCTGATCTAGTAAATAAGAATTTTGATTTCGTATTAGTAAAACAATTGTATTAATTGAATATCCTTAATTGAAAGAAGATCTCCTTGGTGGGGCATTTCCATGTCTTAGATGAAGCCTTTAATTGAGCTTAGGTACTTTTCTTTTGCATTTATATGTTCTTGATTCTCCAACATATTGAAGATGTGATTTTTGGAAGGTTATTTTGGACTAGATTGGTTCCTTTCCATTTCTTGGATTTCTTGGAATGGATTGTGGCCAATTCCCATCATGTAGTTGAACACCCATTTGAAATCTCCATACATCATTGCAACCCACTTATCTTTGCATGTCATGCCATTCCTTGGCAAAGGGGAATGACCACTTGAGTTTGAGCTAGTTGAACAATCGTCCTCCACCTTGATATGGTATATTCAAATTGGTCATGTGGGTTTACCTCATTCAAAATGGCTTAACATATTCCTTTCACTTTCCTTATATAAAAGCCATAACCTTTTGGAATTCCCAATTGGAATGGCAAATATGCTTGATTGTTATAACATCATTGGTTTATTAAAAAATTGGTGCTTATATTATTTGATTTTCCTTTTGAATTTGAACCTCACTTCTTCCTCTTTGTGATCCTTAATTTCTTGTCCATGTGACTACAACAAGTATCTATTTCAATTTACCCTACCTATTAGCAATTTATATCTTAAGAAATTGAAGATGAATGGAAAATATTCATCCTACATTTCTTCCATGAAAAAGTAAACATTAATGATTTATCTTTATTTTGTTAGGATTCTTAGTTTAGTTACCCAATTAAATTTTAATTATGTTGGTGCAAAGTTGGGTTAATGTAATTAATTGTGCTTTAGCTTGAAATTGATTCAATTTATTATTTAAGATATAATTTGGAGTTGTGCACTTTCAAATCACTTTCGATGATTTGAAATTTTAGAACACATGATTTTTTTGCTTTGTAATTTTTATGTGTTTTGATGTAAGTTCTTTACACATGATTTTGTGTTGTTATTTTTTATTTTGTATTTTGGGCTTAGATTCTTGCTTGTTTATAAGTGAGTCATATTTTGGTTCAAAAATGATGGACCATTAAGATGCATTTGTGATATGTATGTGTAAACAACAATAGTTATAGGCATTGACCCGGTAGTGCATGATAACCTTAACTTGGATTGACAATTTTGCAAAGCATATAGGTACGCCTTTATTCTTATTGGACATGTTTGGAAACCTACACAAATATATGCAGGTGATATAGTTTTGAATCATTTTATTACTCTTACCTGGGTGATATCTTTGGATCAATATACCTGCCCATGGGAACTCTAGGAACTCACTTTGTGTACAAGTATCATCAGCAAGATTTATTTCTTGCAAATTTTGCAAGGTAGGTAGGTGGTATGGGGATGATTCACAAGAGGACATAGCCAAATTTGACATTAAATAGTGACATATTATTTAGAACTTGACTAAATAGTAAAAAAATAGTTTTAAGAATGTTGTCAAATTAAAATCAGAGTCCAAATGCGGTGAAAAAATTTATTTGATGTTCTTTTTATTTTTAAAAGTGAATATTGAGAAATTACATTATTTTTTTATTCTTATATTTTGAAATTTGGTGAAATTTTGAACCAGAAAAAACACTGATAGGAACACTTAAAAGAATTCAGTGAAACAAAGCTTCTACCTGAGTTGAAACATTTGTGACTTCTCCTAGAGAATGGTCTCCCAAATGCTGCCTTGGATCCAGCCGTTGTTATACAGTGTGAACCAAAGGCCTCTAGAGCCTGAGCAAATGAAAATTGCACCTACTGTGACGGAAGGTTTGCTTGAATTATGGAGCTTTTTTAACAGATGAAGTGCTGAAAGAAATAGAAAGAGAGGACCAGGTCCTCCATCCAAAATGGCTGGTGGGTAATGGAGAGCTCCTGAGAAACCATACTGTATAATTTCTTTCCTTTCCCATATGGGTTGGTTGGCATACCAACTGATGTACAATGTGTAAAATGTTTCTCGCTCATGACAAAAAAATGCCATCATCTTTGCAATGGACTTGACCCATGCGATCACTGATATGGATTCCCTTAACTGACTTCCCACTACCTCACTACTTCATTCACCAAAACCACCGGGCAGGCAGATCAGAATCTTAAGTGTTCTGGCATTCAACCTAAGAAAGGCTCTACAGCTCGGGGTAGGCAGAGGGGTGAAAGGACACCAACAGGGGGCTTGATTGAAAAAAGATTCGTTGTTGAGTATCAGTTTCAAGTGCTTGCTATAATGTCTGATTCAGATAAGGAGTTGGAAAGATGATAGGTAAAGGATGTTGTTGAGACCATCTCACCATTATCTGCCAACTTTTGAGAAAAAAAAATGCCCCATTATTATTTGCAAGGATGGAGAGGTCTTTGTTGCCCATTGGTAGAGTGAGTATACTTAGCAAACCGACGGGATTGCAAGACCATGGAAATCGATTGATCAATATGCATTGAGGAGACAGTGGAGAAGATTGTTGCAATCCTATCCAAAAAGTCCTAAATGCAGAGCCTTTTTCTGCAAAGTATGGATTCATTTCTTTTTCACAGGGATAAAATGAAAACTTCCATTAGAGTTACTCGTCGGAAATGTCAGTTTTAGAAGGAGAAAAAAACGCCAGAGTGAAGTAGAACCCACCACTGCACAAGCTGGATGGTGTGCGTGGGAACATGAAATGCTGTTTCCATTGCATTGTTGTTCCTGAGCTAATCCACCGAGCTACGTAGTAATTGCTACCCAGTATTGGCTGGTCCCTAGTTTGGAGTGTTAAACTTGAAGATTCAGGTTCTTCGGACTTGGACCTGAATTAGAATCCTTTTGGTGGGATCAACACAAGCACTCGAGTCTAGAACTAACCTTTTGCTAGAATCTTAATTGGAATTGAAACTGGAACTTTGAAGAAAAAAGTTTGAACATAGCTTAATAAGCCCTAAACCTCAGAGAGGACCAATTTGATCCTCTTTTTGGTTTACTTTTGACTTTTCATGACATTTAAGGGTTAACATTCTTTCGATAAACAAGGTTAACTTTTTCCAAAAAACTATAAACATATAAAATTTTACAAATAATTGATCGGTTTTAATTAGTTGTAGAACTTTGTATCTACGCAGTTCTCAATTTTAATTTGCAATAAAACTCTGTACCTATAAAATATTCAATTATGAAACGGGTGTTGTGCGCACATGAAACTGAACTTGGTTTTGAAACTAGACTTAAAGGTTCTTGAATTTGAAAAAAATGTGTCAAAATCGAAACCACAAGATTTAAAATTTTCGAAAAGTTGGGCTTGAACCCAAACCTAGAGAATCTTAGCAAAAAGATTTTAGCGACAAAATTGGGACACAAGGTTGTATTTCTTTAGCAAGAAGTATTTACCAACAGAATTGGGACCAAAGGTTCTGTTTCTTTAACAAAAAACTTTTAACAACAAAATTGGGACTGAAGGTTCTGTTTCTTTAGCAAAAAGCTTTTAGTGGTAAGTTTGGGATCAAAGTTTTTGTTGAACAGGAAGAACCAACTAGTACTAGTCATCCATGAGTCTATTGACCTATCTAGTAGAATTAAAAGTGCCTTGCCTACTCACCTACCTTCATAGAAACCACTGACACTCCTCACCTACCTTCATAGAAACCACTGACACTCCTTACCTACTTTACGTACAATGTTGAATATTGAGCGTTTAACACACCCCAAAAAAATTCCCCCAATTATTTTGGCCTACAGCCCACAAAGGTCTTGCATCTAGCAAGAGGTCACAAATAATCTGTCATGTTCCCAAATCTCAGTCCCATGTTTTTTTTCTCACAAAGAAATTTCAGACCTAAGTTAAAAGAGCGAGATGGGATGTATCAAATTTGGGACGCATGTTAGTTTGCAAAGATGACGGACTAGTGGTGTACTACACTTGTGAGGCTGTAAATGATGGGAATGAACAGAAAAAGGAAGCAAAATATAGCAGCTGGAGCTTATGAGCAACACAAATGGAGAGAATAAGTGCATGTTATGTTTTACACCACACTTGAGAACTTTGGAAGATATGGAATTTTATTGCTTAGGGTTGCAATAAACCCCTACCCAATTGATTAGGTTCAGAGAAGTGTTTGCTAGTACATTGGTTGCTGGAATGGCCTCAATGGGAAATAAAAAACACATTAACTTAGTGGAGCTTGGAATTCATGCACTCCATGCAGACTAGATTTTGGGAATACTTGAGGGATTCCAAAATACGTGAACCAGGGAATTATGCAAAAAGAGTCATGCAAGATGACACATCCCTTTTTCCTTTGCAAGTGGCAAGAACCTTTTGACTTGTTCCAGGATTAGCGGAAAAATACTTGAGTGGCTTGGAGTTCGGAAATACCATGCAAATGTATGAATAATGTCTCAGGGGTTGCTTGTTGCCGCATTAATCAGCAAAAACAGAAAGCAAGAGTTTGTACAAAAGCTTTGCTGCAGCAGAAAAGGATCCAGAAAATCTGCAGTACACCCAACACACTCTGAATAGGTAGCAGCGTTTGGAATAAGCTCAACCTTGTAGCTGAAATCAAACGGTTTGTTGGAAAGGAGAGAAACTAAGGAACTATAGATTGATGAATATGCAGGGTTCAAAGTTCAAACCAATTTTGTGTTGTTCTTTACCTTAATCAAAGAGCATCCAATTCCCATTCTAAAAAATAAATTAGAACTCTCTTGGATCCAGTTTGAGAGATGAATGGAACTGGGAATCCGGTTCCAGGTCTATTTGGGAACTGGCCTTGGGTGAACCAGTACCTACACTAAAACCATGAAAAAACTTGGAAAAACATGTTGTGTTACATTACAAATATTCTATTTCAACACTAAATCGGGGGTATCCAAGTTCAAATCTTATATTCCCTAGACCAAAATTTTGATTATCCCACACGTTCTATGATATAATATATGTTATTGCAGTTTCCAAATCTGGTGCTAATCATTTTTCCCACACTTATTTCTCACTCCTCTTTCAGAAGGTAATAGGAGAAATATATAACCGAAAACTTTCATATTCCAATGAACAAGTATGAATAATATTCCCTACCTCTAAGAAGGATAGTTATACATAGAAGTTAATGGTCAAGATGCACTATGTCAATTATGTATAACGAGTAGTGGGTAACCCGTGGCTACGCCACTCCAGCCACCCTGAACGCTCTGTTAAGCTCTACTGTCTGCCCTGCCCCTCCCCTGCCCTGCCCTCCCCCCCTGCCCTGCCCTGCCCTCCCTGCCCTGCCCCACTTGTGACCTTCAATTCATTACCAAGACCTACCCGGTAGCACCAGGTACAACCCTGGCGTCTCATTGGTCTTTGCTGCAATGGATGAAAAAGAGCCATCTCAATCCTTACAACTGCCATTCATGTCCTATAATTCACCGGCAGAATCCAACTGTCTGGGCCGGTTTCCGGTCTTGGAATCCGACTGTCCGAGCCGGTTCCACCAGTCAATTAAAACGTGGAACCGTCGTCGGACGCACAGACAGACGCACACACATGTTGTAATTATATATAAGATGTCAAATGTTGAAAATCATGCAAGTTTTGAATATGGTTTTATTCATATCCAACATGATTAGTAAAAACACATGTTCAATCTTTGGCTTGTCTCACATCCTGAAATAGATTGTTCATTAGTGTTCTGTATTCAGAAGGTTTTTGATAGGAGTGTTAGTTTAATTATTCAATTATGTGAATGTTAAACAAAATTAGTGTAATTAATTGTGTCTTTAACTTGAAATTAGTTCATGTGTGAATGGAGTTGAAATCATTTAGTGTTGGGGTCATAATTTCAAATCATTTTTGGTGATTCAAAGTGATTCAAAAATACAATTCACATATAAACAAGTAAAAATCCAAGTTTAACACAAAATTAAAAACAACACAAAATCGTGTGCAAATATTTTTGTATAAAACTACACAAAAAATTAAAAAGCAAAAAACACATGTTTATTAGGGTGGTTTCTATAATTGTGATGTGTGTAAATAATGATAATTGTAAAAGTCAACATGGTAGTGCATGACATTAGTTTTGGAACTTCATGGAATGTTTTCTATTTACACTATTGTTGCTGGTTTTGACTTGCCTAGAAGGTTTAAAAAATTACAAGTTCATTTTCTTGGGAATTCCATGGAACATTAAGACTTGGGGTGACATATTATGTCACTTTCTCGATCTCATTATATGACATAGTCTTTTGGTGACGATCATACATGCATAATTATAGTGGCAAAATGTACTATGGAATGGTCAAGCCTTGCCCATTATGTCAGGTAAGGCACTGTGTGAGCCCATTAGGGCAATACACCTAACATAATGGGCTGGGTGAAATTAGGTTTAGGGTGGCACATTCAATGAATGTTTTTTTAAAATCATGTTCAACCAATATATTTTGGTCACTATTATGAGTACAATATGGTCAAGAAAACAACATAATCTATCACCATAGACCTTAATGTGCCTATTTTTTTCTAAATGGTTAAATCTGCCACTCCAGAATGGCTTGCCCTTGCCTATTATGTTGGGTGAGTTGCCTAGCATAGGAAGCCCAGTGAGGCATGGCTAGGCAACTTGCCTACCACAAGAACCTCCATGGTGGGTGTTCTTCTATTACATAAAACACACATGCACTGGGCAGGCTCATACTGGCAGGCAGGAGACAAACGTCCATCATTTTTACACTCGGTAATGCCTAGTCAGTAGGGCATTACACCTGCAAACCTCGGACTTTGCCCTCAGTTTGCAAGTGTAATCTGCAAGTGCAATGCACTACTGCTAGTGCATTACACTATACATAATGGGCAAGGGTTTGATGATTCCATTGAACATTTCCTTTTTTAATTGTCATTGTTGATTTTGAACTTGCGGTTACACAATGAACCACTTGTTTGTGTCAGGCCCCAAAATGGATGTAGAGACTTTTCCAAAGACTTTTGCCAAGCTTTCTAGTGTAATCCCAGAGCATCTTTCAGAGCATACTTTTTCTTCTGCTATTTGCAATGCAGAAGGCAATTCATTTCCAAAAGCTCAGCAATTTGTTTTTCCATTTTTTCCCATAATATGTGCCACGTATCATTAGAAAAATTAAATAAATCAGTGCAGGTTTCTATTCTTGGTAGAGCCCAAGGGTGCAGGCTTTACCAGAATTGGGCCCTGGCTTCCCAATTAGCTGATTTCTTCGTCTCTTCCTTGTGGGGGAGTCTGTCTACAGGGACACAAATGAATGTATTGACCCCCATCAATCAAAGTATGCGTGAATTCTGGAAATTGATTACACAGCAAAGGGTCGCATGCAACCAGACCAGAGCTTGAAGCTCCAACAAGAGAGGAAAAAGTCGAGACAAATAGAGGACAGTACTGAAAATCCTACTACCTACTCAAATCCTTTCTTTTGTTGTGGCTTGATACCCCTCTGCCCTCTGTTATGATATGGGATTATTCTCTTTCAGGCGAAATTTCATGCGTTTTCTTTTCGGAAAAATGGTGATAGAAAATTGTTTTATCTGAGCTTTCTAGCAGCAAGATTTTTGTAATACGTGTTCCAACTGGTTGGGTAGCAAACAATATTAAAGGATGTCTAACTGTTTTAAAACTTTCATTAGTCAGATTTGCTTTCATTGTCTTCTGTATGATTGCCACCTCAAAGTTCAGCTACATTACAAAATTGAAGAAAGAGTACTGAAATTCAATTCCTTACCATCTCTAATGAGAGTATCAATGCTTGGATTGGCTATTAAGTCATGAGTTACAAGCAATAAACCTTTGTTTCATTGCTGACATACTAGTTAGGAGTTAGGACACGGTACTACCCTTGGCTCACACTGGCTTGGTGATGCGGTAAATGTTCACTGCCTGGACAAAAATGCCATAACCACTCTTGTTGTTGATGGAAAGTGAGCATTTTGAGTCTCATCAGCCTTTTGCTATAGGCAAGATTTTGCCATAAAGAGAATGTGAATATCATTTTTTCAAAATAAAATGATTTTGGAGGGTTTCAATTAGAGGTTTTCTCACTTTAATGTATATATATATATATATATATATATATATATATATATAGTTTTTTCTGCAAAGTGGTCCCAAAAATTAGCAAAAGTAGTTAAATTCACTCTAGTTTGAAAAAAAAAACTCTTAATTTTTCTGTTGAAAAAAATGACAAAACATGTCAGAAAAAAATCACCGGTTTCATAGCCAGAAGTGAGGGCAAAAGAAAAGAAAAAGTCATCAGACTTCTCTATTTGGTTTTCAGTGTGTAGCCATAAATATAGTAGGTGCACTAATAATTTGTACTTCATATCTGGTTTATGGTCAGATTTGGCTAAATATTTCTAGGGATGATTGTCAATTTGTATACATCTTCCTATGAATGATTGCGACTTATGCCACATTGAAATAAAGTTCCTGAAAAGAAACATTGATTCTCATTAGGGATGGTTATGTTCAGCAACTAGTATGTAGCCTCTTGCCATGTTACCTAGTCCATGATCACCCTCTGACAGATGCTCAGGATTTCTGAACTCACAGCAATCACAGGCACAAAGCAGAAATAACCAAACCCCAAACCATCCATCCAGCTTATAGAGTAGGAATGCATGCGTCCACTCACACAGAAACAAAGAATCAATTCTTTTTAGTTTATCGGTGTAGATTTGGCATTCTCTTGTCTGATTGCATTGCTCGTTTTTGAGTGAGTGAGTGCATGCAAAAGTTCCCGTTCCATCCACATTCACGTGTTTGTCTATGTACAAAACAAGCTCCATCCAGGAGGTGAGGTTTCTTAGTGAAAATCTAGGGTGCCTTACTCAATGCAATTTCTTGGAGCAGGATCTTACCCCCAAACCTCCCCTACGGCATGAGCATTAGGTGATCTGAAACGTCAGATCGCCTTGTTTGTTACTAAGGGGAAGGCACACGCTGTGATCTCAATGCCTTCCCCTATATAGCAAAATTTGGCTACAGAGAACAATAGACATTTTTGAAACCCTGCTATGAACTGAAGACTTGCAAGAATATCTAGTCTAAATATGGTGATTTCAACCATTTTTTTCCTCCAAATCTGATGAATTTGAGGATTTTTTTTCCCCAAAATAAGTTCCTTTGTAGAAGCCACAGCCCTTTTCTTGGTCACCAAGTGGTGAAATTTCATGGGCCCTAAAAAAAAATCTTGTCCCAGTGTTTGTTTTTCTGAAAAAATTTGTCAGTTTTTAACCCAAAAGAACTCGATTTTTTTTGGATTTTTTTTTCCAGTGTAAATTCGACTAACGTTGTTGTAGGAATTTGCTAAAAAAATTATATTACAAAATAGAAAAGAAAAACCCTGTAAATTGGGATTCCATGACAACAAGAGTTTTTATTTTTGAGAAATTTTCACATCCTGGTGACAAGGAGAAAAAAACCAACAAATACAAGGGCTTTCTTTTGGAAAACCACCCTATATTGATGAAAAAGAAAATAATGGAAACCGCCATAGCTTGATAATAGGTTGTAGAATGTAGCCAAAATATAGCACAATTCCTACTTTTTTTCTCTAACCTGTAGCCAAATTTGGCTAAGTCCTCTTGTAAATGATTTACCTACCAACTTCACCTACCTCACAAAATTTGGGGCCCGGGGAACAAGAAACACTGATGATCCTGGTGTTACTGCACTGCACTGCATGGATTCAATGGTGGTTGGTAGCATGGTCTAGCTCCAATGGCCTTCTTCCAGCTGAAAAGAAAGTGGTGGATGGATTCTTTTGCTTCGTCATTGGAATTCTGGTTTTGTTTCTGGTGAGCTTGAGAAATATTATATTAGTGTTGAATGGATGTTTGTGTGTGTACCCTGAGAAATTGAACTGATCTCATGAGGCTGCTGAGTGAAATGTTACCAGTGTGATGGATGTGTGTCATCTATTGAGAAATTTCACTCGGAGCCTGCCTGGGAGAATTCAGGATCTAGTGCAGTGAGAGTCGAGATGGAGTACCTTTGTCTCAGTCCTGGACGACTATATTGCCGTCAAGAACGTCAGGAAGTGAGTTCAGAGAGTTTTGGGGAAGTTCGAGCAGCTATCCCTTTCAACTGGGAAGAAGCACCTGGAAGACCCAAACTGCAGCAGCACATCAGCAGCTTGGTGAACAAGAAGCGCATAATCAGAGAAGGAGCCACTGGATTCGACGACGTCGAATTAGGCGACAAGCAGCTGAATCCGCCAATCGTGCACCCCACGACAAGGCTGCTGCAGCAGCGGCCATGGACTACTCAGTTCAGTCCTGCGGAGCTTGATTTCAGTACGCGGCCATGGACTACTCAGTTCAGTCCTGCGGAGCGTGATTTCAGTACGCGGCGCTTTCAAGCGGGTCAGATGCTGGCGACGTCCGTTGGGAATATTACAGAGGACGTTATAATCAGAAGTAAAATTCCGGCGAAAGTTACGCCGTCGACAGGTTCTGCGTTCCTGTATTCCAGTTCGCAATTTCAAGCGGAGCGGCGTCATAAATCTGAGCAATTCGTGATAGGTCAAAAGTTGCCGCTGCCTCCCAGGCTGCGAGCGGATCAGATGCTGGCGACGTCTGTTGGGAATATTACAGAGGACGTTATAACCAAAAGTAAAATTCCGGCTAAAGTTACGCCGTCGACAGGTTCTGCGTTCCTGTATTCCAGTTCGCAATTTCAAGCGGAGCGGCGTCATAAATCTGAGCAATTCGTGATAGGTCAAAGGTTGCCGCTGCCTCCCAGGCTGCGAGCTTTGAAGAACCAGGTAGCACCAGACTCTTGTGGTACTGGAATTCAACAATTCCAGACCATCTTGGGCGTGGAGAATCAGCTGCCAGATTCAGGACATGACGGATCAGGCCATCGCCGGGCTCTGTCTCTCTCAAACTGGATTGCAGAGTTGGAAGCATCTCTAGAAGAAGAGGACGACGACGACGAAGAAGAAGACGAAGAAGAAGACGAAGAAGACGAAGAAGAAGAAGAAGAAGAAGAAGACGAAGAAGAAGAAGAAGAAGAAGAAGAAGAAGACGAAGAAGAAGAAGAAGAAGAAGGTTTCAGTTTTCGCTATATGCATGGTCGATCAAAAGATACAAGGCCGACGTTCCTGAGGAACAAAATGCAGCAGCGCTGGAGAAAGCTGGATCTGCAGGGTCATCTTTCCGACGAGTTCGTTTGCAACAAAGTGGTGGATCATTCTTCGACAGAGAACACTAAACGAATTAGCCTCGAGTTCTCTGGTCCACAGCACTCTCACAATCATGGGTTTTCAAAGGAGCGCCTGCTGGAGAAACAAAACACACTAGATGATGTTCCCAAAGCTGCCGCCTCGTCCGGCGCGGTATCCAGTGGCTGCTCTTTCCGAAACCTTGCAGCCGCGCTGCTAGCTCGAAAATCAAAATCCTCATCAAGGTGGGTGCAGGGTAGTTTTCTAAAACGCTTGAATCCATCCTTCACTATATATATATAAATCTCTCAACATGCAGTAGATTTAGAGATAGCACTACAGAAAATAATCCCGATCATTGTAGCAGTCTGTGATGATCTGCAATGCGTCATGCATAGTAATGATACAATTGCCTTCTGGGTGCCAATTGCAGAACCGCCTCCAGCAGATCATCTCCAGCTGCTATCTCCCCGCATGATTTCCATGTCCCATCAGACTTATCAGCAAGAGAGGAGGAAACAACAGTTCCTTATAAATGCAGACAATGTCGTCATGGCCGCCACAAGGCTCGGCGGCTTACGAGCTGCTTTGCAATCGCTTCACCCTCACAATCCTGCAATAATCTCGATGGCCTTACACCAGGATACGAAAGTCCTTGACGCGAGCTGGTCCAAGTATTATCATGATGGACAGAGCAGCAATTGCTGACCAACAAACCTTCAGCAAACTCAACTTGCACCTGACTTACTGCAAGACAGGAGGAATTCGCAACAAGAACCCACTGACGGAGCTGCATGCGAGGAATCATCACTTGCAGGCGGAACCCAAAACAGTTTTCTTCACATGAGATTCAGATCATTCTCTGCTTTGACATTCATCACTTGCAGGAACAAAAACAACAACAAAATTCTTGACAGCTTCATCAGATTCATTTCACTGCAATTCGACCCAATCATGAATCACTTTGTAGGTACAAAAACCGCAATTTTTAGACTTGATAGATTCAGATTCTTGAGCTGCTTCGGCCCAATCATCACTTTGTAGTTACAATTGAACAGCAATTTTCTTGAGTCTTGAGCCCTTGAATCTCTGCTTCCCAGTCCTGACTTTGTGGGTACAAAAACAGCAATTATCTTGACAGATTCAGATTCTTTCCCTGTTTCCCCAGCATCTCTTTGTAGGGTACGAAAACAACAATTTCTTTGCTTGACAGATTCAGATCCTTGAATCTCTGCTTCGCTAGTCTTGTCTACTTATAGGTGCAAAATAACAAGTTTTCATTCACAGATTTCAGATCCTTTCTCTCAGGCTTCCCTAATCATCAATTTATGCTTACAAAAAACATCAAGTTTCTTGACCAATGAATCAGATCCTTGAATCTCTGCTTCCCAATCCTGGCTTTGTGGTTACAGAAACAGCAAATTTTCTCGACAGATCTATTCAGATTCTTTCTTTCTGCTTCCCAGTCATCTGACTATGTAGGGACAAAAACATTAAAGTTATCTGCAAAGGCAGTAAAACCAGGTATAGAACTGAAACTGAGGACAGGACTGCACCAAAGGTAGATAGATAAGAGGAGGAAACTCATAAGTTTCAATTTCCTCCTCTTATCTACCATAAGCAAACCATAGATAGACCCTATGTACATCCTAACCCCTTAACTTATGTGGTGGTTCCATAGGTAGATTGTAATGTGATTAGAATAAAAACTATGGTGATCACTTGTGCATGTTCATCATTAGTTTTGAGGAATGGTTCTCATTTTGGTGGACTTATGGATTCATGAATTGGGAGGATGAGTGGGTACTGAATTGAGGCCCAAAATGAGGATAACTTTATTATACATAGAATTAAGGGTATTGAAAAAGGACATGGGTTTTTAGCATTTGAGTGTACAAAATTTGACAATTTTACATATATGATATATGATCATTTTAAATCAATCTTCAAATTTGGTCATGATATTTGTCCATTTATTTGTAGTATTTGTTTATGATGAACCCAAATCTTGTGACTGGATATTGATTGAGGACCTATTTCTAGAATTGAAACAGCATTGGTTGTTAAGGTTTTAAATATTTCTAGTGCCATGACAGAAAATGTGCAATTGTAGGTTAAGAATGAGATCATTGGCAATAATTTCATTTGCTTTACTAACTACTATATAACTTTGAAGGTTTGTAACATTCATGCTACTTCTAATTTGATAGAAAATGACCACAAAATTAGGAGGATTCACTGTTGGGGCTTGTGGAGTTTCTTGGTGGTATGTCCTTTGGATTTGCGCAAGTTCTATGGAATATTAATTGTACATCTTCAAATTTGGAACCATTGTTGCATGCGATCACAGATGGATATTGTCAGCAACCCCTCCACACAACCTTGTTGATCCAAAACCAAAGATGAATCACATACTTCCCAATGTGAACCTTGAAATACAGCAAACCTAGTTACTTAAGGGTAGCAGAACTCAATCATCTAGTCTTTCCTAAACAAAGGTTTAAGTATCAGGGAAAAGAAACCAAGGTTGAACTCATGATACTGGGAAAAAAACCAGGTCAACAAAATGGGTACATCAGATATGCAAGTACCAAATGTATAACACTGGGAATCTCTGTTTTCACAAATTTGAGATTTGACCATTCTGCACAAACAAATTGACCTTCTCATGCATAGCATCTGCTTCAGCTTACAGTGCTTCCTAGTGCTTGAATTCAGCATCAAGGTTGTAGATGAGATGAAGCGCCTTCATCTTGGAGGAGTCAGATTCACCATCCCCAAGAGCCACACATGTTTCAAGAGTAATAAAGCATACTAACCATCCTACATAAGAGGTTGACTCTTTCTGCCACTCTTGAGAGCACTCCCCAGAAACAAATTTCAGCGACAATAAGTGCAATTCTGACTCCTATGACATTCTGCAGCAGCAGCAACAACAATTCAAAACCCTGCTAGGGTTTGGTGCCTGTCTATGTAGCTAAAGCTCAAATCCTTCAAGGGTGGGCTGTACCTTGGACTCAAGGACCGCTGCTGCTGCAGCTTCAACCTCCAGTTAGTGACATCAGCAAGGCCTGCCATTGTCCCTGCTGCTCCCACCTCCTCTCTCCCTTGTGCAGTGTGCCAGTTGAATGCCACAGAAGAGATCCCTACAACTCTCCAAATCTCACCAACTGGTTCCATTCAACTATGACCACCAACTTTGGTCACAGAAACAGTATTTGCCAACCAAGCACATCAATTCAACAGGAGATACAAAAATTCAGCATACAACCATCTTATGAACCTGCATCCCACCTTCGAACACAGATGCTGCAATTGACACCTACTAAAGAACTGAATAAGAAATCCAAGTTTAGATTTTACAAAGAATCAAACCTAACTTGATTGCATGGCCATCTGAGCTGCTACTTTTACCATTTGAATGTGAATGTCTTCCATTTTCAAAATAAAACAATCCTGCACTTCTCTTAAGTAGATACATAATATGCATCAATCACTCAAGAGGTTTGACAATTCACAATCGATCGCTGAATCACCAATTTTTTGGACATCAGGTAACTTCTTTTTCCAGATTAGTGGGTTCTACCGAGTTCTTGAGTGGCAATGTCAAATTCACAGACACCAAAGTTACAAACAGAATTGTGCAGAGAAATCCTGAAATCCACAAGCGAATAGAGGTGTATTTCATGAATGCAATCAACTGCCAAAGAACTCTCTGTATCCAAAATGGTACTCAACCTCAATCCTACAATAGAGGAACTTGTATTGAGGGAGCTAAGGAAGAAATTTTTTGAGTGCTGTCAACTAAACTACCATTACTGGAGCTGCGAGCTGCCTCAATTGAGCTACAACTATGAGCTTTCACCTCCATGTGTTATCTCCCGCATTTTGTTTCAAAAGTGGCTCTCTCCCTGAAAGGTCATATAGCAGTCGCAAAAGCCTTGCAACTACTAGGGAGTGCCACTCATCCTCATGACATGACTAAGCTTCTGCTGCAACTTCATCTTCATCTACATAAGTGGAAGTGTCATAGTCAATGTAGTCATTGTCATCTTCATCATCTTCATCAAAGCCTAAGCTTAGAGCTTGCATCTTAAACCCTGCTTGTTCAATAATCTCCACAAGACCTGATGCAACTCCTGTTGCTTGAATGCTAGTTTGTTTTGTTAACTGCAAAAGCACCAGTTGGAGCAAGCTTAGCTTCAACTATGCATGGAGAAGAGCAAAGACAGAGATGTCAAGTACAATGAGTTGTTGAAGAATAAGAATCTTCTGCATGGTGAACAAAACATATCCAAGGAAACTGACCTAACAAGCTCCAAGAAAACTCACAAACCCTGGCACTATCCAGATTTTCTACGCTTCGCAAAAGTTCCTCCAGAACATGTGAGAAAAGAGCATTACCTCTACAGTAGCTGCACCCTCAGAGATGTAGACATTCACATTGCTGACACCTTCAGTTGCCTGCACTTGGCCAGGAATTACTCTGATGAGAGACACAGTTTGAAACTTACTTCTTCTGACAGGAAGATAGCGAATGAAATACAATATGATGAAAAGCGATTCATGCTACACAATTGCATATGAAGCTTCAAATACTCAAAACCTCATGTTAGCAAAGAGACTGCACTAATGCTGCTGCAGAAGCCCTATTTTTTCCTTCAAAGGAAAATCGTGTAAGCTGTTGAGCCTCACCTCTAAAGCCTTGGTGACCTTGGGAATTGCTGTTTCAATCAGCGAACCCTCTGCCTGCAACAAGAAGAATCCCACACCACCGGCCTTAGGCCCTTGAACAGACCAGGTGCAAATGTTTGGCAGCAAGTTGCAAAGAAACTAGAAACAATGGCTCACAGAGTTGCCATACAAGGAAGACGCTGGAAGAGCATACAAGGCGTGAGGATTCAACCCTAGAACAGTCAAATTCAGGAGAAGAAAACAAAAACCCTATGGAAACAAGAAACAGAGGGCTAACCTTGAAGTACATGGAGAGGTTATCTGTAGGAGCTTGTACGTCCACTTGCTCCGAAGCCACGGCTTCCTCAATCACAGCCCTCACCAGCCGCCTGCCGTTATTACGCCATCCATACCGAACTGTCGAAAATCTGCTGCCGATGCTGGAAACGGAGCAAGAAGGAGAAGAAGAAGAAGAAGAAGAGGTGAAAAGGGAGGGGCAAGAAGCAGAAGCAGCAGAAGCCCTGTTGGCTTGAAACCGCCTACAATCTACACCACTGGTTGCAGCTACTCTAAGAGTAGTGCAGTGGAGAGAGAGAGCTGCCATGGAAACTCAACAATAGAATCTCCCCCGCACTCTGTATCCTTGAAATCCCTCACAAACAGAAGAGACAATCCCACCCACAAACACAACGCAAGCTTCTCCCCTCTCTCTCTCTCTCTCTCTCTCGCGCGAGCGCGCACACCAGAGATGGAAGAGGATAAGACGACAGAGTTGTGTTCATCCTGGCTCCAATGGATGCCAAGAAACTTCATCCAAAACACCAACCAGAGTTCTGTTCATCCCGGTTCCAATGGATGCAAGAAACTTCGTCCAACACCCCAACAGAGTTCTTTTGTTCACCCACCCGGGTTCCAATGGATGCAAGAAACTTCATGCAACACACGCAAAAACAGAGTTCTTTTGTTCATCCTGGTTCCAATGGATGCAAGAAACGCCATCCACAATGCCAACAGTCACACCTCCTTGGATGTGAAGAGATGCATCGTTTCAATTGCAAAAAACATGAGTGAATTCATAAACAAAATTGAAGAATTTTTTTGGAATTTTGAGAGAGAGAGAGAGAGAGAAAGAATATAAAAATAATAAACTAATAATAACACTAATAATTTACTAGTAATTATAGTTATAAGGGACTAAAGAAGATCTTTTTTTTTTTTTTTTTTTCTTTTTGGGTTGTGTATTTTTGTGTGCTTTGTTTTGCATTTGAAGGTAAAGTGATTTGTTTACTAACGCTTGTTCAAAGAGAATTTGAAGAAGTAAAGATTAAAAAAAATGTCAAGTCATAAGGATCGATTTCATCGGGTAACTGAACAAGTGTATAGAGCTAAGCCTGCTGGACTCGTGATTCGAAAGATGGAGAGAACAAAGGCTTATGATGAATTAGAGCCTTCATTAGCAACGCTTTCAGTTGAAAATGCTCCAAGGCCAACAAGGGTTGATTCTATAATTGCAAACCCTAACTGGATGTTTGATGAAGAGCGAAACAAGTATCGTCATGCTAGTATTGAGAAACTCCTCGATGATCTCATTGATAGAAAACTTGACGAAGATTTCGATTCCTTTCTTGAACGCTCTTATTCTACCGCCAATGTTGCATTGAATGCCAATGGGAAGGCAATCGTGGGTGATGAATGTGAGGAGCTTGTAGATCGCTGGGTGATGCGGTTCGTGAAAGGGTTTAAGATCTTGTCACGAAAAACTGGGGTGGGTTTTGGACCTGAGGAAGAAAACTTGCTTTTCAAACTAGTTCGTGAAGAATGTGATATCTTAACAAAACAAGACATAGTTTTTGTAACTTCTCGACAAAGTGTTCGTGACGTTAAAAGACCTTGGTCGCAACAAGGTTACTCCGAGAGTCACCCCACGGACTATAGAGAAGGTGTAGGCGCTGCTCAAACAAGCCCAAAATAAATTTGTTCGAAATACAAATTCTTCTAACCTAAAGTTGGGATTATGGAAAAAAGGAGGTTTCGTGAACCCTAAACCCAACTATTATTCACCCTTACAAAACTCTAACCTAAAGTTTTGAAAACACAATAATTAAATGTCAAACTTGAATGCAAATAAGTTCCTTAGGAAAAGCGGGATCATCTTCCAATTCTCTTGTGGTAGCAAGCCCTCTTTCTTACAAATTCTTTGCCCACGATTCATTATTGAACTTCCGACAAGGAAAATTGCTCGTCTTTAAACTAAATGTGTATAATTCATTCATGTGGAACAATATATTTTAATTCTCTTCTGTGGGAAGAAGGGTCTAGATTTTAGAACTTTGAACACAATTAGCTTAATTATTGAAGCACAAGGAATGACACTCTCAAATGCATAGAGAGGTTCCTTTGAAACAAAAATCAAATGAAGATTTTTTTGTCTTTTGGTGGGGTAGGGGATTGTCCAAAGATTGTGGTACTCAACCACAAGTTTTGTAAAGTAGTAAGGCGCATGTCAATAAATTATAAACTGAATAATTCAATTATACTTGAAAGCAAAATACATATCATATGGTCTTCAATATTTTTTATAAAAAATCTAAATGTTTTAATGGTATTACAAGGGGGAAAATAAAAATATAAGAAAAACTTGAAAATGCCATTTTAATCCTAAACATCTGCTATGGATGGAAAATGGTTCCAAATAAAAGTTGGAACTTGAAAGGTTAAGTTAAAGGTTTATAGCATGTTGGGACATTGCTAAATTAAACCTATTTCAATTCTTGGTTGTTTAAAATTAATGAATTCTTTAGAACATCTTAAATGGCCAAATGGGTGTGAAATTTCAGTTCAGCCAAAGGCCCTCTCCATTGAAATTTCAATGGAACTTTAATCATTTGACACTAGGTTAGTTACTTAGGTAGTGTGAGGGGGAAGTGGGAGGGTGGTGGAACCTTGGTTCCATTGGTGGTAGTGATGCCTTTCAACAATTTTTTTTTCATTTTTAGTGGCAAGAATTTTATTTTTTATCCTTTTTTTTATCGAGTGAAAATTTGACTAATTCTGCTTATGTTTTCAAAAAAATTGCCAATTTTTTTATATCACAAAATTGAAAGAAAGAAACCCTAACTGGTGGGGCACCGCATTACATACTCTGAAAATGGGAATTCAAAGGTGCCATCAAGATGTAGAGGTGCTTTGCACTTGCCTTCAAAAAGTGTGATCAATCAAGCTACTCAAAAGCCAAAGTGTCATCATCAAAGAAAAGAAATTTCAAGAGAACCAAATGCAAATCTTGAAAAAGAGACAAGTTGGTAAGTCCCAATTCCCAACCTTGTAATGTTCTACAATGATATTTGTTGTGTTGTAGACAAGGAAATGGATGGTTAGGTCTCATTAACTTCAGCTTTGTACTCGTGACTTAGAAGAACTATGGAAACTCAAATATTTTAGACTTTCGATAATCGATCATGGTGCCATATTTTTCGAAAAAATTAGTCAAGCTTATTCTGAAACAGGGTGATTTTCACAAATGTGATATGTGATAATAGTTGGTTTCCACAAGCTGGATCTCAAATTTTATTCATTTTTATTAAAAAATTCAGTTGAAATTTATTGAAAATAAAAACAAACTTGTGTTTAAGGAAAGATTAAAAGGTTGCATAAATATTTTTATAACAAATTATAGTTTCTCAAAATCTCATTTCTTTCAAATGTTTTTTCCATTTTTTAAACTTCTTAGCTTCCATTAGCTACACTACATTAAAAAATGGTTGATAACCAATCCTAGAGTCATTGGGGTGTATTTTAATCATAAAATTTAATTTATCTAAATTATCCAATTGCAAATGACATCTTTTAAAATTATTAAATATGTTTATCAAAGAAAAAATTCTTTCATTTTCAATCTGTGAATCAACAATGCTTAAAATCTAACGAGCAAGGAATTATAATTTCCTCATCATTTGAAGAGGACATTTGATGTTTTTAACAAAGATTTGCTAATATGGTCTTTCATTGGTTCATTTGTGCTTGCTATCATCTCAAAAAATGTTCAAACAACGTATTCAAACAAGGGATGCAAATGATCACAACATTATAACAACATGGGATACATGACTTTTTTATTATATTTTCCAACAATACTCTTGCTTTGTTCAAAGCCAATAAATAAAAACATTAAACATAAGTTTTTGAACCTAAGATTCAACATACAAAATAACATGTTCCGAAAACTTCTTTTTTCATTTTATTTTTTAAGTAGCATAAATCTTTTCCTGCTATAGAAAGCTAAAAAATGTACTTTAAAAATGTACCTCCAAAGCAATAATGGACTTCTCTTTCATAAAATTATCAAAAGAAACAAAAATTTCAAATTTTTTTTTCAATTCCAAACAAATGAAGATGACAAAATTTAAAACATCACTTTACAACCAATCACTTATAAATTGATTAAAAACACAACAAACACAACAAAAGAAAAAACATCAACAATGATTTGAAAGATGTGTCATGTCAAAGGATGAAACACTCATGCAATCGTCATAATATCTAATTGTGCTTACAAATAGTAATTACTTTTTAAAATTACAATGATTCCTAAAAAAAGATAATTTTGTTCACATATTGACAAAAGAAAAAACAATTTGTGAAAACGTATTACTATTTGAAACTAATTAAAAAAACTACAACATATATATTTCTCATTCCAACAATAAATCAAATTAAAAAATTATTTTGTCTTTATTAGAGTATTCAACTTCTTTAGGGCCAAACTAAATTCAAAACAATACCTTGTTCCATTCTTGTCAACCTTTCTTAAATTTTTTTGGCCAAATTATGCTCTTATACAATCTCTTTATGCAATCTTAATAAAAACATTTGTTAAGTCTTATTTCATTGTGTTAAAAAAATTTGTTTGTACTTTAGTTTTACACATTTTGTATTTTTGACTTTAGCTTTTGTGTGCTTGTCTTGGTTCTTTTGTTTCATGTTTTGAATTTAAATTTAAATATATCATTTCATGTTTTGTTTTTGTGATTTTTGTGTTTGTGAAACATAGTTCAAACTTAATGATGCATTAAAAAAAGTATAACATAAATTAATGAGCATGACTAAAATTGAATACATCAGTTATGAAATCATTTCACAAGTTAATGTGCATAACCCAAACCAAATAACTTATTAAAAACATTATGCATGACAAAAGTTGAATATTCCATTAAAAATATCATCTTAGAATTTAATGTACATGATGAATCATATAATGAATCATTTAATGTGAAAGATTTTTTTATTTTTTTTAAAAATTTTAATCATATCGTGAATCTGGTGAATTATCTAAGGTGTAAAACTTTAAAAACTTTTTTGTCTAATTTTTATTGCTTAATATATGAATAAATATTTCAAACTTATTGAAAATATTTTCATTGAAGCTTCTTATACAATTCTGAATTTTTTATAAAATAAACTTGAAAATTAAGAAATTAATTCAAAATGTTTAATATTTATGCATAATTTCATATAAATGATGACTATGATTTATTAGATATGCATTAAAAATAAATATGTGATTGAATGTTTATGAGATCAAAAATGTATATTCTCATAATTATATAACAAGAATACATGATTTCAATGCTTCAACCATTTGCCTTTCACAAAACAAGTCAAAAAAAAAATCTGATTTTAGAAATTAAAAAAACCAAAAAATTTCAAATTTTCATTTTTGTGTGAAACCAAAATCATTATAAATTTTTTTTAAACCAGAAATAAAGGTTCTGCATAGAAGTCAAAAACCACCCAACACTCAAAAAAATCCCCAAAAAAATTAATACAAAATCATGCTTTCCTCTCACTATTTAAAGAAAATAAAATCGCAAGCATGCTAAATATTGCCCAAGGGCTGCCACCCACGAACGAACGAACGAGACACACATCTCGTCGTTCGTCCGTCCGTCCGTCCTGCCTCGCAGGGGACGAACAGAAAGGCGGAAACAACGCTGGCCTTTCGCCCGCGGTAGAAGTCGGAAATACTGCGGAGATCATCGTTTCCTCAAGCGCACGTGTTCTTAGATTTTCCGAAAATTTGCACCGCGGCGATAAGGGAAAATTTTAGGCAAATTTGCTCATTCCTCTTGTGGCAGATCGCCAGTCCACCTACTTCACAAAATTGTGAGGAAAAAGAAGCAAGCCACTACTTGCCGTTGGTTTGCACTTTGCACAACTCTCGCTTCAGTTCAGAAGAAGCTTTTGATCGAAGGTGTTTTGCTGGAGGACTGATTCAGCGATTCTGGGAGCCGCGATTTCATGGTGCGCGAAGCAGGTCCGGCTGTTTCTACTGGGACTGGGGTTTTCAGGAAGAGGAAGAACCAGCGTTGTGTATACCTAGGGTTTGATTCCCGGACAAACGCCTGTGGAATAAATTAAATGCTTATGCAAATACTTTCTTCTTCAGGTGTGTGGAAGGAGTTCGGAAGGATGTTGTTCAGATTGGGATTGTTGTGAATTGCCAGCAAAAGGTTTTGGCAGTGTTGGGAGATGATGCTGCTGTGATTAGGGTTATGAATGGCAGTAGGTTTTAGTAGTGTTGGGAGATGATGCTGCTGTGATTAGGGTTGTGAATGGTAGATGGTTTTTGTAGTGTTGGGAGATGATGCTGCTGTGATTAGGGTTGTGAAATGGCAGAAGGTTTTGGCAGTGTTCAGAGATGACGCTGCTGTGATTAGGGTTGTGAATGGCAGGCTGAAGGTTTTGGCAGCGTTCGGAGATGATGCACTGTGAGATTAGAGTTTGAGCGCTACTGCAGTTCCAAAAGATGGCAGCCCATGATGATGAGCTCTATGTAGCTCTCACAAGGATAGCTCTCGCAGGAGATGGGGTGGTTCTGGGAATTGGCATGACAGTTCTGGCACTGCGCACATGGTTCAAGTACCGCTCTCATGCCAAAGCTCTTAAGGATGTAGAAGAAACCCCATTGTCACGAATTGCAGATCTTCGCAGCTTAGTTGATGGTAGCAGTGAAGATCTTACAAGGACAAGTTTGCATGAATCTAACAAGGTGAGAGGAAGAGATTGCTCTTTTACTCCTATAAAATTTGCAAATTTGCAGTAGGATTTGTGTTGTCCTTGAGTTTGCGGAATCTGGAAACAAAGGTAATCAAACATTTGTTGCCAATTGCTCTCTCCTTTTTTCCAAAAACCATCTTGAATTGTTCAGCAGGGTTCTTGAGTATGGAGAATGCAAGAAAAACCAAAATGGTACTGGAAGTTGTCTCTGGCAGGTGAACTCTGTCCAACAAATGAATGAGACTCTCGAAGCGAAGCAATTTCCTTTTAGGATGTGGCGGAGGTTATGGCCACAGGAAGTATCAATGAAGCACGATGCATTGGTGATGGTGAGGGGAAAGGTGCAGAGCAAAGCCTCTGTGGAATCCAAAGACAAGAACCATGACACAGGTGCACTCACAGCACAAAATGTCGACGAGAAAGCAGTATACTTGGAGAGGACGCAGACAGTAAGCACCTGTTCTTCTCTATCACATCTCCAATTTTTGAAGAAGCAGATGTCTTTCTATGGGAGCAAGAGGAAATTCTTCACAGAATTCTGAGATGTGGAGATGTTGATACCACCAATCTGTAATAGTATCTTTTCTGTGTTCATACAAGGTATCTGAGTGGTATGCTCTGCATAATGTGCAGCACAAGTTCACTATGCTTGATCCCTCTTCTTCTTTCACCCTGTGAGCCTGATGTTGTACTGGTGTGTTGCTGCAAGTGGATGTTTGCTTCAGTGTCTGTACAATGAATGGAGAGGCATCTTTGGGTGGAGCTATGAGTGGAGGGCGATTTTGGGATGGGGTTCTCGTAAGGAGCAAGTCACAGTTTCAAGGCGCAAGGTACTTTCACATTTTGCTTCACATTCATTGCTTGCTTTGTCTGACCCAATTGAAAACCCTAATCTTACAGGTTTTTCCATTCTTCTTGGTTCATTACTCTGTCTTTTGATCTTTGCCTTCTTTTGCATAAAAACTCTCAGACACATAACCAGTTGGAGAAACCACCGATATCATGAAATCCATCAGTAAATGTTATTTATGTGTGACTGATTTTCTTCTTGCTTCCTACTACTCCAATTGCTTATGTTTTTCATTGCAGGTGTTCATCTTCAGCAAACTGCTCAACCTGCAAGATTCAGTTCATTGTGAACTGATTGTTAGAATGTATTGTTTTGCTGTAATCTAGGTGCCATTTGTACTGGCTGAGAGGGATGGTGAATGGGATCAGAAACTTGGCAAGTTAGCAGTATATGTCCATATCAACATAGAAGATGCAAAGCATCCTGTACCACTTGTCACTGTCTACCATCAGCTCCACCCAGTACCATCCTCATCATACACTTTCTTGCAGGCCATGTTTGGGCGACGGTATCTGGTCTGAAGCTTTCTTTTCTTTACCCCATGCCTTTGTCTTTGAGTGTGGGTAGGTCCATGGTTGCATGTCAAAGCTTTTAACTTCAGAAATTCTACTTCATGGTTTTGCACCTCACATCATCAGGGTTGCTGAGTTGCTCAAAGTTGGATAGAACCATTTCTTTGCAACACTATCTGGCTGATTTTGTTAAGTTTGCTTCTGAGTCATTTGTCTCATGGCTTGTCCATAATGATGCTGTAATGGGTTACTTACAGTTTTTTTTTTTCATGTGTCAGGTTGGCCTTTTAGATGAAGAAAAAATACTGCCAATAGGTCGGGAGATTACGGCAGTAGGCACCCTGGACATGTCTTTGGATGGATATCCAGTCATAAAACCCTCTGGCTGCTTGCCCATCTTCCTGTATATTGCACTAACATTTTACTCAGCATTCATTTGAATTACATCAATGGATGTTCTTGCTGCCACTGAGAATCTCTTGGATCTTTGTGTTTCTTGAAAATCTTGTTTGTTGATGAACAAGGTTGATGCCTCTTTTATCTTGGCTAGTTCATCAAGCCTGGTTCCTTTTTTATGCAACAGGACGGATCTTACACGGGAGCAACTGTTATTGGACCTTGCAAATGGAAGAATTGTCCTGTTCTGGATGGGGATTGCTGTCACCACAGTGGCAGTTGGAGTTTTAGGTTATGCCCTTATCAAGTATGCACAGACTGTCTCACAGAATTCCCCTTGCAATTTTTTCCTCTTTTCCAGAACATGTTTTGGGTTCTTAGGAAATTCCTTTGGCATTGAGTTGCAAAATGTTGTGTTTATCACAAACCCATTAATTTCAAAAGTATGTAACATTTTGTTAATCTGTAGAAAGTTGTGGAGCACTTGATTGTTTCCACATCAGTTGAAACTCTGTGATAGGAGTGCAGGTTGGTTATGTGTGAACCAGTGCAATATGATAAATGTGTTGGGTCTTTTACTGCTAGGTTGAGTCTGCTATTGCAATATCCTGCAGCTAAGAGCTGCTGACAATGTTGGCCTCACTTGCATCTCTGTATACTCCAGAAATTGGACAAAATGGAAGGAGCGACAGCAGCAGAGGCAACAGCCAGATGAAGGAAGCAGGCATGTTCCAGGGGGTCCTTCTTTTATAATTTCTCTTTTGTCTAGTCTTGAAAGTGTGTTCATGTTATGGATCTTTCCAGAGAATGAAGTGGATGTTGGGTCATGTCTCATGTAAGGTGGAGTCAGTTTTCTATGTTGTACTCTGTATTCATTAATGTAACAGCAATAGGCATGTCACTGCTTGAGTCTGTGTGCACTGCACAGCAAAGCAAGAGGCTGAAAATGTTACACAATTTGTCGTGGGTGGCAACATGCAGGCAAGGCAGATTGATAGATGATGATGTTGAGGACATGGCAGATATTCCAGATGGGGAACTTTGTGTAGTGTGTTTGTTAAGGAGGCGGCGAGCTGCATTCATACACTGTGGGCATCGAGTTTGTTGTGTTGGTTGTGCCCAGCATGTTGAGCAGGGTGATAATCCTCGGTGCCCAGTATGCAGGCAAACAGTTACTGGCATTGTGCGGGTTTTTGATTCATGAAATTAGTCTCCTTTTGTTTCTTGGGGTCTTCCTTCTTTCCAATTGGTAAATGATTTAAGGGCAGCAGTGAGCAAGTTGTTGTCAGCACATCATGTTGCTCATGTCAGTAAAAACTTTGTAGTTGGTCCAAAAGTAATGAGACCCAAAAACTCCAAAAGGACTAGTCAGTCTTCACCTACAGATTTGTGCACCATCAGAGACTTCACTACTCTCACCTGAAAATTGATCAGATGAGTAATACGTGGGAACCTTGTATCAGTAGAGCATCTCCACTGGCAGCAGTATAATACCCTGTACACATTATTTTGGATGAAGTGGAGTCCTTGAATAGCGGGAAACTCAGTTTGGACCTGTAAATACGCTGAGATACAGTGTCCTCAAAGAGGCTGAGTAAAAGAGAATCATTGCTTGTGATTGACCAGCCATAATGATAAAACCAGGTGGTGGCATTTAAATAGTCTCTTGCATTTTAGGGTTCAAGTTGATAGGTGGGGAATTGGAATGGGGAATAGCTAATACTCTATGTTCGATATAGTAAACACTGCTAGAGGCCTAAATAGGGGGTGACTGGTGGTGCTCAAATGTGTGGAGAGTACGAAATGGAGGTCCAATCTATGTCCTTGTGATCATGTGAAGAGCCAGATGTTTGGGCTATTATGAATAGGTAGACACCATAGGCAAAGGGTTGTCATTCTTGGAAGAACTTGTGAGTCCTAACCCAACAATCCACACACATATATGCAAATACCATGCATTTTGAACCAAACAACACTAACTTTGGGTTTTGCTCCAACAATGAACTAGGTCATGTTAATACATGTATTCTCACTAATGCTCTGTTGTAAATTGAACCTGATTTTGAAGGATCATAGGATAAAGGAGCATGAGAATGTCATGATGACATAGTGATTCACACCTAATTTTTGTCATTTCGTTCTTATTCTTGGATGAATAAGAACCTAAACCCTAATTCTCTTGAAGATGTGTTCAACATCTATTTTCAATGGGTTATGGATTTATACTCTTTGATGCCAAAAAAATTGATGTTTTTGGGTTTTTTACTAATGCATTGTAGGTTTTTCATACATGTAATCTTATTTCTTTGAAAGTCTAGATTCTTTCCATTCCCATGAAACATTTGAATTTGTTCAACATTTCTTGTTTCCATTTGTTCAAGGATGATTAACAAGGAAAACCTCCCTATTTAGAGAGTGTCACTTATGTGAGTATTTTGCTTTAAATAGGTAGGCAGGTAGGTTGGTATGTAATTAAAGCATGTAAGTAGGAAATGTAGATAGGTAGGTAGGAAATGACAGAATCAACCCTGACTGCAAATTCTCCCATCTGAGAAGGTCTGAAAAGATGTGGAATCAGCAAGTATGGACTTTCTAAGTTCCTTGAACCAAGCTGAGAACTTGAAGTACGCAAACCTTGACCTTAACATTTGTACTCTGTACATCCCTAGTGTCAAACACAATATGTGCAAACTCACTCGTACATGCCCGGGAATAATGATTCAATGTTTTCTCCATACTTTGTTGCAACCGGATTTTACACTGAGCTCCTTGTACTATAGTAATAGTTTGGAGCAAAAATCAAATATTTTCTTGTATTTGCAATCACTTGTTGGAAGGTGCTTTCTAGTATAGACATGAAGGAACTTTTGCCTGAGATCCCAATGTTGATTAGATAAATTTTGCAGTTCCAACTTCTACACCCGTGGAAACAATAGATCAACACAAGTGTTTTGACAATAGATCCAAAGGTTGTCGAATTGCAAATTAGGACAAATTTACATGATTGCAATGTCAACCACAATTTCATAATCTACTCAAATTCTTTTCAAAGCTTGGAAGAAGACAAGTCAGCTTAACTTCGGGATTTCTGGAGGATGAAGTTGAGAATGATAACCAAGACAGGAATGGATATATATCTTTCTTTCCACATTCTATCCTGCTACCATAATCAGTGGAGTCATTTGGTCTGAACCCTTGCATCATTATATCTCCAAAAAACCTGTTTGCGTGACAAAAGTTTGGAGATCAAAATTTTTGGAGTCATAATTCAAAATAGAGCTCTTTTTGGAATCATGACAGAGTAGCTTGTATAGTTCCCATGTAATATACTCAGTTGTAAAGTTCCATGATCTGCCCCAGTGGATCTTCAATTTTGTTGAATTTTTATGAAGGGAGCAAACTTATTCAGTGACATGCACCAGCTTCACACAAATGTTTGTTGCAACCCCTATGCTCCCCCATCACATGGAAAAAAGTATATGTGATTTTTCTATTTGGTTCTTCAGAAACCTAGCATGGTACCAATGTGGTGGGGTCTCTGGTGGCATCCTGATCACAAGGAGCAAATCATGAGTCTGAGCCAAACTCATAAGAGAATTCAACTAGAGGCTCCCCTGACAAAAAAGCCTTGAATAATGTGAGTGCACGCCCCGGTTGATCTTGTGGTACCATATGGCCTGCACCCCTGACAGATGCGAATGTAAAATTTCTTGCATACACTTGTGAGTACCCACCAACCTGCAGTGACCCACCAACCAATCCACCAAGCAATAATCAATGGAGAGTTGCACATCATCTAAATTAGGTCATTGAGAAACAATAGCACCACATGAATACAAAAATCATTGCTCTCCTTTAGGAAACAGATGCTTGGTTATATTAAGCTTCAGAAAGCCAGTGGACTTCCCTCTTATGCAAGTTTCTGAACATTTCTACAGTGCTTGAAGACTCAAAAGAATTTGAATGATTGCTTGACAAGTCTGACAATCAGCTCTCAAGAAAAACCTCATGGGTACTTGTAAACATGCCAACATCTTCTTTGAGCAAAGACAAATACTGCCAGACAATAATGCCAAACCCTTGAGCTTATTTTTTTTAATTAGCTCCATTTTGTGATGCACCTACCTGTAGGTCATCCAACCCTGTTGCACTGTCCTTACTAGGATGTGTCCATGGATACCACGCCTTTTCAACAGGAAGCCCAAGTGTGTTGATCCACTCTCGTGTGCCAGTTGTTGGTACTCTCCCATCAAAATCTCCACTGTATTATTATGTCCACAGGATTCAATGCATTAGTTAGCTTCTTTGCACTTCCAAACCCCTTCAAATCAACCAGTTGAAACATGTTAAGCCCACTTTGTGGAGACCTGAACCCAACACTAAACCCTAGAGACCTTAACTCTAGACCCTAGACCCTGTTACCCCTAAAAATTTCCAGGGATCGCACTAACATGTGGATGCAATTGGTAGACTTCATAAGGCCACAAAATGAGGACTGCCCTTAAACAAAGGGGACACATATTCAGTAGGAGCATGCAGCAGAGTTCAAATGGGTTTTAAAGAAGGTACCAATTACCTGTAGACCCAAATTCTGAGGCCGGCATCAAATAGCTCATGGTATACAGGAACCATTGAGCGCAGGATGTCTGTTGTGTTATACTTGTTGAACACAAGATTGCTGTAATGATTCTCCACCGGTTGTTAATCAGCTACTACTAACCCTAAACCCAATTTGTATGTACCTTCCTCATCTCACAAATGGAAACTTGTCATGCGGAATTTACATTTGAGGAAAATTGTTTATGTATTGATCTAGTGCCTAGTTGGAATTGTACATATTTTTTCTTACCTGCACTCTGTCCATTCAATGCTCGGGAGGGCATGAAGTGCTGCTTTAACTGCCGGAATGTTTAGGTAAGGAGTGACATAATCAGCACATGGATTAATTGCTGCAGCTGCTGGAAAATGAGGTATTTTCTGGTCCAAATACAACCAGTCACCCATAGCACATGTACACATAGTAAGTACCTAATTACAACCTCCATTAAAGATCCATCTTGAAACCGTCACAAGAGTGAACTTTGGTGAGATCCTAGACAAGAATTGATGGAATTCAACAAAAAATTGATTATATGGTCAAACCCAATATGTAATGTGCATTTAATTAACCGAGATTAATTGTCTCAGATTGCCATAATCTATTTCTTTTTACTACTAGTTAGTGGTAGATTGGGAGCACCCAATCAAAAAAATGTTAGGCAGTCTCTCGCACAACTTACTGATTTCATCATAGTCCTCAGAGAGTTGTTGTAAGGAAGATTGCATGAGGGGCCATAAATGTTGTAGACATCCAATCCAGAAAGCTCAATATTGTAAAGAGTTGCAGAAGCATTGTTGCACAATGTACTTGTGTTGGGTACATCAATTGGGAACTCTTGTGAAAAATCACAATTTTGGATCAGGTATGTGTAAGTCTGATCAGAGATCAATGCGTGTGAATGGAACCATTGAACAGAGCCCTTGTTGTCCCAGTAAGCATCTGTCCAGGCATTTCCGACCTATGCCAGTATGCCAACAACAAAACCCAAAAATTACAATATGGTAATAAACAACATTCCAGCCATCAATTTATAGTTAGTGCTATATGCACATAAACAGCTGTTAGGTCTTCTTCTCTCTTTTAATCCACTAATTCTCATGCTGAATCAACCATTCAACGCAGGTGCCAATTCTGTAGACCTAATCAGCCAGCCTTGCTGATTCTGAAAGGTATGTTTTGTATAGTACAAGACCTAACAGCTATTAACACCAGCGTATGGCCGATTCCAATTTGGCCAAACCCCTGCCTGCTCTCTAGTACATTGATGGGTTTTGGCTTAGTAATGAGTTTTACCGCAAATCCTTTGAGGTTAAGGTGGTAAGCGTTAGGATCCTTGTTGTAATTCACCACTTCCTGGACTAATGTAGGCACATAATGCCCTGCCCCGCACCACATTCCATCCAAAATATGCAGGTCAATACTTCTGTTGCAGGTCTCTCTTAGCCTCATCCTACTTAAGCAAGTAAATAATGAAATCCTCTTCAACTCTGCTACAAATTAATGTGAGACATGTATGTATAATGAAGCAAAATTGGGCTTACCTCCATAGCTTTCACCAATGATATACATTTCATTGCTGTTGTACTCTGGGTAATTCTTGATCCAGTTGACCAAAAACGCATAGGCATCAAATGCTGCAAATCAGCTCCAAAAAACACAAGTATGCGAAAACTAAGGTTATTTATTCTCCTTTCTGCCAGAATCCACAAAAGAGATAGTAACATTTTGGTAACTTACATAAGCCTATTCCACACTCACAGAAATTTGCTGCCTAACAAACTACAACTACCATATGCCTTAAGTCTTTTTACAAAACAAGATCCATTGAGAACACCAGAGGCATATTCTGTCATATTAGAGCTTCATTCTGCAGTTAAAAAAAGAAGCCCAAAATCCATAAAGAGCACCAGAGGCATATTCTGTCATACATTCCATTTTACAGCTTCATAAAAGAGACAGATTCTGTCACATATTTTGCCAGCTTCATACCAGAGAGAGATTCTATCAAACACTCTGCAATATTAGAGCTTCATACCAGAGGCAGATTCTATCATATGTTATTCTGCAATATTAGAGCTTCATACCAGTGGCAGATTCTGTCATATTAGAGCTTCATACCATAGGCAGATTCTGTCATATATTATTCTGTCATGTTAGAGCTTCATACCAGAGGCAGATTCTGTCATATAGTCTGTCGTATTAGAGCTTCATTGAGGAGCTAAATAAGGCCCAAGATCCATTACGAGCGGCAGGAGAATATTTCTATCACCTATTCTGTCATGTTAGAGAACTTCATTCATGCCCCTTCCATAATCGGCAGAGAATGCGTATTCCATTGCAGAATAGGCAGTTTCTGCAAATTCTCTGTGCGGCATCTGCGCGGAGGTGCTCTTTACATTAGTGAACTGGCTAGCCACGGCAGATTACGCCAGCACGCGCCCCGCCGAAGGGCACGCTTGGAGGAAGGGTTGGAGTCTGCGAGGAAGAAGAGCTGAAAGGACGAGAGACAAAAGCCAGAAATCAGTCGAGTTCTTTTCTTGTCTACCTGTTTGAGAATCACTGAAGCTGGAGTAGTCAGATGCGGTGGACGAGTAAGAGAATCCCACATTCACTGGGGATTCCACAAACACAATATTTGCACCTGCAAAAAACCACACACCCACAACAATATTCCAGAGTCAAAACCTCATGAGGAGGAGGAGTAGTAGTAGTAGTAGTAGAAGGCGCAGTTGCGTGCAGCTCCACCTAGTATCTCGCTTGGATTCGTCGAGATTGTGATCAGTGCTTCGTCAACAAATGCGTGTACCTCCCGTGTACTTACCTTTGTTCCAGCTATGTTCATTGAGAATCAGGCTTTCAGAACTTGTGACGCGAAATGGACCGAGCTCACTTAAGAATCCATCTCCTATTGATGAGCACCCTGGTCCTGCAAAAGCGCAAAACGCAGCCCCCACGCACCATCCCCACTTCCAGCTCTAAATTCCAATCCCATTTGCTGCACATGACTGCTGCTGCTACTGATCTGTGTTTCAGCTAACATAGTTGAGTGGAGAAATGGCTTCTCAAGTCTAGCAGAATTAATTTTCAATGTTCAGAAACTAACTACAATGTTTTTGTTTTACCTCCATTGAACCAGAAAGCAATTGGAAGGGAAGCAGCATGCTTGTGATCCGCCTCCACAAACCAGTAGAAAAGCTCCTTGCCTGTGGCTTCGTTCACGTTGATATAACCCGCATACTGCTTGAATGTCACCACTGGTTGTCCGGGGAGGTTTGTCACCAGATGCTCCTCTATAGCTCCATGTACTCTCTCCACCACGCAGCATATTATCAATGCCGAAGAAACCATTGCCATCAAAGTCACTCGCAGCATCATCATCATCGACACCCTGCATACCCACCTCCTCCTCCTCATCCTTTCCTCTGCCTCTGTACTGCAGTTGGACATGAGAAGCAGCTGCTGATCAATATGCTCGTGGTTCTCACAGATACTGCAGCTTTTGTAGTCTAGTCAATCAGATGTTCTTGTGATCTTGAGCAGCTAGCTCGTTACCAAGTTACTGTAGGAAAGAAAAGTTCCATCGGCTCTGCAAAGCAAGTACTACTGCAGGTGATCATAAGGAGCAGCTCAGATTGAGTACTTCGAGATCAGCAGCACACGACTTCCTCCAGCTTCTTCTTGCAGCAGCGCATAGGAGATCTAGCTTTGGCGTTCCCGCACGGGTAAACTAGCTACTACTACTGCACAAGGTGCTTTTTTAACCTGGTGTTCTTGGACTCCTCAACAGAAGGGGGAAGGGGGGAAAGTATAAAAAGAGAGAAAACAAAAAAGCTGGCAGTCTCTGGCAGTCTCGACTTGTGGTTTGACTGATCATGTCTGACAACAGAACGACAAACAATTCAAAGCTCTAAAAACAAAAGGTATTATGTCAGAGTCCGTTCCGTGATGGCGAGAGATTGATTCACTAGTGTTGTATTTATGAGAGCCGCTTCTCCAAATCACAAGCGACAATGATGACACTAGAAGTGGCTGATTTTGTGTAATGCAAAGCTTAATGGAAGTCATAAAGACCGAATCATATCCCCAGGTTACACCAATTATAACTCCGAATGTACTATACAAAAAAACAACACCCAACTTCATTCCCAGGCAGGGTGCAAACTTCAAAGCAAACAAAAACAAAAACAGAAAACAAAAAACAAAAACAAAGATATTGAAGTAAATGTAGAGTGAAAGTCATGGGCAGCCACGTTTCTGTTGCCTCTTGTGAGAGACTAGAGAAATCCTTCAGACTTCTCCCCTCTTCTTCTTCTACTTCTTCTTCTTCTTCTTCTTGTCCTCCTCTCCTTCCTGCTCCTCCATTGCCTTGGTGAAATGTTATGAAATGCAGACCAGAGTGAACCAACAGCCAAACAGGCCCCCACTGGATTGATGTCAGGTTTCACCTGAGTAACCTGTCTCATTAAGGATAGGTCAGGTTGGTAGATAAATAAATAAATAAAATAAATAATTGTGTTTTTTCTATGAATGAATTTCAGTTTATAGTAAAAAAGTTAAAGAAAGTAAGTAAAGTGGTGGTCATCCATAAGAAGATGTAGAAAAAATGGTTATCATCCCTATGAAAATTTAGCCAAATATGGCTCTAAACCAAAAATAGAATACCTATCTTTAATGATATTTCTTTATTTTTGGCTACACAATGAAAACCAGTATATGAATCTGGTGATTTTTACCCTTTTTTTCCCCTCGCTTTTTATGACTGAAAACCTCCCAACTCATTTCTTTCTGAAAATTTTTTATTTTTCTTTTAGGAAAAAAATTGCCAATAAAAAAAGTATTGTGACTAAGGCAACAAAGTGATGTGGATGAACGCCAATTGATTTGATGTCAAGTTTCACCTTGGTAAATTAACTTGTAAAGCCTGTGTGATGAATAGGTTTGTAGGAAAGTATGTAAGATAGATAAATAATAGATATCCATCCATTTGCAAGCTTGTTATGACTTAGTTGTAGATGAACTCTAACTAATTTTATGTCAAGCTTTTGGTAACCTGTAAAGGATAGGTCTTATAGTTTAGGTAGGTAGTTAAGTAACTAAATAACTAAGTACATATGTCCCAGAACATGTGTCCATCCCTTGTAAGGCTCTTATGACTCACATGTGGATGAACCCCAACTAAGTTGATGCTAGGTTTCGCCATTGGAACCTGTCGTGGAAAGGATAGGCCAGGTAGGGAGGTAAGTATAATAATAGGCATCCATCCATTGAAGGCCTCTTATGACTCAATTATGGATGAAACTCAACTAAATTGATGTTATTAGGTGTTTCCTTGATAACCTATCTTACAAAGCATAGGTCATGTAAATAGCTAAGTAGATATGTAAGAGAGTTTGTGTCCATCTGTTGGAAGCTTCCTATGACCCAATTATCAATTGTTTTGCGGTAAACTGTGTTTCATCCTCACTGGTCTTACTTGTAGGACTACTATACTTACTCTCCAACCTTGTGCATTAAATGTTAAGTTTCAGCATTTCATAGTGAGATTTAATAAAAAAAAATTCCTTACTTTGTTGAAAGAGGGGATTGAAAGGAGGCCCAAAGAAAAGGTGAAGACAGGGTGACTCCGAGAGAGAGAGAGAGAGAGAGAGAACATGCAGGGTTATTAGTATGTGGTCAGATAGAACAGAAACAACTATGCCAACCACCCTGACTAGCCAAGGAACTGGAACCCAATGGAAAAGTGTTTCCATATCTAGTGACCACCAGCCACTATCTATCCCCTTATTGTGCACTGATGGGCTGTTGGTCACTTTGACCTTAAATGCAAAACCAGCTGCGGCTTTTGACATGAGTCCTCGTCTTTTGTGTGATTTGTTTTTTGTAACATAATTCCACTACCTTTATAACATACTATAGCAAACTACTAAGTACCTGGTACTCTCCCCTCCTCCTCCACCCACAAGATATAATAAGGCACCTCTAACATACAACTTTGAACCACCTAGTGTAACTTATATAATAATTTGTGGTCATTGGAAACCAGCCCCTTTCTCACACATGAAACTCTTCTGTGTGTGGAGTTTGTTCCCCATAAAAAAATTCCCTATTCATATCTCTAATGCCTCTCAAGCCAGGATATTTACCATGGTTGGATAGAGTGTCCAAAATTTACATGGTTTTTTAATTCTTACAAGGTGCAGGTACTGGGTTTACCAAAGGCCCATATAACTGGGGAAGTGTTCAGAACCCTAAACCCTAAACCCTAAACCCTGGACTTGCATGGGACAAAATTTGGTTTGTTGCCCTAATACTTTTACCTTGTCCAATGACCTTGAACTCAAGGCACCTTTGATCTGGGTTACAGATGTGGTTTGTCATGGAGGTCAGCTGCTTGTACCCAAAGTCATGCAAAAAGAATTCCTAGACTTTTTGAGTAAATAAAATCCCCTTTAAATCGATGATTTTTTCTGTTTTTGGCAAAACCTTTTTTGCACCTTAAGTTAACTGATTTCAACATATACAAAAGGATCTGTTATGAAAAAAAATATGGGCAAATTCACCAGAATTTGAAATAATGTAATTCGCCAAAAATTTATAAAACACGATTTGTATCAACTTTTCATAGCCTCATCAGGTTGAAGAGCTTTTTTTTAAAAATTAAATGAAAAAATAATCATGCAATAAAATTTCCATTTAGTTAAATAGACTACAGACGGTTACATGCTCCACATTGCAGTTTGATAAATGGAAACAAACACAAGATATCAAATTTACTTTAAATTTGAATATTGCTTGTTTATTATGGCTCTCACCCAGTGTGTTTTTTTTTTCTTTTGGGCTAATTTTTGCTGGATGGCAACTTTTTTTGAAAATGGCAAGAAAAAATGAAATTCTCTAGGGTTTTCTTTCACTAACCGAGTTCTGGAAAAATAAATAAATAAATAATTTCCAGTAAGTAGGTAGCCAGAAATATAGATGATTTTTTTCTTTTTCTTTTTCTATAGCCAGATTTGGCTAAATCATCTTTCTGAATGATGGCCACTTCAGCTAAATCACAAATTAGGGGGCGTAGAAACTAGAAACACTGGGCTCACCCCCTCAAAGCTAAACAGGAGCCCGGATAACGGCCTGGATAATTCTATTGTGCAATAAGAACCAGTGTTGGGCGGTTCTCACCGACGGGCTGAAAACCGGCGCTGGTTTTCGTTCCGAATCTCATTGAGAACCGTCCAGTGAGAACCTGCGGTGAGATACCGATTAAAGGTTCTCGCTAGAGATGAGAACCGCTCAGGTTCTCACCTGGCATGCAATCTGGGAACCGGACCGGTTCTCATATTCTGAGAAGGGGTTCGGTTCTCATGGTGAAAAACTAAAAAGTAAATATATTAGAGTTATCCGGAAAGTCGTGCCCTGTTGGGCCTCAGTTTCACCCCTCCCATTTTGATGCTTCATCCCCTCTTGGCTGTTATCCGCAAAGTTAGGAAATTTTATTAAATAAGGGCATGAGACTCAGCATTAAATGCACCAGGCTCTAAACTGAGTTTCATGCCTCGTTGAAGCCCAGTGTACTTTTTTTTTTTCCTGTTTTTCGAAATACCTCGTCCCCTATTTGACCAAATAGGGGGTTCCGGTGCCATCTTTATCTGACTTTACGGATAACTTTAATAAATTAAAAATTAAAAAATTAATTTTAAAAAAAAACTAAAGTTATTGTTTACGATTGTAAGAAAAGAAAAAATATTTTTAAATAATAAAAATAATAATTAATTATATATACATAGCCAAAAAAACCACGATTTGTGAGAACTGACTTGTGAGAACCTTCTGTGAAAATCGATGGTTTAAAATTCTGTGAGAATCGCTAAAAACCGCCTAATCGGATTTTTTTTTTTTTGTTTAATTCTCAAAATCGAGGTGATTCTCAAAATGAGAAAAAAAAAAAAAATAAATAAAAATTTAAAGAATCGAGGCGATTCTTAGAACCTGCCCCCAAAAACTGGAACTGACAATTCTCACGAAAAAAGTGAGAACCACCCAACACAGATAAGAACCAGTGTTTTTTTTTTTTTTTTTTTTTGGTTTTCTAACGAAATTTCTCTATTTTTTGACAAAGAAATTGGGAAGAAATTGTAATTTTTTTTCTAGTGTAAATTCAACTAAGTTTGCTAGTTTTCTGTTAAATTTCTCCAAAAAAAATTTCACATCAAAAAAATGAAAAAAAAAAAGAGCCCACTGATTAGAAGAACATAAGGACAAAAGAAGGGGGAAATGACCAATCAACTCAATTAAAAAAAAAGATAGACATTTCATAAACTGACACATTGCAGAGAAGCATTATTTGACACTTGAGTGCTGACAACCCATATATATATATATACTAGTGGGTACCCGTGACCTGTGTTTGTGTGTGTATTATGAAGTACACAATGAATAGCAAGAACCCAATCATTCAAGGAAGTCTTCAGCCGGAATATAAATTAATGTATTTCCAATGAACACACTACTACTAGGCTATGCTGTGATAGCAAAGGATTTGCATGGGATTCCCAGCTCACACTCTTAAAACCAACACTCACAATAAAGGATGGATGGATGAATGGATGGATGGATGGTTAAGTGGTCAGGAATCTGTTCAGTTCCAGTTCCCTAAACTTAACCATGGTGGTTACCTCAGCTGCTTACCCATGTATAATAATAATCAGTCAGTGTTGTGCAGCTAATTTGAGTTTTAAAGAACCGCCGGTTCCATCATTTCTTTATTCTAATCTTTTGGATTTTGAGAGCCATTGGCTTTGGTTCTTTGATGGAATCGGAATCAAAGGACCGATTCATTCATTCATTCATTCATTCACTCACTCACTCACTCACCCGTTCTTTGAAAAATTAAAATCAAAGGAGCCATCGTTTCCATTTATTTCAAAAACCTTAAAAGAAACATGTGACGTTTTTTATGAAACAAACCAGGGAAGAACCAAGGGTTTTTTATGTGCAATTATTTGATTTTCTCCCCCAATAAATTTGAGAGCCATGGTTATATACCAGAGTTGGTTACTTGATTTTTTGAGAACCATGGTTATATAACCGTTACGGCTATGTTCTTGTTTCCAAAAAAAACTTCCCAACATTGGTGTGGATTATGAACTATGTACTTAGTTAAATAGTCACCTATTTTCTTACCTATATTACTACCCATATATACAACCTACTTCGTGTATATGGGTACTATATAGGAACAAAATTAGGTGGAAAGAAAACTACATCCGAACCCAGGGTTTTTATTTTGGAGATGGAAATGTCTCATGTACAAACTACAATGGGAAAAAATCCACAATTTTTTCAATTTTTCATAAAAAAAAAAAAATTTAGGAGAGAAAAAATATTGACCCTGCCCTCCAACTAGTGTTGTTTTCTTTCCTTTTTTTTCAATTATCTAATGTTGTTCATATGCAAGTATTTCAAGAGGGATTCAACATTAAATGATGATAGGCTTCTACAACCAATCCAAAAAATTAAAGAGTTGGCATTAAAAAAAAAACTCCCCTTTTTAAAATCCAAGTAGAATTAATGTGACGATTTTTTTTCCAATTTGGTGATCGGGGCACTTAAAAGTATGAGGGAATATTCCTTTTCTTCCATTTGTGTCAAATTTCACACCAAAAAAAAAAAATTGTTGACCCCCAACATCTAAGCTTCCAAATTTGTTTTCAATCAATGTTGAGTAGTTTTCAAAAACATAAACAAACCTCAACAATTACTATGGTGGTTCTTAAGGTTCATGACCATTGTTTTCACACAATTGCAAAATTGATCTTGATATGTAACCATAGTTTTTTTTTTTTCTTAATTTTTTTGTTTTTTTGAAAAAGTTCGAAGAACTACATTACAATGCCTTTCCTGTGTCTATGGGATTAGAGTTCCAATAATCTATTCATTTATTTTTTGGGGTACTATTTTGGGCAGGATTATAAATTTTCAACATTGCTTCCTTAGGGTCAATTTCCATCCAGCCCACCAATTTCCAATTACCAGTACATCCAAGACCATTTGCTAAAAGAGTTACTGAAAATTTGATGATGAAGCATTTAAATTATCATTTTTATTTTCTTCCACCACATTTCAATGGACTCACTACCAACCCTTGGGCATCTAAATACATTAAACACCTACCAATATAAGAAACCCATTCAAAATAAGAAATATTTATACATTACTAAAGTCTAGTGGGTGAGGACAAGACCAAACCATAGCACCCTACAACCATTAGAAAATAGTTGTTGAATGGGTGCCACTATTGACATAAAAACATCATTCAATCATTATTTTCCATAAAATAGTTGGAGAGTGGGCAACATGGAAAACTAACCCTTTGTCTAAAGGACTTGTAGCTTCATTCAATTAATCACTTAATTTTTTATATGCAAAACTTTATTGTTGTTTTAACTGGGGTTTTTTTTTTTTGGGTGAAGCTAATGGATATGCCATTGTCCTTCAAAAACACATTTGTTTGCAACATGTACTTTTTCATTACATGAAAACCAAAAGAAGCTAGGAAAATAACAAGCTCTACGACCCAAATTAAGCTCATATTCAATTATTATCTTTGCATGCCAAATGCATGCATCCTAGAGGAAACCTAGAATGAAAGTCTAATTTGATCTGTACTTGTTATCAAGATTGTTTAATTGATTTTTTTAGTCATTTTCTTTACTTTCCATGTTTTCATTTAAATATTCATATTATGGAAATATAGAAATGGGGTGTTCAAAACACAAGGCAAATCAAAAAATTGGCTAAGATCTGAACATGCCAAATGTAATTCAAGTTCCATAACTTATCATCATATCTACTACAACACCAATATGGGCACAATTAAGCAATAAAAGGGCATTCATAGGATGAAACCAATTTAATCCAACTGACCAACCCATGATTGAACATTTTCTTTTTGTAATTACTTGAAATGAGACACATGTGCCATGGTCATGATGTCCATGCAAACTATGGTTATTTATTCAAACCCCACCCCACGCTCTTGAGTTGCACAATTAACTCCTTAGTCCAGGACCTAACTCTCATAATAATCTAGTTGTAATGAACCCTTCATGCGCAATCTCCCTCTCACATTCACAATTATATTGTTGGTTAATTTCTACATTTAAACCACATTTTCTCTCCTTTTTTTCTGCATCTTTCTCTCAATAATTAAGTTCTCACATCATTTAGTCATGATTTTCTAGTATTTTTTATCATGTTATCAATAAATATTAAATTCATATCTGACAAAAATCACATTGTAAATACATGCGCATACACATCATAATTTACAAGTTATCATAACACATAAACCACTTGAGAACATATGTGATTTAAAAACATTCATGAAAAATCGGAAGGATTGAATCAATCATTAGTATATTCAAAAAAAAAAATCACACATATTGTCTCTAGGTAGAACAAGTTGTAATTATAAATTAAAGTCCACACAAGATCACATCTCATGACAAATCTTCATGAAATCCCCATTTCCCCTATTTTTTCTCACCCTCTAACTTGACAATCATGAACAAAATGCTTAAGCACACCAAACATATATAGCTTACAAACCCTAAACTTATATATGTTCATTCTAGGTCACTTTGTTAGATGAATATATCATATTGTAACCATGTTCACAATATGAATTAATGGACATTATACCTCAAAAGATGTCCATTGTCATCAATGTGATATGTCATGACAATAATTTTCCTTGTACATCCATTTTAATTTATAGTATGTAATCATTCTTTTAACATTTCTTTGTTGCTTCACCATTGTTTTTGTATGTTTTATGGTTGTCATGTACAAAATTTGACTATAAGAATCCAAAGGACTTTAGTCTTGAGGCCTTTTAAGTTCAAATAAAACTTAATATAGAATTTCATATGTATGTAATTTTCAAGCCTTACATTGATTGCATTCTTAGGTTTCTATCTTCCTATAATGACCAATAAATTATAAATAGGGACAATGTGAAGTTCAAGATTAGTTGACCATATGCATTATCATATTTTTTTGAAAACAAATAAATAGACCCCAAAAGAATGAAATCTTGTGGTTTATTTAACTAGTGTTGGCCAATTATCATATTATGCACATTTTTTGTGATTATATACAAGGCAACTTGTGACAAAAAGGAGGGAAAAATACATGAATAAATGGATTTTTAAAATGTTGAACCACATCAAGGTTACTAATTCCAAGCTAAAAAAAATTCTTGCTAATTCCTACTAAAGAATTCTTGGTAGTTATGATGTAAATGTTACAATTCTACAAAACAACATGTGCATCATAAAACACATGCACTTGCAATTCTAATTGTGTTTCCATTCCTTACAATGACATTGGTGTTTTTTACAAATGTGTGGATCAAACAATACTCACAAGGAAATATGAGGCTATGCTAATTGCCAAAGAAACATATCAAGTTCAAACCTTTGATACGAATCTCTTGGTCATTTAAAATATCAACCATGTATGCTATAAACTAGATTAAAGAAAGGTGATTGGTGCATTATGTATGTGAAACATGTTGACATTGGCTTCCCACATAAACTTTTCACAAACTTATGGTTGTGTGGAATAAATATATGTAATTGGCATAACACATTTATTTACCTTTGACCATTAAAGTAACAACATTATGAAGTAATTCATGAAATGACTTGAGAAATCAAGTGCATATGCTTGCCCAAATCAAATTATAAATCATGTGTAATTAAAGTTACAAACCCAACTTCTTTGGAGCAACTCTTGCTTGCGAAAATGATAGCATAGGGTAAGATCAAGTCTTTAAAATGAGCCCATATAAACATTTCCAATGTAGTGCCAACACAAGTTCAAACTTTAGAATTTTGGTAAACAAGTTTTAATCTAAGTACAAGTCAATGTTAACTAAATATTATTTTTTTGGGTAATTAGCCAATGTGGTTGTTTTTTATTTTTGGATCATTTGGGCATTGATATAAAAAATTCAAAAAAATGAACCCCCACCTATTATCAATTTCATTATCAAAGTAATATTTGTGGTGACCAATTTACTTGGTTTGTTTTGGGTAATAATTGCTTATTATGCATATTGGTTGGTTTTCAAATAATGACCTTGAGAACCACCTATTATATAGCCCAAGTAGGAAGGTTTTAGGGTTTAATATAATTTGTTTCCTATGGCCTTATTTTCAAGAATAAAGTTACCAATTAATATGTGAAATGTGGGTGCTAGTTCATTTTAACCCCTTCTAAGATGGAAACTATGACCATAATGTTGTTGTGGACATTGAAATGATTAATGTATATTGGGTTTTTCAACAATTAATCGGGCGTTATGTGAGGAATCTTGGCCTATGGCTTCCAATTTGGAAAGAAAACAAACCCAATTTCCAAGGTTTAAGCCTCAACTTTTGGTTTCACAACTAACTAGATCATGTTATAGAATGACAACAAAATAAAATATGCTTAAACATGAAAGGGGATGTTGATAATTGAAGATGATTTTGTTTCAAATGTGGTGGTAACTCCCCATGTACATTGTGGTATTAACACATGTTACAAGCATGCTTAGGGTTGTAAGGTGAAAAGGGGTAACATGAGTCCTTGGCAGCTCTTGAATCAATTGTGATTAATCTTGACAAGTTGATGTGGTAACATAAAATTAGACAAAAAGTTTTGAGACAATGTTAAACAATAATGCTTAAACAATGCTTTTACATGATGTCATTAGTTTCAAGTTTTTAAAAATGTTAAAAGGAATCATATATTTATTGGATTATTTTCAAATAAATTCAAATGTTAGATTAATACATTATAAAATATATATTATACATATATAATGCAGATTTTCAACATTCTTTTAGTTTATGAAACTTATAAACATGTTAGAAAAAAAATTAATCATTGTTGAATGGGTTCCTAATAACTTATTTTGATCTTTTAGGAATGATAACCTAACATGGATGAAATTTTAGTCAAATCCATGTATGTAATAAAAATTTAAAAATTCAATGCCTATATCAAAAAATAATTATCCATTCATTGAGTGCTACTTATTGGATGGGTACATTTTTTACCCATTTTAAATATATATATTATTAGGTATGTTATAACCTTATTGGTAACTAGGTGTTTTTTCAATAATTAATCAGCCAACATTGGTACAAATCATACAATGTATCAAATTTGGCACAAAATAATAAGCACCCTTTATTATAAATAGGTTGAACACACCTATAAAACAAGTATCTAACCTTCATTTTCAAATACATATAGAAATGACTAAAAATAACAATAATGAAACCATTTAAATTATTACAACATGTCAAAAATTGCATCATGAACCAATATTTCCTTAAACATGCATGCTTTCTTTAGCATAATGTGATTCCAATATCAACTTGCACATTATTTTAAAACTTATTAATAAATTCAAAACTCACTTGAAAATCATTTGGTTAAATTTTTTATGACCATCATCAAACATTTAAGATTTTCTCAACTTTCAAATGACATCTTTAATGAGCACTTATCGCCATAGTTGGATAATAGATTTGTTTAATTTTGATTTCAAAACTTTTTAGATCCTAATAATTTCATAGGTAAAAAATCCAACATTTGGAAATTGAAACTCATGAATGCATGTCATCATGCTAATCAATCAAAACATGCCTCAAGTTGCATTTTAAAATGTTAAAATAAATTCATTCTCATGCATTAAAGTTTTTGAAGATTCTTCATTTGATATATGAGAACCAAACATTTTGTCAAATTCATCCATTTCAAAATTGACCATTATTGTTGACTCATGACCATTGAGAAAATGGTTTACATATGCATTTAAAACTTTAACATAACATAAATGTGAAGCTTTCACTTCCAAATATTGGATGGTGAAAACCTTCACCTAATGGGAGACCACCTCCTTATCCTTCACCCCAAGGTGTGCAACCATGGAATGGGGGAAGTAATTTGATTTAATGATTTCTACCACAACAATGGAGAAGGCCACCTATTGGAATTATTTCTTGGAGACCTCCCATGAATCATGAAAAATAACAAGCAGAACTATGGAGATGATGATCAAGAAACTCAATTCGAATTGTCATGATTGTAAAACTCAAGGACATTGGGTTAATGAATGTATGTATCCACCTTGTTGGAAGCAAACACGTATATAAATCTCCATTTGCACCAAGAGTATTTAAGAGGTTCCGACCATGGCATGAATGATGAACATTTTTTTGCATTTAAACATGTTTACAAATTGGTTTATTAAGATCATTACAACTCATCACTACACATATTGCAAAGATCTATTCCATAATTTTGAAGAGATTCTTAAAGGTTGTTGGCTAGTTGAAGTGGCTAATTGTTAATGGCTAGGTAAATAACATCTAGGAGATTTATGTGATTATTTCCAACAATGTACATTATGAAAAAACTATTTTAATTAATGCTGTTTACATTCCAAGTTTGAAGAAAAACCTTTTTTTTTGTTAAATAAGTAGCCATGAAGCCTAGTATGTCTATTATTCACAACCAAGCTATTTTTACAAGTTCTTTGCAATGGCAATTTTATATGTTGAATTTTTAAACAATCCTTCCTAGTTATCCAAATGTATTAGTCCATTTCATTTCTCAAGTCAGTGTAACTCTCCAAATATGGAGGTAGTTGAGAGTCTAAGATTGTGAGATGATTGCTTTGAACATTTAAACCATGCATGATTAAAAAGATTGTTGTGTCCAACTTGGTTACAATAATCAAAATCATGGATCTTAATACTAAACCATATTTTTGTGAGTCTATTTTTGGAAAAAGAAACATGATGATCCATTCCCTAAAAATCCCAAAGAAAAAGAACTTTGCTACCAAGCATATTTTTCCATAATAATATATGTGGAAAACTTGTGGATTCTCTTGGTGGTTCTCATTACTACATCATTTTCAAGGATAATCATTAGAGTTATATTGTAGTAAAAGGGCAACATCGACATATGTGTATCAATTAATTGACTAAATGTAAATATTTCATGTTAAAACTTTTGTGAATATTATTATAGATTTTCTATTATCCTTCACAAAAATTTATTCTTTGAAAAACATGTTTTTAAAAATTGCAACATTTTTGCAAACCCTAAACCAAAGTACTATGGCATATTTTTTTATATTATGGTTCATAAGTCAAATGTTGTTTGTTTCAAAAGCCATTGTTCAACAAACTTTTCATGATGCTAATAACAAGGTACAAAAGGAAATAACTAACCAAGGATGAAAATGTATGGGACAATCGATCCACCTTATTGTGAAGGATGAAGGTTCATCATTCATGAATACACAACTTCAAGTACATCTCAAAGAAAAATGGGGCTAGCAAATGTGATAATCGAACTATTGTGGAATTTGTTCATTCTATGCTAAACATTTTACAAAATTGCCAATCACATGTTAGGCTAAAATTATTCATATAATTGTTCACATTTTGAATCAAACATAAACACAAACTTTGTCCAACACAATTCCTTGTGAAGCAAGTGGTATGGAAATAAACCAAGTTTGGTACATGTTAAGGGTTTTGGTTGTACTACTTTTGTTCACATTCCTAAAGAACTAGCACCAAGTTATTTTTGAAAAACAAGTGATTCATTTTTTGGGTATACAACGACCATTGCAAAGCATATCGACTTGGGGATCTTGAAAAATGCTTCCAAATTATTGTATCAAGTGATGTTATATTTATGAGACTATGAATGGAAATGAACATAGTTCAAATCCAAATGATAAAATATAACCTTTTTTGGATTTTCCTAAATTGATTTCATGATTCAAGATACAATCAACCATGAGGCCAATCATATTGTCATTCTTGGAAATACTACACAAGATGTGAATGTCATTGATATTTTTGCAAACCTATATATTGAGGACATTAGACTTGATCAACATTTTATTAAACCAACTGATATTATGAACAAATTTATGATTTCATAATAAGCCACATAAAATGTTTATACATTGTTTCTTTAGAGGTGTTGTCCACCCCAACATTGAAGTGATTAGATCTATAAAAATTTGGATAATAAAACCTATGGATGTATGGTAGTTTCAAAATTCTTGATGTGTTTATGTGAATTTACATATTGTGAAAGATTGAGTCAATAAAATGTTATTTCTAGACTATAAACATTACATTCAAATGATTCTTCATGATTATTTGTTTAAGGATGCACATCCAATTGTAATTCTTCTAGATTCTAAAAATCATTTGGTCTTTTTTTAACAATGATGATTTGCCACAATAGACATTTCCATACAAGCATTTGGTCAAGAGTCTTTCTAATGCTACTCTTGCCACTCTACCTAACTTTCTTTTGTTCTGTTGTTAGCAATGCTACCAAGTTTTTTAAAGAAATCAACAAAGCTCCATTGCATGGTGTTGAAATAGATAGTTTGATATTTGGTTGGAACACTACACCTAGCTATTTGCTAGGTTCCTATGCTTCAAATGAACAAGCTTATTGCTTTTTGTGATGTAGATTATGTAGCTAATTTAAATGGCAAATGATCAAAGTTTGAATATGTTCTTTTTTAAAATAGAAGACCTATTTCATGGGGTAGATGCAGTAGGCTTCTATGTTGCAAGCATTACTGGATTATAATACATAGTTACATTTGAATTGCAACTAAAGAAATCATTTGGGTGAAAAGACTTTTTTAAACATTGATGTCATCAAATAGAATCCATGAATTATTATCCTCACATGACCAAGTTGCCATCCACCTATCCTACAATCTTGAGTTTCCAAAATGAACTCAACATCATGATGTTACATACATATTTTCAAGAATTAAAAAAAAATAGGAGCTTACTAAATAACCTATACTCCAACATCATTCCAAATTGAAAATATATTCACCAAAGCTTCACCACTTGAGAAGTTTCTTAAATTCTAAAATAAATTGAGAATCAGTTCATAAAAATGAAAATGGGAATATTTTCAAAGTTTCCAATAGTAGATGTTAACATTGAGTGGTGATGCAAATCAATGTTCACATTTTTTATTAAAAACATTGTCCTACTAAATAATATATTATTACTTTAAGAGAGGGCATGATATTTTGAATCTTTTGAATGCAATCTAACATATAATTTAAGCATATAGTCCTCAAGGGTTGTTAGATGTGGTGTTTTCTTTAGGAATTTTTGTTTGTAACCAAAGTGGTGATCATTCATAGGAACATGTATAAAAAATTGCAATTGTCCCATGGAAGATTTAGCCAAATCTAGGTATAAACTAAATATGAAATACAAAATTTTAATCATCCCTCTATGTTTTTTGCTACAAACTAATATTAAATTTTAAATATTATTTTCTCACTTCTGGCAATTAAAAACCTCCAAAATCATTTCAATTTTCAATTTCAATTTCAATTTCAATTTCTTTTTTTGGAAAAAAAATTCCAATAAAAACAAGGCTAGTTAGATGTATTGCTACTATTGTTGTATATTGATTTGATGTCTTTTGTGAAAAAGAAGAAAATTATAGGTGCCAACTTAAGTTGATTATGTTTATTACATTGTTAAAATGCATGTGTTTCTTTAACAAACAAGGGCAAAACAACCTTGTAGTCATAATTGTAAACCAATGAAATAATAAATTTCTTACACCTATCATGTTCCATGACAAAATGTACACTCTTGAATGAAAGATCAAACATAATAGTAAGCATATCATGTGACTGTCATGCATCAAAAGACACAAGAAACTTTTTAAAAGGCTCAAAAATAGGTACCATTTTTCACCTACTTCTATTTTGCAATGAGAAAAGTTCGCCTTGTAACATATCACTTGAGATTCAATCACATCCTCAATCCAAGAATGTGGGCCTTGACACTTACACATAACGACATTGAAGCTATTATAGCATAAAAAAAGAAGCCAATGACCTCTTGATTGGTTAAGGACACATGTTGTTACTTATGGAGTTTAGGGTGAATGTGATGACATTTGCAATCATACTTGAGATTTAGAAACTCTTTTCTAGAGGGCTAAAGTTTGATGATTACAAAAATTGATCAACGGTTGTAGTCATTTTATCATTTGATTTAGTTGTGATAAAATGACAAATGAATCAAGCAACTACATATGGGAGCACTTGGTGCTCCATAATCCTATCCACCATAAAAGGTAGTGTCTCTTTGAGGATGAGGATATGATGTGATGGAAAGACAACTCTTTGAGGATATAGCCTCAACATTAACCCTCTCAATGGTGCATTTTTTACTTTTTATATTGACATGTAACCTTTACATATGTGAAGAGTGAGGTCCTAAAGCAAACTCCACCTGAAACCAATGCTTTTTTCTCTGCATTTTTGTTTGTAACCAAAGTGGTGATCATCCATAGGAAGATGTAGAAAAAGTGGCAACCATCCTAGGAAGATTTAGGCAAAGCTAATTATGTACCTACCAAATCTGAAAGACAAACCTTTAATCTCCCTTCTACATATTTGGCTACACATGATATACCCAATATAGAAATATAGCAAATTTTATTATTTTTCTCACTTCTAGCAATTCAAATCTCCTAAAATCACTTCTTTTTTGAATTTTGAATTTTGAAGTTTTGACAAACTTTCACCAACAATACAAAAGGCTGCCTGGACCTCATCATTCTTCTTGTATGGATGATTATTGGATCCCAAACTAAATGTGATAGCAGCTCTAGTTGGTCTTGGGCATTTCTTGGCTAGTTGGCAAATGTGATTGTTTATCTCTAAAATGGCCACCTGTACTTCCCTCACAGCAAACAAGCTTGGATGAGACACATCGACATGCTTGCACAGAGCAATAATATCATTTGCCTTTATGTATTTCACAATGCCCTTTCTCAAAAGACATTTTTCTTTCAATACAAACATCTCAACAGGGACTAACTGTATCTTGAGAATGTTAGCATGAAGCATCCAGTGGTTCTGGCATTACTGCAGAATATTATTGCCTGGGACTTTGTCAAAAGACCTCGGAAAGTCAAAAATTTCTGGTGCTCAGATTTCAGGCAGCTAACCTGTGCGAACTTCACAGATCGATTGTATCATAAAATAGGAATGCTCCACCTCCATGGATGTGTTAAGAGTTTTATATTAATATTCTTCTGCAGTTCTCACACATTAGAACCTCTTTCTATCTCAAGTTTTCACAACCACCCAATGTTTTTAAGGATCTGCACAAAATCCACCTGCCCACCACTCATATCAATGATGAATGATGGAGCCTTGCAAGAAAAACCCAAGTGCCAAAATTTGCATTTTATGATGGCCCTCAATTGCCAACTTTACTGCTCCATGGTTCTCACACAGCAGCTATTATAAAGAAAAAAAAATCCCTGGAGAATGATTCACCAAATGAACAACACACCCATTGTCTCAAGAAATACCTTAAAAACACAAGCACAAAATGTTCCTCAATGAAGTGTTGAGGACATGAGTATCTTCACTGATTCTCCTGATTCTCCTTGGAAGAATCCTCCTATTGGAAAGCTGTACAAAATATCAACGAACTACTCAGAAATGTTTTTAAAGAATCCATGCATTTTCTTCTGGGCAGCATGGATGAGAAAGGAGTCATCAATTGTAGACATGACAAAAGATTGTCAATCACAATTCAGGGCAGTTTAACTATAGAGTCAAACTACAGCTAAAACAGAAGACTCAATATAACTCTCAAGAGCTTTAGCCTCTGGTTTTGTTTGAGAATCTCAAACACTGCCAAATAGAGAGTCAAATTCAGCTGAGCTTTTAGAGTGTCCCAGCTCAGAATGGTCAAATCGGGCCTTGACAGCAAGATCATCAACAACAGAAACCAGAAACTTGGCCTTGGCTGCAATTTCTATAAGGATTGAAGCAAATTTGAGGAGAGAGAGAGCTGCAAGGCGTTGCACTGTTAGATCCCAATGGTCACTTATAGATCCCCTCCTCTTCAGAAACTCACCAGCCCGCCCCTCCAGTTTTGGGCCCTTCCGTTTAATCTTGTTCTCCTTTTGATCAGTGTCTTCTCTTCTGTACACAAGAAATGTCTTAGCCCTTTCCTGACTGCCTTTCATGAGTGTGGTTAGGAACAATGATCCTATCATCCACTACACCTTCTACTTCCCACAATTCCACTGATCCTGTTGTCATTACAGCAATAGAAATATCTATGCAATTGCAAAGAAAACTCAATGGAAAAAATCTGAAGATAACATGACAATGAGTGCAGTCACAACCTTATGAGAGTTGCTCACAAAGTGTCAGACCCATCACCTTTAATCACGAAATAGCAGTGACGAGCTGCCATGACTACCCACTGACTTCATCAGCTTCCGACAGTGGGTGTAGATTAGTACATTGAGGTCTGGGGTGGCAGATTATGTCATTTTCTTGACCACAGTATATGACACAATCTTCTGCCAATGATCATACACTCATAACATTGACCAAATTCTCTGTTGAACATTGAATTTGTTTGAAATTGTTGTATCCACCATCCCAGACCTTAATGTCACGGAATGGTCTTGCCCATGCCAGTTATGTTGGGAGCAATCCCTAGCTCACCCTAGCGCGCTTGCCTGCCACCTGACCCAACTTAATGGCCAGGGGCTTGACTACTCTGTAGTACATAATAATCAGCCCAGAATCTGGGCAAACCAATTAAGAAAATCTACACAAATCAAAACTACACACACTGCAGATAAAGAGCAGGTTGAGGTCATACTGTTCCTGTTGCTGCTCTGCTCTGTGCATATCAGGATTGTCCTCATATACAGTTTCTGGACAACTCCATCCATGCAGACTGTTATCACTAGGTTCAGATGGAACATGTGTCATGTGAAGGGATCCTGCTAAAGAACGCCCTGTACTGTGACTCAAGTCGTTCTCATGGGAAACAGCAGGACATGGTGCTCCTCCTAGCAAGACATCTGCATACTTGGCAATGTTGTGTTGCAACAATATGGCCACTTCTTCTGCCCTCTCCAGAATTTGCTGGCTATCAACATGCTCCATATTGTGCATCATCCTTGCAAGTGTTCGAAAGACGCTGTATACACCCAACCCAACAAGACACAAAGTGCTGCATGATTGATCTGTTCAGTACCTAGGCTAGACTGGCATCACGTCTATGAACAACAAAAGACAGGACGAGGCATAGGGTTATGAAGGTTCAGTTCCAATTTTCATGGAATGCACCTGGAGGACTTTGCTTGACATAGCCTTTGTCAAGTGCAGCTGGCACCTGGTCTGAACATAGCAAAGAGTAGGCTAGGGATCCTGGGAGAATGTGTGAGTCAGCATGGGGGCAAGAGATGGGTGCAGAGCTTACTCTCCACATTCTTTGCCAAGAGCCAGAAACTCTGTTTCGAACATACCACGCAGATTTAAAGGTGCCTGGATCTCGGCACGTAGGCATGCATCCAGTGCCACCACATCATAAAAAGCAAATCGCAGGTTTTCTGACACCTCCTCATAAATATGCCATGGGTATCTGAAGAAGAACTTGCCATGTGGAGGCTCAAATTTGGCTGCTGTCAACTGCACGACACATGTCTCAGTACACAGGCAATGACATCAGTTCCACAAGATAATATGCTCAGCTGCAGAGATTGTAAAAGCACTAGACTCATAGACAGCAGAGACAAGGCAGCCTTTCAGTGCTCACTACAGATCAATAGACAGACAGACGAACAGAGAAAGGCCAAGGAATATTCTAGCACTCACAAGCTTCTCCAATTCAGAGTCTGTTGACAAAATTTCATGGAAGGATGCATGTAGATCGTCATTTGCAGCATGGCGTAAGATGTCAGGGAAGTCATCCAGCACAGTGCCTTTGCAATACACCTGGACACACTTCTCCACCACATTACCAGCACGCTCAAAGTTGGTGGCGAGCAGATTGTTGACATTATTACCAGCAAAATTGGGCAAGAGCACAACATTCACCACAGTGGCAACGACAAACCCAATCGCAATTGTTGCAAATCGAATGATGGGCAGTCGCATCTTTGAATTAGGATCACTTTGGGTGAGGATCAGAAGATGGAATGTGATCATAGACATGACCACAGCATAATTCCAACGATCTTTGAAAGGTTGCCGAAACTTGAACACAGTTGGAATCGCACCTCCCAGAAATGTACAAAACAGAAGAAAGTGGTTCTCATATGCACCGAGTAAGTTGCCAATGATATCAACCGCCAAGGCCAGCGCTGCTGCCAGTGATGTTCCCAGAGTACGATTTACACCTGAAGTCAACAACAATGTGCAAGCATACAAAAAACACATAATCAATTTCTATGTTAACCTTGAGCAAGCATATGATGAGAAAAAACCATCTTCTTAAGTCTCCCTCAACTTCCTCCGCCCCTTCTACCAACAGGATGATTCTGGTATATGAGTCAGTCATAGTCTATGACAGAAGAAAACCAAGAGCTCTGCAGAAATGCTGGTATGCTGATACTACTAGAGAATCATCTAATGATATCTAGATTGTACTCTGAAAACTTGGGAATACAAGAGTGCAAGAAGAAGAAGAACTCTGACACAGAAGCTCTGATGATGAAACCCTAGAATTGAAACTCTGCAAAAGATCTGATCACCTGAAGAATGGATACTGCTGGAATGCAAAAAAAAAACAGCTCAAAGTTTCTTAAAGAAAATTCTAGGATTTAAGCAGGTGTGCAACAGGAATTTCAGTGCAGTTTAGGGTTTGGAGCTTTCACAATGGGTCTGTGCAGTCAAGAAGAATCATGTGTGGGTTGAAGAAATTGATAGCAAAGATACAAATACCTTTGCTGAAGGTTAAACCGACGTTTGTTTCGAGAACTATGTCGACGGTAATTACGGCCCATACACCATTCTTGTTAAGAGGACGAAGAAAGCCAGGAGCAAAACACAACAATCCCGCAATCAAAGCTGCAAGACCTGCTTTCACCGGCAATGTGACAGGGCTCTTGAACCGCTCGATCTCCTTGAGCTTTATAATGGGCCACATCAAGACTTTCCAGATGATGGACTCCGTTGGCTCCTTAGCCTTCCGTGTTTCCCTCTGCCTCAGAAGCGAACGCGTGCGAGCATAGCTGAGCCCCGTATGCGACGCTGCCGCTGCTAACAACCCATGTTTGCCTGTCTGCAGACTACCCAACAGACTCTTGTGCTCCTCTTCACAGGAGTTGGAATATTGTAGCAACGGCCGCGATAATCGAACTGCACCACCGTCCTCCATCTTCTTCTTCTTCTTCAAGCAAAAAAGAAAAATCCGCAACAACAACAACAACAACAATAACAGCAGCGCTCGCTCAATGCCGAATTCAATTCTTCACGGATTTAATCGAGTCACCCATCACTCTGAAAAGATGAGACTTTCAGAGAGATCCAGCTTCCACAGCTTCCAGCTTTTCTTTTGCAACAACAGACAGGAAGACCAAAAAAACCACCCACACACAAAATCTCAAACTAAATAAAAATTGTCGAATGGTCTTCAAAAACACAAAACGTTGAAAACATTTGGGACATCAGCAGCAGCAGAAGAGAGCGCCTAGTCTAAGAGCAGCTGGAACTGAATCAAAGCCGCCAAACACACCCAATTATCCGAACAAATACATGCTGCTGCCATCATGAAATCTTTCTTCCATTAAGAAAGAATTGGTTGCAGGTTGTTGAGAAAACATGAAGCGCTCATGCAAGAAGAGGGAGGACACACACCAAAACAACGAAGGAAAAAACACAAGTTCTCTGAGAAACAATGTTTTCAGATTATTTTTTTTCCTGGCGAGCTTTCGCCATTTTTCGACAAAGAAATTGGGGAAAAAAATCGGAGTATATTTTTTCTAGTATAAATTCGACTAATATTGCTAATCTTATTGTTAAGTTTCGCCAGAATTTCGACACCAAATTTTTTATTAAAAAACAAATTATCTCCTTCACTAATTTCACGAAAGCGCCTTTGAAGCAACAAAGATGCTCCTTTAAACAAAACAAAAAGTAACACTGTTTCAGGTACCTACACACACAAACCTAGTTAAAATATATACCAACACTAGCCTAGTGCATACCTTCAACTCCCCCCCTCCCTCCCCCAAAGAGTGTGATTGGATTCTTTTTTTTTTAGTCCATTTTTTTCACATATGTATACCTAGTAGGTACCTATGTAGCTCTTAGAAATTTGAAGAGGTTCTTTAGAGATGCTCAAGATTTTTGTTTTCCTTTTTTTAGGGGAATTTTTTTTTGGGTCTTATTATAGGTAAAAGAAAAATGACCCATATCATCCATCATCTCCTTTGGATTAAGTACAGCCCTCCAACTAGCCTGAAAATGGGTTTGGCCTTGTAAAAATTTGTATAATAATACAGTGCTTTTAAGATGGCACAGAGCTCATCCTCCCATTCTTAAGGAGTAGTTGGTGTAGTATTCCTCCTCATTTATAGGAATTTCATATTTGTAAGGTGCTTTGGAGTACATTAAAAAAATGTGGGGGGTGTCTCACACTCTAGCCTTGCCATTTACGTTTAAAAGTGTCTTAAGGCAAAAGAAGAATTATGAGAATTCAAAATGTTTCACCAATTCAAAAATTTGATCTTCAAAAAAGTCTTCTAACAAAAACCCAAATCCTTCAAGATATCATAACTCGATAACTAATATCAAGTTTCAACACAAGCCAAAATATCATCTTTCAAAAATCCTCATATAAAAATAGACCTCCTACCTAGGGACCAAAGTCCCTTAAGCTACTATACTCTCTAATGAATTTAAACACAATATATCCTTGCAATTGGTGGGCAAGGCCAACAAAGTGCACAAGTAATATGCTACTACACCTGCTAGAACCCTCTCTGTAAATAGTTATTACATAGTGAGTGTTAATTCACTAGAGATAACTAAGAAAATAAAATTTAAACAACCAAATCCAGCAATCCCATTGGCCTGCAAAAAAAAAAACTTTTCAGACCTACACAATTCTAAAACCCTATTCTGCTCAGCATTGAAAATAATGGTCCTTTTCGAACATTGGTCCTTTAAATTTCTCATAAACCTACCAAATCCTATTACACAATTGAACTATTTGTTCACTCAAGATAATTAAGAAAAATAAATTCAGATCACCAAATCCAGCAATTTCATTGCTCATAACAGTTTTTTCTACACACTTAAACACACGACAAGCCTATTTAACAGCCTCTGTAAATTAGTAGCACCAATACTATAACCCTTGTTTGTGTGTACAAAAATTCAACCCGAAAGTCTTACATAGCCCACTAATTGGAACTTATCTACTTCAAAAAAACTAAACTTTTTAAAATCTACATGCAAAACACAACTTCTATTTACTAATGCTAAGTGGCACTAATCGAGGTACATAGTTGTACATTGATTTAAAGTCTATTCTCTGTGGGCAAAAGCCAACAAGAGAGTTTCTCTAGGGGTTGTCTATCTATGAAGCAAGGTTGTTTGTTTGTTTTGTTTTGTTTTGTTTGTACTTATGGGATCCGTCGAACCGGGATGCTTCAGATCCTGTTCTTGGTCTCTTTGGAAAGCTCTCGCGGAGGAAGGGTGCATCAGCTTAGTTTCATGGCGTTTGGGTTTTGTGTTAAGATTCATTATAGAGTATAGTAGCTTAAGGGATTTTGGCCCCTAAGTAATAATAATAATAATAGGTCTATTTTTTTTATATATGAGGATTTTTTAAAAGATGATTTTGGCTTGTGTTGAAACTTGAGATTAATTATAGAGTTATAATATTTTGAAGGATTTTGGTTTTTCTTATAGGATTTTTTTTTAAAGATTACATTTTTGCATGGTGAAATATTTGAATTTCCACAATTCTTTCTTTTGCCTTCAGATACTTTTTGATGTAAATGGCAAGGCCACAATGTGACACACCCCTTGTTTTTATTGGAGTAGGCTAAAGCTATGTTAGGTTTTGCTTGCTAACAATAGAAATCTTTGGATCACTTTCAACCCTTAGGTTTTACAAGTAACTTACTCACATTGTTATCAAGGTTAAAAGTTAAAACCTTAGATTTGTTTTTGGGTCATTGATAAACATTATACAAATTAGTGTAGTCTATGTTGTTGGCCCACGTGTGAACTGGAACTGAACTATTTTTGTTTTCAAAACCATTTTTAAACTTTTAATTTAATTTTGAATGACAAAAACTAGTCAAAATAGGCAATATCTTTCACACCTTAGGTCTGAAAACTTCCAAATGGCCTTCATTAAATCCTAGTCACCCAATGCTTTCCAACAATATCAAGAGCATGACCAAATTTTCTTCTAATTTTTAATTTTGATATAAATGTATTTCCAGTGAAAAAATTGTTCAATATGCAATACCTTCTCCATCATAGGCCAAAACGTTATAAAACCAAGTTAGTGCACCATTACTCATTGAAGGCTTCCCAAGGTTATCAAGAATGTGGCAAAAGGTGCCTTACTTTGCGAGATGTCAACATGACAAATAAATCAATCAATCAAATTGCCTTTTGTCATGAATATATATGGTGGCTTGTGTTGTTGGCCCAAGTGTGAACATAATTATGCTTGAAGTGTGAACAAGACCCTGATAATAGACAATAGTTGTTAAAAAATTTAGATTTAAATTAATTTTCAGTGACAAATATTATTCAAAATTCATTTTCACCCCTATCTTACGTCTAACAATTGCAAAATCACCTCCAAGACATCCCACTCATTAAAGGCTATCCAAAAATATTATAAGCTTACCCCAATTCGTTTAAAATTATAAGTTTGGGGGGGGGGGGGGGGGGGGGGGGGGGGGCACTAGGGTATGAAAAATTTCAATGAAACAAACAAAACAAATAGCTATCCCATCCTAAAATTACATGAGGATCTCCACATCCAAATTTAACATTTGTTAAGTTGAATGTAATCACTATAAAAGGTCTCAATAGAAAAGGTGAAAGTACCAAGGTAGGCAAGATGCTAAATATTCCCCATTTGAACTTTGTTTGGTGTTATTCTTAGATCTCATGCCCCATCACCATTTGTCATTTGTAAGTTGTTTGAAATGTTGTTAAGCACCATCAAAAACTTCCATCATTGATTATAGTTTTGAAGGTGTTATTATTTAGAACATTTGTTGCACAATCAACTAATTTAGTCACATGAAGATATCATTGTTCATCACCACACGTTAAATTAATTGAATTTAAATCTTCTTCTAAGGAATCCAAGCAAGTTTTGGGGTTTGCTCACTTGTTTTTTGGGTTTTCATTTCATGTAAACATCAAAGTCCATAAATGTTGATGACACATAGTAGTACCACATCATTGTAACATTAATTGGAAAAGTATTTAGAACAAAGGTGTTTATTTGCACAAGAATGTGCAAGTTGCAATAATTTGTGAGGTGACATTTTACACCTTTCATTTGCATTAATTTTTGCAAAAACTAGTTTGTAAAATTGCATTGCAATCATAGAATCATTTGAGGTTAATCCTAGTGCAATTACCATAAACCCTTTACCAAGAATTGTGAATACAATTGTTGTATGCATTAGTGAAGACATGTTAGATTTGAACACACCAAAAGATGAACTTGAAACAATTGCAATGCATTCAAGAGGTGAAGAAAAATGAAGGCCATTACTACTAAAAGTTTTACCTATTTTTACCCTACAAGATTCTTATATGATTGGTTTACTTGGTCAACAAAAGTATATTGACATTATGAAACAATGTTAGAATGGTTGGAAAGGGTGTGTAGTTCTTTTTCTTTTTGCCATTTTTGTACTCATGTTGCAACTTTATTGGACATTTTTTAGCGTCAAGTTGTAATGTTCAAGCGTAAAAATTGCATAATGGTTTTGTGTTTTGGGTTTTCAATCACACAATAGTTGTATTTCTAGAGTAACACATTTGTTGCAAATTTCATGTAGATGGTGACAGGAAGTTCATGTTAGTTGAATTTTTCAATTGTCAAAAATCTTGTGTACACAAAATGAAAACTTGTGTTTTCTTTTGGTAGATCAACATTCTAACATCTTTGCAAGTTACTTCATGGGTTTTTTTATAAAAAAATCATGTTTTAAAAGATCCAACATGTTTGTAAAATATCTCAAAGGTTCAAATATTTATTTTCATAGTCAAAAGATTATTAGTTGTAAACAAAATATTAATTGTCTCCAATGATCTAATTTGAAGGAAACCCCAATGATTCGACATGTTGTAAGTTTTACAAATGTTAATTTTCAATTTCCTTTGGTCATACGTGTCTTCTTTTTGTCTATCATAAGAATGTACATGGATGCAATTGATTGTCAAACCCTTAATAACATACAACACTTGGAAATGGTTTAGAAATTTCTTATGCAAGTTTGAGTTGAATGTTGATGTGGTTATTTATTAAACCTCGAGTGGAAAAATGCATCAAAAATTTATAATGATTCATAGGAGGTTGATTTTTAACTAACAAAAAAATTTGAATGTTTTCCAAATGAAAACAATAATGATGCGCCCCCAAGTTCCTTGTTAGACTCAAAAGAGTCCAACTATGTTAACAAAAGCGGAAGTAGTTGGAATTTAGTGTCGTTCCCCAATTCTAGCACTAAAAGGGGGTGAGAAGGGCATGCTGAAAGCTTCGAGATTAAACTAGGAAGAAGGACAACTATTTAGTTATTCGGTCCTACATCAAAACCAACCACGAAGGTTAGTTCACCTTCAGAAACACCCTTGGTGTTGGGACAAGCCATGGCAACACGGATTCATTTGACTCACCACGGCCTGGACTCGGGGGAAGCCACCACCTTCCCCCATATAGTATTATTTGCGTTGCTTTGCCGCACCCGCATCCAAATGGCTTTATTCTTGGGACTCCCAAGGAGGAGTCCCGAAACTGTTCCCGTTTGGACTCCCGGGACTTTGGGAGCTCTTAACTCCCGGCTTAGACCTCAGATTCGGATGAGGTCTAAAGCAATCTTGTAGCTCCCCTCAAGATCTTTCCAACGGTGTGTTGCACTCTATCTGCACACACCGGGGTTGGGTTGATTCCTAACTTTTTGTGGTCGGAAATATAACTGCCAGTTTGACTCCTGGCCCTTCTTTTGACCATAACTTGTGTTGCAGATGTTTGAATGGCTGATGCAAGGCTATGTTTGACATCTACACTTCAAAGCCTTTCCAACAGTATAAAGAACACCTCTAGGCGAGGTGTTTGACCTCTGGGCGAGGTGTTTGACCTTTGCAATAGAGCTGTGAAATTGCGGGAGTCCCGGAGGACTCCAAGTTCCCACTTTTGGGAGTGTGAGTCTCATCCTCACACTTGCCTCAAAGTGGGTTGTGACAAATAAGAGTTATGCGTTGTTAAGCTTTGATTGATGTGGTTGCTAACTGTTAAACTTTGACAAATGTATCAAAGATGCTTTCAAAAGGATTTCAATCAACACTATTTGTATTAGTAAATTCAAATATTAGAACCAATTACATTAACAAGGTTTGATTGATGATTATTCTTGATGTGGTTTCTTATAAAAATGGATTAATATCAAATTATATTTGGAAGATTCACACAAATTACTTTCATAACATTAAACTAGTTGATCATGTGGTTGTTCGTTAAAACTTGAGTAATAAAATGCTTTGAAAAAGGTTTTAAAGCATTTTGGCAAGGTGGAATTTGATTTTGATGTGGGTGCTTATCAAAGCTTTAAACTTGAGTGACACAAAAAGTATAATGGATTTGTTTATATACATATGACACAATGCTAAAAGGTGGCATATATGATTAGATCCATGAAGGGCATCCAAGTAGTAAAAACCACATACAACTACATAACTATGTAATTGAATTAGACATGTTGCTTTCACCACCTATCGTTTATTTGTCTTATTCATATATGTCATTACTATGGTATTTTCCATCTAGGGTTCATTGATTATGAATTGTGACCCTTTTGATTGAAATAATTAATTTGGCATCCTTTTTTTCCCTACATATGACATGTGTCTCAATTAATATAAATCAAATGCATTTGATTACATGACATACAAATATTAGGTTGTCCACAAGTTGCCACATGGATAATGATTCGACTTTTAATCCATTGACATGTGTTGTCACAATATTGGCCCAAATTTTGTATCAATTAGGGTTCCATCTAGGTTTAATTTGGATGTTCATCCATAGTTCATGCAAAAAATTCATCCAATATGTCATCCAACAATTTCAACATTTTTCATCCATGTTTCATTAAAATTTTCATCCATATATCATTTCTTATTTTCATGCATGATTCATGTTAGGCTTGGTAATGGCTAGGGGTGAAAAAAGTTGGACCAAGGTTCATTGTAGCTTTAGTTGGCATCAAAGTTTGGTTTGGGCTAATTTAGGGTTATGTATAGCTAATGTTAGGGTTTAGGGAATGATTCTTTATGACCTAATTACTTAATCAAAACATTTTTAGTGAAAAAAATCGTGCAACACCATATGAACTTGGCCAAAACAAGGTGACTTTTTATTCCAAGTAGCCATACAAAACCCAATTACACAATCCAAGTGAACATGGTGTACATTGATACCACCCAAAACACCTAGGATAGCTAACAACGCAACATTTGCATTGTGAGTAAATGCATCACTCACAAGCTTCATAAACTTGCTTGACCAAAAGATCATTACACCTTTTAGGATCTTGGTATATGTACAACACTTGTTTATTGTCACTCCACCATATGGTACCATAGTGTTGGACTTGAACACCTCTTGCATTACAATAGTCACATAACCAACCTCAATTTCCTTGCCACATGACTTGTTAATGTTTAGCATAGACATTATAGTAGTTGCAACCTTCTATTTAACAATTGGGTCCTTCAAGATGACTTCAGATGCAATACAAAGTTGCAAATATTTGGTAAATTCTTTAGTGTGGCACATCTCTACCACCTCCAAATCCACATTCTAGATGCATCTAATTACAAAATTAGCATTATCAAAACCATATCAGACTTTTGTAGGAATATGACATCAATTGCTCAAATTTAGAATCCCATCATGAACTAATTAGTTGAATTATTGTGGGTTTTAATAGGTTGTGCCCACCACAAGCTTGCATGGTTAGCTTGGGGCCACCCACAATTGCCCCTACATATTCAAGTGCCCAAGACATTAGGATACAAACAAACCCATATGTCTTTTTACACTCAACCTTGGTTGAATCATTTGAACTCATTTGGTTAAGCCTTGATTGCAACATGGCATCCAACGAGGGCAAAAAAACTTTCTTCCCTAGCTTTAGGTTGCCACATGGTAGCCCATAATTAGACAATAAAATTTTCAACTATGTGCCATGTTATTAATATTTAAGTCTAAGCTACCTAGATGAACTTAAGTGGCAACAATGAAGTAATCAAGAAACTATTAATTTATATTTGAAAAACTAAATATGGGTCATTGGATGTATCTTCCATGACTATGGTAAAATGACTACTTTCATGAAAGACCCAATGCCAAATGACATTTGCAACGAACATAAAAAATACAACTAATGACATTTATGACTTGATCATTGGGATTCGATAGTCATGTAATCATATGAAGTCATATTTGGCATAAAACTTTTTAAATGTAATCATTTAGGAACTGCACAAATAATCAAAGGAGAAAATAGAGCACTTGACAAAATAAGAATCAAATCCAAAACTAGAATTAGAGTTGCAAAAAAATCAAAGCTAAAAAGAAAGCAAGGTGCAAACATAATCAAAGAAGCTAGGAGTGCCAAGAAAACAAGTACTTTGGAAAAAGTTAATGGAGCCTCTTCCAAAATGATGCATATTTCAATTACAAAGGTACATTTCCATCATCTCCCACTGACTCATGTGAAGGACAGAGCCTTTTTACATGTACCAATGTTGCCTTCCAGCTCCATTATTCAGTTTTGCAAGACTGATAAGGGCAGAAGAAGCCTAACTGCACCTTCAACCTACCTAGACTTTAATGGAAAGGAAACCCTACCAAACCCTTCAGCTGCATCTTGAGCTTGAGAGAATTCAATGCTAATCGAGAGCAACTGGACACATTCAAAGTGCAGCTACTCGATGGAAGAACGCCCTTACAAATACGCAAATATGACCAAAAATGACCACACCAAAGTCGTGCCCAAAACTGAAGCTCTAGGATCTGCACTGGACCAAGACTCCACAGGCGAAAGCAATCGGAGAGGACACAGTGAGAGCCGGGAGCACTGGCAGTAGAAACCCACTACAAATGTTGAGACGCTTTGGATGCTCGTCAACAACATATGACAATTGAATAATGACAGCCTAAACCTTAAACCCTAACTTCAACAGCCTAAACCCTAACTTTGGAAGCACTTACTTCTTGGATATCGTCAGCGAAACGAGGGTCTCGAGGGAGCTAAGAACACAGCAGAAGACGAGAATACCTGCACGGCAACAGCGGCGAGTCGATTGCACCAGATTCATTTCAGGAGTCTTCGTGGCTTGTGTGGTTCTCGGTCGTGGAAAAGAGAAGAGACTTGGGAGTGCATGATTTCCATTTTTTTGTTGGAGAGTTTGTTGCCGAGATTGTTCCGGCTTTGTGTTCATTATTCTTCAAAAGTGCGCCAATTGTAGAAATTTTTGTGCTTTTTGTTTCTATGCTCGGCTGAAGAGACCGAGACAGAGAGGGGGACAGACAGACAGACGCACACACATACACAGACAAAGACAGCGGGGACCAGGGAAGAGGATGGAAGGTACTCAGGAAGTGAAGGACGGAGCAGGACGAGAATCAAGTGCTGGAGATGCTATCTCCACCGTGTTGTTGGTCTTTGGTTTGTTCCTGCTCCTTTTCTTCACCCGGAGCTCTATTTGTTTGATGCTCTATAACTGTTTTCTTCCTATAATCTCGGGTCCTATTTATTTATTTATTTTGTCTCGCCTGTGAGGAAGAAGAAGTCCAACTTGTAGTGTTGTTGTTTTCACTGTGAAGAGTATTTGGAACGCGAGTTATAAAGGTAAAGCAAATAGTCATGAATGGAAGAGGATTGTGATGTCGCTTCATACCTCTCTCTCTTCAATCAGATCTAAAGCTAATTGTGAGTTTGTCGGATTGAAAATCTGGTACTTCATTGTCTGTTCATTTGCTCTGGATGCCCTAGCTATGAATTGGCCTGAATTGGAATTGATTTTTGAGTATAGGAGCTCATTGTTCCTTTGTACTGATGTAAACCTCCTCATACTCACTGCTGCTTCAATAGTTTCATCTGCACCAGGACATTTATGCACACAAAATAGAGAGACAGAGTCTGTCAAAACATCAGGAGCATGTGCTTTGATTCTTTTAGTACTGTTGCTGACAACATGAATGGAGGGCTCAACACTTGTTTCTCTAAATCTTGTGGAATACTGCTGTTGATTAGAAGGGAAAATAGCTTCATGAGCAATCAGGGTTTAGGGTTTGGCTTTCATTAAAGGAATTGTGCTTTGTTGTGAGTAGTAATGGTCTTTAATCTGAGACCAACAATCTACTAGTTGATCTGATTTTTTACACATTTTGCAAATCAATTTCGGATTGCAGACAGAGAGTTAATGCACTGACAATGAGTTTTTATGTGCTTGTGTTCACTTCATGAGGTTAGCGATGCAGGCAGAAGCAATGCCATTGGTACAAACACTAAATCTTACTGAAGACGATGAACCCTCAATGTATGCAGTCTTTTTCCCCCCTCCTCATCTTGTCAATTGTCTGCCATACAACTTGATGGCCCAGGTGAATTCAAGCACAGTAAGGTAGTAGATTGTAATGAGGGAGAGAGTTTGAGAGAACTATGGGTGCAAAATGTAACTCCAGAATGACTCAGTTTTCACATTGCATGCAGATTTCCAAAGGCCTTACCATGGAAAAAGTATTCAGGAACTCATGAGGGGCTAACTGTGCATGTTGTTGTCCCAGGGAAAGACCTCAAACTAGGTAAGCATCTGCTCTGATTGCTTCAATTTCACCATATTTCAGGGTTAAAATGGAATCTGGAAGTATTTGATCTGATTTCACTCCAGTGCACAGTATCCCAAAGTCCACAGTTCATGTAACTTGATTGCATCTTTGTAAAAGTTCCAAGCTGCTGATCAACATGCTACTACTACAGGGGTCGACAGTGTGGGAACAGTTCCAGTGTCAATGCTGACATATGCATCCATTGTGTCTCTTCATCCTGACTTGATAATTAATGCTGGCACAGCTGGTGGATTCCGGGTCGGTACACATTACTACCATGACCAAGCCTAGTGTAGTTGAAGCTTTTGGCCATCTGTGCTGGAGATTGTTGCAAATTCATTTGGAAGGTTCTCTGAGATATAGGCACTTAGCTTTGTTAGGAGACTAGTTGAAAGAGATGTCCCTCATTTGAGCGTGGGTTTGTGATGTATTGACTGTGGTTGGTATACTTATTGCTAATTGTGGGCATGGCAGGCAAAAGGTGCAGCTATAGGCGATGTATTTGTTGCAACCCAGTTTGCAAACCATGACCGCAGGATACCTGTTCCTGTATGTATTGCAAAATGTTCTTCTTGTCATTTGTGTCAAGGGACTCTGCATGTTTATTATTAGAGTTGTTTGATTTACTACTGAAATGCTGTTGGGGTTGGTTATAGGTTTTTGATGAGTACGGGATTGGGACTCTTGCAGCAACCCCAATACCTAACCTTGTTAAAGCACTTGAGCTCAAGGTCCGTAATAGTCAACATTTTCCATAGCTTCAGTCAGCTGCTGCATGCATCTAAGTTGGTTGTGTTCCTCATCTACTGAAAGGCTGGTCATCAATAATGTTTAACCATTTCTTATAGTGCAGAGAGGACTCAACTGTGAGAGCTTTCAATGTATGTATGAGAATCCTCATTCTGGCTAGCTCCTGTAGAGCTAGGCACAAATACAAAGTAACTTGCAGCTATCTAACATACAGATCCCATTGTTGGTTGAAAACCCAAATGCCTATACTGAGAAAATATGCCAAGCACCTCCAAATCACTTTACACTGTCACCCCATCTTTCGTTTTATCTGTATGCTATGGCTTGGCAATGATATTCCTGATGATGATCAGAATAGACTGAATCTGATGTCCATGCATGTTGGTGTTGGTGTTGTGCCAGGAGGGTAAGCTGTCAACAGGGAACTCCCTTGACATGACCCCACAGGATGAAGAGATCATCAAGGCTAATGATGCTACAATCAAGGACATGGAGGTCAGTTCGAATATCACTTGCATGCACTTGAGCCTATCATCTTGTGTCCAGGCTGGAATTGCAAATATTCTGACGGGGAATTTGTTCTTGGGAACTTCTCTGATCATATTGGGTGGTGCTACTGCGTTATGTCTTGTTTGAGAATCTTTAGTGCATGTGCAGGGTGCAGCAGTAGCATATGTGGCTAATTTGCTCGCAGTTCCTTTGATTGCAATGAAGGCTGTGACTGACATTGTGGATGGTGACAAGCCCACAGTTGAAGAATTCTTAGGAAATATGTCAAGGGCAGCAGCAGCACTATCTGCAACAATTCCCCGCGTCCTTGAGTATGTCAATGCAAAGTCTATTTCTAATCTCTGAAAATCATTTTGTTTTCTGGAGACAGATCCAGTGCAGATGAAATGATTATACACTTTTTTCTGCTCACTGAATCAGGAAGATTTCTTAATTATTCATTAATTATTGATGGATGAGGATACAAACCTCAATGATTTTATATGTTGGAGTTCTCAAGGGCAGAGGCAGCATTTAAAACTGCATACTGACAATGGCCATTGCAACCTTTCAATTTGTGTTGCAGTCCATCAAGTCAGGGGAGAAGGGGGTAAACTACAGTTTTTTAATTTCCAGTTGCTAACATCAGCTCTAGAGGTTTTCCAGGATTGGATACTGGATTATAGTTATGCCAAAGATTCGGATTTGTAAAGAGTTAAAACTTTGAAATCTTGAACTCAATCCATGAGGTGCCGTGAATGGGTAGATAATGCATACTAGAAGGACAAGCAACTGAATACAAGACCTAAGTTGGAATAAAGGGTGTTAGCTAGGGTAGCACTTCCTATAGGAACATGTTTTTCCTCACCCTGCACACTTGCCCAAGTCTCACATACCTACTTACATTTAGACAACCTGCCTATGCACCTTGTCCTCCTCCCTCCCCCACCTACCTACCAACCCATGCACCCATCTACCTACCTACCTATGTACCTATGCACTAAATTCCACCAAGGTGATGACAACACATGTCAATGAGGGTATTGAAATATAATAGGTAGGTTACTCCACTACCCTTCTTATCTACCTAATAGACCCCACAACGCTACAATTGTTGAAAACAATGTTGCAATGAAGGTATTGCAACTAAATTGGATTTTTTTTCTGTAACATTATAAAATTCAACAATTTAACTATTTGGCAAAAACCCATATGAAGATATTGCAAATGAACTTGATGTCTTTACTCAATACCTTCATTAGACTAATGCATGAACACGTCAAATTTATTGGAGTGCAATACCTTTAGTCCTATGAAACTATTTTCATCTCATCTAATTTAATAATGCAATACCCCAAAGATGGATTGGAAATAACATATCCAACCTAATTCCCATATGCATTACCTTCATCAAGGTGCTGCAAATGCACTAGATCATTTTATTGTTTTGCAATACCTTTATACCTAGTTGTAATTATTTTAATTTATGTTTTTCATATGTGCAATACCCTATCTACATATTGACAATATAATATCCAACCCAATTCACATATGCATTACCTTCATCAAAGTAATGCAAATTTATTGGATTATTTTCATCTTGTGCACAGATTCTACCCAAAATTGTTTTATACCTACTAAAAATAACACAAATTATACTTTCAAAAGTATTCACAACATATACAATTTGTGGTTTTACTAATTTGATTTCTTCTGTAAATTGTATTCACACATTTTTCTAATTCAATTATTGTTTTTTTGCTTCCTAGATTCTCTATGATACTTAATGATTAAGATTTATGATCATGGTTCATAATTATGTTAGAAAAACACAATAGTTTCATAATAAATTTCATTGTTTCCTCATCAATATTCTACTATTTGTTTTGTTCATATTTGAATATATCAAACATGAATGTAGTATAAAATGTAAAAATCCAGAACACAAAACAAGAAAATCTATGGTTCAAAACCCAAAAGAACTCTAAACTATTTACTATGTTTCTATTATATTTTCTAACAACTCTAAGGTTTTTCTGTGTAAAAGTAATCTTTTAATCTTCATCAACTTTTAGAACTACATCCTAAGTCTTTTCTTTCCAAAAGTAATTTGAACATCAAATTAATGAAATGTCTTCATCCTATCCAACTAACTAGCCATCTTCACCTTGCTTTGTTGAATCTCTACCTTTCTTTTAGTAGCATTTTACATTGTTTAATATCTACCATTCACAAGGTAACAAATAACTTCATGCCTAGGTTATATATTTCATCTCATCTAATTGAACAATGCAATTCCTTAAGAATGTATTGGAAATAACTTATTGTTTTACAATACCATTAAGCTTAGTTGTAATTGTTTTATTTCATTTACTTCATTAATGCAATACCTTATGGACACATTGATAATATCATATCCAACTCAATCCACAAATGATGCATTACCTTCATCAATTACAAATGCATTGGATTATTTTGTTGATATGCAATACCCAAGCATACTTAATGTAATCTATTTCATCTCACCTAATGGGTAGATGCATAATCAAATGACTCATTTTCGACAGTTTTTACACTCCCTAAAAGTCAAAATTTTGTGACTAGACCAACAATGAATTGGTCATGATGATGTCATGTGTGGGAACGTATGGGCTACACAAACGACACAATGAAAAGGGAAATTTGAAATTTTATTGTCAAAAAATTTCCCTGTTTAAATCATTATCATCCATGACTTACGATTTGATGGTTTGGAGATGATTGTTTGTACCTTTGCATTCACTTGCATACCTCGTAGCTCAATCAATGCATTATGCACATCGCAAAACATTAACAATTAACTTATAAACATCACTTGAGTGTACATGTAAAAATTGCAATAGTATATGCTGAGATTTTTCTAATGTCACTATCAATAGATGGTGGTTTGGGTTTGATTGGCAAAAACACCAAGGTACAAATAGAAGCAACTACTCTTTCTTACTACGTCAACCTTTTGTATGGAGAAAAGCCGAAGATCATTTTGGACAAGAAGAATGAGGTCTCCTGAAAAAGCTTTTGGGAAAAGTATGGCATAACACCAAAGAGGTTGAAGATAGGGAAGGAGATAGAAGAGAAAGAAGTGGTAGCTTTGTTTGGTCCTTGTAGTCCTAATGGCTATGAATACTATTGCAATGAGGATGAAGCTTTGATCACTAGGGTAAAAACCTTGTGGATGATCATGCATCAAAGAACTCAAGTGCCCAACACTTGAATGATAAATTGAGTTGAAGCCCATGGGATTGCTTATGATATCAAAATAGGGAAGAAAGTGAATTGGTGTGTTTTGGTAGAGTGGACCATCTACAACTAGTTACGTGGACTACAATCTTTAGAGGTAGTTTTAAACAGCAAACTTGGCCATGTTGTAGATCTATATAGCTTTGTGGATTCAAATAAGGAGGAGGGGTAGGGTCTTATGCCAACCAACAACATTTTGAAGGCACCAAGCAAACAACAAGTGCATGCTCTTAGGGAGACTTGGGTCCAATGCATTGAAAACTTGCAAGAGTACATCTTTGTTACACAAAATGACTTTCCAGCATTGGAAAAACATGTTTCCTCACCACAAAAGCACAAAGATGATGTTCAAAAGGATATTGAAAAGGTTGAGGGTCAAGCAAAAATACCACCTCATGTTCATCGCAAGGGGAGAGGCAAAGTTGTCTCAGTGGTGATTAGAGCTTGACGTTCAGATTTTGAATGTTTATAATTTCTGTTCTTAGTATATAGAGAACGAATTAATTACAACTTTTGTTTAGCAAGAGTCTCTACAAAGGAAACTCAATTCTCAACTATGCTTGATAGAAAGTTTCATAGATTTGGCCCAAACACTAGATGGTTGGTTAGTATTTTGGTGGTGTATTTGGAGTGCCTTTGCAACAATTCAATGCACCACACACTGGAGCCACCTACAAATGGGACACATGTAAAAGTGAGCAACCAAAGACTCCCTTCTTGATATATCTCCCTCCTTATACATGTCAAATCGTATGGAACAAATTGATCCATAATTATACCACTTTGTTGTCTACAATTCTTGTCCTATAGAGGTACTTTTAAAAAGAAGTTAAGGTCCAGTTTTCATAATATGGGTCTTTATCAAAACGATCTAACAACACTTTTAGGCTGACAGAACCAGGTTCGGTCAGACATACATAGGTAGTCCTCATCCATCCACTGATTCCTATTTGACCTTCCTCATCCAACCATTCATTCATGACTGTATGTACATACATTGTTAAACTCCATCCCACCCACTCACAATATGATCACATTTTTTTGTGTTGGCTTTGTTTTGCAGGTTTACAATGTAAAAAATAAACCCCTTCTTCTCCCTTGGCCAGGAGCTCATGGTGCCAGGTCCAAAATAACACAACCTTACAAATGTGGCCGTTAACCTAGTGTAAAGCATGAGTTAAATCACGAGTCAAACATTTGATATGTAGTTCAAGTAGCTCGTGATGCTGCCTTTCCTCTAGGGGTGGGGGTGCCTTATGCCTACTACACCTCATTATTAAAAAAATCAAAAGGAATGCATTGAAAAATGCAATTGATTCTCTTCTTTTTTATATGGTTAAATAATGCTTACATCTTTGTTTGGCCATGTTCATTGCATGCATTTGATTCTATTATAAACCATATTAAAATTGCATGCTTAGAATCTCCAGTGGTGCTCAGTATGTGACCCTGCAAAAATATTTCTCACATCCAAGTTTAGTTATTTACTTCTTTCCTAACCACACCCATAGAACTAAGACCAGGACTCCAAATAAGTGGGAGACTACTAAGGTAGTAGCAACCCACCCGGACCAATCCAACTATGTAGCCAATTACCTACATGTGTTAGCCTTTGCTGTGCCTTGTACCAGCTTCATCAGCTGGTACAAAAATGCTGGGCCAAAACCAGTTTGCGGATCCAAGGCCCACCCAGTTTGTAGGGTTACATACTGAGTACGGGTGGAGCTGCTCTTAGTACATGTAAGGTGCATCTGCACTTCGAGGATATGAACTAATGCATCTTGCACTATCTTCTCTGGTTGAGCATCAAGAGCACTTGTAACTTGTTTGTCCAAATACACAGAAAGTTAAGGAACACTTTTGTTTGGCCTTGCCCCGCACTCACAGTAGCACTCTTGCTAAGCTCATGCAGATTAAGAACATGGTCGCTCTGACCAAGTTTGTGGCATCCTGCCAGTACCAGAGGACAATCTGTCCTCCATGATCTACTTTTCATCTGATGGACGTTCTGGTCCCAAACGGACATAAAATTGTAAACAATAAACTTCAATTATCCTAGAAGAATTGCTGGATTTTTGGAATTGCACAGGCGTGCCAAACATGCCTGCCTGCCAACTGCATTCATTCGTTCTCGGTTTTGTCTGGGCATTAATTGACAAGATGGGAAAGAAAGTCATTAATATTCATATGTTAAAAAAGGTTGTTTGTTTGTTTTGTTTTGTCATGTTGAGATCTCTCTCAAACAGCATTTTTTCTTGGACTTTTTGAGAACTTTTATACATGGTTCTTTGTGTTAAAGAGTGAGAATATTTTTTTGAAAAACTTGATTTTTGTTTTCTCACACATGTATGGCGAAATTAATGAATTATTTCTATCCTTTAGAGTTTTAAAAAAAAATTAAAGAAATCTTCAAGCCCAAGATGTTGAATGCTCTCTCCCAAGGGGCCAAGTTGCACATCTACAGGGTTAACAGGCTAGTTGCTAATGTCCATGTAGAAACTCGACACACATGGCTTCATTTTTCATCTTATATCTTTTACATTCAAGATACACATAAAGTGAAAGACATAAATGATGAGTGAAATGCTAATAAAGGAGAACTTTGTAAGACATGCACTTGTGCAGCCATCACCAATCTCTGTCATGTGCTTGGATCCAAGCTTGGGCAGGTCCTACACCAGTTCAATCTAACTTTGCTATTTCATAATCCCATGCTTGACCTTGGCTGAAATTTTCATTACAGAGTTTTGAATCTGTAAACTGTGTATCCAACTGTTGATTTTGTAATCACATTCATGGAGGAGTAGATTGGACCAAATCTCATTGGAATGGAAATATAATGAATGTAAAAGGGCCTCAGGTTTTTAAGGATTAAGTGATCCCCAGAACCCATCTGCAGTATGGAGAAGTCATGGTATCATGGTGCTCATTGAACTAGGTTAAAAGTTTAAAACTCATAAATGGAACAAGGGTGATTAAGCAAAATGAACCTTGTGCTTTGTAATAGGTTAGTATTGTGGCCTGGAACACAATCAAAGTATGGTGAGGATGTCAGTGATGCTGCACCTCCTCTCCACATTAGATAGTCTTTTTAAAACAAATTTTGTTGTTGTTCCACACAAAAATTTGGAATTTTTTTTTCCTAGTGTAAATTTGACTAAAATTTCAAATTTTTGGCGGAAAGATTGGCTAAATCCTTTATATCACAATTGTATTAAGAAAACCCTGCTCCTCATGAGGTTTGTCTTGTAGCTCTTGGAAGGTTGTTCAACATAGTCCCCATGGTACCCATTTCTTTTGAAGGGTGACTTTCTTTTTGAAAGAGAAAAAAAAAGCCCTAAGAAGTGCATCAAAGTTGTCAATCAAATTTTCTTGCCTTAGGGAACCATCACCTTTAATTGATGTTTTGACCAACTAGCTAATATCCAACAAGCAACAGATGACATCATATATATATCAAGTGTCACATCATTTTCCTCCTCTTATTCAGTTGTAGCCTTTTAAGCTAGTTCTAAATTAATAAATATTTTTGTAGGCATCTTTGAAGTTCCTCTATTTTTCACCATAAGATCCAAGCTATGTTTACCGTTAAGGTGTTGTAGAGCTAAGTGAACGTGTAATCATTGCCTTCATGCATGTTATTTTATTATTTTAATACTTTGACATCTTTGATAATAATTATATTATCTACAAAAACGTTGTAATTTTCAACTTTATTTTTTGAAGAACAATCCTTTGTGAGGGAAAATATGTAGTCTTTTGGAATATTCAAGGATATTTTATTCTTAAATTTTTAAAAAAATCATCAATTATTTCATAAACATGTGTTTAAGTGACCTTTATACTATATTAATCAAATGTATTTGAGCAAATTTGAAAGTAATACGAACATATTGAATAATGTGTGATTTCTACATCCCATGAACATTTTGAAGGGGGTTGCAATTAATTTTCAATGTGTTTCATCAATTGAATTAAATGCAAGAAGATGAATGACTTGTTTACCATAGAATGTTTACAAAAAGGAAATAAGCAGTACCAACAAGTATTGTGAATGACCCAAATAATCCAAATGGATCCCAACACACATCAGATGAATGTCCTGATATCAATGCAAAAAGGCTTTTGTTGTGGATAGATAGACTCACATACCTGATCCATGCCCAGATGAAAAGAGCATAGCTGAACTGGGTACCATGGCCCTGGAAGGTATATACCATTTTCCAAGGTGTACATAACCTCATACAACCCTGAGAGCAACTCTCAATTTTGGTCCTATTTACACTGCATTCCATGCAAGAGAATTTGAGACCAGAGAGAAGTAGCTTTACATGAGCTCAATAATGGCCCGCCCTGTGATCTCTCCCCGATCAAGCTCTTTATAGACTTCAGCAGCATCCTCAAGTTTGCGCTTCTGTGACACTGCTGACTTGATTTCAAGTGCACCCATGTCTGCCAACCCAACTATAGTTGGCAAGTCTTGTCGTGCCCTTCCACCATACGACCCAATAATGCGAATCTGGTGAATATTGTAAAACTTTCTCAGATCATTTCACTTCTTCATATGGACTGGATTCACTCTTGACTGCTTTCTTTTGGTGTGTCAAATCTGACAGTTGGTAATACACTTGATTGAAGAAATTCAAATCTCAACACATAGAGAGAATTGGAGCTTGATACCTCATGTTCCGAGCGGTACACTGCTTTTGAAAACTCCAAATAAAACTTTACTGGTAGGTCCCAAGTTTCTTACCTGTCTGCGAACAAGTCGAGTAATGTCAACTTCAGCAGAGACACCAAAAGGTGCCAGACCAACCATAACAGCTCGCCCTCCATCTCTCACTGATAAAGCAGCCTGCACAAATGTTGCAGCTTTTCCAAGGGCTTCAACAGCTATGTCCACACCCCTGCCCCCTGTAATCTCCTGCACAATAGGACACTTTACCCATTAGCAATAACATCACTGCCAAAGGGAGAGCAGCAATCACAAACACATAAAATGTGCAAATTCAAAGAGAAAAACCCAAATAGAAGAATGCAAGACAAGTAACTGAGGACCTAAAATCAAAAAACACCTTAGCCACAAGGATGACAACTCACTCTTATTCGTTCAGGAACATTTTCAGTAGAGCCATTTACAGTGTGTGTTGCACCCATCTTCTTTGCATTTTCAAGTTTTCCTTCACTAATGTCTACAGCAATGATCTGGCGTCCTCCAAAGGCACGTGCCATCTGCAAGCAGCTGACCCACCACACACTCCATTACTTCCATTTTTTCCCCCCTATCAACAGACAATTTGCAACTTCTGTTGTATTCTTTGTTTTAGGTCTAGATCTGCAAGTTGTTAAACTGCCACTTGTTTTTTGATATTGTAAGGAAAGGAAAGTGGTACCTAGATCCTACACCACCAGTTCCAATAATAGCCACAGTTTCACCAGCACGCATGTCAGCTGCGTTCTTCATAGCTCCATAGGCAGTAAACACAGCACACCCAATTATTGCTGACTCTGAGTATGGCAAACTCTCTGGAATGATGGCCAAAGCATTGGCAGGGACAACACAGTACTCAGCCAATCCCCCCATACTGTACATGTATATTGGATCCCCTACAAAATCAGAAACATTCCCACTTAGCTCACTGTCTCTGATGAGTGGACAAATATCCACTTTTTTCTATCCATCTGTCCACATTTACATCTTCATAATCTGCCATTCAGAGGCTCTTGACGCCATGACTCAATGTGATTGGTCCTGCACTTACTGTTCACCCAGCACAACCTTCACCATGGTTTTCAGTTCCTACCAGCTTTCTTCCTATGAACCACATAACCATCATGTGAATGGATAAAACAATAAATCATCCAGACAGATGTCTGATATGCATTTGATGCTGTCCATCTAGTCACTGGATATGCTCAAATCAGTCATGCATTGACACAATGGTTAACAGTTTTGGTAGGTAAAGCCTTGAACCTCTAAATCGTAGATTATGGCTGTTAACCAGCAACCTCTTGCTGGTTATCTAGTCCATATGAGATGTCAGAACTAGGTTTTGTTTATCCATCTGTCAGTGCTTCTGTGTGTTCATCTGAGGTTGAAATTCCATCATACCCCTAATACTTGTTGGCAAGGATCAATGGTTTGAATTCCAAAAAAGCATAGCATGGTCCGCCTTTGGGAGCAGTTCCTGTAATCAATGGCAGAATGACGAAGAACTAGTAATAGAAGAACTTGTGCATTGAGAGATAAGCGATGAGTGCAAACCACTTCTAGACAAGTAGAGTCGGGTTGTGCCATCATACAGACCCCCCATGCCACGGTTGTACTTGAAAAATGTTTCACACAAATCCTCTTGTCCCTATACCACCTCAAAGCAAAATACAAACAAGTCAATACAACATGATGGGGCAAACCCCATAATTTCAGACAATGGCATGAGCTATTGCGTGCAAGTCAATGCAATATGGGCAAGCCCCATTTTCAGACAATGGCATGAGAGCATGGAGCTGGTCTTGAAAGCAGGAAGAGCTCTTATAATACTTGAGTGAGGATTGCAGATGGTGGCATATAGTCAGATAGAGCAGGGGAAAAAGCTCAGAAGAACTATATACCTTAACACAGAAGAAGCAACCACCACAAGGCATGATAAAGGAGCCCACCACACGTGAACCCACTGGCAGTCTGCAACCCCCACTCCCCTTCTCTCTCTTTCAAAATTCCCCTAGCACAATATGCATTGAAAAGGAGAATCTCTAATTGTAGATCTCTATGGATTCTGGTTCTTATATATGCTACCACAGGATCATCACCAAAGCTAGCAGTAGTAGTGGAATATGCAAGCTGAGATACATAGCAAAAGAAGAAGTGCAAATTTTATGGCCGGGTGGGTGGGGAATGAGATATGTAGCAAAAGAAAATTGCAAAATGGATGGGTAGGTAGGTAGTAAATGAGATAGTGTAGCAAAAGAAGAAGTGAAAAATGGATGGATGGGTGGGTGGGGAAAGAGATAGGTAGTAAAAGAAAATTGAAAATGGATAAGTGGGTAGGTGGGCAATGAGACATGTAGCAAAAACAAATTGCAAAATGGATGGGTGTGTGGGGGAATTAGAAAGAAGAGCAGGAATGAAGAATGCACAAAACCTATGAACAGTGGCAGGGTCGGTGTGTGCACCATGCTCCACAACTTCACCAGTGATCTCGTGGCCCAATACACATGGGATCGGGTAGGGTTGATCCTTGTTGATCACATGCAAATCCGAATGACACACCCCACAAGCTGCACAAAGCAAATTCCTGCACATCACAATCTTTCTCTGCACAAGCTTCCTGAATACCTAGTTCCAGATTGATCGAAAAGTGAAAGAAGGGGGAAAAACCAGGTGGGTAACAAGGGTTTCAGCTCCTCAAGAATGTGGATTCTTCTTCTTCTTCTTCTTCTTCTTCTTCACCTTTAGTTTTCACCAACACTTCGCCGAATTGGGGACGAGGGAGTTTGAGATCCTCGATAGTCATGGGTTTCCCAGGTTCCCAGAACACGGCTGCACGCATGGTCTGCGGCAGAGTGCCGAGCAGATACTCCTGTCCATTATTGTTAATCCTCCCTTGAGTATGATCTGGAGCGGTAGCGTAAGCCTGAGATTGGTGGTGGAAAGAGGGCTGCCGCAGGAGGAGGAGCGCTGCTGCTGCTGCTGATACTACGAGCTTCCTAGTTGCAACAAGCGGGTCTCTGGAAACCCAGCTGCGAAGAGCCATAAATCGAGCTTTACGGATCCGATTTCTGCAAGTTCCTTACTACCAAATGCCTCGCAAAACTCCGCAAACCTCCTCGTTCCAAAATGCGCAATCTGTGTGCGAGAGAAGAACCAAAACAGGGGAGCGAAGTGCGGACGAGTGCGCGAAAGAGCGTTCGTCTGTCTGTAGCAGCGAGAGGAAGGCGCGTGTCCTGCCGCACTTTGCACCGTCCGACGGTCTCCCGCTCAATATCTGACGGATCTGATCTTACTGAATGACTTCGTTGAGTTATCCACGGGTCGGCGCTGATGTATATACGTATATGTGTCATGACAATTATATAAATATACGTTAAGTTTATATCACGTTAAAAATACATTTTCTTGACTATTTTAAAGCATTTTAAAATACTATGCTTGGAGGATTTTTAGGCAAGGTTGATTTTTTCTCTTTTTCTTTTTGGGCTTTTTGCATTGGTGTGAGCTAGACCACCCATGTCAAACACACACACAAACCTATGATCAAACATTGACCTCATATCTTACTCATTTCATGTTCATTTTGTGTAGCTCTAGATGTGCCGATTAAAGGTTTACAATAATATATGTCAATGAGATTTAGAGGCTCCAAAGTAACCATGAAAAAGCACAAAGAGGAGAAACTCTTGTGATCTAAAAGGAGAGTCTAAAAGGTAAAACAAAAAATGCATTAATTTGTAGTATGTTGTTGTTGGTTCAAGTCGTTATGAACATAATGAACATATGAGGTTGGCAAGGGAGTGCATTGTGTTTTTTGGATTATAAATGTTTTGTTTGTTTTGGTTTATGTTTTGCAATCTATGTAGATTCAATTTATGAATGCAAGAAAGGAGTGCTGGTTTGATGTTAGTTTTTGGTGTTGTGTGGTGTGAGTTGTTCATGTTATTAGTTGTGTTTGATTCCTTTTAATGACAAATCTAATGCATGTGGAGGATGATTGGTAAAGTCGATTTTGTTGAAGCAAGAGATGTGATTAGAAAAGGATTTTAAAAGGTGGTTTTGGATTTTCATAGGTAGCAAGTTTTGCTAAGAAAAAAAAGTTAATGCTCTAGACACACTTGATGTCAATTCAAAAAGCATAATTATCTCTAACATTAGGGTTTATGTTACGAAACCACTAACAATTGTCAAAATTTTAATTTAACAATGCAATATTGACACATGTGCACACCTAAAGGTAAGTTAGGTTTAACTTTAATGTACTTAAGTTAAGTTTGTTTTGGCACACACTTGTGTTTAGACCTAAAGTTAAAGTTCAAGCCAAAGTTTTGAATCCCGTCATTGTGTGGGGGTTGTTCAACAACCATGTGTTGCTTTATCTTCGTATGAAAGTTCTATTGATCTTGCACCATTTAGAGGTCACAAGTTCACATTAATCCTTTAGATTAACTACATCCAATCCTACTACATACTCATTTTATTTTGCTATAACTAATGTGATGACTTCCTTGTATGCTTGATTTGGTTGTTGAAGTTTCTTTGTGTACATTGCATAATTTGGCCTACATGCAAAATCCAATGTTGGCTCAACAACTTCCTTCATACATTTTTGGATTTTGCCTCCTTTAGTTCCCTTCTATGATTCATGAACTTTTCTTGAATTTTGTGATCCATGACCTTTTATTACAATTGTCTCGGATATCTAAATCTCAATATCTTTCCACAAATTCCACATTAGCAAATTGATATGAATAACAAGTGCATGTATGTATCTTGGTTCTTATTATCTTTTGTGTTGTTAGATTTTGAAAGGAAGTTGCTAACACCTTCCTATTAATACATGTTGAACACATTGTTGCAAAACTCTATAATACATGGTGTCATGAAGGTCATTGAGTTGTGAAGAAGCTTCAATGTTGGGAAGTTCTGCAATGGACAATGTCATGAAGCTCTGTTAGAAATGTTGCAAAGCTATTGCAACATTAATTTCTCTTGAAGTTATATAATCATGAAGCACGACAAAGTTCCATAAGAATGCACATGAAACATGTGGGATTATATTTTGAAAATTTAAGTTAACACAAAGTTATTTGGTTGATTTTCAACCAAACAAATTAACAATTTGTTTTCAATGTATTTCAAAAATTATTTCATGACATTTAAACAAATTTTGCCATTTTATCATTTTTTGTAACATTGTTTTAACAATGGCTACCACATCAAAACTACCATAGTGCCATGTCAATCTTGGTGTTATCAATATCACTAGGTGTGGATGGTTCTATCTTGCCACTTTTCTAACATTGTTTTACCATCACTTTAGATTAGGTGTGGACATACCATAAATGTTGTATATATATTACATGGTTTTATTGCAAGCAAAAGAAGTGTCTCTTAGGTTAGATTATGTTTTGGTCCGAAAGTAATTAGGTTCTTTAAAAGATTTCCATTTCATTTTTTAAAATTTTAAATCTTGGAACAATTTTTTTTAATAGACTAATGTGTGTGATAATGATGAAAGTAATCAAAGGTACTATGGAATGTTGAATGAAGTAGGGCATTGGCAAGTTGTATATGCTAGAGATTTAACAAGGTTTTATCATTGACTTGTTTATTGGTCAGGATGTTGAAAATGTATGAGGGTGTGTTTTTGCCATCTTTCAAAACCAAAAGTGGGGTGATCAATGTTCTATTGCAATTTGGGAAGATTCCTTTAAGTTGCAAATCACAAACTATTTTAACATGTCCACCATCATACACTAACCCCCCTTTATTTGATACCTTTTGTCTTCCTCACTTTTTGTCCCTTTTAACAATTTTCAAGCTATGGATGCAACAAGTGAAAATCTACGATATCTTTATGAATTCCAAAAGTAAAAATGTCCAAAAGTTTTAAGCTTTTTGATACATGAAATGTTTGATCATCAATAAGTTTACCCAAGTATTGGTGCTTTTTCTTTCAATTTTGTGATGTAGTCAAGGTGGTGATCATCCATAATTAGATTTAATCAAATTTAGCTATTAATAAATATGGAAGGAAAAAAACATCCTTTATATTTTTGGCTATCTAACTTTAACCATGTATAAAATTTTGGTTATTTTTAATTTTTTTTAATTTAATAATTTTTTTGGATTCACAACAAAAATTTCTTAAATTTTTCAAATTTAAACTTTTGCATAGAAAAAAAGATGCCATGTACATTTCAAGATTTTTGTTCAACTTTTTCAATTTTTATTCTATATATATATTTTTTTTAAATTTTTTTTTTGGGGGGGGTAATTTTTGGAAATTTTAATTCATTGTCCATATATGTCATCCACAATCAATTATTGTGCCATAATCATTGCCATGGTTGTGAGCATAATTGTGACCCATAATCAATGTCATAATCATTCTTGTAGTCAATGTCATAGTCTTATCTTCTATTTGTAACAATCCTAATTTGGGCTAGTGATCAACTTAATGGGAAAACAAAGAAACGTTCTTGTGGGGATAAAGTTGAGCCTAAACCTTGATAACAAGTAGACTTAAGAATGAGTTTGAATTTGAAACATTGCATGGAAGTGTCTAGGAGTTAAAGGCAAACAAATTCTTGACATGAATCCTCACTTGGATTGATTGAAAGTTCTAGATGTTGTCATTATAATCAAGAACAATTTGTTCCCATAGTGATTGCAATAATAATAATAATAATAATTTTATTCATTACCATTTTTATCATCCATATCTTGTGACTTGTCCAAAATTCTACCCATGTATGGAGTGTTCTTCCTTGATGTAATAAGTTTTAGTTTCTTCCTCATATTGACATTTATGATGGTTTAACCAAAATATTTTATTTGTGAGTATTTGACCATAAAAATGTCCGGAAATCATATCTCAATACTGTAATTTATTAACTCATATATATGTCTAAAAGCAAATACTTAGAACATAGTATTATAAAATTATTTTGATGGATAAATGTTCCATAATGCAATTTTAATTACATAAGACACATGAAGGTGTCAAAAACAAAAATTTCAAAAATATTAAGCTAATCCCTACTAAGTTGGGAACATATCAATAAGGGTTTTTGTAATTGATAGGTTGAAACCAAATCCAACAAATAGATTTTGAAATTTAAATTTTTTTAACATTTTGATTTGGTATTGGGCCAATTTTTCATGAAACATAGTTTACAAAAATGGGCCCAATACGATGCTATAACCCATCACTTGACTTCCAGAATATAAAATAGGTTATCTCTACATTAAGTTGGAATGGTTGTTGCCAATGTTTAAAACTGTGAGAAACTTCAAACAAGTCTTCTAATCAGAAGAGAATTCAAGAACCAAAGTTTTGAAGAACACATGGTTGGCAATGTGCATTGAATCCATGCTCAACAATGGTTACACACACCAAGACCATTCCATTAGCATGTCTGATAAGTCAGATACTTGAAAAAATTATGTTATTGTCTGTTTTTCTCTTTCTATTTATCCCCAAATAGTGTATAAAAACAAAAAATTCCTCGTCTAACATGAACATAGCTATGGCCCAGTATGAAGAGAAAACCGAGAGCTCAAGCTGGAGATAGCTTGCCTGCACATGCATCTAGCTGATCTGATGCGGAGAAAGACCATGCTATGATGAAACACAAGATATTAGAAATCCACCAAAACAAACATCATAACATCTTTATCTAGAAAGCTTAGTCAGCTAAACCCAGTTGCATGATGCAAAGATTCAAAAGAGAATAGATGGTTTCCATACTTGTTACCCCTTCTGAGACGCTGCAATGGCTGTTGCTACAAAGATGAAAACAGTCTGACCAGAAAGATTGAAGGGAAGCTCATGCATATGCTCAGAGGACTGCAAAGTAGAACAGCAGTCCAATCTGCAATAGCCAATTGAAGGTGATAATACTACTACGCCTCAACAGCTCAGTTTCCATGTTGAATCAGGGAGATTGACACCCTGGATTACCAAAAGAACAGTTATTGTAAACCATCAGAATTAGTAACCAACACAGCTTGTGTGTTTAAAACTCCAGACTGGATAAGGTAAAGAGGTCCAAGTCTCCTCACACCTTCCAACATAATCTGACAGTTCTATTAGAAGAATAGAGCATTGAAGCTCTTCCTACTTTACTCATCAGACACAATAAGCTAAAAATAACTATGACAGGTTGCATGATATTGTCAACCTGAATGGAGATGAAAGTACCTATGAACACTATACGGCCCAGTTCTGGACTTGAAAAGACAGGTCTATATCAGTCTTGTCAAAAGATTGTCATGCTGAAGAAGACCGTCTTTTACTCTTGGGTCTTCGGATCTTCTCATACATGTTTTGAGCTATGGCTTGGATCTCCTCCTTGAAACGTTGCCAGAACCCTGGAGCTTTCACATCTGAGTCTGCTGTAAGTTCTGCCAAATGTCTTCGTCGCTTATCTTCTTCACTCTGCTAAATCAATTACCCCCTGCAGTATTAGGTGAAGGGGCAAGTGACCAGAAACAAAAGGAACTTGGAAAAACTGAAATGAAAGATAGAAACACTGGTTCTAATAGTAGCAGCACACCATCAATGGGTAGCCTTATTCAACTTCCCTTGTGCCATACCAAGCAAAACAAATAGATAGAAGCCATTGAAGTAGAGTTTCATAGCCAATACCCTAGCAGGACCATGTCACTCTAACCGTAAGAATGCTGATCTATCAGTTATGGCTCATGCCAACTGACTGATGCTGTCAGAAAATTCACAAACAAAACTAGGTCAACCGAGCATTGCACACATCGATTCAAGTTTTGTATAAAGACCTGATAATTCTTGTTGTTGTAGGATGGTCTTATACTACCAGAAAGAGAAGTAATACAACTTATCTGACTAAGGCAAACTGAGAATAGGATGGTTCAGGCAGTTCCTCAGCTCAATCATGAACACACACCTCCAACAATATCCATGCTCAGATCCTGAAAGTAGCAGGACTGATGTTTGCCTCTCACAACTGGAGGTTTGTAAATTGAGTCAATCCATGTTCGTGAAACCAAAAATTTCTCTCTTCTACACAGTCTCTGTGTCTCCTGAAGGCTCAGATGTTCCTCTCTTAGTAATTAGCAATTCCAGAAGATTGTGTTATGATGCAACATACAGAATACAAAATTGGATGTTCTCCTATCTTAGTGAATAGCAATTCTAGCAGACTGTGTTATTACCTAACATAGAGAATATAAAATTGCATGTTCTCCTCTCTTAGTAATTCGCAATTCCAGCAGATTGTGTGATAATGCAACATAGAGAATATAAAAATCAGATGTTCTCCTCTCTTAGCACTTAGCAATTCCAGCAGATTGTGTGATCATGCACAATAGAGAATATAAAACCGGATGTTCTCCTCTCTTAGTAATTAGCAATTCCAGCAGATTACATTATCATGCAACATCAAGAACAAAAAATCAGATGTTCTCCTCTCTTAAAATTAGTAATTCCAGCAGATTATGTTCTCATCCAACATATATATTATGCCCTTTTTCTTTAATTGTAGAGAAATCAACTCCTGGCAGTAGAGATGGCAGTTGATGGCCATATCATACACCAATTGCTCTAATAACAGACAATTACAAAAAAAAACTTGTTGTTTTCCATGCTGTTCCATGAGTCAGAATGAGCTTGACTATGTGTATTTTCTTTCCACTCACTCAAAACCATAATCAAGCCATGGAACAGCATGACCTTAACTATGTGTATTTATTTCCACTCACTCGGAACCCTAATTGAGCCATGGAGTTTGGGAACATATCATATAACACAAAAGCGCGCGCGCGCACACACACACACACACACACACACACACATAAAACACATACACACATACACACAAAATGGAAGGAGGTGGGAGAAGAATATTTATGTACCTCGTGGGCGGAAGTGAAGAGAACATCTTTGGAAGTATGTGTGGGTTCTTCTTGAACGTGAGCTTCAGTTGTCTTACTCTCAGACATTGTAGCAAAATCCTTGTTCTTCAATACAATCTCTTCCTCCTCCTCCTCCTCCTCCTCCTCCTGCAGATACAATGCTCAGAGGGGAACTTTCAAAGGCGAAAAAAATAATCTAGAGAAACCTCACTCGCTCACAAAACCCTAGAATTAGATCATGCCTCATCATCAACATCATCAACATCATCATCATCTTGCAAACAAACTGTTGATAATGAAAACAGTTTTTTTGGGGCAAATTTTGGGTTCATTAGGTACTATGGAAAGATGCAGTTTTAAATATAATTAAATTATAAATTAAATTTAAAAAATTTAGATTCAAATTTAAATTTTTTAGTTGATTGTTCACTAGACCTCTCCACCACAAAAAAACAGAAAAAAGAAAAAGAATAGAAAATAGAGACTGGTATTATAAGTCCTAGAGTGGTTCGTTTGTCTAAGGGTGGAACCCCAAGACTTATAGAATATTAAGCTTTTTAAAAAAACTTATAGGACTTGGGCCTAGGGATATTGGTTCTGATACCCAAGGGTTTGATGTCCTAAGACATGGTGTCTTTAAAAGCCTAGGACTTTCTAGTCTCATGACATAGGACATGAATTTTACTAAGGCCTAGGATGTTATACTTATACAAGCTTAAGCCATTAAGGCTAAGGCATATGGTCTAGGATGTGAAGGCTTGAGGGCCTAGAACATAGGGCTTTAGACTTTCTCTATCCTATGGCCTAGAACATGAGGCTTGAAGACATGAAGATCTTGACTACCCTTGCTCCAAGGGGCTTAGGACATGAGGCCTAAACACAAAAGCACCTCAAGTTCTTTTGTCTCAAAGGCCTAGGACATGAGAGCCTAAGGACATGAAAGCAATTGATCCCAAGGAAATGCGTGTGTAGCACAGGGTGAACCCTCATTTTGATTCCCTCTCCAGAGGGCCTAGGGACATAACGGCATCTGGCCTAGGGACTTGCAGACAAGGGACATAAAGACAATTGAGCCTAGGGACATGAAGGCTAGGACTTGACCTTCCAGGCACTTGTGCTCCCAAGATGTTCAATTTCTAATGCTATTCATCACCATATTCTGGTTGTCAAATAGACATCAACAAACACTAAGGCATTCACTTTCAGAATTGCTCCGTCACATGTCACTACAACATGTCCTAAGCCAACTATTTTAAACACGAAGTTCAATGTCTTAGGCCCTAAGCCAAATGGCCTAGCCATAAACCCAATGTCTTAAGCCCTAAGCTGCTTGTCTTTTGCATAAAAGCCAAGTATCTTAAACCCTAAGCCCAATGTCTTAGGGCATAAGCCAAATGTCATGAGCCCTAAAGCCAAGTCTCTAAGGCCTTAGTCAAATGTCTTAAACCCTAAAGTCAAAGGTTCTAGGCCCAAGCCAACTGGCCTCTGCCACGTGTGGAAATTTCATATAAGCACCCTAAGCCAGCTATCCTAGGCCATTGGTGAAAGATCTCGCCAAAGACCCTAAGCCAACTATCCTATGCCATTAATGAGGTTTCATAAAGTCCTAAAGCAACATCTCTTCTAAATAAACTAAGCCAAAAGTTTATGAACTCCCCCCTCAGCCACAAGTCCTAGGACACAAGCCAAAAGTCCCATGGACATCTTAAGCCAAATATTTTGCATGCGTCCTAAGCCTTAAGCCAAGTGCTCCCAGATTCAATATGGATTCAATATGAAGTAAGCCTGGGCCATAGAAACAAAAACATATGTTAAAAAGTTAATGCAATTTGGCTTAGTGTTAAAATAATTTATTCTAACCCCCCAAGCCAAAACCCAATTTGGCTTGCACATTTTGTTTGACTTGGCACTAAAATATTTTTTAGCACATTGGCTTAGGGTTGAAATAAATTAAACCTAGTAAGTAAACCCCTTTAATAATCACACCTAGAGAAGTTTAGGAAGTCTAGGACGTAAACCTAGTAAGTAAACCCCTTTTATAATCACACCTAGAGAAGTTTAGGAAGTCTAGGACTTAAACCTAGTAAGTAAACCCCTTTTATAATCACACCTAGAGAAGTTTAGGAAGTCTAGGACTTAAACCTAGTAAGTAAACCCCTTTTATAATCACACCTAGAGAAGTTTAGGAAGTCTAGGACTTAAACCTAGTAAGTAAACCCCTTTTATAATCACACCCATGTTAGTCACATTTTTGTTTGTGTCACACTTTTTTTGGGAACCATTTGTTTTTGAGTAAGAAACACAATTTTTATCAGTCAGTATCACACTTGTTAGTAGCACAAAATATTTGGAAAGCTTTCTTTGCAAATGTGATTATAATGGGAGAAATTTAAAACAAATATTGAGGTTTTGTAGATTGTAGTTCTCTTTGGCATTGTTTGTGTTGTTTGTGTTCAAGTTGTGCAAACTAACAACAATGAATCCAATTGAAAAAAAAAGAAAACAATAATTTTTTGGTGCAAAAAAGCAAAAGATGTGTGAACTTGACCAAAAAAAATAAAAGCAAAATAATAATAATAATAAAATCTAATTGACAAAATACACAAGCTAATAATTAAGGAGCTCAAACTCAATCTAAATCATAACATTAAAATAGACAAAAAGCACAACCTTTTTCAAGTTTAATAATGCACGATAAAACTTAGAATAACCCATGTAAGAAATTTAAACAATTGGCACACATTTATTCTAGCATAAAAGAGCTATTTTGTAAAAAACAAAATCTATAATCACAATCTTATAAGGATTTATATGGAATGTGATTATACATGTTTAAATCACAATTAGTTCGTGTCACAAAAAAATAAAAAAGTGGTCACCAAGGGTGTGATTATAAAAGGGGGTTTACTATATCATGAAAAAATTATGTTAAGGTAACATTCACTCAACGTTAAGCCATCACCTAATTAACATTGAGTGCCACCTAAGATGCCACCTAGATTTTCATTTAACACTAACTGAACATCAAGTGTGAATGCACCATTAGTGCAGCCATAAAAGTTCAAGGACCAAACCCATCGTGAAATAACCACCTGCCCGAAGGGAGGTCAAGTGGCACATGCCTGACTCCGAGGGCATTACCCTGCATAAAAAGCATGAGCAAAATTGTTTTTCATTTTTTCTTCTGATACCCAATGGATACCTGCCACATATCACATGAAATTTTTATTTTAAATTTTTATTATTAATTAAAAAAAGAAGACATTTCAGCCCACCATTCACAGAGGACAGATTCAATTAATTAATTAATTAATTAAATAAAAGAAAAACACCCAGAGGAAGAAAATGCTGGTGATGCTTTATGACACACTCCCAAAACCCCGAATTGAATGTGGAAGAAATTGCTTGAAAACATCTAGCAACAACAGATATGCTTGAGATGTGTCTGAAAGCAAGCAAACAAGCTAAGCAAGTTTGCCGTCTGTAGCAACCCTATTTATAGTCAATTCAATCTCGAAGGATTTATTATTGGCCTTGCCTACCGAGGCGAGAAGGATATTGTTGTGTTTTAGATTCATTATAGAGGTATAGTAGCTTGAGGGATTTTGGCCCCTAAGTAATAATAATAATAATAGGTCTATTTTTACACGACAATTTTTGAAAGATGATATTTTGGCTTGTGTTGAAGCTTGAGATTAGTTATAATAGAGTTATAACAAGGAAAATTTTTAATTCACACCTTTTTTGGTTAAATTCACACCCTTTCTTCGAGCGTCCGATTATATGCAGATTAAATTTGAGTGTGTCTGCCCCACCGCCCCATGTCTAGATGAAAAGTTATTAATAAAATTATGATATATTTGAAAAAAATTGTGTAAAAAATTTATATCTGAATTTCCATGATTCTTCTTCTTTTGCCTTGCGATAATACTTTTTAATGTAAATGGCAAGGTCATAGTGTGACACACCCCTTTTTGTTTTTCAATTTTTGTACGGTTTGCATGTATAGACCTACAAAGTACTAATAAATTAATTTTTTAGGGAATCCCCCCCAAAAAAAAACTCTGAAAAGTACTTGGCTTGTCATCCAAACAAGTGTCAAGACTGGACTCAGATTTTATTTTTTTCATTTTCCCCTCATTCTCAATATGTTCTCATTTTGTTCCCATTGTGTTCCCAATTTGTTCCTCCTTGTTCTTGCTATGTTCCCCAACATATTCTCAATAGCACCTTTTTTTTTAATCCCATATGCTTTGGCAAATGTTGTCTTGCTCTCACTGGACCTGCTCCAAGTGCGTTACCCCACATTAAAGCACATGCAGATTTTTTTTTCTGACATTTTTTTTCATTTTGCCAACTGAACAAATGGGAAATTTTTGGGATTTTTTTGTTTTCTAGTGAAAATTCAACTAGTTCTGCCAGTTTTTTTTTGGAAAATCAAACTTTCAATACTAAAAAATTGACACCCCCCCCCCCCCCAAAAAAAAAACCCATGATGCTAATGTAGTATTTGCCTTCTTGCATTTTTAAGAGCCTAGCGATTAAGTTTGAAATCATAAGCTGAAATCACAAGCCTACGAGATTGTCTTCACATGTTCAAAGATATTCACAAATTGGATGACGGTTTAAGTGAACATTTAAATGCTCCCTGAATTCATATTGCCCAACATTTTGTGTTTTATGAATGTGGATGGGTAAATATTTCACCCCTTTTTCCTTCAGGGATCTTTTGTTTGGTGGCAAAATGCACTTGGTGACCCCCCCAAAAAAGAAAAAAAAAAAAAAAAAAAAGCAGTCACAAATCTACACAGAGGATTTCTTGGAAAAAATGACCCGAAGTCACCATATTTCGAGGAAAAGTTAATATTGCCACATTTAGACCTTAGATTCTAGCATATCGCCAGAATGTAGTGGGGTTCCAAAACATTTCTACTCTCCCTTTTGACCTGTAGCTAAATTTGGCTAAATCTGACTAAATCTGGCTAAATCATCTTGTGAATGATCACCACCAGTCCACCCACCTCACAAACCCTGGCGAGTACCTGAAGTGTTTCATTTAAAATGAAATGCCCCGCCTTCTGCAGAGGAAAGATTCTGCTTGATAAGGTGCCCTCCAGCTCCACTAAAATTAATTCTGCGAGTGCTTTGCTTGAGCATCATCAAGTTCAAATACAGACTTGGTAAAGTCCAATCTATACAACTAAAAGAACAATTTTAAGTATTTTGTTGTGCAAAATGTGCCAAATGTATTCAATTGTTGTTGCCCTTGTTGTTGTTGTTGTTGTTGAAGACTACTTATTAGGAAAGTGTTCACCTTAATCACCTCCAACTGAGGCAACAAAGCACAAAAGTTGGCAGTCAAGCACTTAGGTGGACTCCAATGGGTCTGTCTCAGTAGGCTACAATTCAGACAACAGACCAATTTGTGGCCCTGACAAAATTGACCAAGTCATTGTTGGTTGCCAGTCTTTTGCATCTCTCCTCAGGTCCACGAGCTTGTCAAACACTTATTTGAGTGGAGTATTTTGAGTAAATATTGAGTCCATGATGTGATGAGCGACCAAACAATCAATTCAGTGGAGTATTTGAGTAAAATATTGAGTCCATGAGGTGATGATGAGCACTTTGCATCTCATCTCAGGTCCATGAGTTGGTAAACAATTAATTCAGTGGAGTATTTGAGTAAATATTGAGTCCATGAGGTGATGAGCACTTTGCATCTTGTCTCAGGTACATGAGTTGGTAAACAATGAATTTCAGTGAAGAATTTGAGTAATATTGAGTCCATGAGGTGGTTGGTAAGTGCAAGAACCAAACACGTAAAGAGCAAGGTGGTCTAATGCTAGTGGTGTTACTTACTTTCCCTTTTCTAATCGGGTTCAAAAGTCTACAAGATCAGTTGAACCATTGGGTGTCCATACTAGGCAATGAACTCTATATTGCTATTATATAACAATTGCAACCAAGGTAAACACATTCAGTGTCGATAATAGGCTTCTCAGTTACAATTTCACATGCGCATAAAACAAATTGCTGGTTCTTTTGTAGTGTACACGGAAGCATCTCTTTTCAACATAATCCAGCAACTGACACAGCCAGCAGGCTTTTATGAAAAGTATAAAAACAACCCGCATGTCTGCCAGGCTTTAGGCTTGTTTTTCTTTCATTTTGTGATACCCGTCGGGTATCATTAAAATTTTCTAGATCACCCCCACAACCTCTAGAGAAGGAGTTTAATATGGTCAAGAAGAGGATCTAAAACCAAGATCACATGTGGGTCATGGAATGACCTATTATTTACAAAATATTTGGAAATGGGTTGGATAGTAATTTTTATACTAATTTTAAAATAACATTTAAATCGAAACCTACTATAATCATGCATTAAAAAGCACATTAGAATGATTATGGAAAACCACTCTCTAAGTGTTCTTTTAGGGTGTAGTGAGGGTTCATGGTGCTTCTTCTATCTTTTAGACACCTTCCAAACATGTAATTTTTAAAAATGATTACCTATTACCAACATTATTTTCCTCCTTAAGTTTCTTAGAGTCACGTGTATCTATAACTAATACCCACGTTATTTAAAACAAAGCATCACAAGCATGTGGGCCTTGCTACAAGATGTCTGGTGTTAATTAATTCTCTAGAGGACAATTACACCAAAAAAGAACAAAAAAAATCTCCATTTTTTCAAAAAGTTAATTATTTCAACAAGTTTTGTTAATTATTAATTGTAGATATGGTATATGGACCATATTTTCAAAGATGGTTAGGTGATTATATATATATATATATTTTAAGGTTATTGAGTTAGGGTTGAAAACATTTGGGAATCAAATGTGGGGCATATGTTTGTTGAGGTACCTTTAGATCATGGTGTTGTTGAATTGAAAATAACATAATTAGTTTTGGATTATGTGTTGATTACATGGTGAAGTAAATTGAAGCACATATGTGCTAATTTCAATTAAATATATATATCAATTTATGGTCTATTCAATAAGCTTGTGTTTATTTAGGAAAACATTGTTTTATTGGTGAGTTAGTCCACATATGATCTATTTGTGTATCATTAAAAGGGATGATTTTTTATATAATTAGTTTGAAATTATATTTGTTCATAAAATTTTGCAACGTTATTGATTGACGTGTTTTTGTTAATTCATCCATGTGAAAATCTCTAATTATTACATTTGGAGAATCCGCAATCATTGTTTTACAAAATGGTTTCTATAAAGGAATTATTACAAAGTATTTTCATTTTTGGGGGTTTGTAGATTGTGATTTACTTTCTTTTTTTAAAATTTTTTTGTTTAAGACTTTGATAATAAATTTGGCATTGGAATTTATTATTATATAATGGTTTGTGATAAAGATGGCAAGGCCACTTAGTGAAAAGATTAATTGGAATATAGCAATTTAGAAATTATGATTTTAAAATGTTTTACTAAATGACTTTGAAAGGCTAAAAACATAACTATGCAAGGATTCTATAGAATAAATTGAGAATGGAAAAAAAAAATCAATAATCCCATAACTCCAAATAGGAGTTTTGTAATAGAAAAACCTCAATTAGTTCTTATCAAATATAATATCATAAGTAATGAGAATTACTCATTGATTTCATAATTTTAAATAATTTACAATTTCAATCTTCTACATAAGAGTAACATGTAGTTTTTCATCCTCTCATGAATCAAGCTAAATAGGTTAAAACAATGTTAAATGTACAGACTTGTACTGCCAAGAAAAATAAGCTTCCATAACAATCATCAACATTTCCAAAATACAAAAAAATAATGAAACATTTATGTTTGTTTTTGGGATGAGGGGTATTCTAACCAAATAAATAACTTCTAAGAAATGTGCAAGGCTACTTCAAAACATAACTTAAAAGAAGGTCCTTCAAATGAAAAAAAACAAGTTTAAATACAACTACCAAAGGGAAACACATGTCATTTCAAAGAGCTAACAAAGGTATTTTGATAGAGGTAGTGTTAACCAAAAAATTAATAGATACACCATATTGAACCCTTCAATGATTTTTAAAAGGGACATCATTTTAGAAGTTATTTCTACTAACCTAAGATCTAAACTTTCCAATTTGGTAGTCCAATCATTACAAAAGCCACAAAATTTCAAAAAAACTAAAAGTTTTTCCATTCTTAACATGCCACTTCAAAACAAATGTAACAAGGGGCAACTTATGCATTTTTGGAGTAGATTTGGTGCTCTAGCAAAAGTGTTCATAGATCAATGTATATAGTTTTAAGAATTGCATAAACAAACTTTGATTAATCATAAAGCTATTTTTTCTCTACCATTTTGAAGTTGATGGCTTGGCTAAAAGAATGGTAGAAGCAATGAAAAACCATTTATGCAAATACATATTACAAAAGGGACATTCAATTAATAGGGACATATAATTACCATGGTTGGCCGTGGGATACTAATTTAGCAAACAAATATCCTTTCCATCACTTTCTTTTTACTTTTTGTTTCATGGGTGTGAACCACAACTACTAGCATCCATTCATAGGGATGTGGCCAATGTGAATAATCTTGATGATTCTAATGTGTGAATTCAAGCTTGTGTGCCAATGTGCAACCTTGTTCAAAAGAATCATTGCCTATGGCAATGGAGAACTTGACAATTTCACAACACCAAAATAAATTATGATATTCCACAATCCATAAAGACAAGTATTAATCCAAGGTTCAAAGGTTTGAAGCAAAGATAAAGGATGGGGTTCAAATTGTAGCCAAAGTACTAATCTCATCATGTTTGAAACCAAATGACCTTTCATGCATTACCTTGCCACAATATGTTTTATTTGATCATAGGTTTGGATATTTGGTGTAAAAGGAGTTTTACCCCAATTTCAAGGGGCAATTTGTGTGCATGTTTTCATGTGTGTAATTTTGCTAGTTTCAATAATATTGACCGTCAATATCGTAATACATAATAGTTATTAAATGTTTATCATACGGCGTTAGTTTTTTGTATTTTATTATTTGTTAGTGGAACCCAAACTAATGTGAACAAAGTTTTGGATTTTTCATGTTTGTCATTTTGGAGTTTCATTTTTCATGTTTTGAAATTCCAAAACATATAAGAAGAACATGATGGTTGTTTTGTGATTTTGTTGTGTGTTTTGAATTTAGATTCTTGTGGCTTAAAAATGAACATTTAAAGAAAAAATTGTGCATGTATTCATGATATCAACGTTGTAAATTTTGATAGTCTTGCACACATGTTCCAAATCTCTCATAATGAAACACATGTACATAATCAACAAACATAGAAAGAGAAAAAAATTAATGCATTTATGGTCTAACAAATGCTTGTAGAAATAATGTGCAATCCAGAGATGGGTCTATTACAACATAAAACAAAAAAAATATTCAATTAATCTAATAAATGAAAGTCAATCCCAAACAAGATTTTTGTTTTAAAGGTGGAAATTGGCATTAGAAATGAATATTAAAACACATCCATTCGGTTTTTTTAGAAGTCCAAAAGTTTCAACTGAGGTTGGGCAATTTTCATAGGGGGATTCGGTTTTCATCTTGGTTTTCAGTCCAATTCTTAGATGAAGAACCACCATGTATCGCATTTGGTGAGTATTGGGCTAAAAATCGACTTTTAGGTTCTCCTAAGAATAAGAACAAATTCCCACAATAATTGGTCTCAATGATTTTTATAAGAAAACTAAGACCCGGGTTCCCATATGGGTTGAACCTGGGTTTGGTTTTTAGCCCAATAGGTAATAGAGTTTTCCATAAATTTTTTTAAAAAATCATAAAATCATGAAGAGGACAAGATTTTGAAAACCTAGTGAAAAAAATACAATGGATTTAAATAGAGTTCAATGGGAATTCAAACTCTAAATTTCATCATGTCTGTTTTTGCTTGATCGCCTTTAACTAATTAGTATTGTTCGCTACCGATGTTGGTTGTATTGTAATTATAAATGTTTTCAAACCATGTGCATTAAGTCTTAAGTTGCAACATTTTATATTTATATATATATATTTAAATCATTATTTTACAATAATAAGTTTAAAGCTTGAAAGAGGGTTAGGGGTGAAAGAAGGGTGGGCCCCAAGCATGGTCAAAACAACATCACCTTACGAAAAAATCCAATAAGTAAGAATTTTTTTAATTCCTTATTTTTTTATTTTAAAAAAATTGAAAATCAGATTTGTGCAAACTTGTTTTGAAAACCAACTATTCTCAAATGAGTGAGAACCAAATACCTTGATAATAACTAGATTATAATATTTTACTAAATATTGAGGATTGGGTTGGTTTTTTCCAACACTATTTTTTTTGAAAAATCAAGAACCAACCTGGTTATCACATAAAGGCATACAAAATTGGAACTAGTTGTTGTTAAAAAAAAGTGAGAACCGCCCAACATTAGTTTCAACCCACCTTTCAAATACAAGTTGAAGCAAAAGAAAAAGAAAAATGAGAGCTTCAAGTTGCAAGGGGAAGGAAAACAGCAACAACATTCTATTGCCAACAACTTGTTATTAGGAAATAGATTATTTGCTAGAAATGGTTTCAAGATTATGAAAAATATAATAATGAAAAGGTGTGAAATACATTATACAAGTTTAAAGTTTACATATTGATAACATATTTGGATGAAAATATCAAACATTGAAATAGGTTATTAAAATTTGACAATTCAATACCTAACCCATATAAGGGTCTTGTTCATTCTTTGGATTTAACTTACTAAGTGGGTAGGTTTTTTGAAAGTTCAATAGTCAACAATTGTGTTATTTTAATAACCTTCTTGATAATAAGGCATTTTTTCGATAACTAGCCAATATTGATGTCTAGCATCTACATGCCAACATGGTCACATGTCAAATTACTTTGCGGGTATCAATTGTCAAGTGGTTTCCTCAAGCTTCATATTACATGGCATGACTTTTTAGATTAAGTCCACTAGCAATGGTAATATAATGACCTATAAGTAAGTATTTGGATGAAGTTAAAGCTTCAAATAAAATGGAATTGAGTTTGGACAAGTAAATTTGCACATGAGAATGCTTTTTGAAGGGTTAGTGAGAATTATGATTCATTTTCATTGATTGGTCATATGATTGTGCCATGTCATGATAACATTGGATCCCCATTATATATTACATGCATGTTTTCATGTTTATGGTTATGTCTTATGTTATTAAATCAATTGTGAACTTCTTAACCAATTAACATTTCTTCCAAAAAATAGTTTTTGTAATTTAATTGAATTTTTTATGATAAAAACTATTCAAAATTACCCAGAACTTAGGTTGAAACATTACAATAATGTTCCATTAAACCCTGAGCTTTGCAATGGTACCACGAATATGGCCAAAGACAATGGTTTCAAAAATATAGATGTGATAAGCAAAACAAATGCAACACACAAAGCAAACAAACAACATTCATTAATATGTAGATGGAAGAAATATTGTGCACATTATTTTGGATGTGGGTAAATATGTTGTAATAATGTTATATGTGATGAAAATATAACATTACCATGTCTTATAAATTACAATATCATAGTATGATGATGTACATTTCTTGTAGATATTAATATGAACCAAATTATGAAGTTATCAAACTATTGAAAATACCATAATGTTATGACTTTTTCAATAGTTTGATAACTTGATGGGTAACATTGAATGTCATTACTAAGGTGACTTATAAAATGTAATGTATTAGATTAAATAGTAAGATGTTATAAATTAATAATGTTCATTTATGGTTTATGAATGATTTGATAGGATTATGGTGAGTCATCGCCAACAAGTTGTGACACAAATTTAATCACACAAGTCAATGATTCATTTAGTTTGAGCCATGCACAATTAAATGGGAAAAGTTTTAGGATTAAACATGATGAATCATATAAGGTCTAAGGTTTTTAGTAATAAAATTGTTTAAGTTTTTGTTGTTTAATATATAAATGGATGTTTGGGGATAATCGAGGACATCTTTTTTATTACATATTAATAATAACAAAATAATAAAATAATTTTGAAATTGAAAAAACTATGATTTTTTTTGAATTTTTTATGCACAATTTTTTGTAAAAACATAGAATTTATGATAAGAACGATGATTATGACATATTAAACATGCATAGAAGTTAGATATGTGAAGAATTGTTTGTGAAACAAAGGACATATATCCCCATAACTATGTAACAAAGTACATAGTTTGAATCCTTCAACCAATTGTTTTCCATAGTCTTTCAATTCATATTGTTCAACATCTTATATTTATGGATGGGGATGAGGAAATATTCGACACAATTGTTGGATGTGGTAAGACATTGCTAGAAACCCAAATTCGGCAATATGGGTGTGGATATTTTAACACAATAACTCATATCACATATTCAATTTGTACATGACTTATGCATGATGGAATCATCATATATGTATCGATCTTTTTCTTAAATTTAAAGTTGGTTGCTTTAACATTTTGAAAAAAAAATTGTAAATTGATATTGCTTTCATAGAGATAGGACTTGGAGGTGACAAATTAGGTCGTGGGTTAAAAAAAAAGAGGTAACACCTTAAGAGTGAGGTGTTCTTGGAATAAACACCTAGTTGACTTGGTGATATGCCCTCTAGATATATAAAGTCACTTGGTGCGTCTGTCTGTGCGTTCATCTGTGACCACCGGACGCAGAGAAAAGTGACTGGTGGACGTAGAGAAAAGTGACGGGGAAAAAGAAAAGTGACGGTGGACGCAGAGAAAACTGACGGGAAGAAGATAAGACGACCGTAGGATGGAGAGCTTTCGAGGTCCTGAGAGCCAGGTCCTGAAACCTCGCGTTGAGGGCTTGAAACCCAAGTCCTGAGAGCCAGGTCCTGAAACCTTGCGTTGAGAGCCTGAAACCCAGGTCCTGAAACCTCGCGTTGAGGGCCTGAAACCCAGGTCCTGAGATCCAGGTCCTGAAACCTCACGTTGAGGTCTTGAAACCCAGGTCCTGAGACACGACGGTTCGACGTTTTAATCCGCCGGCGGAACCGGCCCGGACAGTCGAACAGTTCCGCGTTTTTATTGACTGGCAGAACTGGTTTTGCCATAGAAAATGTAGAGTCCGGTTTTGCCGGTAAAATTCTTATAATAAAAAAAGCCACAGACCGGCCGCTTCTCCTCTCCGACTCTTCTTCTTCTTTGTCGTCTGCCAGCTGTCTGTGCGTCTGTGCGTCCAGGTCCCGATCTGGGTTTCAAGTCCTGAAAGTCGAGGTCCTGATACCCAGATCGGGACCAAGGTTTTTTTTTTTTTTCCGTCCTTTTTCGGCGGGCTGTCCAGGGATAATACCAGGGTTTTTTTTTTTTTTTTTTTCCTTCCGTCTGTCCAGATCCTGAAAGTCGAGGTCCTGAAACCCAGATCGGGACTAGGGTTGTTTTTTTTAATTTTTTCGCCCTTTTCCAACGGGCTGCCCAAGGTTAATACCAGGGTTTTTTTTTCCTCTTTTTTTTTCCCGTCGTTTTTCGACGGGCTGCCCAGGTTAATACCAAGGGTTTTTTTAATTTTTATTCACTCCAAACCCATCCCCCGAAAAACCTAAAAAATTGAAGCCTAATACCTCCCCTTTCTTCTCTGCCTCCCTTCATCCCATTTTTCTTATTATTAGTTGGTTTTTTTTTTATAAATGAAAAGAGATGCACACCCCTACCTTTTTTTTTCCTTCACTTGGATGGTCTTAACACTCCCATACAACCCAAACCCCCACTCTACCCTTCACCCCAAACCCATCCCCCAACAAAATTAGAAGCCTAATACCCTCTTCTTCTTTTTTTCAACAAATACGCCTACACAGCAAACCCGCCGGAAAAGGGCGAAAAAAATAAAAATAAAAAAAACCCCTGGTATTAACCTGGGCAGCCCGCCGGAAAACGACGGGAAAAAAAAAGAGGAAAAAAAAACCCTGGTATTAACCCTGGGCAGCTCGTTGGAAAAGGGCGAAAAAAAAAAAAAAAAAACCATGGTCCCGATCTGGGTTTTAGGACCTCGACTTTCAGGACCTGGACAGACGGGAAAAAAAAAAAAAAAAAACCTTGGTATTAACCCTGGACAGCCCGTCGGAAAAGGACGGAAGAAAATTTTTTAAAAAAAAACCCTGGTCCCGATCTGGGTATTAGGACCTCGACTTTCAGGACCTGAAACCTAGATCGGGACTTGGACGCACGGATGCACAGACAGCTGGTAGACGACGAAGAAGAAAAAGAGTCGGAGAGGAGAAGCGGCCGGTCTGTGGCTTTTTTTATTATAGGAATTTTACCGGCAGAACCGGCCTTTGCATTTTCTATGGCAGAACCGGTTCTGCCGGTCAATAAAAACGCGGAACTGTCTGATTGTCCGGGCCGGTTTCGCCGGCGGATTAAAATGCGGAACCGTCGTGTTTCAGGACCTGGGTTTTAGGACCTCAATGCGAGGTTTCAAGACCTGGATCTCAAGACCTGGGTTTCAAGCCTTCAATGCGAGGTTTCAGGACCTGGATATCAGGACCTAGGTTTCAGGCCCTCAATGCGAGGTTTCAGGACCTGGGTTTCAGGCCCTCGGTACCTGGCTCTCAGGACCTGGGTTTTAGGCCCTCGGTACCTGGCTTTCAGGTCCTGAGAGCATGCGTGCGTTATTAATTGGTTGAAGCAATTAACGTGTGTGTCTGTCTGTGTGTGATGCGACGGTTTCGCGTTTTAATCCACCGACGGAATCGGTCTGAACAGTCGAATTCGAAAAACGAGATTTCGGCCCGGACAGTCGGATTCGGGCCGGTTGTGGTCGTTAGTCATGACTCATCAAAGGCCATTATCTCACGTATTTCTCACCCGGCTCAGACCCTGAATAATGTGTATCAGTTATCGACCACAAGTGCCAGAGTCATGAATTCTCACCCGGTTCAGACCCTGAATAATGTGTATCAGTTACGGACCACAAGTGCCAGAGTCATTAATGTTAATCGCCTGATTAGTGAGTGGAGTAAGTAAATAAAAAATAAGCTAAGAAAATTAAAATAACAGTAAAAGTTTATTTTTATTTTTAAAAACTATTTTTAAAAAACCGCATTCCAGTAGATAAAACAATTTAGATCCAAATTAACACATGCCTTTATTTACTTTTTTTTTCTCTCCCTCGCTCTCTCTTTCTTTCTGTCTCATCAACTCACTAATCCTGTTTTTAAAGCTCACTAAACCCCGCCCTGCCACATCCATACAGTGGTGGTGTCTGTCCGTCCGTCCGTCTGTCTTACAGGGCAGGGCAGGGCGGCAGGGCCAGGGCAGTGGCCGAAGGTCACGGGCACCCAGGGGGACTTCACAGTGGCCTTTGGCCACGGGCACCCACTAGTCTTATATATAAATTCACTTGGTGCGTCTGCCTGTCCGTCCGACGCGACGATTCCACGTTTTTAATCCGCCGATGAAACTGGCCCGCACAGTCTGATGGTTCCGCGTTTTAATCCGTCGACAGAACCGGCCTCTGCATTTTCTATGGTAGAGGCCGGTTCCGGCCGGTAAAATTTCTATTATAAAAAAAGCCACAAACCGGCCGCTTCTCCTCTTCGTCTCTTCTTCTTCTTTAAACATGAAACAAAAAAAGGAAATAACAATAAGATAATCTTAAAAGAAAATTAAAAAATAGATGACAAAAATATGAAACAAAATAATAATAATAACAAAAAATGCATTAAAATAAAAAATAAAAAAATAAAAGTTTCAAAAAAAATCTTCTTCCTTTGCCATCACTTTAACAATTAGAAACTTTTTTTAAACACTTAAATGAGATAAATATAAAATAAATATATCTAAACATGAGACAAAAAAGGAAATACAATAAAATAATCTTAAAAGAATATTTTAAAATAGATGACAAAAATATGAAACAAAATAATAATAAAAACAGAAAACGCATTAAAAAAACTAAAAAATGAACCGGGTTTAAAGGAAACGGGGGACTTCACAGTGTCCGAAGGTCACAGGTACCCACTAGTGTTTTATGATGTCAAGTAATTTTTGCGTGACTTGACATGAATTTTGGAAGATTCACATTTGTGCAAAATTGTATACAAAATAATGATTGTAAAATCCATGAAATAGAGATGGGTTCGACATTTGACTAATGAACAATTCCAACAAAACACTAAGTTTTCTTTCTTGTTGGGTCAAGCTAGATAAAACTTCAAAAGTGTTGAAACAATTCATTACTTTATATCTGATTTTTGAGTGGTAGCCTTGAATGTCACTCACCATAAAAAGAGGGAGTACAAACAAAGTTATTTAGGAAATGGCCTAAGGGTTGGGCCAAGGTGCCAAGAAAGATTTAGTTTTAAATGAAGATGTTAAAAAAAAAAAGCCAACTCTAAACCAAAATGTCAAAAAAACATTTAAACTCGAAGTCTAAACTAATGTTGACGAGTTATTGTTTTTCCCAATAATTATTGAGTAGGGGTTATTTATTGAAGAAATTGGGACCGCACAAGTTATCAATATCCATATCTTTTGATGTCAAGTAGTTCATAAAAAAAAGTTGGGTAATAACCATCGCTTATGCTTAAAAAGTAGATTATCAAATAATTGGTTGATAATCACCAATTATTAGTTGGTTATAAAATATTCTAAAATTATATATATATAGTATTAGTGTTTAAAGATCGATAACCTACCTAAATGATAATTAGGTTATTAAAATTTCAAAACCTATTATAAATTATTAGGTTATTAAATGCAATACCAAACAATTATCAATTGAAATTATTTTTAAAAATCAACAATTGGTTGATAAGTTATTAATAACCAGCTTGATAACCAAGTCAAAACTCAATAATCGACCAATACTAGTGAAAACACTTCAAGCAAAAGCATGCATTGTCTTGAGATAAACTTCTTCGACTAGCATTTAACACTACATCAAAAACATGTTTATCTCCAACTCATACTTTTGCTCGTATGGCATACTTCGTGTTGGATCCCAAGAACATTTGGGTTAACCTAATTGCAAGAGGTTTGTCTTACCATGTTTATGGGACTTTTTGATGAAGGGTGTTTGCAATAGGACCATAAGCAAACCTAATAATAATAATAATAATCTCAACACTTCGATTGGCTATTAAGTTACAAGTAAAAGAGCCATAACTTTTGACCTAAGTTAATTAGCAAGCTACTAGTTAAAACAAGGTACCATCACCCTCGGCTTGGCTCTCATTGGTCTTGTGATTTATTTTGTAACCTTTTTCACCTTTGGGGGTGAGGACAATTGACTTAGTCTGCTTGTGGGACATGTCACTAGCTAACTTGTGACACATTTTGGGTTGTGTGTGTGTGTGTGTGGTAAGACCTAATTGGCTTCAAATTGGTAGGGATGATACGATAGAGTGCCCTACAAAGATACCAAAGACATCCCAAGACTTTTGGGGGCAAGGATGTAGGGAGTGGGGAAGGTGGTGACTGGGGGACCTCTTTCTTCTAGGGTGTTCTAAACTCTAAACAAAACTTAGGAAAGCGCCTTCACAAACTCTTCTACATGTAAAAGCACTAGGAAAATACAATAAGAAAATACACTAGCAAAATTCCTATTTGGAAGGCATCTCATAGCAATCAATATAATTTCTTATAGAAAAAAGGAAAGGGTTTAATAGGTGTAAGTACCCTCCCTCTCATACTCCTTGTGATGTAATGTATCTTTAAGTTCATAGTGATGTTCATCTTTGTGCTTTTACTATGGGTAAAGCCCACTTGTTAGGGACGTTCCCAAATGTAGGGTCACATGCAACACTATTGCATGATCTTAGGGCCCATTATTTTGGGAACGTCCCTAGCCTAGGGCTTTTTACCCTTGGCTAGAAATTTCCTCTTGGGAGAGAGCAAACTAGTTTGTAGAATGTCCCTCCTTAAAAAAAAGGAGAAGAGGGATATTATAATATTAAGCCTATTCCTTAATAGTGGGAGATGCAAGATGCCGCCCTCGAATAGGAGTAATATTCTTCCTCTTTTTAAGGAGGAAAAAATAAGGTTTTATTCTCAATCACACCACGTAACCCTCTTGTCCATAAGTTTTTTCAAATAAATATGTAGGTAAATGTGACAAAAGGGGGCAAATGAGAACATTTCTCATAGTTTGTCTATGCAAAACATTTATTAAAAATTTAGATTGAACATCATGGTTTGAAAATTTGACAATGTTATTTTTTTGGTGGAAAATTATCAAAGTCCCATACTAATTGGTATGACTAAAACATAAGGAAGTGTAATTAATTTACTTGAGCAAAATGGGCATTTGCAATTTTGCTCCCAAACAAAAAGGGAGAAGTTCATAAGTAGCCCATATTACTTTCAATTATTTGAGAAGGCCATTCTCTTCAATAATTGAATATCTTTTCCTCAATCCCAAAATCCAATTTAAATTATTTCTAAATATTACAAATATCTAAACCAAGGTCTCCGAATTCAAATCTAACATTTTTTGGGTTTAATGTGGCCCAATTTAAGGTGCATTCACACTTGGTGTTAGGGACTCTAGTGTTGAGTCCCCTAACTCACCATGCTAGTCATTAAGGACTTTAAACCTACTTACCATGAACATTTTATGTTAAGCTAGCATTCACTTAACATTAAGTTATCACCTATTCAACATTGCATGCCACCTAGGATGCCACTTAGACTTTTACTTAACATCAAGTGTGAACGCACCTTAAGTGGGCCTCACTTAAAAAGGTGAAGGTACAAATGTGGGTTCTTTCATGGTATATTAATTAAACCCAAGAAATGTTAAATTTGGATTCATAGATTATGATTCATAGTCTAATAAGGATGGGATATATATAATATTTTAGAAGAAATCCCGAAAAAGAGGATTTTTTGTATTTACCGTGGCAGGCTCTTTTTTTTATTCCATTTTTGGATTTTGTAATATTAGAGATTTTTTTTTTTCTTTGATTTTTTTGGGGCTGGAAACATGCCATTTATTCTGGCAAAAACCATGGGTTTATCTAGGTTTCCTCCCCTCAAAAAATCCCGAACTTTTCTAGCCAAAAAATAATTTTTTAATAATCTGGTGGGGGATTAATTTTTTCGTGAAGCAATAAACCATATAGGTTACCCTAGGGTATGTCCTACGGTTCATTAAATAATCCTTAAAAAAAACTCATTAATTTCTCATTAAAAATTTGAATTGAGTTTATGTGAAAATATGAGGCTATTGAGGTATTGAAAAACCTAAATAACTTCACTACCTATCTCATAGCCACAAAATTCCATTGTAGACTACTGTAAATCAGAGTTTTTTTTTATTAGTGGCGAAATTTTAGCACTTGGCGACAAGAAAGAAAAAAAGACAAAAAGGACAAAAAAAGGGCCTGTGACTTGTACAAAGCATACTTTTGAAAAAAACATGACCCAAAATCGTCGCCATATTTGAGAGGAAATAATTTAATGAAATTGCCATATTTAGACCATAGGTTCTTGCATGTCAATCTGTATGTACATAGGCTAGGGGAGTTAGATTTTGTTTTTGAATTTTTCTCTCTAATCTTTTAGCCAAATTTGGTTAAGTCCTCTTGTAAATGCTTGCCAATCCACCCACCTCACAAAATTGAAAAAAAAAAACCCTTCTCTATAGATCATAAATTTTAAAATTTTGAAAAAATATTATTATTTTTTGAAAAAACATAAACCTTGCGGTAGATCATGAATTATTTTTTTATTTTTTGAAGAAAAACATAATCATTTGTTTTTGTGAATGTGGAAGATGATAACCCTAGGGTACAGTAAAAGTCACCTGAGGATGTTAGGTAGTACCTTGGCAGGCTAATTTACATTATTTTTGGAATTATTGTTGATTTTTAAAAAAAATTAAAAAAATTAATTTGTTTCCCCTTTTTTTTTTTTTGGGCAAATGAAAAAGAGATAGTTTTTTGGGAAATATTTAGCAATATTTAAGAATATTTAAGAAATTTTAAATGTTTTTGACATGGAATCTTCAAAAAAAATTAAACAATTATTTGACAGACGTGTGTTGAAGCTACCCCTGGTTCTACCCTAGTACAGATAAAGCCTTGTATGTTTAACCTACATGGGTGACCAGGGGCTAGGGTGAAGCTTTTTACACTCCATGCAATTTAATTGGTTCATTGCATAAAGCACTTCCCCGGGGTGTTTTTGTGATGTAGCTGAACTGGCGAGCATCCATGATATAGTTTAGCCAAATTTGGCCCATAAACAGGAAATGAAAGTTTTATAAATATAAAAAAAGTGTAAGATTCATTAACATTCCTGGCTACATGTTATAGCCAAATAATAAAATAAATTGGAAGTAAAAATTCAAAAAACTGTAGTAATTTGGCCACTAGCAAAACAAACCAAAAACACATATATATTTAGCCATTTTTAAGTTTATAAAAATCCAACTTGCCAATTTTAGCCAGAAAAAAAAAAGTGGACTGGTGCTACTCCCCCGAAATTTCCCAAGTGTAGGGTAACTTATTTGGAGGGCAACACGTTATGTCTTGAGTCACCAAGCCACCAGACTCACAGTGATTTGTTTTTGGCGACCGAATTTCGACCTGGAAAAAAATGGTTTCGCCAGATTTTTATGAGAAGTTCAAGAAAGTAGCCAAAAATATGGAAGAATTCTGTTGTTTTTTTTTTTGGGGGGGGCTACTTTCATATCTAGTATGTAGCCAAATCTGGCTAAAGCATCTTATGGACGATCGCCAGCCACTTCAGCTACATCACAAAATTGCCAAAAAAAAAAAAGGAAGAAAAAGGAAGAAAAAAAACCCTGGACCCAGAGACAAGAGAAGATGCAGAGCAGGAGTGAGAGAAGAGAGAAGAGAAAGGGAAGTAGCGGTAGCGGCAACCAGAGAGAGAGAGAGAGAGAAAGGGGAAAACAAAACCAGTGTTATGAGAGTGAGCAAGTGCGCAAGATTGTAGAACAAGGTTGGGTTTGTTAGTAGCATTGACCGATTGGGGGAATACAAAAGCAAAAGAGGAGGAGAAGAATAAGAAGGAGAAGAAGAAGAAGAAGAAGAAGGACGGTGGCTGGGGTTGTGGGTCATGGGTGGGTTGTTGCAAGCGCCTGTGGATTAGCTTCTCTGTTCCGAAGAATGGTTTTTGTATAGCGGCAAGTACTTTCATCAGAGGTTTTGTTTAGTTTTTTTAGAGTTTTGGTGGTGGTGGTGGTGGTGGTGGTGTGTGTGTGTGTGTGTGAGAGAGAGAGAGAGAGAGAGAGAGAGAGAGGTGGGGTGGAAGAAGTGGGGATTGAGGGAGGGAGGAAGGGTTTGGTTTGGTTTTTGGAGTGAGAGAGATTGGAGAGAAAGGAGGATTGAGGATGGGGGGTTGGCAGCTGGGCTCTCATATAGTAGTAGTGCACTCATGTGATTTGGAATCTTCTTGTTGCTTGGACCGTCCTCATTATTCTCGTTGTATCTGTGGCCGCCGCATCGTGGAAGCTCGCCCCTCCTATAGACCTAAGTCGATCAAGCCATGGCAGGAGGCTTTCCAACTTTCTAGCACAACTTTCAAATCTCAGGATTGTTTGTAACACAGAGACACCGAAAGAGTGTTTGTCACAGAGAGACACACAGAGAGATTGTTTGTCACAGAGAGTTAGAGAGAGAGAGAGCTCTCTCTTCTGGAGAGAGTCTGAGAATCCTTCCGAGAATCAAAGCTTGGAGGAAAGAGAGAGACACACAGCTTGCCTTTCATTTCAGAATATTTCGTTCGCAGGCTTGTGAGGGGAAACTAGAGAGAGAGAGAGAGAGAGAGAGAGAGAGAGAGAGAGAGAGAGAAAGTTTCTGTTGATAACAACTTGTTGTAATAGGTAGCAGCTTTGGCTGTGGGTCATGGGGAAGGGTGAGGAGAAAGTCACGATGTCGGAGACTCTCCCATGGGTGGGGCGCCCGCACTTCTCACGTTGTATATACCACCGGATGGTAGATGATCGAGCAGCTCCTCCTCTCCTCAATTTCATTCACAAGTCCAGGACCACGCCGCTGGGCCTACTCTTCACTCCGCATGTGTCTCAAGACCCAGCAAAGATGACCAAGAAGCCCAAAGCAAGGTCGCTGGAGAGCAGCCCCGTGAAGAAGTGCACTCACGCTGACCACGACCACCCTACACGTACTTCTCTGTCTCGTTCGGGAATCATCGATAGTACCAGACCCAAAACTCCTTTGACGAAACAGAGGAGCGCCGCTGCCACCGAGACAGGTTTCCGCAGACAATCGCACAAGACCGAGTTCTCAGAGTTCACTCCGGAACCTCTATGGTCAAAGGTGCGTTTGATGATTCTGTGTCTCTCCTTGGCAAACTGTTGCAAAAAGCTCTGATTACAGCCATACCCACCTCTCCCCTGGCCTGTGATCTGCAATCACAGGAGCACAGGTTGCCATGGGCTATTATTTGTTTTGAAAATTTCTCTTTGATTTCTGGGCTTTTGATTATGTGGCATGATGTGTTTTTTTGCATTCTCTTTGGTTTCTGAGGTTTTGATGGATGCCACATGATGTGTGCATGTGTGTGTGTGTGTGTGCATGTTTTTTGGGCTTTTGTACAACAGTATCTTGAGACAGGTCCACATGCTATGGAGTTGGCAGACAATTGGATAGTTGATATGTCGCAGCTATTTCTTGGTCACAAGTTTGCTACTGGCAACTATAGCCGACTCTACCATGGAATCTACAAGGACCAGGAGGTTGCAGTGAAAGTAATCAGGCAACCTGAGGATGCAGAGGACAAAGCAGCAACACTGGACCGACAGTTTGTGCAAGAGGTTTCTTGTCTGTCATGTCTTCATCATCCAAACATTGTGCAGGTAGGTTGGTGGTGGTACTCTCTTTGTCTCTTCCTTTTTCTTGGTATGACTGGCTGGACAGAGTTGATACGTACAACCAGCTGTTTTCCTCTCCAATCTTCAGCAGTACCCTCACACTTTAGTACAGAGAGTTGTTACTATCATTTATTGCTAATAGGGTTATGGGGTTGTGCAGTTTGTGGCAGCCTGTCGGAAGCGGCCTGTGTATTGCATTGTCATGGAGTATGTGCCAGGGGGTTCATTGAGGTCCTTTCTTGAGAAAAATAATCCTGGGTCCATACCTTTGAAGACCGTAGTGATGATGGCGCTTGATGTTGCTCGAGGAATGACTTACTTGCATTCACAGGGTGTGGTTCATCGCGATCTGAAGTCAGATAACCTTGTCCTGACAAAGGAGCTTCGTGTGAAACTCGCAGATTTTGGTGTAGGTTGTCAGGAATCGCAATGTGACCTCTTGAATGCAGATCTTGGGACTTACCGCTGGATGGCTCCAGAAATGATCAAGCATAAGCATTACTCCAAGAAGGTGGATGTTTACAGTTTCGGTATTGTGTTGTCAGAACTTGTCACAGGTCTCATTCCTTTTCATGATATGACTCCTGTACAGGCTGCATTTGCAGTTGTGAATAAGGTAATATATTACCTTCTGTGTGACACATTTCCTTTCTGATCAACCAATTATCGTCTTGCTTGCTTTTGCCCCTGATGCAAGACCAGTGCTTTTCATGATGCAATGTGAAGATGTAAATGCCTTTCTTAGCATGTCATCTCGTTGTTGTTAAGCCTTTTCTGTGGAATGGTTGGTGACTGCAGAATGCAAGACCAGTGCTACCAGATCACTGCCCAGTGGTGCTGCGGCGGCTTATGCAGCACTGTTGGTCAGCCAACCCAGAGAAGCGTCCCAACTTCAATGAGATTGTGAACACACTGGAACAATTTGAAGCCCACTTGAATGACAATGGTATGAAGTTCAGCACATGGCATGGTCCACATGAGCATGCCAGTAAGTTCTTGCGCTGTTTCCAAGGCTTCTCTACGGAGTCTCCTTATGAATGATCTCCAACTTGTACTTATCATTCTTTTTAAAACTGGAATAGCATATGATGCTTCTATCCTCTTCCTTGCTCAATTGATGTCTCGGTTTGAGTTTCACTTGTGGGGTTGTTGGAGTTTTGGCAACCCTGTCCCTATGTCCAATGGTATATAATCATCTCGGGTACTTCACTTATAGTGGTTTTTGTGAACTTGAAAACTACCCCACAAGCAGCAACAAGAAGGCAGATGACCATAAGTGTCCTTCATGATGGGTGTGGAGTGGGGGCTGGGGGAGGGGGCCAGGGGTGGCAGGGGGACTTTGGGTTGTTGTGCTGTATGTGACCACAATTGCCAATTGTGGTTTAGTTGGATCACAAAAGGCGAAACTAGTTATTCAACATGGTGGGAATGAGTTGAATTCTGAATTCTTCAGGGCAGAGCACCATGTTCATCCACAGGAGCCTAGTGTCATTTGAAATTTGGTGTTGATTGTTGGGCACTTATTTTGTCCTTACTATGACTGGTAGAGATGTCCACCTTAGATGTCCACCTTTCATATGATGGAGTAGACCTAGGAGTTGATAGCATGGGTAGTTCTTTGTGAAATGTTAAGAGGTATGTGGCGACCTAATACTAGCCACTTGTCTATTATTGGGAGCCTATTCAGTTACTATGCTATATGATGTTTTGAAGGCAGAGCTTGATGGTCACCAACAACCAAATGGCAGTACACAATGGGAATATTGTTCATCCAAGACCAAGGGTTGTGTTCTGGGGTGATATGTTCTTTTTTAAACCATTTATGTGAATGGGTTTTAAACATCCTAGAGGCAATTGTCAACTAAAGACTAAGGTGTTGTTCTACACTTTGTAGCTTGTGGCACCAGAACATGAGGTAAGTCTTGTGAACATTGAGAGCGAACATTTGAGTTGAGCTGGTCTTCATGAACTGCTTATGAACTACCTGTGTGGGGGGGGTTCTGCAAACATGATAGTAAAACTTGATTCCAAGTTTGTAATAATTGATCATTGAATGGTAAGAATATGAAGATGTATGCTTTGTGTCAAACCTTTGGGCTTGAGATTGGAGTTGTCAACCGATTTTCGTCCAATGCAACAGTTTATCTTATGGTACAGATGGGCTCCAAAATGAAAGCTCTAGATTGAATTGGAGGTTACTTAATTTCTTGAATTCGAAAGACTATTTAAGATGACTTCAAATGGTGGGACATATTTTGACCCATTGGAACAAAGGTTGAACAACAAGGGGTGCTTCACACTGTGGCCTTGCCATTTACATTAAAAAGTCTCTGAAGGCAAAAGAAGAATTATGGAAACTCAAAAATTTCATCATGCAAAAATATAATCTTAAAAAACTCCTCTAAAAGAAACCAAAATCCTACACATTATAACTCTATGATTAATCTCAAGTTTCAACACAAGCCAAAATATCATCTTTCAGAAATCTCCATATAAAAATAGACCTATTATATAGGTGTCAAAATCCCTTAAGTAGCTATACACTATAATGAATCTAAACACAATATCCAAGGCCAATAAATGGAAGGCTAGCAAATATATCAAAGAGGCATTTAACTCTTCTTTTTTATCAGTAAGAACTAAAATAATAGAAAGGCCTTTTTCCATATTTCCCTCTTGAGTGCAATCAATTACAATCATTAAAATTTTGGATGTCATGAATGTTGGTGTAGACAGGAAAAGGCTATCCACAATATTGAATGTACCTATCCAAGCCTTCTTGCCCACAAGTTGGAAGTTAAAAGAAAGCGGGCATAGCGAAATGGAAAAGATGACATTATTGATGTTGTCCCCACAAGGTATGATGATTGGCTCGCCGTGTCTTAAAATTCTGTCTGGTGCCATCAATGTACCCCAAGTTTGTATAATAGTTTTTTGCCACCAATGTCTCCACAAAACATCATGGTTCCAAGACTTGGATCAATTATTGGCTTCAACCTAGACCATAGATAGTTCTGAAGCAAGGTTTTAATTTGTGTTATCATTTTCGGGAAACAGCCCGTAGGTAATTCAAAAGACCATAAGGAAGAAATGATAATTTGGTTGATTATGGGTTGATGATTGATTAGTGAAAGATGCACTTTTGTCTAACTAAGAACAACATTTCTTCCAATTTTTGTTAAGCACAAAATAATCCACATATTCATGTTACCTTCTGCAGATTGGTAGAATAGGTTGCTTGAAATTTTGAGTGGATTAGTTTATTCTAATCCAATCCACACAACCGCCACCATCAGGAGCTGATGCAGTTGGTGTGAAGTTCACAGTGCCATGACAACAAGGATTTGATTTTGAAATACAAGACTGTCAACAGGTGTTGACTACAGCAGATGGCTACTTCAGCAGTCAAGAATTTTTGCAGCTGGAAAGGACAAAGGAGTTTGAAGAAGAAGCTTGTACCATCGACAAAAGAATGGACAGGTTTACTTACTCATGTGCCATAGGTACACTTCTCACTTGCCACCAAAATCTAGCCAATCCCAATTTGCAATTGGCTTTTCTTCTTCAACAAAATCTGACCAGTCTTGATTGAAACCATATTCTACAGAGGTGTTTTCTTGTACACGATGTGTATCCCTGAAAGCTTTTGCCATCTCCTCAGCCTCTCTATATACCCTCTGTGAATCACACCCACAACAGACAGATCTTGAGATAAAAAACTGGAAGCTCAAAACATTCCCAGCCATATTGTCATCCCCTTCCTTTCTTGTGAACAAACTAAGGTTTTGTGATAGTGATGCACAGGAATGAATGGAGGGGAGCTCACTGCAAGAAGGTGGTGGTCCTCCTGATTCCAGTAGTAACTCAACAAAAGTGAGGGGAGAAAAAATTCACCTCTTTGTCAGTAAGCATTAGCCCATCTTCACTCTCCAAGTCAGCAGTGCTACAGTACAGTGAAATCATGTAAGTTGCTTCATCACCCAAAACTAGAATCACACAACACTTTCAATTCTCATCTGATATGTCTTCTCCCTGAGCTTTCAAGCAATTTCAAGAAACTATAACTTTGAGGCATCCATTCACAGGCATTTCTTCAGGGAAATGCTTCTGAGCATCATCTTCTGTCTGGGCTTGCTTTGTCTCCACAGGCATATGTATTATGAAGCATCGTGAGGTACTCACTCACAACTTGGACTATGTAGCTATGAAGTTGTGGAGAAATCTCCACAACAACAATTTGAAGGTAACACAACAACAAGTGCCGTCATAACGTTATGAGAGTTGCTCACAAGTGTCACACTGTCCCCTTCACTACAAATAGCAGTGATGAGCTGCCATGACTACTACCCACTGACTTCATCAGCTCCTGACATCAGCTCCTGACAACGGGTGTAGGTAAGTATATGATAATGAGCCCAGAATCTGTGCAAATATTGTATAAAGTCTATGTTTTGAGTTTCTGTTGCATTTCCAGAAGCAAGGGAAAGACTGAGTAATGAAGTTGACTAGCACTCAAGAGACAAAGCTAATTAAAGAAAGTCAAAAGTATTCTCATTCAAGCTGCAAGATGCTTGCAAGGGTACGCTTCTAGCAACTAGTACTCCATAGAGTCCCAGGCTATGGAGTATGCAGAGGAACCGTACTGATGAGAGAATTTTGAGCTACAATGGCAATTAACATATGGGTCAGTGACAAGTACCTGAATGCAATCCCATTCTTAATGGGAGACTTCACAACCATCACCTTCACTTGCTCCCCGATACTGAAGATGTCTCTAATATCATGGATGCGGGCCCTTGCTATTTTGCTAATGTGAAGTAAACCACTGCAAAACACAAGACTCCATATAAATGCTCTCAGTTTCAACATTTGTTTCCAATAATTTCAGTTCTGACAAATTTGCCCTAGCCCCACCAAGACAACCACACCATCTCCACCTCACTATGAAAAGCACTGTCTTCAAATGCACGTACTAGGCAGATATATATGGAGGAGGGAAGAATAATGACCAGAAAAGCGAAGGAAACCAGAAATGCAAGATATGAATAACATAGTCCCACCTTATATCTGTTTCCTTGATTTTGATTCGAGCTCCAAATTTGTGAATGTCAATAACTATGCCATCAACTAGAGCTCCTGGATGAAGATTCTTCATTTTCTGTGCATGAGCCAGATTTGGTCATCAATTCTTGGAAAAAGAAACATGTAGCCATCTCAATCTCTACTTTGTGCATAAACCATCCACAGAAGAGCATTAGGAAATAGTCAATGGAAAAATTGCAGGGCACGTTTCATATGATAATACAGGGTTCATTCATTCCCTGAGTAACAGTCTTGCAATTTGCTTAGCAGTAAATCCAGTCTGCTGGCAGTTTGCTCAAGCAGAAATGGTTGCATGGTTGATTCACACTGCATCCCAATAATGATGTAGATCCAGACTTGTGGATGGAATAGATATTCACACAACATTCAAACTGCCTAGAATGAGGGATAAAAAGCTTACCCAAGCTTGTTTTTCACTAATAATGAGATTGCAAGTTTTCTCATCAAAAGCCATGATTGATACACACATATATCTGCCCACCTAGAGAGACCCAGAAGGACATTTGTGAGCACCAGGAGTACACACCACACACCCCCAAGGACTGTAATCTTCTATGAGAAAAAAATAAAATCATGTTGCAATGTATAGTTCAATGTGAGCATGATAAGCAAGTTAGAAAGAGAGTGATCTGCTTACATAGTCCTTCAAGGAAGGTAAGGAAGCTTGCGAGGACTGCTTGAAAAGATGATATACTGGTAAGAAGGCTCGTATACCCTGTGAAGATGTTCACATATTCTGTTGTCAATGCAAGAAAACCTACCAATCAAATTCAAACTTAGTGCCTCCAGTCTGCATAACTATATTTCATGGCAATGACATATAAAAGACTATGATACTTGTGAATGAATATCAATGCCACTGCAGAGAACCATAAGGGAAGTAAGCATGGAACCAAAGAATGGCATGATTTGTTGCCAAAGTTATGATGCCTGCACATTCCGTAGTCCTTCAAATAACCAATGTAAATCGGAATATGTGTAAAGCAGCATGGTGGTATAAGACAATGCAGAGGTACCTCAATCCTGGAAACAAGTCCAGTAGGGTTCCAGTGTGTGATTTGGATTTCAACAGCCTGATTCAATTCTCTGATCTGCAAAAGAAAAAAATCCAGAAAATTCACAGATCACCACAGGCATACATAATATCTTAAAGGAAGGGTTTAAGGAGTATGCTAAAACCTAGTGTACAAAAAAGTGAAGAACAGGAACCTGACGGATGCGTTTCCAGGCAAACCCACGTGCAACAGACCGTGCAGATAAGACAGGTCGTCCACTCATTGTCTCTCCCTTCACCTCCATGACAAAAACAGTCCCCAACTCCACAACAGGTGATGATGATGGTGTCTGAATCTCAGTCCTCAAGACCTCTTTGTCATCATGCACAATACAAGGCTGGCCCAAGGGTGGTGGTGGTACATGAGGACCTTCCAAGCTAAAATCATCACCATTTGGAATTTTCCAACAAGCTTCCTCCAGCTTGAGCTGACCTAGAGAAATGAGATCCTTGATAAACATGTGCCCAAGTTTCTGAGCACCGATATCAATGTCCAATTTGCTGTGGTTACTGAAGACCACGACACCTATGACAATATCTCCAACTGACGGAACATAGTATTCAATTGCATCATCATCATGAGCATGAAGCTCATTGTCTTCACTTTCTCTATCAAAAGTATGTTGTTGAGATGGATGGATCAAACCACCAACACCGTCTTCATGTTCTTGTAACCTGGACTCCTGGATTCTTCTTTCCATTTCTGACATCTCCTCAGCAGCAGCACCTTTTGTCAAGTTGTGATCAAAATCTGCAACTAGATTACCCTGCTTTTCCACTGCGACATGATGAGGAATAATGTGGAATGGATCGTCTGAAGGTTCCTGTGAATTGATGCTGCTGCTTTTGTCATTGCTATCTTCAACTGGTGGAGAGATTGTCTGTGGTGATGATGATGATACATTGAGCTTGATAGGCCTTTGCAGATGCACTGACAAGCTTAGGGCTCCTATACCACCCTCAGTGCCATTTATATCCATGTTGCTGCTTACAGTAGAGATCTCTGCAAGTGCAGCAGCAGGTAATTTCATTGTCAGGTCTCAAGCAAAGCATTCGCCTTTGACAAACAGCATCATCTTTCTTCCCACAAGAATTTCTATTTGCTCACTATGTGTCCATTTCTCCCATTTTCTAGATGTTGTTTGTACCTGCTGCTGAAAAGCTTGCACCACTGCTTAGATTGTCTCCTTCTTCACCATGAAGCTTGAAATAAGCTTCTGCAATGAAGCCAGCCACAATAAAAGAGATTGTAAAACTCAGACAAAACAACACAGGTTCATCATCAAGCTGCAGAGTACTGCAAAAGTCTGAAACAGCAAAAATGGCATACTTCTGTTGCATCCGTCCAGCGGAAGCAAGCAGTGTTCAGAGGCATTTGTTTGTAAGTGAACGAACCATTTCTGCTGCTGCAGAAGAAGTTGCAGAACGGTGTTTGAGGATTGTGAAAAGAGGAAGAGGAGGAGGTTATCACAGGGTTTTGAGGGTTTTGCGAGCTTTCTAACCTTTGCTGCCAAGAAGCGCTTTGTGTTGAAGAATTGTTGTGGGAGAAACAATTTTTCTTTGTGTTGAATTGTCGTGAAGAAGAAGAAGACTCCGCTGCTGCCGCTGTCGCGGAAAGTTGTGAAACGAACCAGGATGTGTTCCTGACGACAGCGAAGGCGCGCACGTCCGTTGCAGCTTCCTAGCCCATGGCTGCGGCACCTGGAACATCTTCCACTGGTATGCGATGACCGACGAAGAAGAAGAATCTCTCCTCTCTTTCGCAGTAGTATGTCCACACTCCTTCCAAGAGATTGGTACCTATCGTCTTCTTCTTCTTCTTCTTTTCCAGTTGCTTTATTCACAGCCTTTCTCGAAGGTTGGTTACTGCATCCTCCATCGGGGGATTGATTTTCGGACGTTGCAAATCTCCTCCTTCGTGGTGCAATGCCCTTCAAACTCGTTGCGTACAGATGTGGATAGATCGCCCGGCTCTTCGGAAACAGAACCCTAAGTAGATCAGGCTTGAATGTCTCTCTCTGTATGTGGATCTGGTACGAAGATCGGAAGGTTGTGGATGAGAGTTTTGGAGGCCGCTGGACGCAGCAACGATTCACGGGCATGCGTCTGCAGATTCGAGATTCTTTGAAGAAGGAGATGACGAGTTCTTTGTTGCAGAGCTTGACGAGAAGAGGAAGAAGAAGAAGAAGAAGGTGGACGAGTTTATTCGGAACAGCATCGACAATCTGCTTTGGTTTCACTGCTTTTGGATCAGCCGTGCCAAAATCGTAGGAGATTGTCTTTGACATCATCAATCTCATTGCAGCCGCCATCTTCTTCCTCTATGCACAACATCACATGAAGAAGATGGACAAATCCAGGTATTGATGATGCCCTCCCTTGCAACTTTGCTTCATTTCTCGTTTGTTCCAGAGTGTTCAGAGAAGAGACAGTCATATCTTTGAGTCTTCCTGAGATTCTAAGCAATAAATATAGGCAGAATTTTTTGTGTACCTACTAGCTAGGCAGTAGAAGAGACTTGCTTGATGAGACTGCACTCAATGTTGTTGCATTTGTGCAGCTAATACTGTAGGATTCTGATCACATGAAAAGGATGGGAGCTAGCTTTTCACAGCAAGCAAGAAGTTGAGAGCTCTGAATTCTCTCAATTGCAAAACACATTAGAAAAAGATGAAACTGCATCGAACTCTACTACCAGTTTTTTTTTTCCTCCAGGCAAGAAGCTGAACTTCTGATCCCTTTTTTTTTAATCTTCGACTATCCTGAGATTGTTTGTCCATGCAGAAACAGCAGCTTCCAGAAACACAGCTCTGACATTCCAGATGCTTCCTGCTTGGTAGCTGTAATACTCTTTCTGCCATTCTGCATTTTCTTAGAGAGATCAGCAGAAAAGCTTAATAACCAAAAGGGGAGTCAGGCAAACTTTGGTTTCATTGCATTCTTTTGCATGTACTATGTGTGCAGGTCATATAAAACGGAGCAATGAAGGGGCAAAAATGGTTGTGACATTTTCCTCTTCCACCTGAGCAAGTGCAGAGTTCCAGCTTCTTTTACAAATGGCATTTTGAGGCTGGAAGCTGAAACATTTAGCCAGCTGACAGTCAGATTGAAGACTGCAGCAAAGAGCTGATGGTTGTGTGAGGCTGAGTCTCAAGCAGAGCTTGCAGTATGCACCATGACAAACCTTAGACCAAGTTGTACCTGGTGAGCGACCTTTGAATTGACCTACAAAGTCCTTGGCAGGGATTTGTGTGCTTCTCTGGGCTGTTTCTGAAAATTGATTGCAGTGATTGGTAATGAATTTGTGTGTTTCTCTGGGCTGTTTCTGAAGATTGATTGAGGTGCTTGGAAATGAATTTGTGTGCATCTTGGGGCAGTTTCTGAAGATTGACTGCAGTGGTCAGCAATGAATTTGTGCACATCTCGGGGTGGTTTCTGAAGATTGATTGCAGTGGTCAGCAAGGAATTTGTCTGCATCTCTGGGCAGTTTCTGATGAATCTGCAGACAGAGAAGCAAAGCTCATGGTCTTTCATTTACTCACAATGATGGTTGATTTGATACAGCTCCTATGCTGGAAGATTGGTCCCTCACAAAGACACATTTGTCACACTTCTGAAGTAGTGTCTAGCTGAGTTACTCTTCAAAGTTGCCAAGTCTCCAAATGCTTTCTCAACCAAGAGCACTTGCAAAAGCTTGCTGATTGCCACTGAACGATGGCAAGCCTATGGACAATCAATGATGAGCTCACAATCCTTCTGGTAGGTCCTGTACCTCTGTACCAGATGATGGTGTAGGGTAACGGGCAAAGTTGAGTTGTTTCCTTGAAGACTTGAGGATATATGTGTAGTATGGGAGGGGAGGGCCAAAGGGTGTCATGTGTCCATAGGATGGGGCATTCTCAAAAAATTTGGGAATGTCCCCCACCCAGATGAGTATCTTAGATTTAGCAGAAAAACACAATATGATGCCCCTGACAAGATCTCTTAACTTGCAGATTAATATGGACAGAGACAGAAGGAAATCGGAAGGTAACATAACAGGAAGTGCAGTCATAACCTTCTGTGAGTCATTCACTAAGTTCTACCACTCATCACTTTCATTATGAATAGCAATGACAAGCTGCCATGACTACCCACTGACTTTATCAGCTCCCAACAGTGGATAGCAGTTCACCCAAATTTCCAGACAACGTTACAGAATGGTTAGCCCATTAAAACATCATTCTTCAACACAAGCACACCAAAACCATGCATCCCTCACAAGTAGCATTTAACCCAACTGATCTACAGGCTCTAGCTCCTGAATGAGCCACTAGTGTGACATGAACCCTGCCTTGCCAAAGAGAATGCATTTATGTGCAAGTTAAGAGGGCAATATATTCATTGTCAATTTCAAAAGTTACAATCATAACATCCAAATTCACAAGTTCAAATTGGTTTGAGGAGCTGCAGTCCAGAAAGAAATGTCAATTGAGCTTTGATACCTAGATGGCGCATGTCAAAGAACACATGTTGTGGACAGCTCTTTCAAGAATAGATTCAGTCAATGACATAAAGAAGAAGAAAAGATCCATTTATCTAAGGACTTCCGAGCTCAGTATAATGATCTTCGTATGAGAGCAATCATTAGCTTACAAAGGGTTTTCATATCCAAAGCTAAAGGTTGAACAAATTGAGCCTCCACCCTTGTTTGGATGACAAGTGGAATATGCCTGGTTTTTAACTTATGTGGCTGAATTAGGCAACATAGTGGTTAAATATGGGTCTTCTGCATACTGTGAGTATGGGGTCATGTCAAGTGCTGCCTTTGCAATCCGACCATCTTCATGAATTCTCTCCACCAGTGCTTCCAGAGACACAAAATTTGCCTGCAAAAAACTGTACCTTGTTAAATAGTTGCAAATTCCAACTTCGTCTAGGGAAATGGATGATGCACCTTGGCAAATTCTCCTAGTAGCAAGAGGGGTGTGGAGTTTGGTAGACTAGTCTGTTTCTCTGGGCAATGATTGGGACCCCTACCTCAGGGCGGATGTAACCAACCACAACAAGCCGCAGCTCCACTCCATAGAAATTTTCTGCAAAATCATGCAATAGCCAAGGCTCCTGCAGTCCCAAGACACCAATAGCCAGCTCCCTTAAAAGAAATCTATTGCTGGATTGAACTCTGCATGGTGGGCAATTGCTTAAAGCCTTCATACACATAGCAAGAATCAGACACATGGTGGTGATGAATTGGTGAAGAAACTTCAAGACTCACCACTGTCTTTTCAGCATTATTAAAATATGGACTCCATCCAATATTCATCACCATCTTGTACACCCCATGATTGGCAAGTCCTGCCCACCCTATGTAGACCCCACACACATTCTCTGCTAGTTGCTTTGAGAGAGCAGTGGTTGCAAGATTAGCTGCAGATGTGAAGGCAACAGGATTAATATGCTTACGTACTGGAAAAAGAGCAAAACATTATGAGAACTACAACTGAAGTATGAAACCCTAAACCTTAAACCTTAGACAATGTGACACAGACCTTCAGGCAGATCAAGGAGGCAGACTCCACCACCATGGAACAGAAGCAGAATTGTGTTATACAGCTACTTACATTTCACATACCAGTGGGGATTCCGAGCAGCTTGGAGCCACGACCAAAGCCCATAACAACAGGTCCACCCATATACAAGGGTCCCATGGGCAGCACACCGCCAATCCCTGTACCATCCTCATATCTCAAACAGTTTATATTTTGGAGCAAAAATGTTTAGTTTCATGTTTGCAGTGTCAAACCTTCAAAAACGTTTCTCAGCAATTTGAGGGAGAAGGGACAATGTAAGGAAGGGTCGCTGGCAATAAAGGGTTGCTTACGATCTTCAAAGGGAGGCAAACCCCAGGTTTCCGGCTCCAGATCAAGGAGTGAATTCAATACAACATCAGCATCAGAGTAGAGAGAGTGAAACTCTTTTGTTGGTAGTGAGGGCACAGCCAATACTGTCATTCCTGCAGCCTTGCCTGCCTTCACACCAGCCCTATGCAACAGTTCAGACACATTGTTAGCTGACCTGAAAATTGAAAACACCACTCACCAATTGTCCACATAAGACCCACTTTCTTTTTTTCTTTTTTCTGATATTCCTATAACTGCCAGGACAACAGAAAAGCATTGCAGCAAAGTGTGTGCATTTAACATACAAGTCAGGTGTAACAGGAGCCTGTGACATAGAACAAAATGACTGTAGGATAAGCTTACGGAGCATCTTCAATGACAAGGCATGTGGCTGGGTCTGCATTCAACCGCTTTGCAGCTTCCAGAAATCTGTCAAGTGGCCCACAAGCTTCATCAGCAAAGTACTGGCAAACTTAATGCTATTCAACCTTGCAAAGCAAATGATGAAAATCAGAACCCACAGTCAAGATGCTGAGACATCTCAGTAATGATGCTAAGATGATTTGGGAGCTCACAACAAGGGTAGAAACCTCACATGTCAGGAGCAGGCTTTCCATTTATGACCTCATCCCCTGCCACCACCACTGTAAATGCTTCTGTCCAACCTGAACAACAACACACCCATATTGCCAAATACCTCAGTCAGTGTGTCCCTTGTCTTTGGGTCCATTCTTTCATACACCACGAATGCTGCTGAAAGCCATTGTCATGTACAATTCAAGAGAACAATATTTTGGAATTGATGTTACCTTCTCATCAAATGATAACTTGTGAATATTCAATCACATTTCCTCCAACATCCATGAAGAAACTTGGTGCATTGCCAGAAAACAAAAAAAAATGAAATTGGCATACATGAATACATACATACCTGCTTGGTAAGAGAGCTTAGCTTTGATATTTTTGGCAGGTGAACTTGAAGCTAATGCAAATGGGACACCATGACTGTGTAGGTGTGTCACAAGCCGATTGGCACCTGGTAAAGCTCGTGCTTGAGCCCACCTAATAAAACCCCAATTCCACCATCCATCAATGTTTCTACAACAAGAAGCCAAGGTCTGATGATGATGGCCTCTTCCTCATCCTCCTCCTCCTCGAGGTTGGTTAGTCAGTCAGTCATCCATCATCAAATTGATAAGCTCCTCTCTCGCAGTGCAGCAGCCAGCCAGCAGTATTCATTCCAACAAGTAATACCTACTGGGAAAAACCCTATTGAACAAGACAAAAAAGAAAGGGGTTTTGTGGAAGGAGTGCCAAAAAAAGTTCAGAGTAGAAGAAGAAGAAGCTGGGATCAGAAGAATTGGCATGCCTGTTCTTCATAAAATCTAAAATCTGGGAGTAAAGCTCCTGTGGAGTGCAAGGCAAGTCGTAATCCTGGATCAAGCTAGCAGCCGACTCCAGAGGCCGTTTACCCAAGCGCTTGTGAGCTCCCTCGCCATTCCATTTCTTCCCATACCCGGACACGATCAGCTCCAAAGCTTCCTCCACTAACGTCTCTGATAAAATAAAAATAAAAATCAGATCCTCCGATGATGATGATAATGTTTTCAACAGCAGACAGACCCATCTAAGAAAAAAAAAGGTCTGGTGGTTGGGTACGCTTCCTCCGTTTGCGGCTTTGCAAAAACAGAAGAAAAACAGAGTACCTACCTGTGTCTATGAGAGTGCCATCAAGATCCAGGATGACATGATAGATCTTGAGCTGTTGTGGAGGAGGAAGAGGCGAAGAGGGCACAGCAGTTGTTACTGCATGGGCATCATCATTGGAGTCCATCATCATGGTCGCCACAGCCAGCAAGCTACGTTGCTTCCTTCTGCTGCTGCTTTGTCGTTGTGGTCTTGCCGCCGCCCCCCAGCCCTTGGAGAATATGCTTCACAAATGCTCCCTGGATCAAGCGCTATAAGAAGAAGCCACCGGCTGGCGACACATGTTCTTCCGGCCCCACAGTATGCCAGTTTCTGCTTCTCTGCTGCCGGTATGGGCTTTTGCTTTGCTTTCCTTTCCAACCCACTTTTTCCTCGTGTTTTTGTTGCTGCTGCTTCACATGAGCCCTTTCTCAAAGCTTTGAGATACCCTGCCATTTTCTTGCAGTTGGTCCCTGATGTGCATTGACAAAGCTATGATCGATAAAGGCCAGCAATGTCTTCCCTTTTCATGCCCTGAATTTGTGCGAGGATTGGTGGATTTTGATGAAGATTTAGCTAGTGTTCTGAAGCTGGCAAGCAACTGTATTACTTTGAAACACAGGATTTGTGGTTGCACTTTGCACCCATGGGACATGGACACTTTGCACATGGACTTTCCTCTTTGCAACAACAGTCCAAGCCTCTCTGCAAGCCTATCTTATACTTAGGTTATTCCCACTGTATCTTTCAAATGCCCCTCCCACTGTCGTGCACAGATGGGCAAGAATTCAGAATCACCCATCAAGGTGTGCCAGAATTTGCTTGATTCATCATTCCAATTTGTGGGGGAAGGAAATGAATTTCATTTCAATCCTGAAAATATGATCATGACCCATCAGCTCAATTTTGAGTGTCCTACATGCTCAGACATGTCTATGGATATAGTTCCAAGGAATATGTAGATTGTATTGGATCAGACTTCTCTCACTGCATATGACAAACTGTGAGAAACAACGTTCATAAATGTCAGGTTGAGAGCTCTGAGAGCAGAGAAGTTGTGTTCTTTGCAGAATTCATTTCACAAGAGACAAGAAGCAAGGAGCAGCTGCAGTCCTTGGACATATATAGCCCCAGTCATGAAGAGGTAAGTTTTTGCATGTTAAACCTGTGTGAGTCTCTCTGTGCTGGAGGAAGATGTTAGTTCCTTGCTCTCCATGATGGAAGGTGGAACAACTTGAGGTGCTTGCACCATGAGGCAGCTGCCTTTGATGAGATTTGAGCACATGATTTTGTCATTGCAGATAACACATCAGGTGCACCTTTGCTAAGGTTAATTAGCGGATTATTGCAAACTAATTTACAACCCACACTCAGGAGCTGATGAAGTCTGCAGGGAATAATGGCAGATACTCATTGCCATTCATGATGAAGGTGATGGTCTGAACCTTTGTGACTGACGTTCACAAGATTCTTACTGCACTCATACTTCGTCATGTTTGTTTGGTTTGGCTGTAACTCACACAGTGGTTACCTTCAAAGTGTTCTTCACTTCAGATGGCATATCTGTGCCTCTAAGCCCTTGCTTCTTGTCTTCCTCATGTGCTTCACAATTGCACTTTCAGGTTGTGGTTCTTGTGCAGTATCAGATCTTTTGGTTTCTTGTTGGTGATGATGACTCAAAGTGCACAGGTGAGTTACCAACTCTCTCCTTACATAACATCACATAAAATTTGTCTGTTTTAATTCATTGTAACATAAAACCATAGTCTGAGGAGACAAGAGCTGTTAGAATACAGCAAAAGCTGTTCAATGCATGACTCTTAAAGGATCAACATGAAGGGTAGTTCTCCATGACGAAAATTGCTAACAGATGTTCACTATGGTTTTCAATTTTGATCCAAAAATTGGAATAAAACATGCATCCAGTCCTCTGGTTTGATCAGAGGAAGGTATACAACGACTTAAAATTTTATTGAATTCATTTTCCTTGTGTTCACATGGCAAATAGTAGAATGTAATCAGGGCCTGCATCATGCACCCTGAGCTCTAAACCCTAAGAGGGTTTAGGGGTTACAGGGAATACCAATTCCTTATTGGGTTTTTCCCATAATCCCATTACAAGCTCCTGTAAATAATGATGATGAAATACTCATAGCAAGAGGTATGTCTTTCAAGCTCCACACCAGCCACTGCTCAGTGGTTAGCTGAGAAAAGCCTCAACCCCAAAAAAGTTGTGAAGCATGGCTTCAAACATGGCACTCTCTGGATGGGTGCTCCATCTAAGTTTGTATCTTGTCACACAAGATGATCATATTTAATGACCCTTATTTGGGTCCTAAGAATAGCAAAAAGCAAACTAAGGATTATGACAAATTAAGTACTAACAGTCTTTGGGTTTTTGGTTGTTTTGTGCTTCTCTGCAGGTTGCCACAATCCTCATCCCTGGCACGGTTGTGAACTTCTGGTCACTGTTCTGTAGTCCCTCTCAAGCTTGTACAATACTATGTAAAGAATTTGTGATGACATTTGCAGATACTACTTACTCTGGTCCCTATTAATAGCAATAGTTGGAGGGAATCATTCACCAACAGAAAGGAACTCTGTGTCATCAACCTTTGAAAATCCAGAGCAGGTAGCAAGGATGGATTGAGAGGACTCTTCCCGAAATCAATGGTAAGCTCTACTCCTTGTGATAGGGTTTATGAATGTGTTTTTGTGGATTAGTAGAACTCCCACCAGAGTAATAAACAGGAGTAGCACCTGAAACTCTCATGATTACTAGAAACATGATCAAAACATGTGATACCATTTTTTTGTAGCCTTTGTCAAGACATTTCCAATGCCATGTGAATCGATTCAATTGAAGCTTATTTGCTTCTTCAAATTGTACTCTGAATGTACATGACAATTTGGAACTTGGAACAAAACACACTATATTGTTTCATAGTTTTTGAATACATCCTTGAAGCAATTAAACAACAAGGAAACAACTCATTAAGCAACTAACACATCAAAATGTTTGAAAGAATAGAACTAATCAAATGAATGAAATGGTTCGTGATCTTCCAAGGACCCAAACGTTGTGGTTTGCCTATCTTGCAAAAAAGATCTTCAACAAAAAAAAAGTTTTTCACATTGGTCAAATTAGAATCAATGTCAACTAGAGCTTTACAAAACCTGTTTCGAACTCCAGAAAAACGATAGAGGCAAATGTTCAAGGATTTTAAACCCTAGTTCGCAAACCAATTTAAGATGCCCATCACGAAACACTAACCCCGATACTTGGAGACCCAAATATATTTTTCTCATTTCTTGTCTTTTTAGAAAGATCTTCATGACTATGGGTTTACCAAGTGGGAGGTGCACAATATCTCTTTGCAACTCTAGAAGCAATAGAGGAATGTTCCAAAAAAATTGAAGCTTTCGCATACACAAAATGTTCAGTCATCAGCCTATCTAGGCTACCCTACTATGCAGGGCTCACATTTTGCGGTCACTAATGTGTCTGGGCACATTGTATTGAAAGAATATATAAACTCATCATCACTCTAGTCCCTCACATTTTGATGAACAAACGAAATGTGAGGAGCCACATAAAAAGAGCTCGTCCCTCTAGTCCTCACATTGTGAACACAAGGAATGTGTGCATTATGGGACGTATGTGTGGGACATTTGGCATCTTGGTGTGGGTATGGTGTGAGGATCTTCTTATGAGGCTGGCACTACTATAAAATGTGGGTGCAGTTCATTAGTCTCTATTCAACAAATCAATGAATTCATTGCATACCAACTAGATCTTATTCATTGCAATCAATCAATTCACGAAAAATCTAGTGAAATCGCTTGGCATATAGGAACACCTTTTGTTGCAATGAGGAGAGCATCAAATTGAGAGCTTAATTAAATTATTTTTTAATTGCACTTATATTTTCTAAAGGCTCCGTGGTGATACATGGCACAAATTGAGAATCCAGTTTGGGTTTTATGCCAGGTCCTTTGCCAAAAGATTTAAAGCACAACAAGTATTTTGGCCCAACATAAGCTCTCTCTCTCTCTCGCCTAGCATGAAAATTTATGTTAAGCCAGAGTGAACCAACACCCATCACCACACCTCGACGGATGGATGGATGGCAACTGGATGGGAAACACTAGCTAGTTCCAAATGGTGGACCTGGTGTTGATCAAAATAAAACCATGATATTTATTTTTTTTATTTTTTTATTAATTATTTAGATGGATCTTTGAATGAAATCTATGTATGATGTTTCTTCAGTCATCCACCTTTCCTTTTAAAGAAATGAGTGAACATCCCATGGCAAGTATAGATGGTGTGGCCAAGACACCGACAACAACATACATACAAATAGTCCTTTGCCAATGTAAAATGGAGTCATGTGCATTATGTACACCAATCAAGGACGATTTGGGGTTGTTATACCTGGAAAGGTTATTGTGGGTACACAACAAATTTGGTGGAATGATCGCCATCCAAGTACATTGTTTTTCACTTGCATTGCACATGGATGGGTATAAAGAACACGGGTGTCAAGTACATGTTGAAGAAGCCACATCCCCAAACTAAGCTCGGGTCCTTTTGCTTACATTGAAAAGAAAATGGCATTCGCATACCTTAATGCAGAAATGTTAAGTTGATCTCCTTCAAATTCGTTACATATTTATTGGCCTTGCCTACCAAGGCAATGAATGATATTGTAATATATGCCACAATAAACATCACATATTGTACATTGTAATGGACGAATCCACAAAGTTTACTTCATTCACCCGTGTCACCGCAAACTACAAGTGGCTTTTCGTATGAGAACAACCACATTCTCTTGTAGTGACTGCAACAGATGTGATGATGTTTCTGATTCATTGCAATTGGGCAAAGCATATCTATATGCCTGATCTCTCTCGCCCATCTTCTCAAAATCGTTAGCTGCTGGAGTTGCCTTGCTGTTGTTGTCGTTGCTGTAAGGTGGAAATGCTGAATGAGCTCTTCCACCTTCTTAAAAAATGATTCATGAGGTTGGTAGTTGTTATTTAGGAGTTGTTGCAAGTTGCCAAGAGATTACAATGGAGAGGACCAATCTTCTCAGATTGAAAGGTATTATGATGAGTTGGTTAGTACATATATATATATATCCTTCCATCTCTAATTCTTCCCCTTCCTTTCAGCACAGCCGTGGTTGGCTCTCTACTTATTCAAAAAAAAAAGTCTGTAGTAGTGAAATTCATGATTCTTGTTTGTCTTCTTGCAACTAAGTTGGAATTTGTATCATTCATTCTTCACAATGGCACTATACTACACCATTGGTACCTGAGATTCTTTTGGTCTTCTGCATGATTTTTGCATCCTTTTATGTGGGTGGTGCTGGTGCACGTGAAGAGAGAGAGAAACCCAAGCAAACAAAACAAAACCCAAGAAAGGATCCTTCCCACATATGAAAATATTGGTGGAGTATATATATATTACGGAGCTTTATAAGAACTAGAGGGTTAGAAACACTCATTCCCATATCCGAAAAATTTGGTGGAATATATATACCTATTATGGAGCTTTGCAAAAACTAGAGCATTAGAAACACTACCATCAATGTTCCATAACCATATTACATGTGAGGGAAAAGATGCGAGACTTAATGAAATGACTTTACATGTGCAAAATGCTTTTGGATGGAATGCTTGGAGTGGACTGATTGAGAGACCCAATCAAGTGCTATGAATCAAAGCACATAACCCTATCATGAGTGGAGAAAGCCAATCTAGATGTAGAATATTATTCATTCAATGGTCTTTTTTTTTTGGTGGGTTCAGAGTTGTTGTGCCCATAGTTTCTAACACACTTTTTTTATTGTGTCCTTGTCCTAAAGCTAACCAAGGTGGTTAGCTATGTATTAACGATTCACACACTGCCACTATGGATGATTGATCACAATATTGAAAATAAAAAGCATATACTCATGTATGGATGTATGTGACTAGAGAGTTACAAAAGAGAACCCATTTCTTGTAGTTTTTGGAATAGGCTTCAAACTTTGAGATATGGTAATTTTGGATTTGTCGTTGTTTTCACACAAGCACCTACTTTGGTTTTTGGACATGTCCCTCCAAAAAAAATCCCAAGTTTGGGTGATGTGCCTTTTGGAAAACTTTTTGGTTTTGGAATGTGTAAAAACATATTGATACTAGTTTGCAAAACATTAGACATTTGATCAAAATGCATAACAATTGGTACACAAATTACTTGAAATCTATGGTGCTTTTTTTGGTCTCAATGAGAAAATCAAGTCACAAAAATATAAACTCGTATTATTGAGGTCTTCACATATAGTGCATGTTCTTAGAAACAATGATCATAAAAACATGTGTGATAATTAGTCAAATGTAAATAAATACAACATTGGGAAATTTTGTAAATACCCAACAACAAGAATGGAGAACAAAATAGTTCATATAAAAACTTACATAATTCAAAATTATTAGGAAATTTTCTAATTCAAAATCTAAGGAATAATCAACATAATGTTACACTCAAACTCACCAACTGTGCACATACAACTTCACATTTGAAAACTCAGTTTGATTGTTTATTAATGGTACTAAATAGATATGGTTGGTGCCTTCCTCTTTTCCTTTCCATGTCTCTAGCTATAACCTAACTAGTCATTTATGGATGATGGAAATTAATTTGAATTTTTGAGCATGTTGTTTTGTTTTTTTTTGGGGGTCCCTAGAGATTTCCTAAATCTAAATGATGGGTTTAAAGATGTGTTCCATTTGAGCCTTTAAAAAAAACCCTTTGTGTAAAAACAACCCAGTTTTACCACCTAGTATAGGTACTAGAGTTAGCATGAGTGGTGCTCATTTGGTTAGATGGAGGGGGATGGAGAGTTGGTATGTTATTACTTATCTATTGAATCCTTTAAAAGGCAATGATTTGTGATGCAAAAACATAAATAAATAACATATTTAACAAGGCTTTGAAACCATGAGCTCAAGGTGATATGGTAGAGGAGAGTTATGAACAAAAAGACACAAAGGTGTGTAACATGGATTTGTCTATTGCTCTTTACTAGGCCAATCACATATCCCCCCAAACCCCATCAAGACAAGGAAATGGAAATTTGGTTTTTCTAGTTCAATGCTTGCTTGTCTACATTGCATTTCAGACCTCCCTGAAATAGGTACCTACTTTGCAACCTTTTACTTACCAAATAGGCTAGGTACTAGGTACTAGGATACTAGGTAAAGCCCATAAAAGCCCCATGGGTGTGAGCCATTGGCCAAATGTAGGGCCAAACTCCACTACTACCTCCTTGTAGATCCCTTATTTTGGGAATACACCACCCCCCCTCCCCCGATTTTATCTCACTCTATGTTCTATTTAACATAGTAGATGTTCAATTAAGACTTGGAGATTTTCTTTTAATCTTATAATGGTGTAATATTTATAGGGTTTACACACCCTATAAATAGTAGGGTTTTAGCCATTGTTTGTCTAGTTCTTTGGGTTTTAAAAGGACCTTCTTTGTTAACCAACTTCAAGTTATGGTTTGGGCTAAATTTGGTGTTTTGGTGGGAACCTTAAGTGTAGTTTTGAGGCAATGTCTTCAAATTATGAAACCTTTAGGTTTGAATTTTTTTTTTTCTAATTTTTTTTCAAATGAATTTCAAGCCCATTCCAGGTCAGGTCCACCTACTTCTTAGGCTCAAGCCCAACATCCTAAATGTTGTCAAGAATTTTTGTACATACAATTAACTCAAAAGTCACCAAGTGACAAAATGGAGAATATCTTATTAAATGTGACTTCTTAAAACATCTTTATTCATTACCTATGTTAAAGAAAAATTCCAAAACAAGTGTTTAAATCTAGTTCAAGTTCTTGCAAGAGACAAGTTGTGCAATCCAGTTGCAGCAAAAGTGTCATGACCCATATCATAGTCCAGTTTAAAATCATCAAAACCCTACTAAACTTTATTGGCCTTTTGCGTACCAAGGCAAGGATATTGTGTTAAGATTCATCATAGAGTATAGTTGCTTAAGGGATTTTTATAGGCCCCTAGGTAATAATAATAATAATAATAATAGGTCTATTTATTTTTATATGAGGACTTTTGAAAGATGATATTTTGGCTTTTGTTGAAACTTGAGATTAGTTATAATAGAGTTATAATAATATCTTGAACGATTTTGGGTTTCTTTTTCGAGAGGATTTTTATGAAAAAAATTAGGTGTATTTTTGCATGGTGAAATATTTGAGTTTCCATAATTCTTCTTCTTTCGCCTTAAGATACTTTTTGGTGTAAATGGCAAGGGCACATTGTGACACACCCCTTGTTAATAAACACACCCCTTGGTATTAGAAAAAGGGGTGAATTTAAAGGAGGTCAAGTTAGCACAAACTAGATATCAAAAATCTCTCCATCTCAACAATCGACCACCTCTAATAGGTCGGCAATGACGATTGGGGGTGTGTTCCGTGGTGGGGGAAGTCAAGAACTAGCTAATGAAGTAACTAGGCCTATCCTTTTCATCCGACTTAAGATGGAAGATGCTTGCATCCTTTGCAACGTAACAAAAATTACTAATAGCAAGCTTACCTCGACCAATGATTATTATGGATGAATGAATCACACCTCACCCTAAATTTTGCTACATAATTTTTTGCCATATATATAATTATGTGAAGCCTTGGACATGGAAACCCCTCTTCTTGAGCATAAGTTGAAAACCCTAGAAGAATAAGTAAATTTCAGTGGGAAGTGAAACAAGTTGGTCAGCACGGTTTGAATATTCATTCCATGACTCTTAAAGCTTAGAAAAAATACCTCACCTTAAAAGTGATGGAAAGTTTAAATTGCCGTGTTTAACCCACTTGTGATTGGTTTTATTATATGGTGTTAACAATTCAACATTGGACTTTGAATTTACATTGGGTGCTTGATCCATAATGGTTCCAACAAAAACTCAAGTATGAACACCAAATAATCATTTGCAAAGATGGTCTTGATCCATAATGGTTCCAACAAAAACTCAAGTATGAACATCAAATAATCATTTGCAAAGATGGTCATGAGTGGTAAAGACCCAAATGCGGTATATAAAAAATCACCCCAAGACATAATAACCATTGTTTAATTTTCATTGGTATAATCGGTTGCTTAAGTGGGTCTTGAAATTTTTGAATGAACTTATACAATAATATTCTTAACATGTTATGAAATAATTTGATAAACAATTGAAATGAATTGATTGAAAATGGAATATTTCAAAGCATTTTTACAACCAATGTTTTTTTACTAATTAAGACTCAACAATGTAACCAATGCTGAAAAAAACTTGAAGTGATTTTTAAATGAAAATTTTAGAGAATTATATATATAATGCAACATCATTTTAAGTCACAAATTTTATTATTATTTTGTAAACCATAATTTTAAAGATAGTTTACAAAATGTTTTATTTAAAAGATTCATCAAAGACTTATTCCTTGGTTGAAATTGGTCTTTAGTTTATGTTTGCACCCACTATCCACAAGGTTATTGGGTTGTTGAAGGACATGGACGGGCTTCAATACATATTTGTCAATTAATTAATTAATTAATTCTGGAAATTCCATGTCAAAAAAATGTTATTATTGAATATTTTAAAAGATTCTCTATTTTCAAAAGAAAAAGTTGCTTTGAAAATCTCAACATTTCTACAACTACTATAATTAATTCCAAAATTACCAATGTGTATTATAATATGACAATTGTGTTTATAAAATGTGGACATCTACTACTTTGGTGAGAATGTAATATTCTTCTCAAGTCATGGGTGTGCTCATCATGTCCAAAAACATGATGATGACCCATGTGGGTGACTCTAGTCCCCAATGGTCAACTTCCTTCCTTCCTTCCACTTAATCATAATGAATGAATTCAAGTTTTTGGTTTTGACATGGGTTAAGGGTGGAGTTATCCAAGATAAAAAAAACATTGGGAGCACATGGGATGACATGAGGAGGAATGTTTGACACAAAGAATGTTAACATGAATCTTTATTTTAAAACTTAGCAAGTGGTGAAAAATAAATCGTGAAAAATCCCATTCAAATCAATAGAAACCAATTGAATCCAAATTTTAGAAATAAGAAAACATGTTTGAAAAGGTCTCACAACTCACAACGTTATAAGTGATTGATGCCAATGATATATATACAACAATTTAAACAAAAAGATACGTTAATTGGAAACCCATGAACCTCAAATGGTTTACAATATACAAATGGTAAATGCACTTTCCAAATCATATGCATTCAATCAAACATAATAGATGGATACATGGTCGATGATGAGTTGAGATTATGCAATTTTTCTTATTATGGAAATCCACACACATGAAGGTATATGGCATGTACCAAAGAAACAGGACACAATTAGTTTGTCAAATAATCACCATTGCCTTGTAGTTCACTTTGTAGGGCCACTTCGGTTTCATATTGTTTCAAACTACGGTGGAGAAGTTATTGTATATTAAACAAAAATTTCATTGAAAATTCATTTAAATCAAAACTAAATATTATAAAGGAATTTGGGCATGCTCTTGGTATTGTTGGAAAGCCCTCAAAGAGTATAGGATTTTATGAAGACGATTCGTAAATTTTTTAGACCTAAGGTGTAACAAATATTGAATTTTTAGGTTTTTTTTTTAAATTTTCAATTTCAATTAAATTACCACAAATGGATTTTGGAAGGGAACATTGGGCACATTATTTTTCATGGTCACATGTGCCATTTGCATAGCAAAAATTTCTTTTGAAAATGTGCATTGGATGACCAAAGCTCATCAATGGCAATGGATCATAATTGAGTGGAGGACTGGTCTTTTTGGCCTTCTACTACTACTTGGAAGTTGGAAGTTGGGTAGTACCTAACTCTAATGATGAATTTCTTTTGAAAGTGTAAATTTGCCAACTAGCTAGCTCTAGTTCTTGTTGTAGGGTTGCATTTGTCATACGCCTAAATGGCATGCCTCCTTGTGCATCCCGGGGGGCGTAATGGCTAGTAGTTCTTGTTGTCGGGTTGCATTTGTCACACGCCTAAATGCACGCCTCCCTTGTGTGTCCAAGGAGCGTGATATGGCTACTAGTTCTTGTTGTCGGGTTGCATAAGTTTTTGTAGCACCTAAATCTCTTGCCTCCCCTTGTGTTGAGCTTGATGGGTTTGCTCGGGTTCTTGTTCATTGCCCCTTTGGCCATTGTCTCCCCCCCTTTCCTTTGTCCCCTTGAACACACATTGAGCAACCTTGCATTTTAATTGAAATACCACACATGTCATCACTACAAAAAATAAACTAATTAATTTAACTTATTGAAACACCACACATCTCATAATTGCAAAAATAATTAATTAATTAATTTTAAAATTTTAAAATTGTGAGGAAAACAAAAAAGAGAGTGAACTTAGGTGGAATTCATCATTAAGAAGTAGACTCTTTTTTTTTCCTTGACAACACAAAACAGACTTCAATTGTGTGAGAAGAAGACTCATAACAAAAACTCAACTCAATATGTTTTGAATATTAAGCTATTCAGACCGTGCAAAACATGTGACCATGTTATGTTACCTTTACTGCAATTGTGCCAGGGTTGAAGTCACTCTTTTGGGAACCTTTTAAAGGCTCATTCATAATAATAACTCTTCTTCTTCTTCTTCTTCTTCTTTTTTCAACTCCTCTAGCACACTTGAGCAACAACTACTCTACTACTTGCTCATGAGTACTACGTATACAACTATATCCAAATCATTCATACCCACACGCACAAGGAAGGTGATTCAATCATGAAATTATGCTCCAAAAGAAAAAAAAAAAGACCAAAAATTGGATTCCATTCGAATAAGAGAAAGGATTTAATCATGAAAGGGGCTCAATGTAAACAAACAAGAGGCTACTATATAGGTAGGTAGGTAGGTAAGTATATAGGTAGGTAGATAGGTAGGGTACATAACTTTAGGTGCCACTCAATTCATGACCCCCTACCTCACTAATATATGAACCTCGTTTAACCCATGGTTAGACAAAGCGTGGGCGCGGGGAGTGGAGGGGGGGGAATAGTCTTGGTCCAATGGCATGGGTATGTACCCACTTGATTAATGGGTACAAAGTAATCTAAGAATCATGATTATTTTCAGGAAGTGCCAAGTTTCATGTTTCAAACAAGCATTGGACACATTTGAATCCGGGTGAAAACACTACTCAAAAACGCCCTAATTTAGTGAATAGTTTTATAAAAGGGAATCAAAAGTAATATGAATATTTTTTCATATTTTTTAATATTTAAACCATAAATTGAAATAATAATTTTGTACATGATGACAAAATTTTAAAATAACATTGACTGCTAATTTGCAAAACCAAATATTGGGTACACTTGTTATGGCTCCTATTCATGTGATTGCACTCTTGTGTAAACTTAACATACGCCCTAATTTAGTGACTAGTTTTATAAAAGGGAATCAAAAGTAATATGAATATTTTTTTCATAGTTTTTTATATTTAAACCATAAATTGAAATAATAATTTTATACATGATGACAAAATTTTAAAATAACATTGACCGCTAATTTGCAAAACCAAATATTGGGTACACTTGTTATGGCTCCTATTCATGTGATTGCACTCATGTGTAAACTTAACATATATCCTTTTAGATTAATGTAGCATATATGTGATGAATAAAAAGATTATGGATGAATGAAATAATAATTTTTCATCCAACAAGGCTTGTTTCTTCTCATATACAATTTGGAGCCAACAATTTCATGTGAAGGATTTGTTGAACTAATTTGTTGATCTAATTTGTGAGTGGTGTTTGCTTACTTTTACAAATGATGGTTTGTTAACATTTGACTTTTTGAGAAATTAAAATGGCAAAACATGTTGTTAATGCAAGGGATTTAGTACCTTTTATGTTTGCTTATCAAGCTTAAAATAAGAATAACCTCATTTGATGATCACATTCTTTTATCAATTGCATTTGTGTTATTTAATATTCAATATTTGTTGAGTGGGCAAAAGTTTTCACCCCATCATTTTGAAATTATTTTGATCATAGATGAACAACTTCAATTTGATATACTAACTTTGTTTTCATAATTTTGAAATAATGTTACCATTGCATTTTATTTTTGGAGTTACATTAGTGGGTTGGTGCAAGCATTTTTAACATAGTTGTTATAATATAGGTACTGAACAACATTGTGATGGTTTGAGGGATTTCAATTTGTAGCATTGTTATCCTTGTCCACAAAATTTGTTAATCGGGTTGTTAGATTTTTATTTTTTTGTTTTTTTAATTATCTAGGAAGCATAATTTTTTATTCAACTTTTCATGTCAACCTTATTGAACATGTGATTTCTTCTTTCCTCTATCTAAGGTGCTTGTTTTAGGTCATATATGTTTCATCGAGCTTGTTCATTGTGTAATAAATTATCGCTTCTTATGTCTATGATGTTAGTGTCATCATATTAGGACAAAACAAAGGTGACAAGTCGCAAAGTCCATAATTTAAGAAAATAAAAAGGATTTGTAACTTGTTTGACATTGAATAGGGTATAATGGATGGTCATGTGCCATTGGGAAGGTTTGTAATAAACTAGTTGAAACATCTTTATTGTATTTTATCCTTTATTGATTTCAAAATAATAAGCTCCAAATTGGTTGTAAACTCATTGTCAATAAACATTGACTTTTTAAACACTCTTCCTTCATGCAAAAAAATAGTGAAAACCAAAAATTTAAAATATGGATACATATTCTTAATTTATCCATTACGACAAGTTTTTTATGTACAATTTTAAAAGTTCGTTTTCAATTTCATATTATAATTTTTATCATTAGTTTTTAATATTGTTTTTAATCATCAAATTCATTGTTTATATGGATTCCCTTCTAGCATGTATATATATTAGTTGCAATAAGCTACAATTATATTTTATTATCATTATTATTATTATTTTAAAATTTACTCCATGAAATCAAAAATGTTCACTTAATGTGTTTTTAGTTTTTACTCCTCAATTTTAGTTTATGTTTTTCTACCAAGCTGGTTCATTATTGGTTTGGTTATTTCCTTTGTTCCATATGTTGATTATGTTTTCATCATTATCATCTATTTCTTTTGTTTCCTCTATTTGAGGTATTGATTATAGTTTATATTTCTTATCAAACTTGTTCATGCATTTGATCTTTTGTGTCCTTTGTATAAGCTATTGATTGTAGTTATTATTTTTGTTTCAACTTGTTTGTTGTCTTGTTTTCTTATTTCTTCAGTCTAGGGCATTGATTTTAGTTCATTTTTCATGTTAAGCTTGTTTGCTATCACTTTATTGACACAACATGCTTCTCATAACATCTATTACAATTTTCATGTGATGAATTAATATGAAATTGTTTTGTTAAGATGAAGCAATATGCACCTTCAATTTTGTTGAAAAGAAACTTAGCTCATTTGTCTAGTTGGTATCATATTTTAATGAATTTTGTTGTTTATTCATGTTGTCAACAACACAAGAAATGAATAATTTGTTTTGTTGAGAATAAAACCATTTGCTTATTAATGAATTAAATTATAACATGGCTTGTTGAACTTGAAATTATAGATCAAAAAGCTCCTTTGTCCAAATTTGAATGATAAAACAATGGCCATTAAATTTTTCTAAACTTGCTAAAGCATGTAATAAATATTATTGTTGAATTGTCCATACTTAAAAAGATGAAATGACATTATTTTGATTTAAATGTATTTTAATTTGTAGTTAGAAAAAAACATGGTCATGTTCTAATATATTATGGTTAAAGTATATGGGATGGTTGTTGCTATGGTGGAGATGTCTTTTTATTATATCATATTAATTAGTTTTGTTAAATTTGGTTCATTTCCTTTTGGTACTAATTTTCTCTTGTCTTATTTCTCATGTTGTTATACTTTAAGTTCAACCTTAAAAGGTCAAGTCTAAAAACAAGGTAAGTTGTAATTTTTGAAACGTACATTATTGTAAGGGGCATTAATCCTATTTATGTGTACATATATAATTTTATTGGCATTTTACATGTGATAAATGTTATAGTTGGGTTTTCTTCAAAGAAAATTTCAATCCTTGTTGGGGTACTTCAACTACTTCACAATTTGCCAACTTCATATTTTTTTCCATAAGTTTTTCTTGGGGGCATATAGCCTTTGATAAAAGAAAGACACATTCCAAAATTGTAACACATTATTTTAAATATTCAAATTTTAACATTTAATATGAAATTTTAAGAGAATTTTGAAGGTTCTTAAAGATAATATTGAAATTTTCCTCCTAATTCATCATATGCCCATTAATTAATGTGGAATGGACCCAAGTTCAGAATAAATTGTAATGTTGCAAATGTAACCATTATTTAATTTTACATGTCTTAAAGTTAAATACCAGACTATATTGAAAATTCTTAATGTATTCATATATGTGTGTGTGTGTGAGATTGAAACACTTGAAAAAAATTTCTAATCAATATATAATATTAAAAACATTTTTTTGTAAATGTTTTGGTGTTTTAACTTTTAACCCCATTTTAAATGATTTGAAAAATGACACAATCATGACAATTATTGAAGTGCACTTATACATAATATTAGTTAGTACCAGTTATGCAACTTTAACACATTGAAGATTATATATAATAAACCCCTTTTATAATCACACCCTTGGTGACCACTTTTTTTTTGTGACATTAACGAATTGTGATTTAAATGTGTGTCGTCACAACATTCCATATAAATCCTTACAAGACTATGATTATAAGCAAAAAAAAAAAAAAAAAACCTCACATACCATTCCTTTTATGTTAGAATAAAGGTGTCAATTGTTTAAATTCTTACATGTGTTATTCTAAGTTCTATTATGCATTATTAGACTTAAAAGAAGGTTGTGATTTTTGCCTATTTTAATGTGACAATTTACATTGAGTATGAACTCTTTAACTATTAACTTTTGTATCTTGTCAACTAGATTTTTTTAATTAGTTTTTTTCTGTTTTCTTGGCAAGTTTGCATATGTTTTGAGTGTTTACATTAGAAAGTTGTTATTTTTTTCCTTTTTTTTCAACAAGATTCATTGTTGTTAGTTTGCACAAATTGAACACAAAGCACCACTAACATTGCCAAAGGGAACTATAATTTACAAAACCCTAATATTTGCTTTAAATTTCCCCCATCATAATCACATTTTAAAAAACAAATTACAAACATTTTGTGCTACTAAGGAGTGTGATAGTGACTTGAAACAATGGTGTTTCTAACTAAAACGGATGGTTACCAATAAAATTTGTGACACAAACAAGAATGTGAATAAAATGGACGTGATTATAAAAGGGGCTTACTATGTTTACAAAAGCCACATGCAAAATACCACAAAAATTCACATCATCACCAATAGATAATAACCACAACATATGTTTCAATATACATATTAAACATTTATATATATAAAATATTTCATGTGTTTTTAACTTGGGGCTTCATAATAACCAAACTATATTACTCCACTAAAGAATTATTGTTTTTACTTGAAAAAGATTTTAGCATACATCTCATATGTATGGTTATGAAAAAAAAATTATTATAATCCCTAGCATGGTGACTCATCAAGTTTGCAAAACAAATGATCCTTTGAACATTTGGTTTGTTAATCCAATGTCTTTGTTAACCATTTTGAATAGGTCAAGGTTATCATTAAAGTTTTTATATCATACACATATTAATCCCATCAACATGTCACGTTGGATCAATTAGTCAATATTAGATATACCCATATTGTTTCTATTTTATTTCACCTATTTTGGGATTCTCTTCAAGGTACAAGAACCTACTTATTGCCATGCTTTGCAAGATTGGTGACCAACCCATATCATTGATTGAGATAATTAATCCACTAGAATATTGATTTGAATTTCATACATTCTCGTTTATTGTATTGTGTTTGATTATGTGGTGAGATTCCTCTTTTATGAATGTTTTAGGTTTGGTTTTGGTGATTTTTTAATTCTAGAAAATGGATATCCATACCATGAACTCCAAAAGGGATAACTTTCAACTCAAACTAAGTCAAAAACTTTTCACATTTGATTAGCCAACAAACCTAATTGAAAATTTGCACTAATTGTTATTGGAATTGAGCTTGACATAATTGTGTAACAAAACCAATAAGAGGATATCAAAAAATGAATTGCTTGATTCCAAGGTACCTCTATGTTGGAAGATTCACTCCGTGCCTATGCATAAGGTTGAGTAGTAAATGTATTTGGAAACAATCTTGCATTTGGTTGTGAGGCTAGGAAGGTGATGAAAAGGAAATCATGGTTCTAAAATATATGAACATTATGAAAAGAAACATTAGGGGAGCCATGAGGTTGATCTACCAAAAGGAAGAGAGGAAAGGTGGGAAACATCCTATCACCCTCACAAGGAAAGTGTGAGTAATAAAAACGTGTGAAAAAAATTAAATAAAATAAAAATAAATATTTATATATATAATCCTAAACCCAATGGGCAATACAAATCCATGTCAAGAGTAAAAACATAATACAATATTAGATTTATGCTTTTGCTATTTGAAACACCTAAAATTTGCATCTAATACTTTTAGGTCTCAAAATAACTACCATGAAAGTCTTACTTTACTTCTTGATTTTGATGTTAATGCCCAAGACCTCCATGTAGTAGAGCACCTTCATGTAGTAGGGTAGATAGAGAATGTGGATTTGTTATAAATCTTGTGCGACTACTTCTTCATGGTTGGAACTCATTACAAAAAGAACTTTCTTGTTAAGGTATTGTTTGGAAGAGAGGGAACTTTGCATTGATGGAAGAAGGGATATGAGAGAGATCATGATGAAAAATGGGATGTAATGAAACTTTTGGTGAGTTTTGTTCTTCAACACCCAAGTTTCAAAGGAATTTAGAATTTGGTCTTTTCCAAAACACACACTCCTCCCCTCCTCCCCCCAAACCAACAACAATTTAAGAGCCAAAAAATCCCATTATTTCATACATAATTTGGTCCTATATTGTTGGGCCAATGCAATTTGGGACTTTGTTTGGTCCCACATTACAAGGCACATGGTAAGTTTTAATTTAAGGCCAACCAGGTCAAGTTTTGGGGAGTAGCAAATTTGGAGGCCCAAAAAGGCTTTCAAAACTGGTCTTGTCCCATTATACATTTAAACTCATCAATTAATTGCTTGTGATTGAGGCCATGCCTTTACTCTTTAGTAGGCAAGGACTTGGCATTCACTTGTGTGTCTAATACAACACTTTCATGCATTGCTAGAGCAAGCTTCAAGCTAATTGGGGGTGGGGAGGGAGGAGGGGAGAAATAGCTTGTGTTTCAAGCACATGTACAAAAAGGGTACTTAATCATTTAGAACTAGCTTAAAAGATTGGAACTTAGTACCTAATTTTAAAGAAGAGAAGAGCAAGGCAAATGATTTTGATAATTCCTTTATTTTTTTAATTTAATTTTAATTAATTTCTTTTACGCATGTAAGTTGTTGTATTATTAAATATTAATAATATAATCTGAAGTGCAACTACAGTTAATAAATCCTCAACTTAAATTATTAAAAATAATTTTAAAAAAGAAAAAAAGAAAAAACACTAATGCAAATATCATGGCATGGTTATCTAAACCCTCTGAACTACTGAAGGTTATATGACCTGTAACTGCCTGTCACCAGTGACCTGTAAATGCCTGTCACCAGTGGCATGTAACTGGCAGCTGGGAGGATGACTTTTCTTATTAAACAGCCTCTTCCCATTATTATTATTTTTTTATTATTTTATCATTATTATTATTTATTATTAATAATTAATTTATTATTATTATTATTATTAGGTAAGTTAATAGCTAAAAATAACTATAGACTAGGTAGGTCTCAAATGTAGGTAGATAGGTAGGAAAAGTAGGTAACTACTAAGTAACTAACTAACTAACTAACCAGATATATGGTTTGTAGTTTATACATAGGTAAGGGCTGTTTTTACTACCTACCTACCTACCTACCTACTAACAACCCCACTTGTTGCAGTTGTTAGTAACCAGGTAGCCCAAAAAATTCCTAATTTTAATAGCATTAAATTCTTTTTCCTTAAAACAAATCTGCCCCTTTGTGGTCACTCATGTTTGGTGATTGTTTTTCAACACATTTTGTTTTCAACTTTTTTTTTTCACCAAAAAATCAAATAAAAATTGGGGATTTTTTTTTTTGTGTATTTTAGTGTAAGTTGTCAACTAATTTGGCTGATTTTTAAAAAAGGAAAAAAAAATCGTCAATTTTTTTATATCAAAACTTACAAGTATGGAAGTAGGGGCAGCAGAAACGGGCAGAGAAGGAGGGAAGTGGGGAAAAAAAAAACAACAAAGACGAACACGAGATAGAGAGAGTAGAGAAAGATTCATTCGTTCGTTGGGGGGATGAAACGGTCATTGTCCCGTGGTATCATCATCCATACACTCTTCCATACATTCATCCAACGAAGCAGGTCCGTCAGTCGGAGCGGTTCGGCCGGCCGCTCGCGCGCGCGCTCTCTCTTGTCTCTCTCCCTCTCTCGGCTTGTGACGACGGCTTTGCTTGTTGCCTTGGCTTGTGCTTGCCGCCCTTGGCATCAAAAAGTTTTACAGCAGTCAGTAATGAAGCGATGATCTAGTGTCTAGTGTGTACACAGGTCCTAATGTCGACTGACCCAATGGACCCCACAGCAAGCATACCCCATCATGATGCAGCTGTGTTAATGTTCGTCGCAAATCTCGTCTGTAAAGACGTTCTGGAGGGACCCAGTCGAGGCACCAAGCAACGAGAAAAAAGACACACAGAGAGCGAGAAACCAGAGAAAGAAACAAAGAAAGAAAGAAAACGAGAACCAAAGAAAGAAAGAGAACGAGAGTAGAGTACTTGTGCTCTAGTCTACATGTCTGCAGCTCGCGGACCGCGCCTTAGGCCGTAGAGTCTAGGCTCAGAGGAAATGGCTACTACAGCTATACTGCACGGCGGCAGTACTCGAGGTTTGGTTACTAACGACGACGTTCGTTGGGTACCCAAAGATTAACTCTGCGGGTGTTGTAAGAGATGAGGGAGAGCGGCCGGTGGAAGTAGGCGAGTGTGTCTGCAAAACCAGTTTTATCTCATCCCTTGCCGCTGCAAACCAAGCGCTCTAGTGGTTATGGTACAAGGGATCGAGCTCTTGCTGGTAGATTCGTCTAGTGGCGCTGTTGCCGCCTCTTGTCCCTGATCTTCATGCTGTGTGCTTATAGCTGGCTTGCTTGTTAGCTCTAGTTACTTAGTTGGGTGATGTGCTCATGAGCTGCATGCACTAGTGTCGGGGTTGTTGTGGCTAGCGTTCGTTTGTAGTAAACGCTAGTACGAAGGCTCTACTGCAAGTTTGAGCTTTGGGTGAGGAAGGAAGGAAGGAAGGAAGGGAGAGGAGAGGAGAGGATGGGAGGGGAGAGAGAAGGGAGGGAGATCAAGGCAGCGTTGCTTGGCCTGTTGTAGTTGTAGTACTAGTACTGGCGCCTGACTGACTGACAAACACCGGGCCCCCGGGGAAAGGGATGTGCTCTGTATAGACGAGAAATGAGAGTGCAGGAACATGGATGTGCCGACTCGTGCACCATTTATAGTACTACTGAAGTACTTGTTGTTGCAGGTCGTGTTGAGTATCGACAGTATAAGTAGTAGCCAGAAGAGTTGTAGAAGAAGCGGCAGCGGTGGCATGTTTGGAGCAGAGGAGCTATCCGCGTGGGAGCACCTGGAAGACCGTCTGGGGATGGCTGCGACTATAGTAGCTGGAGCTGTTGGGGGCGGGATGATGATGAGGAGGAGGAGGAGGAACCGCGCCTGGCCCTGATGATTTGGATGCAGCTAGCGCCCTGGAGCTTGATCAGTATGAGCAAGCAGCTAGAACTTGTGTGAGGCCGCCGGGTGCAGCAGGCGGGATTTAGAAGTCGGCAAGATGGAAGGGAAGAAGGCTCGAAGAACGTCGACAGCCGTAGTACTTTGCTAGTTGCTGCGGAGGACAAGGTGGTGGTGTTGGTGGTGCAGGAGGCGAGCATGTGGTGGTGGCCGTAGCAGGAGCTGCAGGGGGGGGAGGAAGGATAGGGGTTGGGGAGTGGGAGTGAGGAGCTGCAGCAGTAGAGTGCAGGCGGAAGTGCCGCCGGCGGGGAGATGACATTGTCCAACATAACCTGCAGCGCATCAGCTGGGGAAGCAAGCGGCTCGTCTGGAACTCGCACAACAGATGATGGCAACACAGCGCCGCCGGCAGCAACGCCTGCTACCACAACCACCACCGTCTCCAGTGGGCAACCTCCTGGACCAGGACAGAAGCGGAAGCGGAATCTGCCTGGAACTCCAGACCCGGAGGCGGAAGTAGTAGCGCTGTCGCCCAAGACATTGATGGCGACCAATCGCTTCGTGTGCGAGATTTGCAACAAAGGGTTTCAGCGGGACCAGAACCTGCAGTTACACCGACGGGGCCACAATCTGCCCTGGAAGTTGAGGCAGCGGAGCAGCAAGGAGATCATACGCAAGCGCGTCTACATCTGCCCTGAGACCTCCTGTGTGCATCACGACCCGTCGCGCGCTCTGGGCGACTTGACTGGCATCAAGAAGCACTTCTGCCGCAAGCACGGCGAGAAGAAGTGGAAGTGCGACAAGTGCTCCAAGCGATATGCTGTTCAATCCGACTGGAAAGCCCATTCCAAAACTTGCGGCACTCGAGAGTACCGCTGCGATTGTGGAACCCTATTTTCCAGGTCGGTAGCCCACACCCATCTCTCTCTCTCTCTCTCTCTCTCTGCATTGCACATTGAGGCTGTTCAGTAGGTTTACATTCCACAACCCTAGAGACTGAGTGCTGCAGTAAGGGTTACCTGCAAATGCTTTGCGTGCTTGTTGATGGGGGAAGTTTTGCATGATCATGATGTTGTGCGAGAGTTTGGGTGCATGCAGGAGAGACAGTTTCATCACCCATCGAGCCTTTTGTGATGCCTTGGCAGAGGAGAGTGCTCGAGTCTCAGCAGGCAAACAATATGGTGGCAGTGGTGGTGGAGACATGATGAGCAGCAGTAGTATGATGATGCAGGCGACTCAGGTAGGTGGCTCCATGTCAGTCCTTGCAGGCACACTCAGCTTGACCTCCTCTCCTCACCATGGAAACAACATGAATTTGGGCCGGGTGAGTGCAGACTCTTTGGCATCCATAGCTGCTGCCACTAGGGGGGGAGGAGGATCAGGATCAATGCAGAGGCAAGCACCTCTGGCACCACCATCCATGGGAGGTTTAGGAAGCCTAGGGCATGAAGCAGCCGGGCTTTCATTGCTGCCACCACGATGGGGTCAAGCTGTTGGGAATGCAGGAGCAGCAGCAGCTCCTGCCACAGGTGCACCAGGTCCTAGGCTATCATTATGGTTAGGATCCGGTCCAGGACCAGCTGGGGGACTTCCAGCTCCTGGTTCACAACAGGTGCAGTTGCTTCCTGCTGCTTCAGATGTTTCTTCTTCTTCTCCTTTTCTGATGCAACCTCCAAAGGTGGCTATGCATGATGGAGGAGCAGCAGGACTGCAGCCTGCAATTCTGAATCCTCTTGAATATGATATTCCACAAGCCCCTAGACCCACCTCATCTAGTGGACTTCTTCTACCAATGGTTTCATCTGGAACCGGGAGCCTGTTTGCACATCTGTTTTCATCTGCTCCAGGGTCGACAATGCCAGGGTTGCATGGAGGCAGCAGCAGCACTAATAATAACATTCCAGCAAACACTGCAGGTGCTGGTGCAAGCATGCTGCTGCAGGGGGGGATGGGCATATCTGGATTTTCAGACTTCACAGCTGGTGCCAGTCAAACAGAGCGAGGAGGAGGAGGCTCTGCAACAGCAGGATTGTCTTTATCTTCATCCCTCTCTGCAGGCTTGTCAAGTTGTTCCTCCTCAGTTTATAATGATGGGGTAGGCAGTGTACCCTCAGTATCTATGCTCTTCAATCATCAACAGCAACAACAACAGCAGCAACAGCAGCACACAGCAACTGCTCAAATGTCTGCAACAGCCTTGCTACAGAAAGCAGCACAGATGGGTGCAACTGCTAGTAGTTCTTCATCCTTGCTACGAGGTTTTGGTGGAATGGGTATGCCAGGAGATTCAAGTTCCATGTCATTTTGGCAAAGCCAACAACAACGAATGCAAGATCAAGGCAGGGGTGCAGTCGAGCTTCCACCCAACAAGTTAAGCATGGTGCAGCAGCAGCAGCAGCAGCAGCAACAGATCAGACGGCCAATTGACATATCTTCAGGAGGAGGTCCTTTGGGAGTGGGCACATCAATGGGTCCATCTAACTTTGGAGGGAGCCAAGTAAGGCCAACAAATGATCATCATGTAGGGGCGGCAGCAGCAGCAGGGATGCAGGACTTCATGAATTCATTATCAGGAGGTGCTGGTCTGTTTGTAGGACCCTTGAGCAATATGCCATCCATGTTTGGACCCAATTCTGGAAATGTCACAGGAGGAATGATGCAGCCTCCTAATAATAATCATCATCATCATCATCATCGGATGTTGCCCAATGATGTCATGGCGCACCACCATAATAACAACAACCCATACCACTCTGGGGGAGGAGGAGGTCCCATGTCTCAAGGCATGGGAGGCCAGCCTTCTTCCATGCTGCAAGGTCTTGGTGGTTCAACAAGGGGGGAAGATGGAAGTGACAGATTTACACATGACTTCTTGGGGGTCGGTGGAGCTCCGAGTGGAATGGCTGCTGCTGCTGGAGGCATGGGACGGACGCTGTCTCAACGAGATTTAGCTAGTCTTGCATCATTGGGTCCAGGGGTTGACCTCGGAGCTATTTTCAATCAAAGAGAAAACTTGCGCTCGGTTGGTGCAAGTGTCCATTCACCAGCAAAATCGTGGGATGCTTCCTAAGGTCATTGAAATTTACTTGTTGCCTGTTGGTCAGTGGGCTCTCCTAGCTCAGGGTAATGTGACTACTGCCCACAACTGGTTAAAATGCAACTAAGAGTCAGATGCAATTTTGGCTTAAACTTTTACTCTTGTATGTGTTGCATGTGCAATGTATGGGCGGGTGTCAGTCAGTCTCAGTCAGTCAGTTGCCCACTTTGCTACGGGTTGAACTTGCCATGAAGAATTCCAAAATCCAGTTGCCTGATGGGTGCATTGAATTTGTAACATAAAGCTCAATGTTTTCTGGCCACAATTGGTGAGAGGGAGAGGGGCCAAGCAAGTTGTTGAAGAACTGTTCATTATTGTTATCTAAAACAGGGTAATATGACTCTTGTACTTTTTTGTCTGGCTATTGTGGGATTCTGATCTGCAATGTGAAGGGTTGTTTCTCTCTCTCTCTCTCTCTCTCTCTCTCTCTCTCTCACTCTCAGGTGTCAGTGGTGGTTTTCAATGAGGGAGGTATTATTTTTTGTACTCACTGGTTGCTTGTGCTGTCTCTTTTTTAAGGGTTGGACCTTGCTCTTGACTTTCACTCTGGTTTCTTCCATGTCTCATCGGGCCTGTAAGTCTTTTTGCTGCTTTTGTGCTGTTATATATCTCGTGTGGGTTTGATCCTCAATTGTTTTTTTCCTTTCCTGGTGGTTTCTTTTGTTTTGGTCTCATTGTTTTATTTAATTTCTTGGGTCAATAATCATGACAGTGGGAGGATTGTTTTATCATTGGGTGTGTTTTTCAACTAAAACCATCAGACCCATTTTTGGACTCTACCCTCAGTTTGATGCTGAGCATGTGATTATAGAAGGAAAAAAGGCACCCTGGCTTTATGGAAACTCTTTCTCCTTGTAGGTTTTGGGGAGAGCACTCGGTGACTAAGAACAGTTCCACCAGCTCAGTGGACCTTCACCGAAATAGTCTAACTTAGCTTGATGCAGATGGCCTGTATAATCTTCCTGAGTTGTCTAGATTTCTGTTTTTCCAAGCATCATAATGTTTATGGTACTTTAAACCCTGTGGCCATAGTTTCAGATAGTGATCAAGAGATAGACTGTGTTGATAGAAAGCACATCACAAGTGTGGCACTACTATTTACCCAGTACCAATGAAATGTCGTTGATATGGTGTCTGGATTTTTGCAACTCTTGGTCCCTTGCAAGGAGCAGAGAAGCTTGGGCATCTGAGCTTGTGAATTGTCTTCACCATTGAATGCAATCTACCAGGTGGGTTTATGGCCTCTCCAAGTCACACTTCCATTTGTCCATCAACTCTGTTGTTGGCACCTTTTTGTGTGCATATTTTTATGTGTGTGACTTTATTAGTTTGGATTGTGTTAGGCACCAATCTAGTAGCACATGCATGATAGGTACATTATTCCAAAAACTCCAATGAGGATCAACTATGTAGGATCACCACATTGAAATCACAAATACATGTACTGTGGCCAGTCCCTGGCATGGTTGCAGAAATGCACAGAAATGCTTCATCAGTCTTTGGTTTGTATTGTACTTGAGGTCACTTTTCTAGTTCTATTTTCCATTCAGTCTGGAGTCTGTTTGTCTTGAATGGTAACTTATCTTCTCTGGAAGTCTGGCTGTAGCCTTTAAAGTTACTGAAACTCAGTTCTTTTTACAAGCATAGCTGAAAGTGTGACAATGTCATGCACATTTCAGAATCTAATGTTTTGGGTTTCACGTGTGAAGCATCTGATGAGAAGGGGTAGAAGAGTCAAGGTAGAATTCCATCTTTGTTCAGCTTGCAGCATATTCTTTTGAACCCATTGGGCTTTGAAAGCTTCTGTCTCATGGCTTGTGTAGGATTCTGAACTTAAGATATGTCTATTTGGCAATGAAGTAGTAGTTCAGTGTCTAGTTTTTCTGGGTTTCAGGTTTAGGGTTTAAGGTCTAGGTTGATTCTCAGTCTGGTTATGGGCAATTCAAGTTGCAAGTTCACCTTGCTTGCTGCTGGAATCTGGAAATGAGCTGGATTAGCCTCTTGCTGGAAATGGACCTTGGACCCAACAATGCAAGCAGTCTACTACTGGAACCATAATACTATCAAGAAGGTAAGTGAAGGGAAGGTGGAATCGAACCCAGTTCTAAACCATGAGTCTGAAATTCTTTTGAAAAAAATTGGAACTGAGGTTTAGAAATTTGAAGAACTATTTTGCAAAATCACACCAAAGGTTTTATCGAATTTTTAAAATTTAATCACTACTGAAACTTCAAATATAAAAGCAAGTTGAAACCTAACAAAATGAAAAAGGGTTTAGGGTTTAGACTACCCATTTGGACAGGGAAAGGGAGGAACAAAAAAGGGCAAACAAACAAAGAGACAACACTCAAAAACTTGCAATAAAAAACAACTTATAATCTAAACCTCTCATTAGTTACGTGAAGCAAATGAAACAAAAGATGGATAAGAAAATTGAAAAAGCATGAAGTTTAGAAAAAGGCCTCCTAACAACAATTACTTCAAGATGGAGGTGGCCCAAACTCTCTACAAAGCCACTAACACCTTCCAGCTGAAAGGGCCTACAGAACTTTTAGCCGATCACACCATGTTAACACATTAATGAAGAAAAATTGTTAGTCTAATAATGTAAACACCCAAACACCTTTATGGGTGAACAAAGAAACACATCTTTGAGGTACCGATCGTATTATGTCTTGTCCTTTGTTGAGGTCACAATCATTGTTGTCACTCCCCAAGGAATGGCAACTTGCAAATTGAAATTTGCTTGAGTCAAATCGACAATAATGTAGACCCCATCCATGAAGAACATAATATTGATCCATTGGCACAAAGATTACAAGGATGGCGATAAAATATGTGTTTGTTCACACGAAACATGAAACCCAATATCTTTGGCAATAGAAACAAAAGCACATTCAATAACATTGTGGGTTGAAATGTGCTCCCCACCATAGGAGCATCGAAGAAGGTGTATCCCATTAAGTCTCTAGGTTACTCACAAATGTAGCAAGCAAGGCCAATAATTATCAAATAGTGGGGGACAACTTGATGTGCAATATTAGAGAAAAGATGTATGAAATCACATAAATGATAAAATGATTGGGCAAGTGAAGATCCAAGGAATTGAATTCAAATTTATTTGAGATTTCAAGCAAGCACAATGAGAATTAAACTTCTTGTGAAACATGATGCTTTAAAAAAAAATGTTAATTCAAACTCTCTTAAATGGTATCCTGAAACCATCAGCTCCCCTTTCAAAAAACTACTTGAAAAGAAAAATGAAAACCTACATTATTGGAAGATAAAGTTCACAAGCCAACCTTTAATGGGCTTGTAACATAAATAGACCTAAACTATTAGTCCATGTGGCCTCCAATATGAATGGACAATGATCTTGCAAGAATTTGAAAGTAATGACTTGTGCCACAAGCCCCAACTCCACTTTGAGATAATTATCTCAACAAAATTGAGGCATATACCCCTCTAAAGATGGGGAGAGAGGATTGTTGAAAAACTAGGGGAGCCTTTAAACACTCTAGAACCTTGAATTCCAAAACCTTGCACGAGACTAAATGAAAATCAAGTCCAAAGAAACCAATTAATATTGAAAGCTTGAGAACGAGGATTTAAAAATAATAATAATACAACTTTTGAACAAAAATCGAGAAAAAATCCTAAAAGTGACATAGTAACCTTAGGGACATCTATACATGGCGAACGCCTTTGTCCAAAAGCTTTTTAAAAAGAGGGAGGAGATGAAAAAAAAGACAAATGGAACGTGTAAAACCCTAATGTCATCTCAAGGAAAGGAGTGTAAAACCCAACAAGAGAAGAGAAGCAAAGAGCAAACCAAAAGGGAACCAAGCTATGCACTTTTGAGGGTGCATTTCAAATCAAAGATTCTTTGGGAAACCAAGAACCAATCAACAGAACAACCCAATTGGGAATTCCCACTATAGAAGAACCATGTGAGAATGGTGGACATGCCAATGGGGGCCACTTGAATGCCATAGAAAACTAGGCTACTGGCAAAAGATGTGGTGGAAATGGTAGAGACATAGCCCCATATCAGATAAGTAATGCCAAAAGATGTGGTAGCAATTGGCTATAACCATGGCCCACAGATAAATGAATGCAGAATATGTGGGTGGCAACAATGGTAGAGAGCATCATGCATGGCCTACAAGATTGAGATCTCACAACAATACCCAGCCTTTGAAATATGAATGCAAAGAAAGATGTGAGCTGGGTGTAGGGTTTACAAATCACTCCAGTTTTATTAGGGTTTAGGGTTTTTAAATCACTCCAGGGTTAGGGTTTAGGGTTTACAAATCACTCCAGGTTTAGGGTTTATATGGTTTTATAGCTATAAAACCATCATGAAGTACCAAAGGCTATTTCAAAAGCACACAAAGCATTTTTATTTTTTTCATAGGTGGCTTGTCTGAGCAAAGAAGAGGGAATTCTTTTTTTTCAAAATGATCCTCTTCCCCCTCACCAAATGACAACATTATTTTTAGCACTATAAAAAACAAAGAGAACAAATTTTGTTTTAAATTGGGTGGATGGGTCCAAAACTTGCTTTGTTTTTTGCCTTTTAAGTTCAACCATCCCTCACACTATTTTATTTTATTGGGGCCATCCATGCCTTTAGGTAATGACTAATCATGCCCATTTGAGTGGTAGCCCCCATTTGAGTCTCTATCAGTACTCAGCACATCCAACTTAATTCCTCACACATCCTCACCCATCCATCCGAAGAGGTGGACTGAATCAAGTGATAGACCATTTAAATCTTATCACCTAGGCCATTCATTATGGTTGGCCAATTGAGAATAATCACTTCTTGTTGTTAATGTCATTCCATAGCATTGTTAACATGGGCATATTTTGTGAGCTCAAAGTAAATTTACACTATTTTGATCTTAATATTTCATCCCAATACATTAGGAAAGCCATTTTCTATGATTCTAATATTTCATCCAAATACATTAGGAAAGTCATTTTATAATTCTAATATTTCATCCAAATACATAGGAAAGCCATTTTGTGATTCTAATATTTCATCCAAATACATAGGAAAGCCATTTTGTGATTCTAATATTTCATCTAAATACATTAGGAAAGTCATCTTACAATTGTAATATTTCATCCAAAATACACTACAAAAGCCCTTTTAGGTTGGGCATGCTTTCACTTGGGGGTCTACAACACCTCATCTTTAAGAGTAGCTTAGAGCTTATGGTGAGAAAATAGGTGATCTTCAAACACAACTATATAAATAGTACTACTTTAGTAGTAACCTATAACTAGCTTAAAAAGGCTTGATTGAACTCACCACTCTAAAAATTAGGTTAAAGGGGGGGGGGGAGGCAAATGATTTGATATTTCATTTATTTTTCATGATCTATCTCTAATTCATTTGCTAAATAGGATTTTTTTTTTTTCTAATTTTCATTTCCTTTTTTCTCCCCCCTGAAATTTTTGGTTTAGTTGCAATTCTTTTTGGTTCTAACTTGTGTTAAGTAATAAATATGGTTATTATGTATATTGGAAAATAATATGATCTAAACTATAATTATAATTTAAAGAAGATTTTCTATGTTTGGTTAATGTCATGGCATGTTCCTCGTGTATTTTGAGCATATTTATGATCCAATGGGGACCACAATACACATACTTGTCTACTTCCATTAAATGTTCAATGTTCATTTTCCCTTCCCACTTGGGTGAATCTCTCTCTCTCTCTCTCTCTACACACACACACACACACACAAGAGTTGTTCATGGTGATTGTGAGCTTGCTGTAGGAGACAAGGGGGATCTATTGTCAGAAAATATTAAACTCTCCTTGTTATCTCCAAGCTTGCCAACCTTTCAGCAACAACTAGACTAGGCTAGCCTAAGCTAGCCTAAGTTCCTCAATTTTAGCCCTTTGTGTTTTTTTTTTTACATACTTGAAAGAACCCTTCTAGGTCTTTAAATAAATAAAATAAATAAATAATTTCAAGCCAAGTCATGAAGAAGCTATCTATCTAGATGCTAAAGCTATATTGATAATAATAGAAGCTAGTTATAAAAATAAAAATAAACACTTTATTATTACATGAAGAAATTATTATTACCAGATGATATTATTTTCCTTGAATACAATGGTGGAGGTTATAGGCAAATTTTCCATTCACTCATATTTGGACTTGTGGGCTTGTGTTGTTTTTGGTCACACAAAGTGATAGCATTTTCAATATAGGTAATAATACTATACTATATAATGGGTCTCTTCAATCAAGCTAGCAATCATCAACATCATCTTCATTCTATGAGACTCTCTATTGGACCCACAACTTTTCTTTCTTTCTTCTTTTTCTACATGATTCCCCTCCCCCCAACCCCTTTCAATTAGATAGATACCATGTATAATTGTATGTATGTATGTATGTATGTATGTATATATGTTTCTTTCTTTCTTTCTTTCACATTCCATTCTTTTACACCACCACTAGCTTTCCAAATTTTGGTAGACTAGATTAGATTGTAGGAGCTAGATTTGCCACTTGGCCCTTTATCTATCAAGTATATTCGTCCCCCACTTCCACCCCCCCCCCCCCCCCCCCCCCCCCAAACCACTTCTCATTGGTAGCATTGAAATTCTATTCCTAAAATTGGTTGTCACTATTTTTGGCCTGGACTATTAGGCCTTCCTAAGAAACACCCTACCTATTTGGTTGATTGAGCTCATTTCACACATACCATAAGAAACACACTTTGGGTACTTTTTTTCTTTTTTTTCCTTTTTTTGGCCTTGCCTAGCAAGGCAAGGAAATTGTTGTGTTTAGATTCATTATAGAGTATATAGTAGCTCAAGGGATGTTGTCTCCTATGCAATAGATTTATTTTTTATATGAGGATTTTTGAAAGATGATATTTTTGGCTTGTGTTGAAACTTGAGATTAGTTATAGAATTATAATATATCTTGAAGGATTTTGGTTTCATTTAGACGGATTCTTTTTTTTGAAGATTATATTTTTTGCATGGTGAAATATTTGAGTTTCCATAATTCTTCTTTTTCCTTAATATAATACTTTTTAATGTAAATGGCAAGGGCACAATGTGACACACCCCTTTGTTCCATTTCTTGGTTGGTGTATAGTCTTCTATTACAATAAAGTTTTGGCAGGTTTTCCTCATGAGTCATCATCTAGGATGATGATAACCTCTACCTATTACCTAGTCTGTATGTCAAAAACAAAAAAAGACTATTATTATTATTATTATTATTCCTTGCTAGACTTCTTATTAGGTAGTAGTAGTAGCAACAACTTTTTTTTTTAACAAAAGAGTTACCAACAACCCATCTACACATATTTACGTACCTACCTACCCACCTACCTACCCAACTCACTCTAGCAACCCACTAGCAATTATACCTACTACCTACCCATTCATGTAATAAACTCACAAATTATCTTTAGTACAAGGAAAACATGGGCAGTCCATGCCTCGTCTGCAAAAAAAATTTAGTACTACACTATACTCCAGTAGCCTATAGAGATTGGATGCGTTTCGTATATAGAAAGTGTGTGTGTGTGTGGACGGGGTCAGGTCATCACAAAAGAACATTTTTAATGGGGAGGCCATTGAATAGGACAACAAGGAAGCTAAGCTAAGCTAGGCTAAGGCTAAGCTGCTATATATTTTGTCGACTACTGAAAGAGGGATGGTGGGGGGTAGGGGAGAGGGAGGTAACTCAATCCATCCCAAAGCTGACAAAAAACCTTTGCAGAAAGAAAGTGTGATGCCTCTCTGCAAGCACAACAAAAGGTTGGTAATCGTGACAATTCATTCATTGATGGAGTGAGTAGGTTCCCTGGCATCTAGATGCTCCATATACACTGCAACTTGCTTGCCATTCATATATCCCCGGCCCACATATCCAGCCACCACTCGTGGGTTGTAAACAATATGTTACTAAGCCTACTAGGCCACACAATCCACCGACTCAATTCACCGTTGAGGGCGTGGGTTTTTGTTTCTTTATGACTTTCCTGAGTTCTGTGACAAAAAGATTGTGGAAGAACACCGTGTTTTTTGTTTGGTGTGTGTTGTTTTCCTGTTTCTGTTGTTGAAAGTTGCTGCTTTTTTTTTAATCTTACAAGCTTTTTTTGAGTGTTTGATACACAAACAAAACCCATCAAAGAGAGAGAGAGAGAGAGAGAGAAAGGGTGGGGGGAGAGAGAGAGAGAAAGCGGGGGAGAGAGGGAGAGAGAGAGAGAGCTTGAAATTGATGTGATTCTTTTATTCAGGTCTTAGGGGAAACAAATGTGAACTTTTGTATCTAGAGAATTTTGCATAATTTCTTGCATGGAAGAATGAACCACCAATGTTGTGTTCCCTATACTGAATGTGCAGGTATTACGGAATTGTTTCTATAGAGTGATACACAAACTAGGAATCCCCTATACACACCTATTTACTTCAAGAAATGAATTTGAATGCAGCTAGCAGGACTTAGATTCTTTCTTATTAGGTTGTTGTAATCAAAGATTCTACCTCAACAATAACTTTCCATTCCATTTGTTGTATCTAGTTGTGCTCACAATCACCTCATAGCTTTATAGCCAAGCATTGACCAAAACCAAAGTTGTGTGACTTCTGAGTCAAACTATGAATCATCAGAAGGTGACATTTGTCAAATTTTGTGGGAACATCTTTTTTTTTTTTTTTCTGAGTTCATTAAAATTTTATTTATATGTGAAATTCCTAACATTAATTACTTAAACACAATTAGCGTTGCAAAGGTGTTTGGTTTGCAATTTAATACTAGGGGTTCAAGTCTAGGTTCTTGTGACCTAGATTGAGTTGACACCCTTTTGTTGGAATCGACACAAGATTCAAATCGTGAAACTAACCTTTTGTTAATTCAAACTTGAAACCGTGAAAAGACATTCTTGAAAGTAAGTTCAGGATCTTTACAAAGGAAAGTTCATTTTTTTTTAAGTTGATAAGTAGGTTGAACTTTATAGTTGTGAATTAATTTTAATTAGATGTTGACTTTGTACCTAATAGATTCTTGTATTAATTTGTGGTAAAAATTGGCACCCATACAATCTTTAGCCTAAGGGAGTGTGTAGTGTGTACACAAAAACAAACCTAATTTTTTAATTAGATTCGAAGGTTCATGAATTAGAAAAAAATGTTAGAAATGTAACCGAAAGTTTTAAAATTTGGAAATTTTAAGCTCACACCCCCATGTAAGGAACTTACAAATAATTTTACAATGTCAAAACTAGGACTAAAGGTTTTTCTAAAACATGAACTTGACTTCCCTTCGTGTGGATATGTTTGGTGATAGGTTGTCAATTGTCACATTTGAGCTAAAGTCTCACAGTACATAAGGGGTAATCCTTTTAGCATTTGGTTATAAGTGATTTTGGAATCAATATACATATTGTCAATTAGGAAGAAAAACACAATGTTTGGCTATGGGGGTGATTTGGACCATATTAAAGGAAGGCTTGGTAGCACACAAGGTTATACATAATACTTTGCGTGGGTTTTTTAAGGTTTGCATGTTACATCAAAGGCAATAAAACAAGCATTGGAATTTGGGTTAAACATGGTCGCCTTACCTTCTCACATATCACATGCACCTTCAACCCTTTATATGTTTCTTGCTTTGAAAGCTTTTAACACAAAATTTTAAAAAAGAAAAGGATGCAATTACGACTAGAAGCGAATACAATGAACTAAACAATATTATTCTTACTACATGGGTGGACAAGGCCTTAAACCAATTAATGACCAAATAAAATAGCAAGGCATGGTTTAAGGTTGCAAGAATATGGCCTCTTAACCCTAAGGTTGTGGACAACAAAACTAAACCATCAAGCATTTACACATCAACAATTACAAATACTAAAATTGAAAGTGAAAATGATTGCACATCAAATGGCCAAGCTAATCCAAGCTAGCAATGGGTGGAACAAATTGTAACTAACAAGCTTCTTAACATGGCAAGAACAGATCATGAATCAACCTTTGGATGTAATCTTACAAAGGTTTGAAGCTTAAACAATAATACTATGTGGATATGCCTAACAACTTATTGTTGTAGAAAATGGTGAAGATGTAATAACCTTGGATAATACGAGTCCTCATTTACAAAAAAAATCCAAACCTCACAAAACCTAACCCAAGAAACAATGAATTTACGTCATGTATTGTGATTGCCCCACTTGTTCATAAAACACATGAAAGGAAAGGAATTGCTAATAGGTTATTCAATGTCACATGTTTTGACTTATATAAACAACTTATGAATCTTATAGAAAAAAATCATGGACAAGAAACTACATAGGAAACTAGAAAAATGAAGGAAATGGAAAGGGAAACAAAAGGACAAAAAGAACATCCAACACCTTCACTATGGCAAAGTAAGTAGCCCAAAATTTATTTAAAATATGCAATGGCACAATTTAATTTATCTTGGTTTACAACAATTGTAAAGGACATAAATAATATCTTTTGCCAAAATTTTCAAGTTTTTTATGATTAAGATGACAAAAATCAATAGTTGACATGGAAATATTAACTTGATTTTCTTGAAATTACTAGTATGTTATTATATAAACTTTTGTTAATTGACAAAAATGTGAGGTCGGATCATCTCCATCATGATGCAATGGTAGTTCAATTCTCAAAACATAGCTAATGCCATTATCATTGGAAGTATTATTAAGATTCTAGGTTGAACAATATTTGGTGGATGTTAAATTGTGGCAATATGTTAATTATTGGTCAAAGATCAAACTCCCTTGTCTCTTGAACTTAATTGAATGCATTGGTATCTACATGTTTAGTACGATTCACCACTTCTATGTCAAATACTTGTATTTATGTTGGATTGATTATAGTAAATTGTTCAAATTCACCTATCATTCATCTTTGGTCGAATTATGCATTTGAAGAAGGTTCCCATCTTGGATCATACCCTTCCTTTGATACTATTGGTTTCTAGCCACTTGAGAAAGGTGATGCTCCATTCAATCCATTGGGTGGTGTAAAATTCAATGATCCTTCTTTTCTTTCACTTGAAGGTCCCAATTTTATATTTTTTCAATTGATATTTGCATTGCAAATATTGTTGTTTCTTCCAATAGTGGTTCCAACTTGCTTTATTTTAATTATTTATCCATTAATCCTAATCCTTTTCATTTATGATAATATTTGATTTTTGATAAATAAACATTACTACAATTCATGGTTTCTTGTTGGGTTTTTTAATAAAAAAAATGCCCAAAATGATAAGCGTCAAAAGACCACCCTATCAATCTAAACAAGTCAATTTGGACTTGCTAACATGATTGGGTAGTCAATTTGGACTTTATTGTTTGACTAATAGAGTAAATTAACTATTTCATTGGTAGATAATGGACCATTTCACTAGGTCAAAACTATATATAAAAGTTTTTTTAAAAATTGGATCATCATTAATAAGTAGGTAAATAAGTATGTAGGTAAGTAATAAAAGGTCTAATTAAGGTTTTTAAAGGCATTTAAGTAGGTAGGTGCTAACCTAACCTATGTTACCTCACCAAATTTCACTGAACTTCTTTAATTTAACCTACCTACCTTAGCCTTCTAAGCATGAACATAGGTTGCAAATGTAAAAAATTGAATCCCAAACATTCACAATGATAAATTAAGTCCTTATCAATGGACTACACTATCAAAGGTGTTCAACTTTTGTCAAGTTTTTTATTTGACACATTTATTTCACATCGTTGAACATAATGGCTAAACCTAAACAATACCCAATGGTTAAACATAGTGGCTATACTTCGTGATTAAACTTAAGCTAAACCTAGTGGCCAAATATAGTGGCTAGACATGGTGGTAACTTCAAATGCTTAAATATAATAATTAAAACTTAATTAAACTGAATGGCACAATTTTGGTTAAAATTTGGGTAAACCTAATGGTTAAATCTAATGGCTAAACACAATGTGCATTTTTATCACATGTTAACAATTCGATATTTATACCATATGTTTTTCCCAAAGCTTTTCCCTTCTCATTTATATAAAATTTATGTAAGTGGACCAAAATTTTAAAATTACACATAGTGGCTAAACTTAAATAAATAAGTGGATGAATAGGTACATAAGTAGGTAGGTAATATGTATGCAAGTGAGCAAGTAAGTAAGTAGGTTGTACGAAGGTGAAAATATAAGTATGTAAGTAACTAGATAGGTAGGTCAGTAGTGGGTAGGTGAATGGGTGGGGGTGTAATATGTAAGTACTTAACTAGATAAATAGGTGGGTGAATAGATATGAAATAGATACGTAGGGTAGTAAACCATGTTGCATTTGATTATAAAACATTGGCCATCTTGACTAAATGTTCTACTTGACTAAAAGTCATTGACCATTTTGATTAAGATTGTATAAATTAACTAGATGTACAACCTTGATTAAGGTCATTAGTAAAAAACCTTTTTTTTTAAACCAAAATGTTTTCAACTAAATGTGATTTATAAATATGTTACAATTATGATTTTTTAATATAAATTGAATAATGGCAATTACCAATGAAGTCAACTCATTAGATTAATTAATATATAATTGAAAGTAGTTTTCAGTTGAACATGGGTTGATTTCATACATACGCCCCAAAAAAATAATAAAACATACGTGTAATTGTTTTCTAAATCAATTCCATTAATCATTGAAAGTTGTACACAATTTGATTATTGTTAAACTTCATGGTGGAACTAGGGTGTGGATGTTAAAGAAGGGCATTATAATAATTTATATTGAGGAATTAACAAAACATAAGAAATGGTTGCCATTTTGTGTTTGTTTATTAAAATTATCAATATTGTCATTATACCAAACCATTATGTTCCTCAAGATGGATATTGGCTTCTTGGATTAAACATTAAATTTTTACTAAAATTAATGCCTTGTGATTGGGTACGTTACTAGGATGAACCCAAAAAATATTATAGATATTCAATATTTGTGGAAATAAAATTTATTATCCACTTGTTGAATATTTGGAAAATGAATTATCAAAGGTTAACCTTAAAGACATAAGGAAAGAATGGAAAATGAAGCAAGGATGGAAGCAAATGAAAATGATTTGGGGTTTTGTTTATTTCATGTAATTTATATCATATATCCTTGTGGATTCATTTATCAATTACAAGTGTATAAATCATAAAAGAGAAGTGTGAAGATCAACAAAATGTTTGTGCCAAAGGTTCAAAAAAATTATTTAATTAATTATGGACTTATATGTAATTTTTGGACCTAACTCAACTTGTTGGGTGGCCACAAACCCTTGTGATAATCACCGCATATTAGTAGATTTTCACAAGTTTTAGAAAAAATTGTAGTTTTTCCCTTTCATTTTAAGGTTACTTTTTCCTAAAGTGGATGTTGACTAGCAAAACTTGAAGAATATTATCATTGATCTACACAACTCCCACACATAATAACATAGAGAATTTTTGTTTAGTAGAGTGACAAATGAGCTACAAGTGATTTATTTACATACACCAAGAGAATCATTAAAAAAGGAAGTTGAAAAATTCATGTTGAAAAATTCAAAAAATTGTTAATGAATATATAAGAATTAATTTTGAAGAGTTTGTGTATGAACACCCCAAGTGTGGTGTATACAACATAGAATAATGATGATTGATATAATTGAATTTACCAAATATAAATAGTGGTTACCAATGATAATGTGTGTACTCATTTAATTGTTGAGTAGAAAAGTGTTTATAACATATCATAAAATATTTTTTATCAACAAATGAAATTTTTGTAAACCAAGTATTGACACCTTAATTGAAAAATGGATTCCCTATGTTTTGTTGTGGGCACCTAGAATCATTAGTGAATGTAATGAAAACAAAAGGTAATGAAAAAATCACCCTTTGGTGTGTCCATCGCAAGAAGGGTTACTATCATTAACTTTATTGAATTTATATGAATAAGATAGAAGGTTATTAATTGAACATGAAGGTTAATTGAAATAATTGAAAAAGTCCTACCAAAAACCTATGTCAAATAACGATAAGCTTCACAAGGAAGCAAATGTCTAGAAAAGTTTAAGGAACCAAGTGAAGAATGATATCAAAAACATATAATTTCACTATTACAAATCATGGTTTTAAAAAAAGTTCAAGTTGACAAATTTGTTATTTTTGACTACTAGACATGTAGATTTTGATTAAAGGTTATGAACTTGGAAAACACATGTATTTTTTGAATGATCAATGTGATTATAATGATTTCTTTGACTAGATACATCCACTAGTAGACCCCCCCCCCCCCCCCCCCTCCCCTCTTCCCCTTTTTGCTACTATGTTTTCAACTACATCTTGATTATAAAACATAGTTGAAAGTGACAAAAAAAGTTGCAAAGTATTTATTGCAATTGAAAATTATATTTTTCGACTACAAACCAAAAAAGTTAACAAGAACAAGTTGACAATGACATTCCAATTGAAAGTGTTGCCATATATCAATGCCACATTAATAGCCATCACTACCCATTTTAGTTGCAAACTACCTTACCAACCTAGTTGTGAGATGTTTTCAACTTCCCTCAACTAATGGATGAACTTCATCCATTGATTGCATATGACATCAACAAAATATTCAATTGCAATTTCAACTAAATTTCAACTATGTCAATTTAACCAATGATGTGGTAACATGTGGCACACCCAAGGATTCCACCATTGATTGGCCATAATTAAATTGAGAGGTCAACTATGTTGCAACTACGATGGTCAATGCATTTGGCCAATGGTGGGATGACATGTGTTGTAATTTAATAGGGTTTGGGGTGGACCAATAATTTAATGCCACCTTAAACTTTAGACATATGTGGTGCTTAATCATAAATAGCCACTTGATTACCTAATGATGGGCTATGTCTATACCTAGGCCCCTTGTATAGGTTTAAGTTAAAGCTAGACATAGGCGCCTAAATTAAAGTTAAACATAGGCATTAGGTTAAGATATACATAAGATAAAATTGAAGTCCAATTTCATTGAATTTAGCCTTTAAGGTTGGGCCTTTTTTATTTGCTCATCCCAAATGGCCATTACATTTTCATGATTACATTGGTTTTCCATTGTCTTAGTGCATTTGGTTATATAGTTTGGATTGTCAAAATGGAAGCCAAACAATATGGGACAAATATTTTCGTTTTCACCATGGGAAGACAAGCCTACCAACACACATAGGCTAATGATAAAAAACTTATAGATCTTTCTCGTTTCTTATTTGATTTGAATGATGTAAAAAGTTATGGGAACATCAAGGGAAGTTCTACATTTTCTCTTTAAGCTCTACAAGCAAAGGAAAAACACATAAGAATCAAAAAACATGTCAATTAGATAATTTGTTTTTTCCAAAAATGACCCATTATTTTTAAATGTTATATCTTATTCATTTCTTATTCAATTTGAATGATCTAAAGAGTTATGGGTGCACCAAGTTAAGTTTTACATTATTTCTTTAAGTTTCAAATGCAAAGAACGAATGGAGAAGAACCACAAAGAGTATGAATTTACTAAGTTGGAATGTGTGAATTAAGCCTATGACTGAACACTTACCTTGCCTACTTTCAATGCCCATAACTTCTTCGTTTATTTATTTATTTTGAGGGTGAAAGCATGCTAAATGTACTTGGTAGTCTACTTGTCAAACTAACAAAAGGTAGAACCAAAACCCATCACAAAATTACCATACATGCAATCCTTTTAGTTGAATGATTACTAACAAGATATTTCTTCATTATTATGCATTAATTTTGAAATTTCACATTGTAAAAATAGGTTTTAAGTAGATTTTTCTAAATGTAAGTAACTTTGAAAACCTATTTTTTGTAGTGTAATATTTGATTCAAATATGTATTAAGTATATTCTATCAAAAAGAAAATACTTGGGGTTTTTTGGTGATGCCCTTTAATACACAATGATTTTTATGTTGTAACTTCATTTCATTAACTTGTTTAATGAAAAAAGAAGTTTGAACATTTGATGAATCAATTTCAATCATACTTATTACCTACTTTTATTATTATAAAAAATAAAAAGTTTGTATTATGTTTATAATAAACCCAATTAAAAGCACACGGGTTTCAAAATCAAATTTAAGTAAATTTTAATGTAATTTATGGTATTTTTGTGAGGATAAATGAAGATATGTGATGATTTGAAAAAATATATATAAATATATATTTTTATTGCTTTTTGCCAGCTTCTTCCTCGGTCGAATCTAAAACTGCAACGCAAAAGAGAAAGAAAATATATATATTTACCGCGCACTTTAACTTGCCATGCTTTTATGCTAATAGGACCTGGCCCTACCAATTGACGATGTTTTTGCAAAAAGCCAAAAGCCATGTCATTGAGTTTTAAATTCATCACACATCACTTCGCGTCTTCATTATTGGTAATGGAAAAAGACTTATAACATGCAGCCTAGATCAACTTCGTTGATTAATCAAAACATAAAATTGTCTCAATTTCAACTTCATTTTTGTTCGTCAACTTTCTTTGTATTTTTTACCACGCTTACCCTTGAGCAATTTAAGTGGCCATGGCAACTCCAAGTTGAGCTCTAAAACATAATTTTGAGCTTGAAAAGCAAAGGAAGGATGTATTAAGATTTAAAGTTCTTGAATAACTTCAGTGTATGGTGGTCATTTATTTTACCTTAATAGCAAACCATAATAACATAATTGCAATTCAATTAGTTGCAATTAATTTACAACCTAATTTTAATTTAACTAAACATAAATTTAAATTAATAGTTTGCTGAACCAAAGTTTAATTAATTATGTTAATTACTTGTAGTGAATATTCAACAACAATTTTTAATTCCAGAATTTAATAATTGATTAAAATTTAAAATTTAAAAATAATAATAGCTAATATAAGCTATGCTGCTATTTAACTATTATTACTTTATGTTATTTAACTTTTATAAATATTATACATTAATATAATATATATTGAATAAAGATAAATTTTAATGAAAATATTGAAATTAATATAATAGTGCTAAAATAAATATACTTTGAAATTATGTAATTACGTATTAGATGTCCATACTAATTGTTCCTATTATTAGCATTACTTTTTATTTAAAATAGAATAAAAATGAAATAAATATTTGAAGATATATTCAAGCCAATAGTTAACATTACATTAATTATTACATTAATTCCAAATAACCACAATTATGTTTCATTGCTTATGTTTTAAATCTATAGAATAATTATCATTACATGTGTTGAACATTGTTACTTAGATAAGTGAATATGTAATTTTGAGCAAAACTAGTAATACAAAGTAGAATAAAGGGTTAAATAAACAAGTAACCGAAATTTGAATTTAGGCGGAAAAAAACAGTTGTTTATTTTATTTAATACTACTTAATTATTGTTAAAACAAAATAATATCAAAGTTTATTAGATCATTGGAACTTACATGGGAAAACTTTTTGGTTTGGGACATGTTTTTTTGTTGTTTCTTTCAATTAGGAAAAAGATAAAATATCTTTTAACATTGTTTTTCTTTGGTTAGTTTACAAAATAAAATAATAAAATAATAGTAATATATTGGAATACTCTATTAAAATACATAAATGGAATACCCCATAAAACTTGTTGATGAATATATAACATTAGAACCTATTTAGTTTTCTTGTGCTTTAAAATCAATTTCAAAAACAAGACAATAAAAAACCCCATTAAAAAACATATTACTCTAACCAATATTTCAATACACAATATTTTAAACTTATACTTTAATAATTTATTATTATATTAACAATAAATTGACTTTATAATTTAAATGAAAAAAATTGCATCATGCATAAATTCATTTTTACAAATAAAAATTAGATATAATTTCAATTTGATTATTTTTGATAAAATTCTAAACAAATATAAAGTTATCATGTGTATAAAAATGAATAAACATTAGAGTTCCACAAAAATATCAATTGTATATCATCACTTAAGATATTGAAAACTGAAATTGATCTACACAAGAATATAAATTACATATATTGAACATATGCATTATTATTAACTTATTTCAATTTTTTTGTTTAGTTTATTTCAAAATTGAATACTATTATTTGAATGCATAAAAGAAAATTCCATCGTACACAACCATTCATTTTTACAAATAAAAATTACATGTAATTTAATGTTTAATGAATTTTGATCGTAATTTTGAATATATATTAAGCTATCACATGAAAATAAATGAATGAACATAAGAATTTCACATTTTAATTATCATAAATTAAATTTAGTCTACATAAAAATCAAATATTACATGTATGAACATATATGTCATAACCGTAACCTTGGGCTTGCGACCAAGGCAAGGGCTTACAAGGTTGTGGGCCAACAGGGAAGCCCGGGAATGAAGGAAAGTGTGAGGGAATGAACTTTCACATTCCTAAGGGAACTTTTAGTTTGGGAGTTGGAGTTCCGGTGGATTCTCAAATCTTCATAGAAGGATTGCAGGGGTCAAAACCCAATGGATTAAGGAGTTCTTTATACCATTGGAAGGCTTTTGGAACTTAAATGTCTAAATGGGCTCGCATAACCCATTTGAACACCTGAAACACAAATTAGGGCCAAAAGAAAGGTCGAGAATCAAATTGACAATTTGATTTCCGACACTAAAAATCAGGAATCGCCCTGATTTCCTTGCATGCATGTGTCGTGCAACATACCATTGGAAAAATTTCGATGAGGGTTACAACTTTTCTTCAAACCTCATCTCAATTGGAGGTCTGCACGCAAAGTTATGGGCCCCCAAAGTCACGGGAATCCCAATTATGAGAATTTCGAGACTCTCATTTGGGAGTCTCAGGACAAAATGACATTTGGGTGCTGGTCCCGTGGTTAGGCATAAAATATATTATAAGGGGGAAGGTGATGGCTCCCCCCAAATCTAAGCCGTGGTGAGTTTTCTAAGTCTAAGTTTGTTCGTGGCTCGTCCCAGCACCAAAAATGTTCCAGCTATGCACTAACCAATTTGTTGTTTGATTTTGTGCAGGTTGTGTGAATGATTAAGTGCTTTTCATTCTTCCTAGTCCCATCCCGAAGCTCTAGCATGCCCCTTTACCCCCAAAGTGCTACGAGTCAGGGAATGTGCCTCAACTCCTTGTTATTCCATTGTTTTCACTTCAGACTCACATTTTAGTCTATCAAGGAGCTTGCGAGCGCATCAATAAACAAGAATAAATGAATAATTTATATTCAAAATATCTTATTCAAAATTTATATGCACTACAAAAATCATGTCACACATAACTATTCATTTATACAAAAAAATAAAATCATGTAATTTAACATTGTCATATTTGGAATAAATATTAACATATATGATATGTATAAACGTAAAGTCACATATTAGTTGTTTTATTGAGTTGAAATAAAATTGCAAATGAAATTATCCTTCCATACATTTTATCATCCATGCATGTGTTGATGGTGTTACCAAAATAGTTGAACATTGGTTAACATTTTGACTATGTGTCAACTAGAGAACTTTAAATGTTAAAAAATTCTAAGAATGATGTTTTATTCAAAACATGTTGTTCACTATTTACCAATGTAGTAGACATTTTAGCTTATAAACATTGTTGTTGCCAAGAATATTCAATGGAATATTTAGCAAAACACCACCTATAACAATTCCTTGGTGTGTTCCAATGTTATAATTTCTTTTAAATTTCTTGCATTCAAATCACCATTAAACATTATGTTGATGGATCATATGTGTTGTTTTGAATCATTCATCATATGAACAAGTTTGCAAAAGTTAACACCTAATATGTTTATCGTATATTCAATGGTGCTACCATTAAACTTTTTTTTTTGGTGTATGTATGCTCCCATACAAAACCTTTATTTTGACTTCCTTTTAGCTAGTGTTTTATAAACAATAAATTTAACCAACAAAATCATAAGTCATACTTATACAATTCCACCCATCCTTGAGTACAAGTGAGATGTATTGATTATTTCATCATAATCCCAATGTTGAAAGATTGTTTTCAAAAGAATTGTTAATTGGTTGACATATCTCATTTCCATATTTACAATGATATTGTTTCTCTTCATTATAATCACAACTTGGAGAAAATATATTTGGCATCCCTATTTGAACAAGTCCATTAATATTAATTTTCTCACATTCAGCTTGATTACCACTATGTTAAAACATGGCAAAAATGACTACACATGATTAAAAAGTAGCATAAACGACATGTCCATATTGACTACATAGTCATATGTTTTAGTCATGGATGCCACAAGGCATAGTGCACTCACACATATAAAATTGTAAGTTGTTAATAATCGGTCAATTTTCGTGAAAATCAACAAACATACAAGTATCAAAAGCTAATTCTTGGCATTTTTCAGTTGTGATACATCAATAATCAAAATGTGAATTTTCAAATTCCACACCATTGTATTACCATGAAGCTTTTTTAAATTAATATTTTAAATATTTAACACAACTACTTAAAATTTTTCAACAAAACAATTTTAGTCATCATTTTTAGGTTGATTTCTTGGTGTTAGTAAAAATCCTTTCAATGACCAACCAAACTCACAATGTTATTTGAATAATTCATTAGCTTCATTAAGTGAAATGGTTGATTGATCTTGACAAGAAAAAACAATACATGTTTGCAACAATTGTTTAATCCCAATCATTTTGATATTCCTTTTACCTAAACCATTTTGTGACATATTGCTTTTAGTGATAAAACAATTTTGAAAAATTACATACAAGTTCCATGCCAATATTTGTAAGATCTTTTATTATATATGTTCCTAGTTTTTCAACATGAATGGCCCCAAAAGAACTATATTGTTTTGTTTGTTTATCCCATTTGTTAAAAAGTAACCACACAACAAAAACCCAAACTTGATACAATCACCTCAACTTTTCCCATTCAAAGTTGACTAATTTGAAGAATCATTCCCCAACATCGTTGCCAAATGTTAATGATAAAATTTAATATTTTTTTTAAAAAATTTATTGTTATTGGGTTTTTGCTCCTTTCGTATTATTCTAAACATGACATGCCATAATAACCAAAGCATCTCTCTAATTCTAGCGATGATTTCATTAACCTTAGTACTATACTACAAGTACTCATGTATTTTATACAACATCATTATCAAGCCTTTTGTTGAACCTTTCTTCAAGAGTTAAAAACATGATTTATTGTTACCATCACTTTTCTTACATGTTCATCTTGAAAATTTCCATACCACCCCTTTTACCTTCACAAGAATCAAAGTTATTGCATCCATTCTTTTCAACTTCACATATACACACATATGTCACACACACACAAGTATGAAAAATTTATTCAATATTATAATAATTGGCAATATTATAAAGGAATATCAATTGAAAGCTTTTTAGTGTTTTAATTATGCCTTTACTTGGTTATAACTGCTTCTAGCAATCCATTTATGTTAATAATTACTATAGTTTGCTATTTATAGTATATGATAATCTAAGTTCAGTAAATCATTAAATTTGGCAAAGGAATAATTTGGTTGTTTATTGGTTTTGAATATTTTATTTTTCAATTGTCTTTTGAATCTCCGTCTACTAAATGTGTCTAGTTTTTTTTTCTTAACTATGATGGATTATCTCCATGGAAATGAAAGTTCAAATTAACTTTGCAAATGAACATATTCAAATTTTACATTTTATACTAATAATGTATTTTTAAATACATAATATCATCTCAAAACATTATTAAAATATGGAAAATTCTCATTGCCACATGTAAATTTCCTATTCAACAAAATTTTGTTAAATTCATTACATGTCCATAGCAATTGGTCCCTTTTCATGATGGGGTGTATTGAATTCACACTTTTTTTTTCGTTTCATGAATTGTCCTAATTTCATTCAAATGTTAGTGAAATTGCTAGTGAATTTTAAGCACCATCCCCTACTAGTGATTGCATCCACATAAACTAAATTTTAGTTTTTTTTTCCTTCAATTTCCTTATCTTTGATGATGGATTTGATGTTTGTCACAAACACATAAGTAACAAAGCTTCAAAGCAAGTAACAACAAACCCACCTTCCATGCCCAACTTCCAAATAAAACAAAATGAACATCATTGACATTAAATCTATTAATAATTGACATTATTAATAATGTCCTTCCAAAATGTCCATATCTTAAAGATTCAACATTTATTCCAAAAAATTGTCAAGAATTGGGGAAAATGATGATGATGAAACTTGTGCAAACTCCATTAGACAAAACACCCAACAAAAGGCACCAAAAAAAAACAAAACAAAGAAAGAGGACCCAAGTGTGAGCCAAAAGAACAAAACCATAAGCGAGTCATTAAAGGACAAAGGAACAAATCATGTTTCAAAACCCCCATTAGTTGTAAGAAGCATATCAAAAAGAGAACGGAATGAAAAACTTAAAAGAATAATAATCCTTAAAAAAAAATTCACTTGCAACAACAATGCATCTCAAAATAGAAACAACTTGAGCTTTCTACAAAGCTACCAACACCCTTTACATATAGAGAACATGCAAAATAATCAAAGGGGGCCATTGGTGCCCTTTGTTGACCATGCCATGTTAACACGTTGATGAAAAAATTGTTCACTTGTTGGTGCAAACAACCAAAAACCTCTATGGCAAGAGGAAGAATTGCATTTATTGAGTGTTGATGTGGTAAAATCCTTTTTTTTGCTTAAGTCGCCACTATTCTAATCACCTCGTGACATGAAATAGCACATGAAACCAAATTTGCTCAAGCATGATCGATAATGATAATGTCAACCAAGGTGCAAATGCCATTAGCCAATAACATCATGTCAACCCATTAACAAGAAGATTGAAAAGATGGTGGCATAAGGACAAAGGTTTGTTCACACAACATGAAACCTTGTGTCTTTCATGATGGAAGTGAAGGCATCCCAAATGACATAATGAAATGTAGTCCATTTCCCACCACAAAAACAATTAAAAAAGTGGGTCCTTACTAAATCTAGAGGTTGGTGACAAATGCAATGAGTCAACTTGGAAGCATCCAAAATAGTCACAAATGACACATTTAATCACCTAAAACAAGTTGCAAAATGTGGTTTTATTATTAATGGAAGTCATGTCAAAGATAATGTTGAAGAAGGAATGTTCAAGCAATCTTTCTAAAATGTTTTCTTAAAGTCAATCTGGTCCTTTTTTTGCAAATTGTTCAAAAAGGGGAATGCAAGCCACCACATCATGGAGAAAGAGCTTTCATGCCCACATACAATGTGTCTACAAGGAGAATGAACCAAAATTATTAGACCTATTACCTCCAATAAGAATGGGTGAAAATTTGATAGGAACTTAATGATGACAATAAGTGCAACAAGTGCCCAACTTCCCAAACAGGTTGATGGCATGATGAGCTTTGTGTAACTGAGGTCAATCCCCCTACAAAAAATGGGGAGAAAAGTTTGTTAGAGGACCAAGTGGGCCTTTGGGCAATCCAAAGAACTTGGGCCCATGAATTTCCTAAAAACTTACATCAAGGTCATGCATTAAAAGAGGCAAGTTGGTGTCAAAAGCTCTTGGGGGGGAACAACAAAACAAGTAGGAAGGTGTATGGATGAAACACCAAAAGAGGATCCCAAAAGTTACTTAAACATCCCTTAATTTCGAAAGCTCATTTACATGGTGAACATCCTTGTCCAATGCATATTGTAGAAAGGAAAAGGAAAAGAAGCAAATCCAAATGGGACATTCAAAACCATGATGTTGTCCAAATGATAACAAATTTAATAAAAGGAAAAAGTTTGAGAAGCAAACTAGAAGGCAACTGAGTTGTGCACTTGTGGGGTTGGACCAAAAGTTAATTGAGAAATGAAATGCTCAAAAGTAAGAGGAATGACATAAGTGGAACCAATTATGTGAATGTTGTTAGTAAAGGACGAGAAAATACAACCTCACAAAACATTGTAATGCATGAAACTGAACTAGTGCAAAAAAAATCCTAACAAACAAATCATCTTGGCTTGTGCTTACCAAAGAATTGATGATGAACAATTTTCCCAAAAGAATTTCCCAAAGGGGAGTGATGGTTGAAAAAAAGGGAAATTTTGAAACAACTAGCCTTCTGCTACATGAAGATCATGGAAAATGATTCTCTAAGAGATGTTATTAAAAGCATTTGTGAAATCCAGTTGCAACACCACTCAATTGGGATGCACATCCAAACAACACAAACACCATGAACCATTGCCTTGCACCCACCTATGATTGTCACACCGAATTGAAAGACCACCTATTGAAACACAAAATCAAAGTTGTCCTAAAAGAATTCAAAGACAATTCCATAGTTGAGTTGGATTGGAAATTCACCAAGGAGTCCAAGCAAGAAAAAATCAAATCTAAAAAGTCAAATGTTTGCAAAACACTCACTATTTGTAACAAAGGAGGTTAGGGCTGAGGCAAAGGCCTTAGTAGTGCAAACATCTTGAAATTTGGTAATTAGAAAACCAAAAACATGATTTTAACATTTTTGGAAAAAAAACATCACAATGAGAAAACATTGACTTGAGAGCTAGTTTAATGGGATTATGTGACCTAGCAACTGCTAATGCACCATCCATTGGAAACTTGTTGTGATTAGTGTTGGCTAGACATTGCTTATTTTCAAATGTAGTTGGGTAAAGTCTTTGAAAAAAATTCTATGTCATGCAAGGTATCAAATAAACCAATTTTGAAAAATTAATGAACCCACTCAATATCAAATCGCATCACTAAAAATCCTTTCAATTATCAATTTACTCAAGTATTATTTTTGACAAAACCTATCTATAATGGACAATGGTTGATTTTGGAATATCCGACTTGGGGAGCCTTCTAATACCGACCTATTAAAATGCATAGAGTATAACACATGATTAGGTATGATTAATGGGACTCATGCAGGCATTTTTTCACTTGTGAAGAGGGCCAGGTGATTTGAATTTAGGCATGAGATAGCTAAGATATACACTTTTATTTTGAGACTTGCTTTGCATGGCTACTTAGTCTCATTATATATTTTTCTTTAGGTGCTCAAAGATTTGTTATAGCTTTGGGCAAGAATTGTCTTTTAAAAAAAAAAATTAGATTGGTACACTTTGGATGCCTGATCTTGCTCATATGTTTTTCAAACTCTCTGAATTTTTTACAATTTGTTCTTTACACTATTTTCTTAAAATTCAATGGCATGTTTCCCTTATATTTTGATATGGCCATAAATTCATGGGAAAAAAAAAATGTTTAAAACTCTTTTGGTAGTGATATCACCTCCTCAAGGCTTAGGCTTTTAGGGGGTTAAGAATAGCTGATTCCAAGTGTTTCAGAAACATAAGTTGCAAGGAAAAAAGAAAACACCAACAAGGTTCTCAATAGGCGCTTACTTTGGGAATGCCTCACTCATCAAGCATTACCTCACACATAAAGCCTTATAAAAATGTCATTGTTGTAGATGAGGCGGGGTGAAGCCCTTGGATTGGGGACACCACCAGAGATGGGGCTGCACTCTGCTCCCACCTCATGCAAGCCCCCACAAGAAGACCTAGCACCCCCGTCCACGGGCCTTATCTTACACAATGCACATTATATGAGGGCTTTCTAAGTTCTAACTCCTAGGCAGACAGAACTGGGAACATTTTGCTCTTTTATTGAATTTTTGAGATTTTTTTGGAAAAAAAGGTGCTTTTCTAGTGTAATTTTTATTTTTCCCAGCAAAAAAACCATTATAAAATCCTCCTGCTAAAAAAGAGAAGAAAATAAAAGTAATGGTTTGAGATTCTCTACTTGGATCCCATTCTGAAACATTCCTCCACATCAAGTTACCCAACACTTGGAAAAGCTTTTGAGAACACACATTTGTTGGCCTTGCCTACCAAGGTAAGGATATTGTGTTTAGATTGATTATAGAGGATAGTAGCTTAAGGGATTTTGGCCCCTAGGTTAATAATAGGTCTATTTTTATATGAGGATTTTTGAAAGATCTTATTTTGGGTTGTGCTGAAACTTGAGATTGATTATAGAGTTATAAATATCTTGAAGGATTTTGGTTTCTTTTAGAGGATTTTTTTGAAGATTATAATTTTGCATGGTGAAATATTTGAGTTCCCAGAATTCTTCTTTTGCCCTAATATTTTTTTATGTAAATGGCAAGGCCACACCCCTTGTTTTGATGGGATTCTTGTTGATGGATTCTTGTTTGAGTTGCAACATTTCTGTGATTTTGAATCTGTTTGTTTGCTTGGCAACTCCTCTTCTTCACATGCACCACCACCACCACCCACAGAAGGATGTAACAAATTATGCAGCAGATCAAAAGAATCTCAGGTTCAAATGGGTTGGTGCCATTGTGAAAGAATGATAAAAAATATTACTTAGTTACAGGAAGACATAGAAGAATCATGAATTCCATCACCACCGACTTTGAAGAGAGAGCCATGTCCTGATGTGTGGAAAGGAAGGGGAAGAAATTAGAGATGGAAGGATATACATGGTACTGACCAAAATCATCATAATACTTTCAATCTGAGAAGATTGGTCCTCTCCTTTGTAATCTTGTGGCAACATGCAACAACTGATTCCAAGTAATTTTTCTTGAGCCTTAGGTATGGGGAATAGTTGTCCCAATTCCAACACTACTTTGTCTGTCTTCGTTTGCTCTCCTAATAACAACTACCAACCTCATGAATAATTTTAAGAAACTGAAAAGCTCATTCAGCATTTCCACCCAGCAACAAACAAGGAGGCAACCCCAGCAGCTAATAATGGATTTGAGAAGATGGAGAGATCATATGCTCTACCCAACTGCAATGAATCAGAAAACCAACGTGTGTTACAGTAGCCATTGAGTGACTACTATCTCTATTGTATCTCTCAGCTTTTCACAAAGTGTCATGCTCTCACAGTATCCAGGGTTACGCTCGGTTGATGCCTGCTTGCTCACAATTGACACTCTTTGTTCACATTTCCTTGAACCAGCATCTGTTCCAGTTTTGAGTGTGCATCTTTTTGTGGTAAGACCAGCCTTCTAGAGACCTGCTTACTTGCCCACAAAACCAATAAACACACTAAATATATCAAATTTGAAGGAGATCAACTAATACTTTCTGCATTAAGGGTGGGAATGCCATTTCTCAATGTAAGGAAAGGACCTACGCTTGGGGATGCGACTTCAATTTGTACCTGTGTTTTATATCCATCCTCGTGCAAGTGAAAAATGTACTTGGACTGATTATTCCACCAAATTTGCTGTGCACCCACAAGAACCTTTCTGGGTAATACAAGTTCCCCAAATCATCATTGATTGGTATACATACAAATACATGACCTCATTTTACATCATCAGCAAGGACTATTGTATGTTGTTGGTGTCTTGGCCACACCATCTATACTTGCTGTGGGATGTAAACACCCATTTCTTTGAAGGAAAGGTGAATGACTGAAGAAACATCATAGGTTTCATTCAAAGGTCCAGATATGTATACCTATCTATGGGCTTTTTTTCCTGATTTTTTTCTCAACACCAGGTCTACCACGAGTTGTTAGGCAGAGCAAAATGACATTCTATCAGTTAAGTCTTTCAGAAATTAGTCAGGTAGTTGATGCATAAATATTCTTCTTGAGACATTATTCACTTGGATGCTAGAAACACAAGTTTCAGTCTGTAACAGAGTCCCAATTGTTTTGCAAATGCAAGTTTCAGTTTGTAATGGAGACTCAATTGTTTGTAGCTGGGTCATCCAAGTTGTATTCTGTTTTGAGGTTTCCAAACTTCAGCAAAACAAGAGGACTGTCTCCACCAAACACTTCAATCTCTCACAAATTTCCTTTCAGGCAATAGTAATTGGGGTACATTACTTTAAAGCTCCCCAAGTATCTCAAGCACAACCCTTTTGCAACCTGTTATGACAGACCTAATTTCACCCAGCAATACATGAGTAAATCTTCTACACTGAGTCACCTTTCATATCTATGTACATGATAAGATCCATTGAAAGGATTCAAAGCATATTATGTTCTTCATTTGCACCTGGTGTATAAGTGCACAGTATCCACTAGGTAGGGCAGTATTAAACAATGAAAAGACGACCTGGTACCTTTGTGAAAAAGCTGGTTGTGCAAGTGCAATGGGTTCAACAGGACTTGCAGATAATGGGTAGGTCAAATTGTGCAAATTTATCCAATGAAAATGCAAAGGCTGTAAGGACAGAGAACAAGCTGAGAACCATCTTTGTGTATAATCACTACACCAAGTGATTGTCCAATTTGTCTCCAGGACACTCTGTCGAAGGAAAATTCAACTTTGTCATCACATGAAAGGAGCATGTCAGTCACTGCATGAAATATCTCAGCTTACAACATTTTCTGCTCATGAATTGCTTCAAACCTGTTTGCTATGTATGCATTGAAAAGTTAGTACTGACCAGAAAGGCGCTACAAGGAAATTGAAGCTCTCCCAGCAATACATCTTCCAGCTCCTCCTTAACCATTCTCCTTCTGCTGGTGGACTCTGCATTCCAGAGTTGCAGGAAATGTCAAGTTCATATAGATTGATGGCAAAACTCAATGCATGACAGGATACTGGTCAATAGGGAAAAACATGGAATGCATCCAATTTGCAATCGCTTTAGAAAAATGCTGAAACTGATGATGTAAGCCCAAAAAAACACCCACAATGTAGATAGACTTCATGCTTGTATTAATTCCTCATCTCTACCATGACATTAAAAAAAACTTGAATGGGGTGTGTGTACAACTCTGGCCATATATATACAAGTCAAGAGAACAAACAAGTCTAGAAAAATTTGGAAATGGACAAAATTCACACAATGTTTGGTGTAGAGAGAACACTGTGTTTATCCATCTCTACTAAAGGCATGCAAGAAGACTCATATTTCTACTCTTATGATCTCCACTGGCCTTGAAGCTGCAATTTACTTGAGATTTGAGAGGATTGTCCATTTTTGTACAACATCTCAATACAGTCACTTGCAGATTGTTGAATTTGCAGAAATACACTATACACTATACACTATAAAGTTTCAGTGTTCACACTATTCACTGAAACTGTGCCTTTTTTTTTCTTTTTTTTAAATAAATAATTTTGTAATGGCAATCATCCATAAATGAATAAAGCAAATACTGGCTACCAAAAAAAGTTGCCCTTGTAAGTTACTATGATATGTCTCCAGATATGGTAAACACCCAAATAGGGGATATAGGCAAGATGCTCATTACAAAGAAGTCCTCAAATATGGGGGGTCAAACATCATAACTAACATGTAGTGAGCTTTCTTGGAACCAAATTTGTGTGCACAATCTAGAAATGGTGTTAGTATTTGTGTCACTTCTAGCATAAAGAATTTAGCATTGAAATGAGCTTGTCAAATATCAATCATCCAAGTTTCATCCAAGTCATTTTGTGTCACTTCTAGCATAAAGAATTTAGCATTGAAATGAGCTTATCGAATATCAATCATCCAAGTTTCATCCAAGTCATTCTTCTCTTGGTTTAATTGATGTCAAGTTTGATGGCATTTACAAGTGCATCATGACCGAGCTAGCAACTTGACATTGATTGATCCCACAACTTCATTGTACAACTAAGGACAAAGTGGATGGACAAAATTGGATGAAAATAGTCTTTGTGATGGCCCAAATTTGTGTTATTGGAATTTGACCCCACAAAACCAAGTTGCCTATTACCAAACATGACTAGCGTAGTGCCTTTTCAGGTTTGGCAATAATAAAATTATTTTTGAAAATGCAAAAATTTCTAGAGCTTATCTATTTTAAAATCTGGGTTTTTAAGAAAAACATTCTGAGAGGCAAAATACAAAGATCAGTGGAAACCTAAGAGCCTTTTCCTTTAGGCCAGTCCACTTGTAGAGCAAGTATTCATTAATTGACAACATTTCTCTATCCTATAATGTGGTGGAACATTATGTCTCCCCATTTTTGCAAAAAAACAAAGCAATATAAAATGTAAGAAAAAGTCTCATTGACTCAAAGTTCAAAAAATTGTCAAAGAGGTTGCTTATAATTATTGTCGAAATTTCATTAATTTAGTTAACTGTTGAAATTGATATTGAAAAATAAAATAATGATTTAGCACCCAAGTGATAAACCTGAATAGGTAGTATAGTAAATGCTCAAAATTGTAAACTTTGTTGAAACATCATCACTTTGAAAGCCGACTTTGTTTACACATGTTGTAAGCCTAGCCTTGGGCCCATGACCAAGGTTAGGGTAAGACAAGGCAAACATGAACAATGCCGTGGTGTGATTTAAATTCATTTCCAAGGTTAGTTTGACGTGTGTGAAATTGTATGAGAAGAACCCCCAACACTTTCAAATGCATATTCTCATTGGAAGTTAGGAATTTCATAAAGTTTTGAATTTTTGGAACAAAGTTTGGGGATCAAATGGTACTTGAATTGATTAGTGATTTTTAAATCAATTTTTTATAAAAAAGTACTATGGTTCAAGAATCAAAATGTTATTGCATATTATATGTATTTGGGTGTTTAATATTTTTCATGAACGTGTGCATAGGTGGGGAACACATAACTCACCTAGTCCAATCAAATAAATTAATGTATAATTAAATGGAATTTTATTTCTTGAATTGGGTCCAAGTTTCCTATGGTTTTGGTAAGGTGGTTCCTAGTGGTACCACCCAAATAAAAGTTTGTAGGCCAAGTCGATCAACCATGCATAACATGGAACATCAATGTTGCACAACGTCTATTTGACTACCTTAACTAACGTTGATTGACTTTGAATTGTTTTATCCCTTGAGAACCAAGTTTGTGTCTACACCGAAGCAAATGTGTAACTGCAATTGTAGATATGATTGATAATTAGGAATAAATAAATGGGATATGTGGATTCATAAAATACATGAAGACAAATAGATTTGTCATGTGTCATCCACTCATAGAACTTTGTGATGAACTTTATCACATAAAATCCACATTCCCAATTTGACATTTGTTGCAGTCCATCAAGTTGAGTCCAACTTGGACACAACTTGCTTCCATTCATTTATCCTATACAATTTACCTTGTTTCACCACCCAAAACTTGGCAAATAAATGGTGTAGTACCGACAAATGAAAGATGTTTGTAGATTTCAATAGGTCATAGTGATATAAACTATCATCATTCGTCACAATAACACTCCAATGGTTTGCATCTTGAAGTGGGACTAAACCAACCTTCACTTTGATGGGCACAATGAATTTGTTTTTACAAACTTAATAACATTATCCTATGATTCTCTTTTGTCTTTGATCCAATTCTTCAGAGTATCCCACAAGTGGGGGTGGGTGATGTACATAAACTCCCCTAATAATTGACCATGTGTAAACCACGCCTTGAAGAATTCCATGGCAGTAGTAAACAAGAACCCTTATTTGTTGTTGAGTAGGCCAATGTCAACATCAAGCTTTAGTTTCAAGTATTCATTTCGTTGGTCCCACCTCTAGACTATATGAAGTTTTGCACAACTAGCGCCAAATTGCTAATGAAATCAACATTTGTTAGTTAAATAAACATAACATAACTTAGCTAAGAAAAAGGACATTATTGGACCTTCAATCAAATGTTATATACAATTCACCTAAGTATAATGACGCACTCCCAAGTCCCGGGGTGAACCCACTTGAGGGTTCTCCAAAGTGTAGTTACGGAAAGTTGGGACTCGGAAGGCGCTCCGGCTTCCAACTCTAGAAAGGGGTAGAGGGTCGAGTTGGGAGCCCAGGGATTAGACTAGGAAGATGTATTAGTTGATCAAGCTTGAATCTGCATCAAAACAAACCATAAAGTGGTTAGTTCACATTTCCGGGACACCCTTGGGTGTTGGGACAAGCCACGGGCACTTTGGACCACAAGACACACCACGGCCCGGACTCGTGGGATGCCACCACCATCCCCCATATAATATACTCTGTGACGCCCCGCTGAGGCTACACCCAAATGGCTCTTTTTCCCGGGACTCCCAAGTTGGAATCCCAAAATCCACCTTAGTGTCCCAGTTTCGCACTCCCAAGACTTTGAGAGGCCATAGCTCCTCGCCCTGACCTCCGATTACAACAAGGTCTAAACCGAAGTTGTAGCCCTTATCAAGATCTTTCCAACGACGTATTGCACTTTCAAATCGGACATCGGAAGCTGGTCGATTCCTGACTTTTAGTGGTCGGGAGTCAAATTGCCAGTTTGACTCCCGGCCCTTCTTTTGCCCATAACTTGGGCTACAAATGTCCAAATTGAGAATGCGAGGGCATTTTCGATATGTACGTTTCAAGACCTTTCCAACAACACCAAGAACACCTCAATGAGAGGTGTTTTGCCCCTTGCTGTTGAGCTTTGAACATTCGGGAGTCCCAGAGGACTCCAAATCCCCACTTTTTCCAAGTGTTGGGCTTCACCCCCACACTTGGCCAAAGTAGGGTTGCGACATATAAGTTCTTCCAATGGTCCTAAAATGAATTTATCTAGGAAAATAAATAATGCATATTTACAATTTTTGTTGGACATTATTTTTTTATGTACAACTTTTTTTCAAGTAAAACATTACACCATGTGGTAACCCCATCTTTTGCAACCATGAATAGATAGTCCTTTGACTCACCAATATTTAATCCCACCATACGTGTCAACACATTGCTTACACCTTCTGGGTCAAGCTTTGTGATTGGCTCATAAAAATGCAGACCTTGGGAAGATGTGTCATTTGAGTTTGGTAATGCTCTTAAGGGGCTCAATGTAAATTGCCCTAGAGGCCATAGACTAATGGAAAATGATGGTGTCTGCCTGAACCCAATAAAGGTAACATAAACAACATTTGATGGGAGCGGTGGCATTAATTGTTGATGTAAGATTGCAAGTTAATACTGATTGAATGACCAGGGTTTTGTTTTGGTGTTTCATGACTTGCAACCATCCGCAATAAATCCAATCCTTTAAACTCTCTGATTTCTTGCATAAAATTTGTCATGGTAGGTGCTACTAGTTGAATTTGGTTATTCAATCTTATAAAAGGGATTTGTTCAAACATTGTCAAATTAAAAGGGATGCAAGATTATTGGTGTGCAATTGAAAATTGGAATGTAAACCATATATTAGTCATTGGCCATGATTTGAAAACTAAAGTAAAATTGGAAATATGAAACATATGTATATACCATCTATTGTTGCATGTCCAATTTGATTGTGGCAACACAAGCATCAATATTGTTATTATTTTATTTTTTTATCCTTCCTAGTTTAAAGGACAATGCATGAAACAAAAAGTCCATAACTTTTGCCAACAATTGTTGGCATTTACCTCCCCTATCACAGACATTGCCATCTCCAAAGTTTGCCTTCCTTGGGAAAACCAGCCCATGTTTATCTCCTCCTTCAACACCAAGGCTTCGTTGAAAACTTGATAATGGAACACATTATGGCATACCATGTAACATGTTGAATGGAATTATGCAATAGAAACAAAATAAAGCTAGAAATACTAATGTCAAGATGGAATACTTCATTTAATGCAAGTTTATCACCTGGCCTAGTGTAAAAACTACACCACATATCTTCCAACTACTTGCTTAATCCTAGACTACACACGTATGTGATTGCTCTATGAACAATTCTAGCCATAAACCCCTTTATTTTTTCAACCACTAGGTTTTGTAGCTCAAGTTCAATACCTAGTAGACCCAACGTCCTTTTGAGCTTGCAAAACATCTTTAATGTTTTTTGCATCTTTAGGAACTAGAAAATTTCGTAGTCTATTACATCCTACACATCAATGGTTAACCTCATAGAGTGGGTTTGTTCATGATCATAATGGAAGATAGTGCATCGTGTTAGACCTTTGTTTAGATGTGTTAGGGGGTGTTATCTACCAAACAATGTTTTGCAAAAGAAATTGAAAGCTCTAACAATATGTTGACATGCCTTGTTTAATGAAAAGAGTTCTAATTCCTTTTCAAGCTCTTTAATGATGATTTCCAACTCCTCCTTTATGTGCTCCCATGGGCACCGAGGACCAATTTGCAAAGGATAATGCTTCAATAGTGAGGATAAAGGTGACCAACCCCATTTGGATTTCCCCTTAATAACTTTAACTTGTTGGTCATAACTTTGCAATTCTTGTTGGACATAGTTTTTATTTCTTCCTCCTAAATGTTTTTGCAACCCTTGCCATTTTTGCATCATTTTATTTTTTTCACATATTGTAGGTGTTCCCGGGGATTTTTCATCTTTATGAATCATTTCATGGTGTTCTCTCCACAACAAGCTTTAGTCCATGCATTTAAAGACTTCGTGACAATCTCAAAAATTGTGGTTATCCTTTCAACCTTTCTAACAACCTACATGCATAGTCTGCATGACTAATAAGAACCTAGGTTAGAGAACAATGACTTGCAATAATAACAACCTAGGTTGCACAAGATTGATTGTGACTAATAATAACAAAAGTTGGAAAATAGTGACTATACAAGTAATAAGAAGCAAGATTGTAGGACATTGAATGTAAGTAATAAAAACCCAAGTTGCATATGAATGATTGTGACTAATTTGAACTTAAGGTGCAAAACAATGATAATGATTAAGAATAATTAAACTCATTGTTGGAAAAAGGGTACTAATCTCTAAATGCAAACACAAGTGTGTTTCCTAAGGTACCTTTAGTTTCCATCCTCATAAGGACAGCTAGGGCTTTTTCAAGTCTTCAAACATTGTCCGGTCCATTACTTTATTCATTTATGATAGTAAAATGTAAAGCCCATTCATTTGTACTTCCATAGGAGGAAGGGCCAAATCACACTCGCTTTTGATTGTGAATGCTTCAATTGTCTTCCTTGCTTTCGCTTCAATGTTAACTTTGCTTACATGTGCTACACATGTTTGTGGTAATGTTCACACATCTAGAAACAATGATAGACTTTACATAGGTTGAGTTTCATAGTGCTTTCAAATGGATGTGGGCTTTTAATTCCTCTCATAAAATGAATTAAATACCTCTCTTCACAAAAAAAAACCCTACATCTAGTTTGTCATGCCTTATATGACATATTGGTTATATAATTACAAAATTTTCCATTGTAGACATCTTTGTTTGAACAATGGGTTTGGCAGTTTGCATGAATGGGCAACACTTGGGGGTATCCCACCCTAAAAATGAATGAAAATTTAGGAATCTAAAAGTGCAGTATAAATTTTTACAAAAGCATTATGAAATTTTATAAACAACAATGGGAAATAAATAAATAATTAATCAATAATATGAATCGGAAATCTTCATTTGTAAAATGAACTTTAAAAAATATTGTTTATAGATTAAAATTGGAAAAGAAAAATGTAACATGCTAAGCATTTATTTGAACTAGAGATTTAAAAAAGGAATGTCAGGTTTGGAATCATACGCACCTTGGTAGTGAATTGAAAAAAAGGTTTCCATTGCTATTTAATTCAATAACCACCTTGTCCTTTTGATGTATGGGCCTTAGAGATGGTAGTGTTATGTTTTAAGATTTTAAGTTTGTTGATGTAGCCTTCTTATCGAAATGTTTTGTTACATCATCATTTGGTCACTTATTTCTATTTGGTAAGGTCTTGCCATGTTTTTCCCCTAGCCTTGTCAACTCTTTGCTTATAATTTGCTCCAAATCAAGTACATCTTCAATAATTCCTTACCCTTGTATTTCAGGCATTGCATCATCATTCAATGGTAGCTCAAGGTGACGCACTCCCGAGTCCCGGGTTGAACCCACTTGAGGGTCCAACTATGTAAAGTTGCGGAAAGTTGGGACTCGAAAGGCGCTCCCGACTTCCAGCACTATAGAGGGGTAGAGGGGCATGCTAGAAGTCCCGGGATTAGACTAGGAAGAGGGACTAGTAGATCAAGCTTGATTCTGAATCCAAAAACCAACCACACGGGGTTAGTTTCACATTCCCGGACACCTTTGGGTGTTGGGACAAGCCACGGGCACTTTGGACCACACGACTCACCACGGCCCAGACTCGGGGGAAGCCACCACCTTCCCCCATATAGTATTCTCTGTAACCCTCCGCGGAGGCTACATCCAAATGGTTCTTTTTCCCGGGACTCCCAAGTTGGAGTCCCGAAATTGTCCCGAAACTGTCCAAGTTGGAGTCCCAGGACTTTGGGAGCTCATAACTCCCGACTGCCAAATTTGATTGCGACAATGTTTAAACAAAAGTTGTAGCCCTCATCAAGATCTTTCCAACGCCGTGTTGCACTTTCAATTCGGAAGTTGGAAAGAGGTCGATTCCCGACTTTAAGTGATCGAGAGCCAAACTGCCAGTTTGACTCCGGCCCTTCTTTTGCCCATAACTTGGGCTGTAGATGTCCAAATGACCAATGCGAGGCCATTTTCGATATCTACGCTTCAAGACCTTTCCAATGACACTAAGAACACCTCAATGCGAGGTGTTTATTGAGGTGTTTTGGGCCTTGCTGTCGAAGCTCTAAACATTCGAGAGTCCCGGAGGACTCTAAATCCCCAACTTTGGGAGTGTTGGGCTTCACCCCCACACTTGGCCAAAGTGGGGTTACGACACAAGGTGTTTTCTCTTTGTAAAAATTATTGCATAACTTACATTGAAAGGAAGGTTGGTTTTTAATGGGGAAATCAAGACATTGAAATGTGCTTCCAATGCAAGAGTTTCGTACTCCTCTTCAAGGTATAGTGCAACGTAATAATGTCAACTCTACTGTAATGTTGATTTATAAATCCTATTTTTTTCATCTAGAACTCCCAATACTTGTAATATGTTGTCAATCATTTTTAAAATATTTGTTATGTTCTACAAAACAAGGTGGATAGGAAATGATGTCCACTATTACTTTCCCAAATTGTATGTATTCAACACAACAGACCTAAATTTCAAAAGAAAAACAACAAACAACAAAACCCCAAGGTCTTATATGCAATCAACAAACAAAAACCTTTTTTTGTAGTTAGTAAATCCTATTGCCCATTTTGTGTAACACACTCAACAACAAACTCATGATAGGTAGAAATAAAGTAGTAGAAAGCTTACCCTTTCTACCCATCTTGTTACTATTGTCTTCACAATGTTGATATATTTTTGTTAGTTAAGCAAACAAATCATGTGGAAATCTTCTTATGCAAAAATTGACAATGCCTCTTACAATAGATGCCCTTGTTCTCCATCCCCTTTTCTAGTGTGCATCATGTTTGTCAAGCTTTCGTGTGTCATCAAGATTTTGTCTACCAAACCCTAAAACTTCCTTACATTGCTTACAATAAAAGACCTTAAATTCCCAATCAACATCTAACTATTTTAGTTTATATTTGAACTATTATGTTTATAATGCAATGCATTGGGATGTCTTACAATTGATGGCAAAGGGAGGGACGGATAATTGATGGTGCTTGGGATGTTTTGTTGACAACAAAGGGAAGGCCGACTATGGAGGTGGCGTCGAGTCTATTGGTGGGACATGCATGTGGTGGGTTAGGGGTCTAGAGATTACATTGAACAGAGTTTATTAAGGGGTATTTAACAACGCACCATAACTACTTCCAAATCATTGTATCTTGACATCATTTCCCACCCAAACTTGATTCCTACTAGGTTGAGAAGTAAACCCATCATGACATGAAAAATAATAAAACAATCAACCTAAGAACATTCATACATTTTTTATAAAATGTATGGCATTCACTAAAATGTTCATAAATTTGAGTAAAAAGTATTGATTTTCCTACAATTGTTTTAGTGAATGTGAAACATGGTTGTAAATAAAATTTGTTAAAAAATTTGTAAGATATTTCATACTTTTCTTTTGTCAAAATTTTAAATATAAACATAATATTTTTATTACACGACCTTGAATTAATACCCAAATTGAAGAGGGAGATGATGCCAAGGCCATTATTTTTGTGCATTCAAACCCATTACTTGTGCATATTGATGTTTTTATTTAAAATTTAAGTTATATGTAATTGTCATTTTTGATTGTAAGCATGTGCATGGTTTTGAAAGTTGTGTGTTACAAATCTAAATATATATGTTTTCATTTGAGCATGGATGTATTTATAATTAACGTATAAAAATATATGTAAAGTAAAATAAACACACCACTAGTGCCTTGTGTTTCGTCATAAAGCCACGTGAGATTTAAAAAAATAAAAAAAAATAAAGTATTATCAAATGGGCAAGGAATTCAATTTATAACCAAATTCAATGGTAATTTGAGTTTCACCTTGTCTTTTTAATTTTTTGAATGTCTTGTGGTTGTTGTGTATGTTGCCATTATAATTTGTTTTGAATCATGTGCACAATTTTAGACAAATTATTTCAAGGGTATTAAATTCAAAACAAATTATCGTGTTTTTGAATCCTATGCATTAAATTCAAAACAATTGTATCATGAGATATATTGATATGTGTTTCCAACATTTTATACTAGGATTCAAAATTAAAAATTCATTGTGTGAATAACAATGTTTTAGGTTGAAATAGGGGTTTGGGGATGAAAAGAAAGCCCAAAGGTAAGGTTATTTTGTGGATTTCTTTATTTTTCTTTGAGATCTTTGAACATTTTGTGTTTTAAGGTGTTAGGAAAGACTTTGAATCAATATGTTGCTTGCATTTTTGGTCTTTGTACAATTAAATGGGCATGTTCCAATCCAACCCGATGAAGATGATAAGCTTTCATTAAAAACTATTGGTGTTGAACTTCATAAAATGATAGCTTTACAATTACAAATGCATACAAGTTGATAAATGTCAAATGCAAGTTAGAACAATTAGATGCATTATGTCAAAAAAACATTTAAAAGATTTAATGGGATTGTAAATCTACTTTTTTGGCCTTTTTTGGGCTTCTTTACATCAAATGTTGACGAAGATATGACTTAGAAGTTAAAAATATATTTTTCGCTTATTTGTGTCATGGCAACATTTTGAGTGTAAATATTTTAGGATAAAAAACCAATGGATAGAAACAAATCAATCTTTTAAAATAATGGAACATCAACCATGAAGAATGTGAACATCTTGAAGTGTTTCATAAGCATTATTTTCACATAGTATGATGCAATGCAATATTAAATCCTCTTGAAAATTAACTTTCCAAGATTTAAAGAATTGTCGCTCCATTATACATTTCACATTTTTATGGTAAGACTACATTTCATAAAAAAATGAAAAACAAGAAAAACCTTTCATGGATGATTTTGTGTTGCTTGTTATCAAAGGATTATTCCTTTTAAACATTGTTGAAAATTTACGGATGAAACAATTTGTGTTAAGGAGGGACCTATGTGTGGGGTTTCCATCGTGTAGAACTTTGATCAAAGAGTTTTGTCTTTTGTGATGAAACACACATTAAAAAAATTTCCTTGCCTTATGTGAATGCTTCAACTTATGTTACACCTACATGTAACCTTTCAATGAGGAAAGGTGGACATTATACTTTTCAATCAATAATCAAAATTTTAATTGTGGATTCAAAACCAAAACATGTGACAATGTCTTTTAGAGGCAAACAAAACGATTGAAAAGGTTTCATTCATTGGTTACATGTTTTGTTTTCAAAGTATATAAACAACAATAATATCATTTGTCATGTTGAAACTGACTAAACAAATTTGTGTACAATGATAAATGTTTCAAAACAAGTCAACAATTATGAGGATCTGCGGATACACACATTGTTCAAAGTTGTCAATGATATGAAAATGGGTTTGTTTTGGTGTTGGTAGGTTCAAGTCTAGGTTTTAGGTCAAGTTGTAAGGTTTATGGAGTAGAGATGAAATAAGTTGTCATTGTGGTGTAAAAATGGGTTTGCTTTAATGTTGGTAGGTTCAAGTTTTAAGTCAGATGGAAGGTTTATGGATTAGAGGTTTCTAGGTCAGGTTGGCAGGTTTACGGATTAAAGGTTTCAAGTTTTGTGGGATTTGGCATTAAAATCTAACGAAACAATTAATTTTTTTTTCAAATTGAATTAAAACTTGAATTGAGGTGTTGCCATGTTTAAGTTTATAAATATAATCATAAACTTGGACCTACATTTTAAACAAGTCGTTGCATTCGATTGGGTGTACATAATTAATATTATATAATTTTCATTTTGAATGGTGCGCACTAGTTGGACAAACTAATATTACATCGAATTGTGTTAAAAATTTAAATATTATAAGATTAAAAATAATTAGTTCTAGTTGTACGCAATGGAGATGAGACTAGTTGTTGCTTTACACTAAAGTAGTTTTAAATCTATCTATGAAACAAGGTAGTTTGTTTTGTTTTGTTTTGTCATGCAGAGCTTTCCCATACCATGGTGCTTCATGCCACACTTATGGTATCTTCAAAAAGCTTTGGATGAACGTGGGTGCATCGACTTGGTTTGAGACCATTGGAGATTCTCCGTTGTGGAAACTATTGATTATTGAACCAATTTTCAATGAGAATTAAATAAGTTCGAAACCAAAAATTGTATTGCAATTTGGGGCCGTTCTTGATGTTGTTGGAAAGTCCTTGACAAGTTGTATTTAATAAAGTTATATTTCACAATTTTTCAGAGCTAAGGTGTGAAAGAGATTGATTTTTGAGTGGATTATGTTATTGAAAATTCAAAAACAAACAAATTACAAAAATTGGGTTTGGAAGAAAAAATCAGTGGAGCCTTCAACGTGTTCACACTTGAGTCAACAAAACAAGCTACACTAATTCTTTATGAAAATGACTAAAACGAACAAGAAATTTTTTTAATCCGAAAAATGATCCTAAGACTAAACTTGAGGTTCCATGTTTAGTATATTATTTAAAAAAAAGTTAGAATTGAGAGTGAAGGTTACTTCAAAATCAAAAGAACCAAACAACATTGGTTTGCTCTTGTAAACTTCCACTTGGGTATCGAAGCTCGACAAAAAGAAAATAATTGCCTCTAGTTGGCCACATACAATAATTGTTCAAACATTGATTGCAGTAGTCTCCTGTTGAAGTATGTACCCATTTAAGTACACATCCCGGTTAAGTACGCATTTTTTTGCAAAAAAATTAGGGTTCAAAATTATTAATTACCTGGTGTACGGTTTCTTAACAAATTTTAGAGATAAAATGATCTAAGCTTCCAATTTTCTAAAAAAAATTCGGAATTGCAGAAGTTCTGGTTCAGGATTTCACAAAATTGACACAATCACAGAAGCTCTGGTTCCAGTTTTTTGCAAAAACATACAATCATCAGAAGAACCTCTCGTTTTGGGTTTATTTTGAGAACTGCTGGTCAAGGATGTGAACTGGTTCTTTGATTTTCTGGGAACCGCTTGTGAAGGGTACCGTGTACTCAACCCTACACACTAGTTCTTTATTTGAAAAAGGAGAGAACCGCCCAACACTGATTTAATATGAAGGACCAATAATAGTAGCTTAAGGGATTTTGGCCCCTAGGTAATAATAATACTAATAGGTCTATTTTTACATGAGGATTTTTGAAAGATGATATTTTTGCATGGTGAAATATTTGAGTTTCCATAATTCTTCTTTTGCCTTAAGATTAACACTAATTAATATATTGTTAATATTTAACCATTAGCAGTAATATATATTGAATGTGATCAATTGGGTGTGTATATTGGACACTGGCTGAGATACAATAATGTATCCATGGAACTACTCTTATTTAATTAGTCCCAAAATTTAAGTGGGAAATTAGGGTTCCTCATTAGAGCTGCTAAGTGGGATTAGGGGAGTGTGATTAGGGTTTGTCCAGACACGGAGACGTGCACACCCAAGTCTCGTCCTCACGTCGTCGCGAACTAGAAAGAGGAAGAAGAGAACAGGGAGGACCGACGAGGAAGAGGAGCTTGCGTCGCTGCTTGGCGGTCGCTGCAAGTATGCTTTCAGATCTGCAATCGAGATAGTACGCTTCTTTCCACGCTCGGTTCGGTGTGCCATTTCTGCCGAGACTTTCTTCCTTTGTCGCTTCTAAACACTAAATACACCTAAAATTGTTAACCCGATCTTGTTCATCAGTGTCTTACTCATTCGTGTCATAGATCGATCGATCGATCGAGAGAGAGAGAGAGAGAGAGAGAGAGAGAGATTTTTGTTTTTTTTTCCTGGGGTGGGGGAGCAAATGGAGATCTCTGGGGTATTTTTTTGTTTTTGAGCGAGAATATGAGGATCGACGGGGAATGAAGTATTTTTGAGGGCGAGAGAGAGAAAATGAAGATTAGTGATGAATGAATGCAGCTTTTTGAAGCTTCTCTTTTGAAGCACCGGGGGACGTGGTAACAGAAGTTGGTAGGAGGAGGAAAGGAAAGGAGTAGATCCGTTTTGACCTGTTTAGGGCAACGCACCGGAATGCGGTGCTTTGCGCTCAAGAGTGAAGAAGGCATGATCCAATTTAGGGCTTGTGATCCAGCTTCAGCTACACAGCATCAGGCTATGTGTTGTTGTTGCAAGCAGTATTCTTCGGATCGCTAAGGGATAGCCGTAATTGGAAACCCTAGAAGAGCAGAAAACTACTAGGATTCCTGATGGAGAATTCTTCAGGTCTTTTGGAACAGGTCTCCCCTTCTCCTATGGCAGAAGATCTGACATTGCATGCTAAACCGTCGGTTCTGGAGGAACTAGTGCTAGTCTCTGCAGTAGACAATGCACTAACAGAATCTCCTGCCACGCAATTGGAACCCTTAGAGCCTTTGGATTCAGAACAGCCATTTGTGCCCTTTATAGAGGACTTTCTGCACAATGAGTTATTAGTGAATGGGAAGCTAGAGGCACCGATTGGAGAATTTGTAGACGGAGAGAATATTTCTGACAAGAGCAAGGAGAAAGAAGAAGGATCTGCTGAGAATGGAGTTGAAGAGGCTGCGAATGATGCATTAAGAACTGAAGTCATGCCCACTGATCAGAAAGAAGATGCGATCCATGAAAATGGGGGAGAGACAGATGCTTCAATTGAGGGAGAAGAGTCTGACCCTGCCCTTCCTAAAGATGTGATCCTTGGGAATGGGCAAGAGGGGAGAGAGACACTTGTTTTGAAGGGGGGGGAAGAGTTTGGGTCTTCTCTACAGAAAGAAGATTTGATCCTTCAAAATGGGGCACAGGGGAGAGATTCAGGCCCTTTGAATGAGGGGAAAGAATCTCAACCCTTTCCTCAGACAGAGGATCTGATCCTTGAGGATAGTGGAGAGGAAAGAGGGACAGATGCTTTGAAGGAGGAGGTAGTGTCCTCAGAGATAGCTGATGGAAAAGAAGATGGATTTGGGGAGAAGAGGATGGAAGAAGAGGAGATTGAGGCTATACAAGAGGGAGATGTAGGGAGTTCTGTAAATTTGATGGGAGAAACTGAGAACTTGAGAGGAAGAGAAGGTGTGACCAAGATTGACCCAGAGGATTCTGATGCAAACAACAAGGTTAATGGAACTGGTAAACTTGAAACATTAGGAGAGTTATTTGCCAGGGAGCGCCAAGAAATAGAGTCAAGGGAAGGTGTAAAGGGGGCAGGTGAAGAGATTAGTGGCCAAGCTAGTGTGGATCAAAATGCACACAAGGTGTCTGAGGTTACGGGGAGTAGTATGGAGAGGCAGCAACACAGTGACGAGAGTGATACAACATTTCATCGTGTTTCAAGACCTCCCATTCCCACTCCTGATGGGTAAGTACCTGTAGGTTGTTAGTTGTTCCAGAGTAATTCACATTGAACATTAAATGATTTACAATACTCTGACAGAATCTCTTCTCTATTTGCAATAATGTAAGCATCCACTACTGCACACTTCTCTACTTCAATGAGATTCAGCTCTTTAGCAGCAAAAACAAGAATGAAGCTGTACATGAAAGGACAACCTGCCTGTGAATACTCCTATTATGCAGCTGTTTCAAAGGGTCTAAATGCAACCAGGAGATTGATGGCAAGAGATTAGGAGTTTGTCTTGTAGTCACACAGAATAGACCAGCATTCTGGATGGAGAGTGCACATATTGATTTTTCTTATATTTATTTAGCTCAAACTTGGAAGTTTGTGGCAGAGTTCAACTATTGAAGCATATAAGAGTCAGAATCTTGATGCTATACATATTGGGATGCAATCTGGCAGGCAAGAACCTGTGAATCAGCGCTCATCTACCATTGGCTCAAATATAGTCGGGGACATTCTTTACAACCTTGCTGTTGGCGACGAGGATGGACACTCTCGACAGCGCATCCTTGCATTTGCAGCTAAGAGGTATGGACCCTCCACATGACGCTATTAGACAGGTTCATTTTGCAGTGGGAGAGGTGTTCTGTTAGGAAACTGGAAGGAGATTTTGACAGGATCACCCAAATGTCAGGTGGCATGTTCATGTATGTGACCCTGTACCCATTGATATTTGAATACATTACCTCTCTGTAGTCACTGCCTCACACACTGCAGTGTTAGTCTAGTCACTGCCTTTCATGATGAAGAGGATGGTTGTATACTTTGCAAGTGATGCTCACAAGGTCATGACCATACTTGTTCTTGACATTCCTCTGTTGGTTCAGCTGGAACTGACACAACAGTTACCTTCAAAGTGTTTTGTGGAAGTTTCTCTTCATTCATCTTCTCCCTTTTGTCTGTTACAGTCTGTTATTTTCTTCCTTATGTGCCACCTCTTTTGCTTGTTTTTATTGTCCTCTCTGTGTATTTTCTTGCTTTCACTGCTGTGTTGTAGAGTGCTAGCCAGTCTCATGGCCAAGTCTTCCCATTCCTTCCGGACTTGCAACAGAAACTTGATATGGAGGCTATTGTTTACACTGGCCTATATCCTCTGTAGGGAGCTGATAATATCAGTGGGTAAGTTACGATAGATGAGTCACTATCATGCACATTCCTGTTTGATGGTCCCTGAACAATTGAGTTACCATCATTGCAGTTCATAGTGCTAATTGTTCTTGACAGTTGCTCAGTTGTTCTTTCGATTCTAGTTCCTGAACAATTGAGCAACTGTCATTGCAGTTCATATTGCCAATTGTTCTTGATGGTTGCTCAATTGTTCTTTTGATTCTAGTTCCTCCCTTCTGTGTATTTCTTGTTCTGGGTTCTTCAGTTATCTGAGAGTTCTTCTTGACATGAATGAAGAGTTTTTGCCTTGTCTTTGTGTCCTTCGTTTTGAGTATGGAGATTTATATTAAAGTTTCTCTGCAATCTTCATATGTTTTCCAGTGGCTAAAGCAGATGTACTTCATTCAGTAGTCACCTGTGGTGTTATTGAAGGATATGTCTGCAGAATAGTTTGCCTAGAATTCTGAGCAGATTATTCTAAACAGCTTTGAACTTTAGGTTTTTGTGGCTGAAAAATAAAGCAGAGATCAATTTGTTTGAAAATTTTCATAGCTTCAAAGTTACGGAGGCTTCAGATTTGATCACTTGGCTGGATTTCTTATTAGACAATTTGTTTCTTTGTTTTGGTCAGGGTATTTATAGACAATGCATTGGTATCCCCCTGGGTACTAATTGTGTGGTCTATTTGGCCACTTTCTATCTCTTTACCTATGAGTTTGATTTCATTAAGCGTCTCTTGAAGAGTAACACATGTCCTGTTGTGCTTCATAGTTTGTCCTTGGTTCGCAGGTTTATGGATGATCTTTTTGTTCCTAATTTTCCAGATTTTGAGAACTTCATGTACCTCAACCAAGACTTTTTTGGTAGCAGCTTATACCCAAAAACCTCTTGTGAGCTGAATTGTACGTCTAAAGGCTTCTCTTGTAATTTTTTGGATCTAACTGTGAGACAGAGTCCTCAAAGTTTATCCTGTGACATTTTTGACAAACACTCTCAACCAGAGTATGCAGGTATTGAAGTGATTAGAATGCCTCATGTTCATTCCAATATCTCAATGACTGTGAAGCTGGGGGTTATCAATACTCAATTTTACAGATTCCTGAGACTTTGTAGTTGTAAGAAGTTTTTTGTCCTCCAGATGGTCAGTTTTATTGTCTTTCTGAAGGCAAAAGGCTACCCTTTAAAAGTTCTTCTAAAGAGAACTAGAGGGTTGGTTCTTAAAGAAAAATTCCTGTTTGGAATTTCCGCTTTTGGCATTTGCAGAATGATTTTGCTTCGGGTCATGTAAGTGGGGAGCTGATGTCCCACTTCGGATCATGTAGTCCCACTTGTTCTTAGTCTTTCCCTGTTCTTTTCCCTTTCTGTCTTTCTTTGTTTCTTTGTCTGGTCTTTGGTGTGGGGTCTGTTGCTAGCCAGTAGTATGGCTGAGTCTTCCCGTTGCTTCCGGAATTGCAGCAGAAACTCAGTTCGTAGGATGGTGCTTGTCACCAGCCTTCACCCATTGTAGGGAGCTGATGAAGTCAGTGGGGAAGTTGTGATAGTTAAGTCACTATCATACATACTACTGTTGATAGTCCTGAACAGGTGTGATACTGGCACTTTTGTTCATACTGGTGTTTGTGTTTCGTTTTTTGTTTGTTTTTGGTCTCCCCTTGTTTGGTTCTTTCTGTGGCTTCCTGAGGAAGTGTTAACCTTGCTGTTTCTTCTTCATCGTGAGAATGGAGATTTCTCTATTCTTATGAAAGATATTCTAAACTTATGTATACCCACTTCCAGGAGCTGGTGAAGTTAGTGGGGAGTCATGGCAGCTAGTCACTGCCATTTATGATGAAGGTGGATGGTCTGATACTTTGCAAGTGCACTCATAAGGTCATGACTGCCCTCATTCTTGTCATGTTTGTTTTGTTTTGGCAGGAACTGACATAATGGTTACCATCAAAGTGCTCTTGTGGATTTTTCTCTGCCTTCTAATGACGTGTTGCCTCTCTGCAGATATGCAGCTAACGTGGAGAGAAATCCAGAGGATCACGATGCCCTCTATAACTGGGCATTGGTTCTCCAGGTAAAGATGTTTACTCGCTGGTTGTCCAAATAGTTGTCCTTCATGGCTAATTGACAGCACTTGTCATCATAGAGAAGATCACATCTCTTTGTAGATTACAGAGAGATGTGGAGGCTACAGTCCATGAAGATCACATCTCTCTGTAGATTTGTGTTTCCACAACCTACTTGACACAAGTTTGGTTTTCACTTAAAGATCTTCAACTCTCCCTGTGGCTATCTTTATTTGTCTTTGGCCAAACAGGAGTCATTCTCTTAATTTTGTGATACAAGTTCCCCTGTTTTACACCTGAGAATCTGAGATGAGATTGAACTACATTAGATTGTCTGTGTTGGTTCTTGCAGGAAAGTGCAGACAATACAGGACCAGAGATGGATTCTGTCAGCAAGGATGCACTGCTTGATGAAGCTTGCAAGAAGTACGAGGCTGCTACACAACTCTGCCCCTCCCTACATGAGGTACTTGATACGATCCAATTTGCTTACAAGCATATTTTCATCACAGCTTGTCCTTGGAGTGGGAAGGTAAAATCCAATACTTGTCTCCACGTTGTGTCATGTTTACATGCCACATAGCTCAGCACAAAACTGCTGGTTGTGTAGTAAATGGAGTGGTGCAGGAGTGGATTAGGAGACACATGGTACCATTGGTGTAGCTATTTTTCTCAACACTCGTGTCCTTGTGCAGGCTTTTTATAACTGGGCAATTGCAATATCTGATCGAGCCAAGATCAGGGGTCGAACAAAAGAGGCTGAAGAGCTCTGGAAGCAGGTACATTCTCTACTCCCCAGGCATATTCACTCCAACAGATGTTCTAGTTACTGTATCTTTATCAATGTAGTATGCAGATGGACTGCAATCCTATTATCTGCTGGACTATGTTGTGCAGATTTTTCTGCAATGTCATAGATACGGGCTATAGCATTGTTCACAGCACCTTCATCTATAATGGGCCTCAACTTCTGAAGTTATCTGGCTGTTGAGCTTGCAGCCTAATTCTTGAATCCTTTATTGTATTGGGCCCTCAGACAGGGCTAATGAACATTCATAGCATCAAAGCATATGCCTATAATATAACCTTTTTTGTCTGGTCTTTGATCTAAGGAGATTGTGGATGCAGGCATGTGACAAATATGAACAAGCTGTACAACTCAATTGGAACAGCCCTCAGGTTTTTTGTGACTTCTTCTGTAGGGGGTTTTTCTGTAGGAGCATTGTGCAGTGTGTAATATTGATAGTGTTCTGTGTATCCCTGTACTTATCTGGAGGGGTGAGGAAGAACCAAACTTAATTATGCACTTGGCTCTCTGCAGAGCCCCCCACCACCACCTTCTGTGGATTCTTATTCTCTATTGTTGAACATTTGTTTTGTTAAGAGAATGCCTTCATAGAGCCTCATGTGTTTTACATGTTGAGGGGTGGTGGCAAGGAACCTCAGATGATCACAAATTTGTTTAGTTTTAGGGTCCTGTGCTGGAATCCCTATTGATTTACAGGACTGTATAGCACTTAGAACAGATTGCTTAGGGACAGAAGTGAACTGTCCCTAAGTGAAGGTACTCCATTTTAGACTGGAGTATCTTCAGGCAATTACTATCTTCCCTTCTCAAGTCTAGACTGAGAATTAGAGTAAACTGTCCTTGAGGTCATTGTTAAACTAGTTTGAAGATCATGGTGATTTATTCTCCCCCAAGTTTTTGAGTTATAAGTCAAGCGACTGTGGCATCCACCTAGTGTGAAAGGTGGACTAGAGGCCCCTCAACGTTAGTAAATAGATGCCAATGCTGGATTCAACCAACAGTGGCTTTGATTTTGAATGGAGCCATGTTTTCTTAGCTGTGTTGTTGTGGTGCAGGCATTGAACAATTGGGGCCTTGCTCTTCAGGTAGATCCCTCACTTCCCATAATTGACTGCTAGGAGCTTTAGTGTGAGACGTAATTAATATTTATCACTTGGAGCATTCTTGAGTGACAACTATGAAATTCTTAAATGGAACTGTATAGAACCAGATGCTTTAGAGTGAATGCCAGTTTTTAATTATTTATTTGCTTACCTACTTTGCTGTCTTCCTTAGGAGCTTGGTGCCATTGTTCCACTGAAGGAGAAACGTGCAATTGTCAAGAAAGGAATAAGAAAGGTAGCCCCACAGGTCTTCTGTCTCCTTTTGTGTGGCTTTCATCATGATAAAACTGGTGCCCATCATGGCCTGCAATGTGAAAATCTAGCAGTTAATGCAGGCCTGATGGCTGAGTCAAGAGAGGGAGCTAGAGTGAGTTATCAAGGATGAGGTCCTTCAGAAGAAATCTCAGTATTTTGTGTGGATGGATGTGTTTTTGCTGTAAGCAACTTACAGTTCAGGGCAGCAATTCAACTACGGTTTGATTTTCATCGGGCTGTGTACAACTTGGGCACTGTTTTGGTGAGTAGGTCAAGACTATCTTCCACAGCTCTTCATTATTGTTCTGTACCTGCCTGTCTGATTTTGGAAGTGATAAGATCAGTTGAGATGGCACTAAACTAAGGAAAACACTGGAAGGACTGGGCAGACTGTGGTATGCAGACTTATATTTGTCATGTTGCAGTACGGATTGGCAGAGGACACTTCAAGGAGTGGGCAAAAAAGGAATCCAAAGGAGCTAGCACCTGCAGATCTGTACAGCTTGTCTGCAGTCTACATAGCAGCTGCACATGCCCTCAAACCTGACTACCCTGTATGTTCCCTTCCTGTTTCTCCTGCTCTCAAAAGCACTGTGGGCCAAGAGCTCTGTCCCTCGATTGCTATTGATGACTTTGGTTTGGGATCTCAGTACACAAGTTTATGTAGCTACCATGTGCTTTTCACATGGATACACAGGACATGCATTTAGCCATATATCTTGTTAGCTTGTCAACTCACTTATAAAGGTGATTTTAGGGTACCACTGAAATTAAAGCACAATATATTTGTTTTGTAGACAAGGTCCTGGAATAATCTGAGAGGAAATGGTTCACTTGGGTGGGAATGCAGGTATACCGGGGTGCCTTACGTCTCGTGCGCTCCATGGTAACCTTTCCCACTTGACATACTTTCCTGACTGACACTTTGTATTTTGACTCTCAGATCAACTTATTTGAACTCTGAGGATACTCATCATCAATTTCAAAATCTTTATGCGCAGTTGCCATTGCCATACATGAAATCAGGCTGGTTGAAGATTGCCCCTCCTGGAAACCCATTGGCTCCTCATAGTGATTGGATGCGGTTGTGGTTTGTGCTTGACCATGAAGCACTTTATGAGGTATGATTGACAGTTTTCATAGTTATTTCAGCAGGATTTGTGAAAAACAGTTTTTAAATGCAAGAATTACAAGGTCATGTATGTGGATCAAGTATGAAGGAAGAGGCCAACCGTGGTATGTGTCTAGAATATTATAACTCCTGTTTCCTGAAGTTGAAAGGTGCTGTGTTTTGTAGATGGAAAAAGTCGACCGGAAGTCTTTGGCGCATAGCTATTCCAAGCAAGTCACGTTTACAGAAAGTAGTGGCTCTAGCTTACCAGCAAGGCCATCCATGCTCAGAATAGCAATGGAGGACATTGTGCACATGGCCCCCTCTGCAGATCTGAGTCTCCCTCCTGGAGGTGGCTTTTGCATTGAAACTGTTTCTGGTCCACAGAACTTGGTCTGTCTCTCTCTCTCCCTTTCCTCTCTCTCACTCACTTTTGGAGTCTTTTCTCAATGACGCCCTGTTGACATTGTCAGCGCAGAATTACTATATTTTCTCCTCAGAATGTTAAATCAAATGCATTACTGGGGTCCCTTGTCTTTCTTGGTTTTGCGGAAAACTTGGTAGATATGTCTTTCGTACTTTTCACAGTAAATCTTGTTCTTGACCTAACAAACCATGTGTGGTTTGATGGGAGGAGAGCTGCATGATGATGGATATCAGTGTGTTCTACTGTCAGATCCATTATACTGTATTTTCATTGTTGATAAACAAGAGATTACAGCTGCTGAAAGTTATGGTGCATGGATGTGCACAGATAGCAGAAACATGGGATGCAACAGATTCATGGGTGGATGCTGTGCGTCTGGTGTATACCATCTATGCCCAGGGCAAGAAGGATGTACTTGCTGGAGTGCTGGTTGGGTAACAAAACACAACATAAAATGATTTTTTCGTTTCCACAGGTTCTTGGATTAGGTGTTGAAGATTTGGGGCAAACAGTATCTTTCATGCAATTTTGATATGTCATCTGTGTTAACAAATTGTTTGTGGTTTTTGCCACAGCACAGTTGCCACACTTAGCTCTAATCCAACAAAATATAACAGTGTAATCCCCACCTCCTCTTCCAAAATACAGGTGGGTCATTGTCTTATTTTACTAGACCATCAAGACTCATCATTCCATTGACAACCAATCTACTTCCAGGCTGAGTTGTGAGAGAAGGAAGCTGTTGATGGCTTCTCTTCTGATCCAGTAGTCAATAACTTCAGATAAGTAGGTTTGGGTCTCAAGATTTGAATATTTTTGGAATTTAGACATGGAACCTTCAGCAGTGATGTGCTTGTTTTGTGTCTAATACTTAGAATGATGATGTTAAGCTCATCACATAGACAACTGAAATTTATCTTTGCCTGTTCATATGTTTTGTCTGTAACATTCAAAATGCAGATATTTGGGCACAGTGTAGCTCTCTTTTGAGCTTGTCACCTAACCTAGGGCATACTAGAGGTTTTGGGGGAGTTCTACTTAAAAGGCAAGACTTCTGATTGTAAGAAATTAAGTGTGCACGAGAGAACTATTTGTTGACAAATGATTCAAAAGAATGGATATGAGCAAATCTTTATATTAATTAGGGAGTCTGTTGCACCCAGCAATGCAATTGCTTGCAATTTTGAACCTGACACACCTGCAACTGTAACTACAAATACTTGTGTTCTCTGACTAGTAGGTCAAAGTAGGCTGATACCACAGATGAAATATATCCTATATTGGATGACATTCAAATGTTCATCAATATGTTACATCCATGAATGAATTCATTCATTAATCTTGGATGAATATATCCAACAAAAAGAGTTCAAAAATAATGATTGCATAAAGGTGCAATATATAAAAAATCAAAACCTAAAATTGAAAGAATGAATAAAAGAAACCATTGTTTTGTTTTCCAAACAATTGTTATCCATTAGTAGATGTGTACAATCTTTGAACTATTGTCAACAAGCTACAATGTTCCAACATAAGTCAACACAAAAAATGGGCAATAACACAACAAGCATAATCTTTATTCATGGATAGGATTACAAAAGAACCAATCAAAAACCAAAAATCCATGAATATTTGGCAAATCGGAAATTCCAAACTATGAATTGGAAATTATATTTTTGAATATGCAATCAAGTAGCACAAAAAGGTTCAAAAGGATCTTGCTTCAAAATGTCTTCTACATCGTTTCAACTCAATGATGGTTGGTGTGTACAAGTGTCTGCTACCAAATTCAAATGCACATTATAGATATAATACATGTGCTTGTAAGAAAGGAAGTAACTATGTCTAGAACTTGTTGCATTGGAAACAAAATCTAAACAAGTACAACTTGGGAAAACACCAATTGTGACAAAGTAGGTGCATGGTAGGTTGTTGATAGTTGATTGTTGAACCTATAGTTCATAGATGTATGTATGTCCTTGGGGTGTGAAAGTGATGTTCACAACCTCGGCATCCAAGGTGGCAACATCTTTCATCCTAGATATGTTTGTTGGCAAGCATTTTCTCACACAAATTTTGTGTCCATTCCTAATAATAAGGGTAGTTCCTAGAAGAATACACAATTCATTGAACTCAACTGTTGGTGTAACATGAGGTGTGCCATGAATGAAAACAAAGTCTACTCGACCCAATGCATCAATTTCACATTGAATAATATTTGTGCCTAGGTTAACAAGCCAAACATTGGGAAGAGGGGATTTTTTGTGCTTCAAATTTGGTACAACTCCACTAGCACAATAGGCCATATTACTAGAGCAAACCAAAAAAACTTTTCAAGGCCTTGGGGATGATGTTGATTGTAAAGTTGTCCAAGGAAACAAAGGGCTACAGTTGGTCCCCCTCGTTTTATGAATGTTGAACATTGAATAACATCGTTTGCATAAACAACAACACAACAAGTGATTCTTGTTGTATTGGTTGTCCTTTGAAGATGTCAATGGTTTGGTAGAACATAGCTCTCCACTATTGGAACCCTGAATTGAATCACCACTCTAAGTGGAGTTGTGGGAACATGAGGCGACCTCAAAGGTGTTGCATTGGTGGGAGTTTTTTTATACAAGGTGTTCTAATTAATGTTGCCAAGATTAGGTTGTGGAACTAAGAATGGAATGCACAAGGGATCCAAACTTTGATGCGTGGATGGAAGTGGGTAGTTTGTCATGGGTATGTTGATTGTGTAAATGCCTTTGTCAAGCATGTGTGAATTCACATCCAACTTTTTATTCACAAACACTATACTTATTTTTCCCTTCAAACCAATTCCTCTTAAATGCAATGGGCAACTAAAAACAACATTGTGAATTGTTTTGCATATTTATTCAGGTTTGGTGAATAGGAAGCCACACACAAAAATAAATTTATGTCAATGGGTCATGTACCTATTTTACTATTAGACAAAAAACATGATAAAATTGTTGTTGCAACACAAACCTCACCATGTCATCCATAATGGCAATGCACAAATTTGTTTTCACCTTGCAAATAATTCCAATAGAAACCCACATGGAGGAATAGACATTCTTAGTGAGATTGGTTGTTGGCACCAAAGCTTCTCCTCAAGTTCAAGTTCATTCAAAAGGTAACTAACTGCATATGTTTATTTTTTAGCCCACCAACATAACCATTATTGAAGTTTAGGAACATTGGTAGGAATTATTGCCCCTAAATCATTCCACTAAACTTTAATCTTTGTGCAATTTATCTCAAATTCCCTCTTGGTTAGGGATTATACCCATTGCTTGCAAAAATCAATGTTGTCTTCCTAAAAAGTAGGAAGTATCAATTTTCCTGTGTGTGAATTCATAAGCTTTCTTCCCAATGGTAAAGGCATGTACATTCCTTACCCTTCGAGGGAGCATTTGGGTCACCACTGTACACTTTATGAATTGCATTGTAATTCACACTTACAACATCAGCCATAAACCCATGAAAATTAGGCAAGCCAATTCACATTGCTTGTTCATTCAAGCGTGTCGAAAACAAGTTTTAGGACTTGAGGTCTTACTTTCATTTCACACAAAATAATGGTCAACAAAAGACAACAAAAATGATCATACACATGTGCCCGCATTGTTGTCCAATCATGCATTCTCTTGATGTGATCAAACATCACTCAAGAAGTTTTTAGATTTCCTCCTGTCATTCTTTTCACCAATTCCACCCCATTTCTAGGACCATACATGTGGACATTTTGAATAAGAAGCAAGGCTTATCAAATGATTGTTTTGGAAAACAATTTCCTTGTATGTAGTTGTATGCATTATTATGTTTTGTTATGCAATATTGACCATTCTATTCTAAAGGTCCTCAAGTGTAAACACTACATTTAGCCTTGTTTCCATTAAACAAAGGGGAGACTATTTCCAACACCTCCAACAAAGCACCTCCCTTGAAGCATCTCGTCATCCACGACAAGGTCTTACCTCACAAATAATTGCAAAATTTTCGTTGAATAGATTTGCAAGAAATGGCCTTTGGGGAAGCAAATGGATTCTCCTTCGAGAACGTTTTTATCATTTGGTTCATCCTCTCCAAAGCCTTTCAATTCTTTCTCTTGGCACTAGTATGACCAAAAAAAAAATGGTTCCACTTTTAGTTGTGGTCTTCAAGTCCTTTTATCCTTGCTACCCACAAACACCTCTTCCAAATCCACTTGTTCTTGATGACTTGTTGTTTGGTGAATCGGCATCCACTAGAAGAAGGCTTGTTGAAATCTAAGTTGTTTTTATTTTGTCAAATTGTAGTTTCAAAGGACTTGAAAAGTCCTCTTGCTTGGTGGAAGACACATGAATCCCAATTCCCAAATGTTGGATTCTTAGCGAGACAAATCCTTGGAATTCCAAGAGGCTAAATCAAAACTAAACACATTTTTAGCATTGTCGATGTTTTTGATTCATTTATAATGCTATCAATTGGGTCTTGATACTTTGGATGCCTTGGTGATGATTTACTAAAATTTGCCTAATGATGCACAAACAAATTAGAAACTCACTAAAAAAAATGTCACTAAGTTTTTTTTGTGCAAAAGACAAACTACTTGATGAACATGAAAAGAACTTTAGGAACAAGATTATTTTGAGGACGAGATAAAAAACTTTGTGATTTCATGTTCATTTAGGTTGGAAATCCTCTCCTAGTGTTTTTGTTGGTTACTTGCTACCTCCTTTTTTCATTAATTGTTGATTTTTTTTCAATCTCAAGGGATTTGGCTATGTTTCAAAAAACATTTGTGATTGTGTTTGGCCCCATGAACCTTTGATCAATGATATACATTGTTGCAAGTTTTTGGACATTTGTTGATCAAATTTTTGGTGTTGCTTCGGTTGGTTAATTTATTTGATTCATCAAGTGACCATTTGTTTCCCCCAAGTTCATAGCACATTGAGGCTTTGATATGATGTCTCACACAATTATGATAATTCTAGGATCTTTGTAAATCAAAATAATTTGTAGTGCTTGTGTCAGTACTTGGTACCATGTTTTATGTGTCATCAAGTGATGATTTTTTTTCAACTTGGGACTTATAAACTTGCATATTAATTTTTGTGTTTGATTATGCTTAACCTAGCCTTAGCCTTTCATTAATGATGCATTAGTGATGAATTTGGGACCTATTCAAATCAACTGTGTTGTAATGCCTATTGTTGGTTATTTTATACAATTTATCAAGTAATGACTTATTTCCCAACATGGGACCTCACACAAATTAATTTTATTAATTTTATGCTTGGTTGCCTTTGCCTCTAATCAATGATGCATTAATGATGAATATCAGGCCTTTTCAAATCAAAGTTGTCACAATATTTTTTTGCTAGTTATTGTAGATGACTTATCAAGTGATGTTTTTTTTTTGGTCCAACCTGGGATCTACATGTGCAAATGAATGTTATTAATTTTACGCCTATGATGATATTAATGAAATTAATAATTTTTTCTTTTTCCAACTTGGTAGCCTTAGCCTTTGATCAATGATGCATTTGTGATGATTTTGGGACATCTACAAAACAATTTTGTTGTGACCAATATTTTGTTGGTTTTTGTTTTAAGGGTTCATTAAAAAAAAAATTCCTTCAACTTATGCAGAAAGATTTATAAAAATTGGCCTAACAATGCACATACAAATTGCAAACTCACTTTTTTTGTGGCATCACACATTAAATCAACATATTCATATTGTTACTATGTACCCTTTTGGTATCACACATATTTCAATACCATGATAATCATACCATTGTGTGGAAATTGTAAACTTTGTACATATTGATACCACCTGGTACGAGATTTCGCATCTTCACCCCGAATGCCCATATTGCCATGATATGCAAATTTCAAAAAATAAAATCAAATACCAATACCAGATGGGTATGTTAAAAATCCAATACCAGTCCTACACTGGAGCAAACCACCCTCTGTCCAATGGGTAATCACCAGACTAATGAATTTAGAGCAAGAGAAGGGTCATAGGATGATGATGATAAGAAGACCCCAAAAAACCCTAAATTGCCATCGCTCTCGTTCTCAACTTGCTGTTGGCCAGTAGAGTCTTCATGTGCCTATGTTTCTATCCTCAGCCACGCCTCAAGAAGCAAATATTCGATTGCAGCAACATCAAAACAAACACACCCACAAAACCAAAAACCTCAAAAGCAAAGAAACAAACAAATAGACAGAAAGAAAACAGAAGAAAGCGTATCTTCTTACATGATCAGTATTGGGTGCAGCAGCTGGCTGGAAGAAGAACCCAAGCGATGAAAATCACAAGGAACCAGCGGCGGCAAACAGCAGCAACAGCAGCTTGGGAAATATATTCTTCCTGCTGTGTGCGTGTGAAAATATTTCCAAGCTGTTCTGGGATATTGTTGCCAATAAAATAATGAAGTTCATCGCGTTTAAATCTGCAACTAAAAAAAAAAACAAGAATACAGAGAGAATTCAACCACCTACCCAAACAAACAAACAAACAAAAGAATTTTTCGCCAAGTGCAAATTTTGGAAAAATAGAGGATACACAGAAAATTCAACCGCCTACCCCAAAGAAACAAAAGAATTTTTGGTCATGTGCAAATTCTATAACAATGGGGTGCAAAAAGAGTTCAGAAACAAACATTAAATACTTAGTGCTAGAGATCATGAATATTTCTTTCTCTTGGGTGTCAATGATCAGCTGACGCTTGTTCCAAGATGAGCAGTTAGTTGCTGATTTCTGGAGGAATTCATTCATGTGGCCAAAAAATTATTCATTCTCATGATCAAGTCCCAGAACTGCAAAACAATCATGGCTTGATCATAGTGAAGAAGAAGAAGAAGAAGAAGAAGAAGAAGTGGTCATATGTGTCAAACATTTTCTGGATGCAATAGTTTCTTCATATACATAGTTCACAGGCTGCTGGGCTGCTTGAATTCTACAAGGAAGGCCAGCTGCATTTCTTGATGCATGCAGGAACTTCACAAACTGGACCTTGGGGCGAGCCCCATGTTGTTCATGTCAGTTTGGTATTTTGCACAAGGTATAACAATGAAGACACATTTTGTTCTGTCATGAACTCCTCCACAACTCTCGATAAGCAAAGATCATCAATCTCACCACACAGTTGCTGCAGTTTTAGTGAAAGTTTTCATGTCCCCAACTCCCAATTGAATCCCTCAGTTTCATAGTGTCAATTGCATGGAGTTAATCCTATTCCACAGGTATCCAGCCTCTGGAGAATTTTTGTGTTTACAAAAGACAAAAAACTAATTCTTCATGTCAAAGTGCACTACTGCATCTGAATCCTATGCAATAATGCCCCTCTAGTTTGCTTCCAAAGGTTCCCTACAACAAATGAGTAAGTCAAAAGAATCCTTTGGTCACAAACAACACATGGGATGCATGAGAAATAGCGGAAATGGATTCAGTTCCTCATTCCATGAACAGAAAGTACATGAGAGATTACACACAAAAGGAAAAAGGAGTAAATGGGGAAGAGGGAGACGGAGAAAAACAGATCATTGGGTCCAAGCAAAATACTGCAAAGAAGACTCAGTCCAGCTTGAAGAAAACCCAAAATCAGCTTATGATTGGAATAATACATTGCAGAACAATAGTAGTTTTTTGAAACAATGCAAAAGCCTTGTAAGCAGAAATTAACCCCTCGGCCTCTCCTTGACTCTGGAGAATGGCTAATATATAGGTCCCAGTTTTAAGGATCTAGGAATTCTGAAGAGCTCAACAATGATCCAACAGATAAGAACTTGAGTGGGTGGAAATATGCTTTGACAATTTTTCTTTGGCAGGAGGAGTAGCAGATTTCGAGGAGTTGATTCGACTATCAAGGACACCCCTGCATGCTTGTTGTAAAGTTTTCTCTAGCTAGCCTAATATAATACGAGGACATATACACTTTGTATGAAAAGAAGATGCACAATATGTTTTTTCCTCCTAGTACTTATATGAGCCGGAGAAGGAGGACCTGAGGAGGTGTAGTGCACCACACCAGCATGTGACACTGTAAGAGAAGTCATGCAATTGGCCTGACCACAACTGTTGAGTGTGTTGCAATGTGAAGACTGAATTGTCCACCCTTCTCAGTAACATCTACCTGCTTCACACCTGGAGGAGGGAGAAGTTCGAATGACTGCACCAAGCGTCCAAGCACAATGGAAAGCAATGGAATGGCAATGATGATTCCTGGGCAAGAGCGTCGTCCAGCTCCAAAAGGAAGAAAACGGAAATCATTGCCATTAGCCTCAATGTTTGCATTCAAGAAACGCTCTGGCATGAACTTCTCTGGTTGGTCCCAGTATTTGGGGTTGTTTGCAATCCACCATGCATTCACCAGGATTTTGCTCTCAGCTGGAATGTCATATCCTGCAAGCTTGGCATCGTGGAGATTCATGTGGGGCACGAGGAGTGGGATTGCCATGTGAAGCCTCATAATCTCCTTCACAAAAGCAGTGAGATATGGCAACTTGTTGTTGCAAGTGTCTGGCTCTGAGATCAAGTTGCCCTTGCCAAGAGTGTTGTCCAATTCAGCACGGATCTTCTTTTGGATTTCAGGATTGTTCACCAACTCTGCCACGCCCCACTCGATAGACCACAAGGTTGTCTCGATAGCTGCAGTTGCAGAACATGAAAATGTCCACATGAAAATGTCCAAGAGATGAGAGTGTACAGGAGGAGGCACATCAGATTCTTGTATGCAGACAACAACTACAGCACAAAGTCCATGAGGAGCTTTCGAAAGGGGACATTGACTGGCAATCACTGAGAGAGAGAGAGAGAGAGAGAGAGAGAGATGTACATACCTGCAACATTGATATTCTCCACAATGTAAAGGACATTGTCTTCGCTAATCTCTCCTTTGCTCTGTGCATCAAGAATATGGTCCATTCCACACTTCTCGGACTGTTCCTTTGGGCCCAACACACTCAACATCTTCCTGCATGTGCCGGTTTCAAAGAGTGAAGGGTTAGAGTGCAGCAGAATTTCCGGGAGAATATGAAATTCCAGTCCGCATGTACCTATCTGCTTGAAATTCAAGCTTTCAAAACTATAAACAAACTGACCTCCAAGATTATTAGATACTGGCAACAACAAACCCTAGGACTAAAAATCTTGAGCTTACTTGCGCTCATCGAGGAAGAATTCCTTGAACAGAGCCAGTCGTCGATCCTTGACCTCCTTACAGACCTTCAGGTAGCCGTTGAGGAATGGGCGAAGGATGGGAATGAAGTCACCATAGTTGTACTCAAAACTCTGTGCAAGTCGGCTCCTCTCTCCATTGAGAGCCTTGAGTTTCACATACAGGGGGTCATCTTCACTGTCAAATCGGGAATCGAACATCAACCTGTACATGATGTTGTACATCATGAGCTGCAATCGCCTGCGAATCACCACTCCTGTGGTCAATGCTTCGGGCATTGCCTTCAAATCTTTGATCACATGGTTTGCCTCATCCTCCCATGCAAAGCGTGAGCTCTGGACCACCTTGTTGGTGAAGAAGGGAACTGTCATGATTCTCCTCATCCTTCGCCAATGCTCCCCATAGACTGTGAACACCATGTCTTGACCGTCTCCAGTAAAGATATCAAAGACCACATTGCGGGTGCGAGACCCAAACTCAACTCCCTGTGTGTGAAGCACTTCCTTGGCCAAATCCGGGGAGGAAACCACCACCAAGTTCCTCTGTCCCATCCTCAGCATGAACACATCCCCATGCTTCTGTGCCAATTCCGACAAATTCCTGTGGTTTAAGTCATCCCCTACCTGCAAAAACAACAACCAAGAATTAAAGTTTGTGCCCCCATCCACTCCTTCCTCCATGACTCTCCCCCACCCATGATCTTCGTAAGAAAAAACACACACATGAACACACACCTTCACCAGAGCAAATCTCTAATACCCACCAAAAAAAGGGGCAAAAAAGAACAAAAAGAACCAAAAAAAGAAAAAGAAAAAGAGAGAGAAGCAAACAAGCAAGCAAGAGAACCAAGGGATTTTTTTTTAAAAGAGGAAGAAAGCAAAAGAGAAGAGGGGGAGGGAGTGGGAGAGTTCGGAACTAGAATCATCCTCTTTCTCTACCTACCTGCAGCCAGTTGCCAACAATTGGTAAAGCAAGGGGTCCAGGAGGTAGCTTCAGCTTGGGTGCTCTGAGCTTCACCACCACAATCCCAACCACAACCGCAACAAACAAAGCTTGCAACAAGGTTGTGAAGTTCAACCAGGGGCTGCTGCTGGACAAGACACTTGCTACAACACCATCATCCTCGTTAGCCACCACTACGGAGCTGGTGGACACTAGACCCACAAATCCAACAACACCGAGAACCTCCGCCACCGCCACCGATCTCCACGGTCCCATTCTCACCCACCCAAAACAAAGAAAAACTCCACAATGGGGCCCTCTCCTCCTCCTCCTCCTCCTCCTCCTCTTCCTTCACGATACCAAGTGCGACCAAATTCCCCAAAAAATATTTTTTTTGTGGGTAGTTTGCTGCAGAGGATCTGGAGTCTACTACTTACTTCCCTTTCCCAAGCTCAATTGATCCCAAGCTGCTAGTCTGGTTCCCAAGCTCTTGTTGTTGTTGTTTGTTGTTGCTGTTGTTGCAATTGCAAGCTCTCTCTCTCTCTCTCTCTCTCTCTCTCTCTCTCAAATCAATGAACCAAAAGGCATTGTTTGCTCCAACTAACTAACTTTGTTGCATGATCATTCATTCCCTTGCGTCTTCTTGATTCATCATCAACTCCTTGTGAATCAATGCTTCAACTGACAATAGAATGCGAGTCATGCAATAGACACCCGGTGGGGGGGGGGAGAACAAGACTAGTAGTGCTAGGAATTGTACTAGCGGTAGTAGTGATGGTGGATGGTTAGGGGATGTGGACATGTGATCTATAAATATGGCACTAGGAGAACTGAATTTTCTGGGAACTAGGGACCTTTTTGGGGGGTGTATCTAGGTCTGTTGCTAAGTACATAGGTAGGTAAATAGGTAGGTAGGTAGGTAGGTAGGTAGGTAGGTAGGTGAATATGTAGGTAGTTGGGTTTGGTCAAACTTTTGCTTCAACTTTGTGATAGGTTTTCTTTTGTTTTTTTTTTCCTTAACCAACTTAGCTAATATGCACCTCCCCCAACCATCCCTCAACCCAACCCTTTCCTCTTTTGTTTGCTTTTTTTTCTAAAAGACATTGAAAATTTTCCTTTCACTTTTTTTTTGGCTTAAAGGTTGAAGAATTATAACAAAATATGTTTTGGAAATTTTTTTTGGGGGGGGGAGAGGGGGGTGTTGTGTTGTGGGTTTGAATTTTTAAAAATAAAATTATATATATATATATATATATATATATATATATATATATATATATCTTTGAGTTTTTTTTGGTCACAGTTGAAATAGGATATAATTGCAAGGCACCTTACAAGGCTTAATATGTGTTCTAACCCTAAACACTGGGCATTTTGAAAAATGAAATGCTCACATAACATTTTGCTTTTCTAATAAACACCTACCATTGTAATTTTTTTATTTTAAAAAATTCCCCCTTGTGATACCCATGGGTATCCGATGGGTACCAACTGGATATCAAAAAATATTTTTATCAAATAAATAATTTTAAAAAAAACTAAAAAAAACCAAAAAAAAAAAAAAAACAGTTTTTTGGCTATGTAAAGCCCTGGGGGTGGGTTTTACAGGAATTGGGCCTGCACTCAGCTCCACCTACTGGGGCCCTTATTATTCCCATAAAGCGTGTCCAGCTCTTGGGCTTTACACTTACACAAAACATGTCTTTAGTGTGGGGGTTGTTGGGGTGTGATTTTTATTTTTCCCTTCTTTCTTTTGTGTGTGTGTGTGTGTGTGTGTGTTTAAAAAAAAAATTTGGGCAAGTTAAAAATTGAATGTGATAGAAGATGTTTTGCATAGTAAGGAGAAGGAAGAACGAGAGAGTGTTGAACCTCGGTAGCTCAAAAAGCTTCCTGCCCATCTCTGTTTTAGCAAACAAAGTTGATTGTGTAGCAAATTAGTTCAACTATTATGGTTGGGAGAGATTCAACCATTCATTCATTAATTCGTTTGAGGCGGCTTGAAATGAAGTGAAGAAAAAGGTGCTTCATTTTTCAGTTTTTTTTGCAACTTGGAGAATAATAATGGCAGAGCAGTCAGGATGGATTCGATGATTGAGGAAGGAAGATCGTGTGTATAGAAAGAAAAAGGAAGCTTTGGGGTTACCTTAGTTGACCCTGCATGACTCTCAATTGAAACTCTGAAATCAGTTGTTGTTGAGCTAACCAGTTGATCAAGATGGGTTTTATTGAATGGCATGTGTTTTTTTTTTGTTTTTGGGGGTAAAGGTTAGGGTCTGAGCATTCTCATCATCTTCTTCTTCTTCTTCTTCTTCTTCTTCTTCTCTGGAGCTCTGTAACTTTCTTCCCACATCCGTACTCATTGACAAAAGTGAACAAAGCACTTGATAATTGCGCATGAATCCTACCAAACTTTTGATCAATCATAAACAGAACACATTTAACACAAGCCAATTGTAACACAAACCACTTTGGGTTTGGTTTTTGTACTTGGGTCCTCTCTTTCTCTCTCTCTCTCTCTCTCTCTCTCTCTCTTTGTTCCTTCTTTTCCTTTCCCCGTTTGCTGGGTGCTTTGTTTAATGAAGTTGGCCAGGGTTTCTTCATCAATTGTAAGTTTGGTTTTTGTAGTTAACCGAAACGAATGAAATCACCTACAAAGCACCAAGCATATATGATAGCATTTATATTTTCAGTAAACTCTATATATTTGATGTGGTTGTCACATTATAATACAAATTATCAAACCCAATGTGTTCTCCTCACTGAGTTCCCATGTGGTCCTCATCAAGTTCCCAAATGGTTCCTCATGTTTCCAATGTGTTCATCAAGGTGTGGTTCCCAATAGCACCACACTTTTATCTCATTTGTTTTACCAACATCCCAGATGGTTCAATTGGAAGAAATTGAGCTTTGAACAAGCTACATCCACGATTGACTCACATGGGAGGGTTGAAAATCCCCAATATATCCCCTCAAGTTGTTCATATGATTTTAACAAGAAATGATTTGAAACACCCCAATTCACCTATTTCCACATGGGACAATAAAAAGGTGATGATGATATGAAAAGGTTTTGGTGTGGAATTGTCAAGGTGGTAAGATCCAAAACCCTAAACCTTATAGTTTAAGATCATGACTACTAACAAAACCTAAAGGAATTGCTCCCCCTCATTCAGAGCTCCAATGTATCATCATCATCATCCAATGATGATATAAAGAAGATGAATCAAGAAGATTTAAAGGTGGTAAGATCCAATCCTTGCATTACCGTGTACACAAATATGGGTTAGACATGCATGATGTATAACAATGGTTTGATAGCAAGTTTACATAGAGATCATCATCCATTGTATGGATAGAAGGCATCCTAACATGTAGCATTGTATTTTCACCCAATCTATTTCAAAATAGTTGCCCTTGGCCCCTCACAAATACACTTGATAACCCCCGAAGGACTAAAATCTTCACATGTTATTTATTCCTTTGTATTTTGTATGAAAATGGAAGAAGGCCTCAATAATTTCATTCGCTCACATGAAGAGAATCCATTGGGGAGCCTATCTTGAACTAAACATGACACAACTCGGTGGCTGCCTATAAGGCCCACATGAAATCATCCATCGACCCAAATCGGCTAGTGTTGTACCTTTAGGGATTAGCTTGGACACGGTCTTAAGTTTGTGACCCAGTTGGTGGTCTACAGCTTGTCTTTTGGAACATTGAAAAGTATGGCAATAGCTGGGTCTCTCCACTTCACAATATCAAATTTGTGAAGGGAAATCTCTTCTCAACTACTTTGTTAAAAAGCCACAGTGCTTGAGCTTGCAACTTTGCGGACTTCTTCGCTAGATCTCTCACTTTCTTCTTGGTCACAAGTTCCACAAAGCGGTTTCTAATTCCAACATACCCAATGTCTAAAAAGACGACCATGGCCAAGGCCAAGTCTATGCCCCTTTGTGTAAAGGACAATGGTGCTTTTGCTTGAGTACACAAAGCTGGTGTTCTTAGTTGTAGCATAGGACAAAAAGTACCATATTTTTTCAAAGAAAGAAGCAAGAGCTTTATTATGAAGAAGGTTGTGAAAAGTTCGAAAATTTTAATTCTTTTTTTTTTTTTTGGGGTTGCAATCTTGCATCTATCTACACACCTACCTACAATTTCCAACTCCCCACTCTACAAGCCATTTGACCAATTTCTTTCTCTCTTAAAGGTGGTGGATTTTGGGGGCATGGGGTGGCGGGGTACCCCCTTCCCCATGTTCAACTTTCTCTTTCCTTACACTATTGATTTTGAGGCCATTATGTTCAAGTTTGGGACCCTTTGATGCTCTGAATAGTCACAAAGCTTCTTGACCAATTTGCAATCAAGCTAGGTGTGCATGAACATCATTGTCAAGTGTTCAAATCCATTGTCCCTCTCTCTCTCTCTCAGAGTAATCTTTTTGACCAAGTTCTAGTAGCTAAGAAACCCATTCACTTTAGTGCCATGAAAGTTAACTAAAATCCAATTGCACTTTGCTTTGAAGGGAGCAAAATCTTTATTCCAAAAATTAGTCTTTGACAATAACATTTGGTAAGAATTTTGTGCACCCTCAAAACCCTAGGAAAAAGAAACCCTAGGAAATTTAGGTTGTAGTAACCAGTGGTTGTGCGGATATTTGATTTTGTTTAATCACCCATGTTTTTCCAGTTCTCGGAAATTGTTAAGAACAAAAGCCAACTGGTTTCAAGTACATGTGTATAAACTGTGGCAGTTATAATAATTCCTTGAATGTTGAGGTTTGCAGTTCAAACTCAACAATAGAAAACTTTGCATAAGTTTTTAATTAATTTCATAATACTTATAACTTTTTTTGGCGCAAGTAATAAGTAATTTTCTTTAAATTAGAAAAAAAAATAAAAATAAAAATTGCATATATTAATCATTATATATAAAAATATTTATTTATTTATTTTATTTTTTTGAAAAAGAAAAAATGATTTAAATTATGCTAAAACCGTTCATGTACCACAGTACTCTCCAACCTTGTGCATTAAATGTTGAGTTTCAGCATTTCATAGTGAGATTTAGTAAAATTTCCTTACTTTGCGGATACCACTGAAAGAAGGGATAGGTGGTGAAAGCAGGCACAAAGCCAGGGTGAAGATAGGGTGACATTACAAATAACTTTATTATTATACTAATAAAAAATTATTGTACTAAACCCTAAACCTCAACACTTTCTTTTGTGATGTACAATTTCCACAAGGTCGAACAAAAAAACTCTTAACCAGATTTGAATCTAGGTTGTATACATATATGCAGTATGTGCCCAGTTTTAGGGTTTTAAGTCTTTTTAGGGTTTTGGGTTTACCCAAGCATTAAATTTCTGACACCAATTTCAACTATTCTACAGGTGCAACAACAGAGTGTTCAAAAGTGTTCAGAAAAAATGCTTTTCACAGCCTTACTAGCTCAGAGTCAGGTGTATCACACAAAGAACAACACATGGTGATGGTTTTGTAGAGTTTTGTCATGCCGTTTTATAGTTGAGCTCCAGACCACTAAAACTCACACATGGGTGGTTTTTGGGTACCCAAGTGCATTCTTATTTTACTGGTGAAAATTTTGTCAAAAAGTGAAATAAATTTTTTTAAAAATTTTTTATTAAAAATTTTAAATTAAAAGATTGAAAATGAAGTGATTTTTTGGGAATTTTTCAATTGACCAGCAAGCCTTTGTGGCTTTTGTGCATTTCCAGAGTGAAAACATACTATTTTATTTCTGTACTTTCAATAAAGAGCTTTTTATCACAGCTTTTTTAGCACAGCTTTTTTCTTTCTTTACAAAAAAAAAAAAGAAAAGAAAAAAAAGACTAGTTTTCTGGCACTTTTGAATGTTTTTAAAGAAAAAAAGAGGTTGCAATATTTGTTTGTTTACTTATTTATTTACAGCCTTTTTGGACTCATTAAACCATTCAGAAAACCGTTTCGTGACCACTTATCATCCATCCTTGATGGTCCCCAGAGATGTTGTTCGGGCAATTGTAATTGTCAAATGCTCACACATATCACATGTTGAACACTTGGGACAAATGGAATAGAATGATTTTTGGTGCATGAAGATCTGAGCTTCCAATTCAAAGGATGGGTCAATGAAGGGTCATGCATTTGGACTTGAGCGAAGAGGATGTTGCAACATCATGTTGTGACAAAACTATTTGGATGATATAATTCAAATAGATGAATGGGTGATGGAATTTGTTAAAGACATAACACCACTAACTAGGGTTGGTGAGATAGATCAATAGATAGATGGCTACAAAGTACCATGGTTACAAATTACAACCAATATTGGTTTGAGTTTCAACTTGAGTGAAACAATACCATCTTGGTCTTGGTATATCAATGTACTTCTTCAACTTTAATATCCGCCGGGTCTTTGGTTGGATCCTTGATATGCGGGGCTAGCTGGCTTGTATACCAGACCAACATTGGGTACAAACCTTCTTTGCTGACTCTTGAAGAGGAGAGAGGCACACCCACCAAAAAGTGTGACAAACCAAAACCATACTTGTCCTCCTTCATTTGCACCCACCTCATCTTATTAGTGATTTGATGTGTTGTAGTAGCAAGAAATAGTTGAGAAGTCAAAAGCTCCAAAGCTCAAAGCTCTTGCCAACTTAAAGTAAAAAAAAAAAAAGCTTGTTGCTCAATTGAAAAGATGAACGAACACATGTGTGTTCCAAGGTTTGTTCAACTCCTTAAAGGGCAAATGTGATGGCCACCAATTGCCTTTTGTTTGGTTTCCTTATGGAATGCCTCATCGAGAGGTCAACAAAAGTTATGGCCCAAAAGCTTTTCAATCTCATGCACTTCTCATTTCATCTCTCTCTCACCATTTTGGGGAAAGTTTCATTGCAAAAATTACAGCTCTAGAAATGCAATCCAAAAGCTCACACCATAAAAACCTCTACACCCAAATTCCACAACTAGATGATCAAGGTGTTTTTATATGGAGCATTGACAAGGTTAGTGTTGGCTGGTTATTGGTTGGGTGGGTGGTTTTTTTGGGTTTTTTTAGTCATAACCACTCATTTTGGGTGTTTGAAAATTTTCAAAGAACTAGTGGGTTTCTCAAAGAACCTGAAAAAAATTCAGCAATTCAGAGGTAAGCTCTTTGACGGGTCCTTCGATTTTGGATATCAAAAAGAGAATCACCACACTAGAAAAACTTCACTTACCAACTAGATGATAAACCAAAACTTTTTGCCTACTAAGTATCATGACAAAAAATAAAATTGAGAAGCTCTAACAATCATTTTTAATCTTGTCAAGAGTGCAAAAAAACATGTTTTACATCATGTCACATAGAACAAGATATACAAATTGTCACTCGGTTTCAAGTGTTTAGAGCATCTTGCACATTGCACTGGATGAAAATGAATGTTACAATCATTGTTTTTGCAAGTGATGAAATATAACTGAAAACTATATGATAATGTGTATTGAATTTTTTGTGACTTGAACTGAAATATGTGTGATGAATTATTTATACGTGTAATGTAATTCATAAAACATCATTGTGATTAGAAATTGTTGCATAACATTTTTGGACTCTGGAATTTGCAGATTTTTCTTGTAACAAATTATGTGCATTTTTTTTCATTTTTTTTACAAAATCAATCATATGACATTTGAAAATTAATATTTGAAAATAAAAATTTATTTCTTTTCACATGCACCTTGTAGTTACATATTTTTAAAAGTCCATAATGGACATAAAAATGAAGAATTAAGAAAACCATCTAAGAATAATATCAATATATTATCAATATGAATGATCACTAAAAGAATTCACAACTTTTTTTACTAGAAAAATAAATCAAAAATGACCCAAATGTGACAAATGTCCAACTTGACTAATAGTTAATTTGAATAAGTCAATTTCAACATGTCCATTTTGATTAGGTCATTTTAACTGAGTAATTTTGATTTGGTCTTTTTGACTAAGTCATTTTGATTGACTCTTAAAAATTCAGACAACCATTTTATTGGTAATTAGTTTTTTTATATTTATCTACATGCCTACCTACCTACTTCTTAACTATTTAATTACCCTACTATTAATTTACCTACCTATTTTGATAATTAATGAATAAATTAAATTTTTATTTTTTTATCACTTAGTTACTTATTTAGGTAAGCTAATTTAGGTAGCTACATTGCTCACTTGAACTAAGTAGGTTAGGTAGCTAGGCCATCTAGCTAAGCCACCAACATAAAAAGTGGCCTAAATTGTGAGTGTGAAGACTTGAATTCATCACCTCCACTTTGAGGAGTCAAGTCCTTTCCATTGCATCATCACCTTCCTAAGGTGAAAAATCTTGTGAATATATTATAATAAACATGTTTTTATATCTTTTACATTATTTACAAAGGTAGATAGGAAAATATGTAGACACATGGGAAGGTAGGATAGGAAGGTAAGAGGGGGGTTGGTGGGTAACTTACAAAGAATGTAGCTAGGTAGTTTCAAGCATACTAGTTAAGTTACCTAGGATAGGCTACCTACATTATGTATGTTATGCTAACTAGCTTAGGCTATACCCTTGGCAAGATGGCACCATATTGGGGCTTGGATCAAGGAGCCAATGCAAATGGTGGTACATCAGTTGGTTCATGTTTTCATGTTTTCATGGATTTTGATGGACGTGGACTTAACCTAACACCACTAGAGGTGATTTAGAATGCACATTAATTCATTATGAAATCACCCACATGTTTGGTGGATAATATATTGGATCCAAGTTGGCATTCATGTGCAATCCATCATGATGATCAACTACCTATAGTCGTGGTCAATAGGGTTGGGCTTCCATGAACAACCTTCCCACTACCACTAATAGAAAATGGCCATTTGGCAATTAGTCCTTACAACTAGTTTTCAATCTAGGGCAACATTTGTAATTAAAATCTTAATAGTCACATGAAACACTAATTGCAAATGACAATGAATTTTGAACGAAAGAAAAAATCAACAAAATATACCTTCATCCTTTGGCTGGCCATATACATATTGTTGCTTGCGACTAGGATGCAATTTTTTTGGTGAACAATGGGAGCAAGTGATGTGTTGCCCACATGTGCCAACTTTCAATAATGTCACATATTTTTATTATAATTCTGAAATAATTTAAGACATCTAGGTTTTGTTTGAATGGTTTTAGATTGTGACATATGGTGCAATATAAATTTGCTACATGGCATATCAGTTGAATTTGTTCAAAATAAATTTAAATCAATATTTATGTATGTAGGTCAAACTAGGTAGGTAGGTAGCTGCGGGACATGGAGGATGTGTGTCACCCATTTACAAAACCTATCAATATTTGAAAAAATTAGTATCATCAAACTTTATGATCATTCAACAGTTCGATACATGGTGTGATATGAAACAATTATAGAATCTTTAGTTGTTTATTTCATTCTTGGTTTAGAAAGGTTTATTCCAACATTCGAAAGGGCCACCCATAGATGATTACCATGAAATCTGTCAAATTCATGAAGTTGAAATTAAAGAGTGGAACCAATAGGTAGGACCTACTTACCTACCTAAATTAAATACTTACTTAAGTAAGTAGGTAGGTAGGTAGGTAGGTAAATTATTCATGTAGGTAAATTAAGTGTAAATACACGAATATTTTTATTTTATTTTGGGTTAAACCTTTTTAAATAGTTCATGGTTTTTAATATCAAAATGTAAAACAAAACAACTTGTTTATATACCTTTCAATATGAAAATGAAATCCCATATTTTTATCTTCATTTTAGTTTTTGTAAACTATATAATTAGGTGGGTAAATGACTACCTAACTAACTAACTAGTCAACTAGTAACTTAATTAATTAAAAAATGTTATTACTAATTAGTAAACATATAAATCATAAACCAACCAACTAACTGCTTATTTATAGTATTAATCAACAATGATTGTTAATTCCATAATTATATAACTGAATAATTAATTATATTATCAATTATTATTAAATATTAGTAAACTTACTAGTAAAATACATAATAAATATTTATTTTAATCAAATATTTATTGTAATGATTTATGGAATAATTCAAGTAACTATAATTGGCTAATATTGAAACAACTAACCGATTATTAATAACATATTGATTAATAATTCATTAAAATTTCAATAACTGAAATATTGACTAATCAATAATTTACCTATTAATTAGAAATAATAATTATTTATTAAAACTCTAATAATATAACTAATAACTAAACTAAAGTTAACTACTTTATTATAATTATTCCCATTATGTTTTCATTTTTATAGGCAATAATGATACAAAAATAGATTTTTTAATGACAAAAATGACATTAATTGAATCATTGTTATAATTAGTTGGTAGCCAAGGCTAGCTATTTTATTTTTATTATTCATATTATTATTTCACTTGGTATAGCTATTTATGAACCAAAAAAATGATATTTTAAATAAGTATATTTGTCCTTTGAAAATAATTTCTGCATTTATATAATAATAATAATAATAATAATAATAATAAAATTTGTAGTTAGCCTAGGTTAGCTATTTTATATTATTATACATATTAATATGTCACACTTGTTATAGTTATTATGGTTTGTTATAATAATTTTTCATAAGGACATTAGTGCTTTGTTAATAATTGCAATAATTATATAATAATTTATTAAATTTCTTTACTTATTATTTCATCAATTGGTATATATAAATAAATATTAAAAATTTAAAATATAATAAAATAATGATTGTAAGTATTAACTAACTTAGGTTATTTTTTTTGTTATTTGTATTATTATGTCAAATTTTATAGCTCTCATAAAACTAAATATCAATATCTAATAATAATAATAATAATAGGCATAATGATTTTAATTTCAGTAATTATGTATATGTTTTTCCTATCATGTTATCACCATCATCATCATCATGTAATAAATAATGTTATTTCCTATTTTAGTCAAAGATAATGTTGAAGATTTTTTTTAAATGAGGAAATTAACATAATATAATATGGTATAAAAATAATAATTTTCATTTGTTATAATTTTAAGAAATAAGATAACATGGCTTGGATAAATTTATATATGGTTGCAATATATTTAGTTAATATCTTACATATAATTATAATGTAAAATATACACCTAGTGTAATGATAATATCAAAGCCATTGAATGTTAATAATAATCTCTAAATACACATAAATATGGCCATTCATATATATTCAAAATATACATTTGTAAATCCTAATATATCTAATTATAACTTTTAGAATACACAAAATTCACATTTATATATTCATAAGGCTACAACTAAATTGGTCACATTTGCAACTAATGAGACATAAGTTGTTATTTTTGAATGAAAATCAAATTAAATGTTGTTCACATGAAATGATGAAAACCAAAATAGTCACAAACTAATCATAATGTAATCGCAAAAATGACCAACACAAGGAATAGTTGCAAAGTTTGTCTACACATAGTTGTAAATGACTAATAGTTGCATGTAGTCACAAATAAATTGGTTACATTTTGGCCAATTTTTACTAATGTAATGAGCTGAAAAATCCAAAGATACATGTTCACTTTTGTTCTTAGGCCAAATACACACTTGAAAGGACCCTTTTAGGGCATTTATAGGTTTAGTATTATATACCTAATAAGTACAATTTATTTGCTAAGTTAAAAGGTTGTGCATTTTATTTTAGATTTTACTTTTGGTGTTTGGGCATTATAATTTTGATTTTGAAAATAAATAAATATATGATATCACTTAAATTCAAAGAGTCATGGGTATATTTGTGAATACATAAATATACCATTTCAAACTACATTGAATGTTTGATTTCATTAATCATCCAAATAAGAATTTAAAATGGATCTAAACCAAACCCATCACCATAATGTTTAATTGTTACCTTTCATGTGAATGTGATTGTTTGTCAAATTTTCAATCTATCATATTTATGAGATTTCTCATCAAAAACCATCATTTGTGATATGAAAATGGTCAAACTCTTTCCATAGTCCACAAACATGATTCAATCATACACAATCACATGGGTGAATAAATAAACAAATTTCATAAAAACTAAAAATCATTCCAATCATTTGTCAAGGATATTTTCCTATTAAAATTATGTTGTTATAAATATCAATTTCACACAAATATATTTTACCATCACATAAACTAAAATAAAAAAAAGTGTGATTTTTTAAGCAAATTGTTTTTTCATATTTTGGGTTATCATAATATTAATAAAATTCTAAATTTTCTTTTTAATATTGACATTATTAAATTTTAAAAATACACCACCCATGAAAACAACCACACACAAAAGGTCCTCATATTGTGTTTTCACCCCTTATTATGAACATCATTGGGATCTAGAACATTTCCAATAGTAGGTAGTAATCCACCTCACATTGGAAATCTTGGATGAGATGAAATTGCCATATCCAATGGGCCCATTGGAAGGCTATTGCGGGTTGCAAAAAATGCACATCTTCCAGGCCCAAAAGAACCTTACAAAAGTTTAATAAACATGATTTGATTGTTGTTTCCTATTGTTCAGGTAGTTTGACATTAGTAATTTCCCACCTTGTTCGGTCCATGTTTTAGGTTTATGGGTGGGGCTTAGAAGCTCCTCGATGTGAGATATATAGTTGGTGATCCAAATGTCAAGAACAAGAGAGGATGCTTTAACGAACTAAAATTATTCATGATGTATAAATAAAATAGACCATATTGATTTGAAAGATGACAATTGAGTGAGTATGTTTGGTGATATTCAAATATAGTATGGAGGAAGGGGGACATTTTTGAAGATTGGATGGTTTGATTCAACAATCATTTTAACCCAAAGCAAACACTTACATGGTGTTGTGAGGTGGGATAGGAATGGATCCATAGATTATTCATAGTAGCTAGAGGATGTCATGGATTTTATGTTTAACATGGAGTGCAACTTTGTTGATGATGATGAAAGAAATAGAAATATGAGCTTGGATGCTTAATTAAAAATTTAAATATTGGGGATGAAGAGATGCCAATAGCAAAATATATACAAATGGCAAGGGAATACATTTTAGAATAGGAGTTGAGCATTGACAAGTTGGTGGATATGGCATTGGGGAATGATTCAACATTAGGTTTAGTATCTAATCTAAATGACGCCCTTGACCCAATAGATGTGAATGAAAAAGACTCTAGTGCTGAAAATTAGTGATGCATGTCATCATGCATCAATGACATTTCAATTTCTTATGGACAATTCTCTTCAATTTGGTGTGTTTGATGTCATTAACATTCAGCAGGTGTTGAGAAACTTGACAAGATGACAATTGCAAACTTGGGTAGGCAACAACAACAAACTATGTTAAACACCTTTTTCAAGTCCCCATAAAGGTATTGCATATTGGATGCTACATTGGTTTGGAATTCATTTTTACTACTTGTACCAACCAAATCCTTCTATGTTTACATTATTCATCAAATGCATACCTTTGATAATGTGACATTTAACAACCATTTGCCATATTATAAATACTCGGCACTTCAATTATACGACAAATTTGATTTTTCCCAAATGCATCATAATAATAAAGAGGTAGAACAATAGCTGATTTCCAATTCCAAAGCTCAAAGATCCCAATTGAGAGAGAAAGATTAGCAAGGAGACAGTAAGACCACCCTTCTTTAGAGAACAACAAGAGGGAGAGGAGAGATTGAGATTTAGAAGAGATAGGGGTGTTTAAAGCAGATCCACTCACACCCATTGTGTTGGCTTCCAAGAGTGCCTACCACATCCAAAATAATGTGTGCAAGTGATTTCTCCAATGCCACCAAAAATGTGAAACCATTGTATATACAATGCAGAGTGAGAATGAGCTAAATGTGACCCCAAGCACTCAGAGTATCCCAAGCAGTGCTCACTATGGGACCCTGCACAAATATTTCTCACATCCAAGTTTTTAGTTATTTACTTTTTTTGCAACCTCACCCATAAAACTGAAACTGCAAATAAGTGGGGAGAGTACTACTAATAGCAAACCACCTGGACCAATCAGTACAATTGGCCAACTAGAAACAGGGAGCAGCAGTCAGATCCAATTTATTACACTCTTTTATGGCAGGTGCACACCTTGAGCTGCGCCTTTTACCAGCCTTAGTAATCCGTGCAAATATGCTTGGCCAAAACCAATTTCCTGAGCCAAACCAGCAGCATGTTTTGACATTTCTTCATGGAATTCTAAATGGGTGCAGGGTCACATGCTGAGCTGAGCACTACTAGAGAGCATCTCCACCCCACCACACCTGCAAACACCCCTTTTCATTAAATCTTGCAGCAAGAGAGCGTGAATCCTGCTCCGCTCCTGTATTGATGTCGATTTTGCAGTGGTCATTTTAACCCCTTTAAATGCATTTTTCTACTATGGATTTGGACAGTGACTATTGCTGGTCCAGATGTAAAGACATAAATGGTCTTTGAGTGTTTAAAGGAACTTTTATGACGTTTGTGGGTGGGGACAATGATCATTAAACACTATTCCATTTTACCATAAGGGAGATGTCTACAGTTTTGGGGTGGAGATGCTCTAACACTGAAGTTGAGGGACCTTCACTTAGCAGTTCTGAGAAAATGTAGAGTTGTGGTATCCTAAGGGATTTTTAAAGCACACTATGAAAGAGCTCAAACCTAGTACTCTTGTGTTTATAGTTGATGTGCAAACACCACCAATATGAACACCTGTAAAGAAGTAGTTCTTACTTAATATTCTGAAACTTGTGAAGAGCCACACACATCTATTTAGGAGCAAAAAATCTCCAATTGAAACACTATCTGACTCCTAAGAGTGGCCAAGTCTCTCTCAGTTGCGTAATTCTTCAATGCTGCAACATAAATTTCATACAACTTCACTATGGTTGTCAAATTGCAGATGATGCAAAAAATAAAAAATGGACAATTTTTTTCCATACCTGAAATCACTGGTAAACCCGTAGTGAATGGCGCTTTGTGAAAATGTCATCTAGTGCTTTCAATCCTTTGAACACACGGGCAGCGGAGTTTGCCATCAATTGGTACCCTGCCACTACCTCTAGCTTCCTCTTCTCCTGCATCATCATCATCATCATCATCCAAAACCCAACACAAGGTGAATTTCATAGATTTTATGATGGCTAAATTACAAAGTTATCAAATGGGATTTACATGTACAACCTTCTTTTAAGACAGATTCAGAACATTGAAGAAATTACTTCAGAAAAGCCAAAACTGAATTCAAAAGGATTGTTGCCCTAACCAACCAACCCTGTGTAGCTTGTCAAGATAGCGCCGTCGATAGGCTCTTTGAATGATCCTTGCTGCAAAATCCTGCACACCCAAGAGACCCAATATGTACAAGACCTCAAGTTGAGAGCATATGTATCCAAAAGATTGAAACAATGACAATTTGGGTAAGAGAGTAATCGTCTAGACATCTATAAATACTGCCTAAGTTGTGCACAATTTAGGCCTCCCTCTCTGATCATGAATCTTTCATAAGTGTTCATGGCTGAAGATCATAATCTCTGAAAAAAAAACTACCTTGGCAAGTCCACAGCTCAAAACATGTAGGGGCCCAGGTTCATTGTCTTCAATTTCTGCTTCCTTCAGCTTCCTCAGCTCTCCTTGCAGATATTGTATTTTCTGCAGCTCATTCCAACCATATACCAACCACCCCCATATGGGAAAAAAAAACTCTATGAGATAGCAAGCTCATGACATATCTATCTTATGAGGGATTGCAGAGAAAAGAAAATCTCCACAGCAACAAGATTTCAAAGCAACTTGAGCATCATCTGGATCCTGAGTTGAACTGTTGCAGCATTTGTGAGGAAGAAGACTCAGTCAAAAGCAATGGGAGGAACAAGACTCAGTCATGATGTTGGTTAGCTCTCTTGCAATATAATCAGGAAGCATACATGCTTAGTGATTAAGCAAAAAAGTCTAGTATGTGTTTTTTGTGTGCTGGTCAAACCTTCTCATGGGTGTCAGTTGTGGAAATCCTTACATTCTCCAACCTGCCACATCCAGCCAGCCCTGTAGTAAAGCCTAGAGTACACACACACACACACACACACACACACACATTGCACTTCACAACCACCTCAAAATCAGCAAATATGATATGACATGTTGGGGAAATTTGACAAAGCTGGGAAAGACCAGCAGCAGCCTTTGAGATCATCTATTCATGGGCATTCTTGCAAGTGAGACTGTCAAGCAGAAGAAGAAGGAGAAGAAGAAGAAGAAAGATTGAGTTTTGAACCTGTTTTTCCAGCTCTCATCCTTGACTCGCAGTTGCTCCATGAACTTTTCATTAAATCTGCTTTGTTCTTCCCTCAACAGTTCCACTTGCCTTGCTTTCTCTGCCAATGATTTCTGGGCTTGCAACAATTGTTCATCTTTCGAGAGTACGGATGCCTACAAAATTCATCCCCAGAAACCCCATCAGTCAGTCAGTCAGTCAGTCCTCTTTTAGATCTTTGTTGCTGCAGGAGTTGAGGCACAGCCCATTTATATACCCTTTACAGAAGGAATAATAATTCAATAGAGCAACTCCCCAGATGCTCAGTATGTGACTCTGCAAATTAACAATGGATGAAGAAAAGTGAAAGCATGCTAGTTTGGCTCAGCAAAATAGTTCTGGCCCAGCAGTTTTGCACAGTTTGTTGAGGCTGGTGAGAGGCACAGAAGAGCCTAACACCTGCCACAGAAGAGTGTAATAAGTCCCAGTTTCAGTTTTATGGGCAGGGCTGGAAAAAAGTAAATAACTGAACTTGGATGTGAGAATTTTTTTTGGCAGAATCACATACTGATTACTCCTGAAGATGCTCTTAGAGCTTCAAAAAATGAGCTTGCTCACACAAGAGATGAAAACTTGTTTGAAGTTTTAAGGATGTTCTCCGGAAAGGGATTGCACAAGAAATACATACCTCAAGGTTTTGCAGTTTCTCATCCTGCAAGTCCAGTGTTTCTTGCAGATTCCGAGTGAGCACCCGAAATTCCTCTTCCACATTGATGATGGCCCTGGTGGCAACCTTCATTGCCTGCCATCTCCTCACCATCAAGAAAGCAGCCATCATGGATGTTTCAGTGAACTTCATCATTTGTTGTCACTCTGCCTTTTGCTTTGCAGAGCAAGCAAGAATGTATGAATGCCAATTACAAAGTTTTTTTGTGGCTACTTTGTGAGAAAATCATGGTGAGCTGTGGCTTTGGGATGAGAGAGAGAGGGTTGAACATACCCTGGACCCAAAATGGAGAGATGAAAGAGACTCCTGCAAATACTCACTGCAGGGTGCTATGTTGATCACCAATGACGTCTTTGCATTCCCTATTTTGTAGCAGAAAAATAAAGTAAGAAATTATATTAATCCCCAGTTTTCAAGTGTGTGTTTGCACAACAACATCATCACATTGGGCTAGATCTATTGAAATTTTTATTCTCTTGGATTGCAGACAGAACCACCATGGCTACTGGGCACAAGAGTCGAGTTCCTCAAGAAAACTACTAAGAAGAAGAATCTCATCAAGAGAATTAATAATTGCATGAAAATTTGCCTGCCTCCAAGAGATTCTTGAAGAAGTCGGGTAAGTTTGGAGTCCCGAAATGGCACATGAGTTATGTTTGGATCAGCTCTCGCACTTATACACTTGCCTGATCTTTCCCATTGCAATAAAAAGTAATTAAGATCAAAACAACAACAGATCTCAACATAATAATAATATAATGCACATGCAGATGCAAAATGCCATAAAAAAATCTGCAAATGTCAAGAACCTTACCGAGACATGTGAGTGACAAGTTAACACTCATTGCTTCACTAGCTCGCAAACCCTCAGAACCTGCCAAAAGGCACCAGCAACCCACCCATCATCATCATCTCTTCCATTAGCTAACATTGTTGCACATGTTTGTGTGTGTCAATGGAATTGCTATTTTCTACTATAAAAAAATTGTTCTTTGGTGCTCAATGGATCCCACTAGAAAATACACAATTCCCTCCTATCTATCTATCTACCAAGAAATTCTGCAATATAGAGGATAGATAACCCACCACTTCTTTTCAATCGCTCAGAGCCTGCCAAATCCACAAGAAACAATTTCCCCACCAAAACTCTGCCATCATCATCATGCAATAACCAAACCCAGTCTTCAGATCAGTGCATGTCTTCATGGATTTGGGTTTTTTGTTGGGTAAATATGATCAACACACATCACAACAGATGGGTTTGTACACGAGAAGCTTCATGACTGGTTTTTATTAGCATCCTCCATTGTTGTAACCTCTTTTTGCATCCCCAGCTTGTGGAAGAGACAAAATAGAAGCAAAGGATCATGGCACTTCAAGCTTTTCTAACCTCTCACTCTCCAGGAAGCAAGAGCTCAGACGACGGCGTTCAGCCAATTCTGCCTTTTGCTCAAGTGTTTGATACTTTGCCTTTTTCTCAACTGTCAGGATAACAATCACATGACTCCTGGAGGAATGTGCATTCTGTGTCCAGCAACCAACAACAATAGAGTCAGACATTGTTGTCAATCTCTTCTGCAATCCATGGAAAAATCACCACAATTTAATTTTGATGGTGTGTGTTGTTGTTGACATTCTACTCCCTTTTTTTTCTTTTTTTTCCCATTTTTTGGGCTCAATTTTCCGACCACACTACTCACCAGCTTTGTGAAAGCAAAGCAGCGGTTGCGGTCCCCAAGAATCAAAAGCTTCATGCAATCCTCAACAGACTTCACTTGAATCTGCATGCCCCCCCCAGCCCCCCATCAACATGATACCCATCTGCCCACCCAACAGAGAATTGACTCTCCAGTTTCAACATAATATAAACCAAAGCTCAAGTGTCCATCCATGAGCAGCCAACAACAGATCCTGATTCTTTGGATCAGCCTAAGATTGAAATCAATCCTATAGGAGGTGGGAAGAAGAGTAGCAGTAAACCATTAAGGAGGAGGAGGAGGAGGAGGAGGAGGATTTTTTTCCATACCTCTTCAATACCAGACACATACACCCCATTGTCACCCTCTCTGATTTGCATGTTGCAGCTCTCCGGTCGTAAAAGATCTTGTATCTGCAGTTTTGTTTATTCAAACAGTTAATGAATATGAGAAACTGATGATTATTTTTTGTGGAGTTTTCTTGATTTGATTTTTTTTTTTCTTGATCTCAAGCTGGATGTCCCTAATCAACTCTCCTCTGGTGGTTGTTGTTGTTGTTCCACAAAGACCCATCCATGCCTTCAAATTTTTGCAATATGGAAATTAAGATGAGTTCACATGATGAAGCACACATTTGTGAAAATTTGCAAGCATTTGTGAGTGTTTTTTTACACCTGCTCCATGTAGATCTGGATATATGACATGGAGACATGGTACTCATAGTCTTGATCTGAGTCTGCTCTCTCGAATATCTCTGCAGCTGAGCGTGGAATGATACCTGTAGGGAAAAAAAAAAAAAAAAGAGCATTCGTACAAAGAGCAAATTCAGTGAAGTTCATGGAGTGTGCACAAGTGTGCATTCTGACTGAATGAATCTTGTAGTTGCCTTTTGATTTACCAAACAGGGTATTTCTGGATCAGGATCATTTATGATTTGTGATCACTTGCTCATGATGAATTATGCAAAAAATGGGTTGAGTGCAAAAAAAGTTGGTGTTGCACAACAACCTTCAACTGCAGTGATTTCTCCCCATGTCGATAGTTTGTCAGAAAGTGTATATGTTTTTCCAGCACCTGTTTGACCATACGCCATTATGGTGCCATTGTATCCATTCAGAACATCCTGAAAACAGCAGCAGCAATTCAAACACAGTGGTTGAAGTATTACAATTTGGAATATACCACGTTGCTGCCTGGGACTACACAAAATCCAAACACAACAAAGGGCAAGAAGAAATATAAAATAAAAATTCCCTTCTTCTTCTTCTTCTTCTCCTTCTTCTTTTCTTACACAACAACAAGGAAAGTGACATTGGGTTGCAACCTGCCATGACAAACAGGGACATTCTTTGGTTGCAACCTACCAGGACAACAGGCCGGGCAGCTGTATTGTAAACATCAACTTGGAGAGCAGTTGCTGGCATCACAGCATCAAACTGGAACTCTGTGAAGTCGACAAAGCTTCCCCTGCTTGCAATGGTAGTTTCCCCATTTGTTAGATTCTTAATCCAGTTCACAAACAATACCACTTTTTTATTCTTTTTTCTTTTTTGGGGTTAATAACTCATCACTAACCTGCTTCTGATTATGCACAAAACTTCATAACTTGGGAATTGGGGAGTTTTTTTATTGTTATACTTGATCTTGAAGATGGCGGAGAGAACTAGAGCATACGAGCATTACTTGCGGCGCAAGATAACAGTATTTTTCTCCTTGTCCAGGAAAATGAAGGGTGCACCATCCTCTTCTTTTTGCTCAGCTCTTGTGGGTGGTCTTACCCTCAATGTCACCCTCACTCTCTCTGGAGGCATTTATTGTATGCAATTCAGCTTCACAAAACCAGGAAAAATGCCATGATACTAGCTAGTCCCACAGACATGGCTTTTTTTCCATGGGTTTTATGAGATTTACCAAGAGCAACCTCTAGAAACCTGGTGTATGGATTTTAATTTTTTTGCGTTTGAAATGAATTTGGTTTGTTTGTTTTTTTTGTTACCACTGGTTTCATCAGGAAGGACTTGAATGCGAGAGCGTTTGTCGGAAAGCATGGGAGGAAACACCTTGGAGTCCATGCTTTGGACACCACGCTCCTTGGGGCCTTTGCGGCGTTTGGGACCACTAGAAACACCACCACCAGATTGCTGCTGCTGCTGCTGCCATAGAGTCTGCTCCAGAAGGAGCTTGTCAATGGGCACCAAGGATATATTGGCAGCCATACTGGATGCTGTTGCAACAACACCATTCAAAGCAGCAGCCATGATCTTCTTGCTGCTTTTGTCTTCATGCCATGAACAAAAACTCTTTTGGGTCCTGTGCTCCTGGCTTCAGATCTCTAGTGTGTGTTGTTGTTGTTGTCATCTCAGGACCTCTCTTGTTGGTGAACACAAATGGGGGGCCTTACCAAATCTGTGCTTGAAGAAGAAGAAGAAAGTTGAAGTCCTTGTTGAAAGCCAAGCAGTTTTATTTGGCAAAGTTTAGGAAGTTGGGGAATCTGTTGGGCTGAGAAACACCCAAGTTCGTGCGAGAGTTGCAATGAAATTGATTGCGGGAATCTCAACAGCAAAAAATTATGTTGTGGGTTTCAGTAGGCAAAACAATTGGGAGGGTGGTGGAGATTCCTGAGCTTCCTCCATACACAACCTGCTCATCTCACTCTTCTAGATTTTGCTTCAGGGAGATGAAGAAAGAAATACAATGAAACACAACATGCATGGGATGTGCTTTGCAAAACTGCCAAACCAAAACTATTTTTTGCAAATTTGCTGATTATCATCAGTTTCCTTTGCACTGGACCTAATTTCAACAACCATTTTCACAAACAAAAGCTAAATCTATTGTCAAAACATTAAAGCTCAAAAAGACGAACAAACAGTAATTATGTCAATAGTGGGCTGGAAAATGTTTACAAAAAACCCACCAACAGTTTCTCCCATCGCCACAAATTTTTGTAATACTTAAAATCTCAAAAAAATTCTCACCAAGTTTCCAATCTCCATTGATGATGCATGAAGCAAAAAACAAAAAAAGAACAAGCTGCTCTGCATTTGTTGATGTTGATGTGTTGGAGTGTTGAAGAAGAAGAAAAAGAAGAGATCAGGAACTAGAAGAGAATTCTAGGCTAGTAGTAATATATATGTTGTAGAGATGATGATTCGGGTCAAAGGAGAAAAAAGAGCTATAGGACACTGCAATACACAACCACCCAACAAGTGAATTCCCAATCTCCCCAAGTCCTTATGGACTAGATACTACATACATTCTGCATTCATTTGCCATGGGCTTTGCAATAGGAATTTTGCCACAAAATGGGGGAAGCAAACAGAGGAGCATAAGGAAGAAGAAGAAGAGGAGGAGGAGGAGGAGGAGGAGGAGGCATTTACAATCTATTAGAGTGTCCGAGCGGCATGAAAGGGAATGATGAACCCACCACCCATAATAACGGCCTGGATTTTTCCTTTTGATTTTTGGGTGTGTGGGTTTTTGTTTGAAAAGACATTCTTTCTCTTCATTCATCAGCTTTCAAGCGCCATACTCAGCGGACAAACATCAAATTCTGTGTCACTGACATCTTCACACTGTTGGGTATTTTGAGGGGTTCTGGTACTATTGTGCCAACTGAATTGTCAGTTGATTGATTGGGGGTCTGGTCACTAGTCATGCTGCTGCTGTTTCTTCTCCTTCTTCTTCCAGGTTCATCTTGTTCCTCCTCCTCCTCCTCCTCCTCTTCTTCTTCTTCTTCTTCTTCTTCCCAGTTGACTGATTGGTGACCCTTCTTCATTCTTCTCCTTTCTTCTTCTTCTTCCTAGTCTTGTTTACATTCCTTCCTTCTACTTACCAGTCTCCTCACCCAGTTCTTTTTTCATTTCAATTTTGTGAAGTAGGTGGGCTGGGGATCATCCACAAGAGGACTTAGCCAAATTTTGACTAGAGGTCAGAGAGAGGAAAAAAGGGCTTTAAAAAAAAATTAAAAAAAAACCCTAATAGGTACTAGCAACATGCAAAAACCTATGTTCTAAATACGATGATTGAAACCCTTTTTCCCCTCAAAATATGCGGAATCTGAAGGATTTCTTTCAAAAGAACCCCTTTGTTCAAGTCACTCCACGGCCCTTGTTTTGGGTTGCCAGGTGATGAAATTTTGCCACAAAAAGAACCCCGGTGTCATGTCGTGTATATATATAATATAGTATCAAGGACCGTAGCAGGCTGGTGATAGGTTTATTCCAATTTCAATACATAAAGAAAGTGGACAAAGGACCTTTTGCTTCAGTGAAGATCCCACATCAACCTTTGAAACTATAACTACCTTCCATAAAATTTGCAAAGTAGATCTTCTTTTTAAAAACTTCTATCTTTATGGCTCTTTCTTTCACATTTAAAGTGAGTCAATGCAAGAAATTGTATTAAAAAAATTGAAGGTTCTTTACACAATAGAGAGAGAGAGAGAGAGAGCCTGCCTTCCACAAATTTTGACAACCAGCCTGCAACTCAACCTATTGGCCTCATGATGATAGATAGGGAACCTCAAATTATGAAAGGGTCCTCATATGGGTCTTGGACCCAATAGCTAGCAAGGCCATGTTGGTATGAAAGCTTTTTAAAAGGATCCCAATACTAAGAAGACTAGGCTTGGAGCTTGCCTGCCTGCCTAGTACCTTCACAAGTCCATTAGTATTGTTTATTAGTCCATACCAGACAGACTACTGGATTCTGGTATGAAATAATTCCTCAAAAGAATGCAATGTCAGGACCAGCTGAAAAGTCCGTAAGTAGTGTGACTCATAGTCCATATACCAGACCCACATTTGATTCGTACCATTTCATGACATTTATTATTATGAAACTTAAACTTTCACAAGCAAAAAAAATGTTGTGTGCACCCAACAAAGACTTGTGACTCCAAAAGCAATTCAATGAGGTTGGACCAAGGGGAGTCAAAAAGACTTGACTAGACTCAACAAGACTATCCTTGGAAGATCTTTGCTTCAAATTGAGCAATTTTGTTTTGTTTTGTTTTTTTTCCAAGACAAAACAGTCAAATTCTATGTGGGTTAGCAAGTCTTTGATAAAGATCACCAACCCTTGGAAGGAAAGAAGGAAGGAAGAAGAGCTTCCAATTGAGCAAGCAAAATCTGTTTACACACCCAAAATCTATGTGGGGGCAGAAACTTGATCAATCACCAAACCTCATAAGCTTCTTTTTTTTTTCAAAATTGAGAAACTTTCCAAGCAAAAAATTCAGCAACAAACTTCTTTCTCTTTTTTTTCCACCCCCTTTTTTTTTTTTTTTTTTCCCCCTTTTTTTTTGGATGAGGATGAGGAGGCTTATTATGGTGTCTGCAACAAATACCTACAGGACTTTGGTTCCTATTTGAGATCTTAAACGAGATCTTGAGATGTCATCTTGAGATCTCAACCACCTCCTGCTTCTATCTCTCTCTCTCTTTGTACCTTTGCAGTCAGTCTCTGCTGCTGCCCACTGCAATTGCTGCCTTCAGCACTCTCTTCTTCAGTTTCTCTTCTTCTAACTCTGTTCAAGAAGAGTTCAAAAGAGGAAAACCAAACAAGGGGGAAAGAGCTTTGTGTAGTTTCTGTCCTTGTAAAAGTAGAAGCTTTTTTCTTAAAGGCTTTCCCTTGAAGAAGTAAGTAAGTTGAGAGGTGTGGTGGCACTCTCTCTCTCTTTCTCTCCCTCTCTGGGGCTTTTTTTTCTCCCCCTCCTTTTCTATTCTGTGTTTGGGTAGTCCAGGCTTTGCATCTAGCCTTGGGAGTCATTGGGTCTTTCTTGGGGGTACTGAAGAAATTCATTCTTTTGAGATTCTTGTGTGTTGTGGTTGTGAATTTGGAGAGGTGGCAGATTGGGGCACAGATTTTTGTTTTCTATTTTTTCTTGGGGACCGGGGTGGGGGGGATCCATAGATTGATTTGGAGTATACTGCATTTGGAGGCAGGCATTTGGGGAGTTGGGTTTTGGAGAGACTGAGGAAGTTGAGTGAAGAGAAGAACAAAAACAAGAAAGAAAGATGCCAACAATGAGTAGCAGATTGTCAACAAGAGTGCTGGAGACTAACACCCCTGTCATGGTTGAGGTATCTATTCTCCTCTTCTGTTCTGCCGATTGCTGTTTGCTGTTGTTGTTGGAGTAATGTTCGATCATGGTGTAAAAACTCAAAACTCCCATGAAATGGAAATGGAGCTTAGTCTTCCTTCTTTTCTATTTGGGACTTGCAAAAGAATTCCTCCCTCCCTAGAATCAATTGGCACAAAAGGTCTGGTGGTACAGGATGTGGGTATGTTTCCAGACTTGATCATCATCATCATCAGCTTGATGCCAATTTGATCATGGGGATATCTGCTGGAAGGATGGGCTGGTTGGCTGGCTTCCCTGTCATATTCCTCTCTTCTTGTTGCTTTATCCTTTTTGTCTATGATCATCCTCTGGTGACCTAACTTCAACATCCTGATTGTCATCAGCCAACAACCTAAGACACCCAGTGAGTTTTCTTGTACCCCCAACATCACAAGGACACCCACTTCCAAGCAAGTTTTCCTGAACCCAAAATCACAAGGCTGTAATTGAAATCCTCTTAAACCAAGGAGATAGCTCTCCTGACCCCTTCCTCCCTGGTTGGCATTCAAATCTTTGTACCACCACCACTGTGTTGTGAACTCCATTTTCTGGACATAACCTCAATGAAGCACACACACTGTACCATGGCTAAATTGACTCCTATTGGGAGAACCCAACACTAATACCGGTCCTCCTCCTCTGTTCAGATGTATGTTTTCATTGACACTTGAACCAAGGTTTACTTGATAATCAATCAATTTGCAGGAGAAAGGTCTCAAATTAGGTACCAATCAGTAGGGACCCATTCATTCATGTGCTCAAAACATGAGCAGAAAATATAAAAGAGTGATGAGAAGGTGGTGGAAAAAACATTGAATTCAAAGTGAGGTGTGCAAAGATTTTTGTGTGTCTGTTTTATTGACAATAGACAAGGAAGCATCACCAAGTGATGAAATTCTCTCATTTCTGATTCCATTTGAGTAGGACATATCTGTTGATGTTTTTATGTTCACATTGGTGGCACTTTGCAGATGCAAGATTTGCTGCGAGGAAGAACGAATGTGCTTTCATTGGGTCAGGTGCAGTACCTGAGATCTTATGCCCAAGTTCTCCTATAAAAGAAACCTTTCAAAAGAATAATCTGTGATTCGTAGTTAGGACTCATTTTTGGAGTCTGTCCGTCCCTGTTCTCCTTTTGGGTTTCTTTTGTTTGTTTGAGGCTTCGAGGCATGCTGATACACTGCAAATGGGGAGGGAAGACAGGGAATAGTGCACTGGCAACCTCCCGAAGAAGCACTAGAAAAAGTGAGGGGCTTAATAGATGAGCCTGCAACAAGTAACTACGGTGCTGATGAAGGCCTACCCGAGCTTCGTGCTGCACTACTAGAAAAGGCATATGTTATAGAGAAACACTGATCCTTGGGTGAAACACTGCAAATGGTCATTTCTTGTTATGACTTTGTGTGTTCCCCTCACTAGTGTTAAGTCAGGCTTTTTCAGCAGACAGTTCAACAGACAGTTAAATTTTTGCTGAATTTGATGATGGCTCAGCTGAGACTTGATTTGTGGACCCTCCTTGTTTGACAGCTAAAGCATGAGAACAAGCTTATGAATTCCGCGGTGATGGTCACTGCTGGTGCCAACCAGGTTAGGCCAGAAATGAGCTGGAAACCTCTTCACTCTCTTCCTACCTGCGTTACTGATGGGCTGGCTATTTTGTTCTGATTCCTGTGTGGATGGATATTGCAGGCATATGTAAACCTGGTCCTTGCACTATGTGACCCGGGAGATTCAGTGGTTATGTTTGTGCCCTACTATTTCAATGCATACATGGCCTTCCAAATGACGGGCATCACAGATATAATCCTTGGCCACAGCAATCCTGATACTATTCATCCAGATGCAGGTTCTCCCTTCTCTTTCTGATGATGCCAGGATTCGCAGTGTCAATTTTATTATAGGCTATGGGATTGATTGTTGACTTTTGACCTGCTGGTATTGCAAAATGTTGAAATGCCTCTAGACAAAGACTGCAGTTTTGGCTTGCAACAACAATACACCATGCACAGTCCTTTGCTTTGTGTCCCCTGTTGTGTATTGTTAATTTTTTTGGGGTGTGTTGGGTTTATTTGGAATTGGGCAACGCACTCAGATTGGCTGGAAAAGGCGCTGAAAGTGACAGATGGAAAACCTGTCCCAAAGGTGGTGACTGTTGTAAATCCTGGCAACCCAACAGGGACTTATGTCCCTGAGCCACTTCTGCAGGTAATGCTTTTCCAAGGGGAAGAAAAAAGGGGACGATGATTTTATTGTAGTTGTCTTTGAAGTCTGATTTGTTGCTGGACTTGACAAATGACATATTCAATTTTGATAGTGGGGGTGTGATGGCAGTGCACTCACTGACTGCAATTTTTGTGCTGTTGGGTGACCAAATCAGAGAATATCCGAATTGTGTCGAAATGCTGGATCATGGCTAATCGTGGATAATACTTATGAGTATGTGATCATCATCCCCCTTCAGCCTTGTCACAATGATCATGCCCACTGTTGCAGGGTTTAGGTTTTGTAGGGGCTATATGCCTCTGTCACAAAGGATTTGCATCAATGATTTTCTTCCTTATTGATAGGATCTTTGATGGTGCAAGAGATTTCCCAAGCATTCAGCTGATGTTTGAATATTGGAACCTAGTTTTCATTAAAGCTAACTCGCTTGTTGTCATGCCCAGATACTTTATGTATGATAATCATAAGCATGTTTGTGTGGAAGGAGATCACGTGATTAATATTTTCTCTTTCTCTAAGGCCTATGGCATGATGGGATGGAGGATCGGCTATGTAAGTCCTGTTCACCAACCCCTCTTTCTGACACAGGAAGTAATGATATAAAGGGTTTAGGATTTAGGTGGTATTAGTACACTATCTCGGCTAAGTTGCTGTAGACTTGTGTGATCTGATCTGCTGTTTAGGAGCTGGAAATGTCATTTCAGGAATAGATGCTGTAGCTAGAACCAATTGCTCATGTTTGGGCTTGAACCTTCAAAGGGTTGTAACTTTGAGTGGTTCTGTTATGTAACACTGCTAGCTAATTGCAGCAAAGTGGAACTGACTGGCCATAAGATCTGAAATTCATCCCTCTCTGGCTTGTATTCTGTGCAGATTGCATATCCATCATCTGTTCATGGCTTTGGCGCACAATTACTCAAAGTGCAAGACAATATTGCCATTTGTGCATCAATAATTGGCCAAAGGTTGGCTATAGCAGCGCTACAAGTGGGTCGAGACTGGGTATTTGAGAGGGTGAAAAAATTAGGAGATAATCGTGCGCTGGTTATTGATGCCCTGTTGCCTCTCGGAGAGGAAGCTGTGAAGGGAGGCGAAGGAGCAATGTATTTTTGGGCAAGGCTACCCGAAGCATTTTCTGACGATGTGGCAGTTGTTCATTGGCTTGTCAAGCAGCACCGCATCACTGTCATACCTGGCACTGCCAGTGGATGCCCTGGGTTTCTTCGTGTGTCCTACGGAGGTCTCACTTTCACAAATTGTCAGGCTGCAGCTGCACGACTTAAAGTGGGACTGCAAGAGCTTGTAAGTAAAGGTATGGTAGCCTGATTCATGATGTGACTCCTTTCTGTTAAACACCCATCAACCCATTTAGCTGCTAAAACCCAAGATTCAACTCCCTTGTCGTAAATTATTGGAGTTTTCAATCAGAAAAATCCACATTCAATTTCTTATTGACTTATAATAAAAGTACTAATACAAAAAAGAGAACCAACTTCTTTTATGTGCTTTGTTCAAGTTGCTAGAAGCAGACTGATTTGAATGTAAATATGCTGGGACTGACCTCAACCTTCCAGATCCCACTTTTTTCAAAAAGTTCAGAAGAAATCATACTTTTGAAAACATATTTCATCCACCATTACGAGCACAAGAATGGTTTACATGAGAAAGACAATATCTAATTTTGAGCAAACAATACTATATTTATTTGAAAACTATAACCTATGAATATACATAATATCACGCTAAAAGTGACGGTAGCCTTAAATAATCAACCACTTTGTTCAATCCAGTTTTCCAAGTTTATAAGTGGGGATGAGGGAGATACTAACACTATACATTAAAGTTTTTCGTAAAGTCATTTAAACACAAGCTGGAACTTGTGTTCGAGTGGAGCATTGGTTATCGCCCTAAACTTGGCATGAGAGTTTTACATTCCATGTCAACAAGGCTCCAACCTCTTATTTGCATTGAGATCCTATGCAAATCCTTATTTCATGCTAAGTTCTTCTACTTGTCATTTTGTCACATGTGAAATTGTATTTGCAAACTTTCTGGCAAGCATTCTAAAGCTTCGTGATTTCATGGTTGTGATTCAACAATCCAAGTGTTAAGGACAAGAACAAAACACAACTTGGAAGAAAAGATTATATGAACTTGACAAATACACAACTGAACAATGAATAAAAATTAAATGATTGGGTTATTTAAACAAAACATTATGTAAATTAAGCATGATATGAATTAAGAATACAAAGTAACAACTTGCATTGGCAAGATTGAAGCGCGATGTTTTTAAACATCTTTTCATATGATTCAATGAAACTTTCCAAAATATCATATCAACCTTTTAGAAAATTCCAACAACCAAGCATATTTTTATTATATAACCTTTTAAATGTTTTTGTAAATTGTGTTTTTGATAAGCTTCTATTAATTTCTTTTAATTATATCTTCTAAAAGCTTCTATTAATTATTATTATTATGTTACAATTTTTAGAAACTTCTAAACATATTTTTCAAGGATTTTTTTAGAAACTTCTAAAACCTTTAAACATATTCTTCAAGAATCTTTTTGGAAACTTTTTTAAAATTCAAGACATTTTTTTCATGGAGTTTTTTGGAAATAAATTAATTTTCCCTTATTGTTTATAATATATGATGCCAAGTCGATTGCCTTTCACAAAGCAAAATAGTTTTGCCATGAAATGTCTTGAAAATTTATGGAATTTTTACAACTTAACACACTAAAATCATATAATTTTCACTTTGTGGCCTATAACATCAATAAATAAACATTTTGATTCAACTTATCTTTAATGCATGTGGGACACCATTTGCTTAAACTACCTAAAAACCTACCTAGAAGCCCCATTTATTGAAAAGACTAATGTTGGTCAAGTATCATAATTTTTTGATACTTGCCAAATCCATTTTTCACAAAATAACTTACAAAAGAATGCAGTTTTCATTTTTTTCATTTAAAAATATATATATTCATCAAAAAAAATTGAATTGAATTTGGTTCTCACAATGTCAATTTTCATAAATTGAGAACATATAGTTATCATTTGATGGTTCTCACAAACTGTTTTTTTTTTTTCAAATAAAACAAACATAACCAAAATTTCAAACAAATTATTGATTCAATTCCTTTTCTTGTAAATAAAAAAACATGAGCAATTAAATTATCCAAAAAATAAAGAAAACACAACACTCAAACCTTGAATTTGGTCATACATGAGTTGATATTCAAAAAAACATTAACATTAAGGGGGGTTGAAACTTAGAAAACCATCAATTTTTGTGGTGAACTAAATTTCATCTTGTTTTTCTCCTTTCGTGATCACTTGCACTAATGTTACATATATTGTCATTGTCCTTAATAATATAACAATTATAATTAGTTCGAACCTTATGCATTAAACCTTGTACATTGTACTTTGAAAACATGATTTGAGTAAGTGTTAATTATTTCATATATATATTCTTCAATATTGTTATCCCCATCTAGTTTTCACATAAGTGAGAATTTATGATTAGGTTTTCAATTAAAGTATCACTCAAAGCAATATCTTGAAGGGTTCAAATAAAGATACCTAGATGATACACTCGTGATACTTGAGAGAATTTTTGATACTTGACCAACATTAGAAAAGACCCCAAAAAAATATGAAAAACTTTGAAAAAAACTCAAAATAATCTATTCTATGAACAAAATGGGCATCAACCATGAAAGGAATATATATATATATATATATATATATAAACAATTCGAAAATAACAAAAAATCTATGAATGATTTCAAAAAAAAATTATAACAATGGTTGGGATAAGTTTAAATGTATATTTAATAGGTACATGTTCACCCATGTGTAACAAGGTGGGGGTTGTAGTCTCCAATAACTTCATATGTGAAGTTTGTTCAACATCAATGTAAAAGTTAGTAATGAAAGGCCCTACTTGGAACAAATGTGTAAATTTTGATTTTTGTGTAATCAAACATTTTTATGAACCATCTCCATTTCTTTTTGTGGCCATCAATTATCTATTCTTTGAACTAAAAACCTTGCAAACCACATGCATTTTGTTTTAAACTTGGTTTACACCATGGTATGCATCAAATCATAACTAATGCCTCCGTAATTAAGTATTTTCAAACTAAAATAAACCAAAATAATACTATAAGATTCCATAAAAATACCTTTTGTATCGTTATTTGATTGTGACAAAAATGTGACATTGTTGAATGCTTAAAGTACATCTGAATTTTTTTAATTAACCTAGGTAAAATTATCATTTTTCTTATGTTTATATTCATTGTTCATAAATAAAAATCAAATAAATGTTTCATTTTCATGCCAAAATGGGCTTTAGAAAATTAATGCATTTTGGGGTTTTCAAATGTTCATTCAAATACATTTCGTATTATGAAATGGCATGAAAACTTGCACAAGTTCACAAACACGTAATTGAATTTTGGGTAGAAAATAATTATTGTTCATTAAAAATATTTGATTTAGTGAATCCAACTACATAATTTTGCAAAATATTTTCACTTCTAATGAATTAGTAAAAAAAAATCCTATCAATTATATTGAATCATTTTTATTTTTTTGCCTTCACTTGACAATTGTAATTATTTGATGAGTGAAATTTGAGTCTCATTTTTATATATGTGTGCTCTAATTTATTACCTAGGATGTTAAAAGAACTACCCTTGTACATGATTTTACGGACATATTAATTTGCAAATGCCCAATACCAAAACTCTTAAACCTAACCTTTAAACCATAATCTTATAATTTTAAAACGCCAAATGTAAACCCTAAAAATAAAATTTTAAAATATTTAAATCAAACTTTAAAAGTACAAAATGAAAACCCCCAAAAAACTTATCATAACATCCAAACCTTTTAAACCTTAACATTAAAACCATTATTTTAAAACTCCAAAAATAAAACCCTAAAAATCTAACCTGAAAACCATATTCTTTAAAACCTTGAAATTTGAACCTTCAAACCCCAAAAATAAACCTTAACTATAAAACCATAATCCTAAAATGTTAAAATTCAAAGTTCAAACCCTACTTTAAAAACAAAAAAATTTAATTCAAAATTTTAACTTAAAAATTAAACCTTAAAACCATAATTTTAAACCCTAGAATTCAACCCCTAAAAGCCTGATAATTAGACCTTATAAATGTAATTTATAAATTGTAATCCTAAAATCCTAAAACTTAAACCTAAAAACATCATATTTATAATCTTACATGCCTACAACTAAAAATCCCAAATAACATAGGTTTAATTTGGGTAGCATGTAATTGAAAAAAAAAAAATACTTTGCTAGCAATTTTGGGAAATTGTTCCATACTTATTTTTGTATTTGGTCATGACTTTCATGGATTTTAATTAAAAAAATATTGAATGTGTTAAATACTAATATAAATTTAAATGGGTATTGCCATTATGCATGTTCTAGAAAAAACCCCATCCATATTTGTCAAATTTGCATTTTAAAATTGTTGTAATGTTTCACTTGATGAGGTCAACAAAGAACTTCCCATTGGATGCTTGTAATGCTTCACTACCATTGAGTTATGGCCTCACAAAAGCTTGGTAACCCGTGTTCCCCGTCCAATCCACACATTTCCATTTGTTCACTCACATTTGGTGTTGCTAACTACTCAAAATACAACTCCTTTTGGTGTAGTGTTTGATTAGTTTTCTTAATTTTCACATGAGTGATCCCATGGATCAATGAAGGAAACACTTATGTGACCAAATTCAAGTAGAATTGCCTGATGTTGAATTTGAAAAGCAATTCATAAATTTATTTGTTCATGAAACTAAAAATGTTTTACTGAAAAAAAGGAAAATTAATGGTTCTATAACTATAAAATCTTCAAACATGAAAAAGAAAAGACATGTAGGCATGAGAAGATTTGAAATTACATTATTTTAGATTTACCTAAGTGTATGATGAGAGATTATTTGGGTGGCACTTTAGAATAAAAAAAGATTTTGATGATTATGAATGTTCTTGTTGAACATGAAACATATTTTGTTCCATAAAAATACATTGTAAGTTTTTTATCTTGTCAAACATTCAAAAGTAGATTGTAACATTAAGGACAATTATTGATAGAATGGTTAAATATGCAATTGATGAAGATTGAAAGAAGTTGAAAAAAAATGCAACAATAGAGGCTATTAAAAAATTTGTTACAAAGTTAAATCTTGCTTTGAGGACACATATTCAAAACATTCAACCATATTAACATTGTCAAATATATGAAGATCAACAAAAATAAGGTTTCCTTGGTATGTTCATTTTTACGCACTAAATGGATCATTAGTGGAAATTTTGTCTTATGACATGGCATTGTTAGTATTGTTATAAACATGGGAACAAAAACATTATTTTTCACTCATAACAAAAATATCATTGTGGACATAACATGCATTTTTAACCTTTTCTTGCAAAAATAATGACATTCAAAAATGTATTACACATGTCTTTTTTGTCAAAAATATATTGAATAATGAAATATAAATGTTAGCATTTATTTTTAATGGCATTTTATATCCAATATATTATTTCCTTACATATGGCATCTATTAAAACCAACTTGTTTCATGCAAACAATACATGAACCTCACAATTAAAAAAATGCGTCATCACACTATGATGTAAAAATTAATCAAAAAATATGTGGACATATGTTTTGATGGTTTGCATATTAGATTTTGCTACCATATAAAACCTATATAGAAATGATGTCTAGAATAACAATTATATGAGAAATATTTATTTCTATATCAAACTATTGTTATAAAGACATTTGAATTTTGAGATATCATGTTTAATTAGACCCCTTTTAAATTTTTAACTCCTAAATAAACTTTTTGCCTAACCCTCTAACATGATTTCACTGAAATTCAACCCAACTTGCTTTTTAAAACTATGATATTTTGTTATTGATCATGGTCAAACATTGAGTCAAAAAATTTAAAAGGTTATAAATTTGATTTTCCTCCTTGCAAGGTTTAGTTTTAGGTGTAAGATTAATGATGCACCCTTACGTTAATTTGTCAAATGATCTTGATCATAAATATTCGTTCATTTTAATTTTGATAATGAAGTGTGAAAACTCAAAGTGCATTCCTTAACACTTTATGATTACAAAAGGGGTGAAAATCGTGGGATAAAAATTAGGAGTTGAACTTTAAAGTTGAACTCCCAACCATCAATTGAATTTGGGTGAATGCAAGGTTGGTAAATAAAAAAGAATGTCACAAATGGCAAATCTTGCAAAATGGGTGTAATTGGAATGGTTATTTTATATTTTACATGTTTAATTTTATCATTAGGGACTTAATTTGAGGCTATTAACTTGCATATGTCCATAATTGAGGTTATTATTTTGCATTCTCTTTATATATATAATTTTTAAATGATGGATTGTTAAAGTTAAAACTCATGGATTAACATATTGATGCAAAATTTACATATGGAGTTCAAAATGGTCTAATCATTGATTTTATGATTAATAAGGATTCAATTAAATAATTAGATAATATATCACTAAAGACAAGTTTTTTTTTCTTTGCACATTATTATAGATTGTGTCTTTTATGATTGAACTTTAGTTGAAATGCGCACTTGGATTGGCTATTTACCTTGACAAAAAATTTACTAATAATTTACAAGTATAAAAAACATGTTAATAATTTCCAAATAAGACAGAATGATTAGTTATGTCCACCATGTCATATCCATTTTGATTTAAAACTAACGTAATGTTAATTTATATGACTTTTTATTTTGATTAAAAAATGACATAAATGTCATTTAATATTGAATGATAGGTAGCATAAATCATTATTAAAATTTCAAATTTCAACATTTGGAACTAACCAATGATGCTACTTAGGTATGTAAACATGTAAACCATCCTCTCTTAGGCATGTAGGTGTGTAAGCCACTTAAGCATGGAGGTCATGGTTTTCTCTTCCAAAGAGAAGAGGAACATGCTACTGATTACTTCAATGATTTCACTTAGGCGAAAGCAACCACCTAACCAAAGTGAATGTCACTTCATTTTCTTTTTTTAAGAGGTGAAAATCATGCAAACCTTTCATTGAAATGAAGGCAACCATTTCATTACAATGAATGCCATTTCATTTGGTTGTTTTGGGAGAGGTGGAAAGATCCAAACACTTTCACTAAAGTGATCATCACTTCACAAAATTTCAAGTAAAAATACAAGTTTATTACAATTTCAGTTTTGGGGCTTTAATCTCATTTTCTTTGCCATTCTTCTTCATAATAGGCAAGGAGGGTGCGGAGGGTGTTGGAATGAATGCTTTTATATGGGGGAGTTTCTAAAGTTTGAATATTATACACACCAACATTGCATGACACCACTACAAAAACATGACTTTTTTCAGTAATAACATTATGACTAAAATTATTTTAGAGTCAAATCCATTTTTTTGAAGTGATTAACTATTTCTAATTGAATTATGATCAAAATTATGTATGTTTGATTTGACCTTTTTTAAATAATTATTTAGACAAATCGTATGTTATGTTACATATTGGTGTATGTGTTATGTGGAGTTGTTCAACTCAATCAATGTGATTTAAATTATTCATCTAGATCAACGTCTTGTATTATGGAAAAAAATTGGTGAAATGCGAATAAAATAGGCCTAGGAAAATCCCTTTATTAAAGTTTTGATTTTTTTTTTTAAATTGTCGTGATTTGATGTTGATGACTAGTGTAAGATGCCATTGGTGCAATGCATGGCTTGGATCCATCACCACCAACACCAAAGGTCACCATTGTCATGTTGTCACATTTTGTAAAATAACTATTCATTGTCACTATCTCCCACTTCTTTCCATCAACCATTACCATCTTTATAACAACAAGCTGAGATAAGCACAATCACCATCACAAAACAATATTAAAACGAACTTTGTTGCCATACATGTTGTTTCGTTGTCAATGTTTCACCACCTTTTCCCCTGAACTATTATGTATTGAAGTTCATTTGGTATTATGTTTCTAACTTGTAACTTGTAACAAGTTGTTCCAAATTCATGATTTTTTAAGTGGTTTTTCCTTGTGTTCAATGCTTGAGCATTCAATTTACAAAATGAACATTATGGCAAATGCATATGAAATCAATATTTAATGCGTTGATGGTGGTAGTAACAAATGATCGTTGTGAGTTGTGTAAGCAATTGGAGTTTGGAAGTCAAAGCTAACCTTTTAGCCTTAAAACAATGTAACAATACAACAAAATAACCATGTTTAAGGTAGGTTATGTCTCCATTACATGCATTTTGCATTGTCACTTCCTTGTCATTTCAAGGGTTTAATGTTTGGAAGATTTTGTTGTTGGTGAAGACCAAAGATCTTACAAAGTTAAAATAATTATTTTATTTTCAATTTTTTATTTGTGCACAAAAAAAACTTATGCACAATGCCTCCTTTAAAACCTTCAAACTTTAAGTATTATTTTATTTTATTTTAAAAATTGCCTTTGCCAAATGCGTAGTTCAGTTTACAACTAGTTTTGCATCATTGAATTCACCAAACTTTGATTCATTCACAAGGTCTACATTTGGTTCAAAATCACGAGGTTTGTTGAATGTTGTTTATGTTTCAAGGTCATTGATTTGATCAACTATATACAGTGACCATGGACTACACTAATGGGCTAAAAGCATTAATGCATCAACCTCAGGTGCTCCTAGTTCTACTAACACCTTTAGTTCAAAATCAAAACTTGGTTCTTCAAGTTTTTCGAGCAAAAAAAAGGCCAATGATGCATTGACTTTTGTAATTTAATGACCCACTTTTGGAAACCACCAAAGAAAGAAAAAAAAGGCAAATTTTTAAAAGGTGTTCAAAGATGAATGGCTCCCCAATTTCTTTGGGTTGAACATGTGGTGGATCCTACAAGGAATACATGGTGCACTACAAGGTTTGTTCCTTGGTTGAAGGTAAAGGAAAACTTTTCAACCTTAAATTGGATGGTTTGTAAAAAACATTCAAGAAAGAAGAAAGTTTTAGTTCTTCATCCAAGAGTTTTGTGGGTGATTATTATATAAACAATGATAATTAACATCAAAGGAATGAAAGGGTTCATGCTAGTCAAGGTCTAAATTCTTTTATAGAGTTAGTGGTTCATGGAGGGAAGGTTGAAAAAAAAAAAAAAGTTTGTCCAATTTGTGGCAATTAGCTTCCATATGTCAAAACATGGTGGACCCATGATTAAGTTTGAGCACATGAGAGGTTTGTTTGACTCCCTAAAAATACACGATACATCCAAGAAACGCTTGAAAAACTCAAGTGGTTGGGAAATGGTAATCGCCATGCATAATTTCATTTTGAAATGAACCGTATAATTAGTCCAACAAGCCAAATTCATTTTAATCATTTGTGATGAAGTGCATGACAACTTTGGACAACTAATCTTGGATTTCTATCCACATTTATGTTATTGATAATTGGCTTAGGCTACCAACCTTTTTGAATCTTGAGAGAATTGTTGATGGATGTACATCTAACAACCTCACTACCATAATCATCTAATCTCTTGTTGTTTTTGGTGGGATTTCAAAAATTGACCTTGTTAGCAAACTAATGTGTTTTGGGATTAATGGTGTGATAGCCCTCTAAGACTTGAAGACCAGTGTGACTATCTAAATGAATGACAAGCATTGCATTTTACCATTTAAAAATTCATTGTATGGCACATGAGTCTAACCTTATTATCCGGACTTTATCACCCTTAACCCTTGTTACAAAGGTCGAATATTTATTTGCTTCTATGTACACCTATTACAACCAATCCCCAAAAAGGCACTAGAAGCGCACCAAATTAGCTAAGGTAATTGAATAAAGGGGTTTGAAACTTTTTAGAAACATCTAAAACAAGGTGGATTTCAAAGTTGGCCCCTTTTAAATGAGTGTTATGTAAATATAATTTTCTTGTTATGAAGATGTCAATGATCTTGCTATTAATTTAATTGCTAACATTAATTATAATTTATATGTGATGTGGAAACAATGATGGGACCAACATGTGTGTTACCAAGTTGGAAGTAGTGTGAAGCTTGATCAAACTTGTTCAAAATAGAAAGTGTTTCATTTGTGATTATGTGGTAGAAGTGAAACGTATTCAAGTTGATATATATAACTTTTATGTGGACCTTGAGTGACATTTTTCACATGACTAGTTCCAAAGTTTTGTGGATTTGGTGGGGTTAAATTCTAAGGCACTACCAATAGTATGGTACCTTAAGCCCACCACACAAATGGATTATGTTAGCTTTTGTTTCAAGGATAAATTTTACATGCTGCACAAAATTGACAAGTGCATTGGAATTGTGTCAATAGTCACTAAAGAGGATTGAATAGTTGTATGCAAGGATGTTAAAAATCAATGCATTTTTGTTACAAAAGGTTTGATAATTGAACTTGATAGAGGATTTGTAGTTGAAGAGCTCATGAATGCCACCAACATTATTTACCTTCAATATTGGGTACAATTAAAAGCTACCTTCACATTCTTTGAGAATTTACAAATTTTAAAATCACATTATTGTTATTAGAAGATGATTCAACCAAATGGCAAATCACATGCACCCTTATTAGATCATGTTTTACTTGAACAATAGTCCAATTCTTTTGTGACCATAATGTAATCCAATAATGAAATTGCATTCCAACTACTTGAATGTGGAAGAAGTTTGTGTCATGAATGCCAATGCCATGGGGTTCATTCATTTGAATGTTCATCCATGACTTGTAATGAACTTGTACCTAACTTTTAATTTTGTCTCAATTCATTTTGAATTAACTTCTAGTTATAGTTGATTTTTAGTTAAGTCCTAATTCACTTTTAATTAATTCATAGTTCACTATAGTTAACTTTTACTTCACTTTTAGTTAATTCTTAGTTGATTTTCAATTCAGTCTTAATTAAGTTTAAACTCACATTTAATTAAATTTTATTCACTTTCAGTTAAGTTTTAATTCATTCATAATTCGCACATAGGCACACATGGGCCACATGTAGATTGAACTTTTTTGAACTAGGTGCCCAATGGGTATAAATAGAGGTAGAATTCCTCATTATTTTTTAGTTCGTTCAACACTAATTTTGGGTACATTTTCTTGTCATAGCTTTAATCTATTCTTTTTTTGTAATAAAAGATTGTTGGATTCTTATTTTGCACATGTCGAGTTATTGTTCTTATTTTTAAAATTTCATGATCTATATTTGGAATTAAGTTTGCCTTTGTTTTCATTTGGGTTAGGAAATCATGTAGTTTTGGTTGTTTTCATGTTCATGATAGTTTGCTTCTAATGTCATTTTGAAAAATATTTTTTTGGAGTATTTCAAACTTGTTGAACTTGCAATTGTTATTTTTCTAAAGAGTGTTGTAGATAACACACATTTTTTACTCTCACTTTCATGAAGTCCAAGTCGAAGAATGGTTTAACAATTAATATGGATTTGGTTGCTAGGATATATGTTCAAGATATTTTGACTTTGCAAGCATTTCCATTCCATGCTACAAACACAAATTGAATTGAAAGAAAATCTTATTATGGGTTAGAGCTATAAAATTTTGGAGGAGTTATATGAAAAGGCAACTTACACAATGTTTTCATGAATCTTATTTCCCGCATTTAAACAAGCTCATAAGTCCTAACTCTATCTATTATCCTATTTAATAATGAATTTAAATAGGGATGTCAGTGTTTTTTATTTTACAAGTCCACCCTCCATTACAATAGGGTCTTCTTCCAGATTAGGGTTCAACTCCTTAAAAAATTATGTTTTTTATTAGGTGTTTTTAAATGAATGTTTTGGATTTTTTTTTCAATTGTGTATATATGGGGTGTATAACATGGCAACATTTTCAAAAACAACCTTCAAACCCATACGTGCACAATAAAAGGGCTCAAATTACAATGACATGTCCAAATTCTAACATTAAGCATCTTTTTGTAGGCGAATGTCATGCTCCAAATTACCATGTGAATCAGTTTTAAGAATCTCCATAGCTATGAATGTACACACAACCCTTCCACTTTTCATGTAACTTTTGTGTGTGATTGTAATGCAAAAACTTAAGAAATGCAAGATGTGAAATTTTAATGTTGAAAACTTTGGTGAACAACCAAAAAGCTTGGTCTCTAGTGTAATGCAAGTTATAGGAAATTACCTTCTACCTTTTTTCTTTTTTTTGGAAAGAGTTATCACAAAAAAAGTTTATACTTGGACTTTGTCACTCTAATTTAAAATTGTGTCATGTCATTTTTGTCTGAGCCTTTTCATTATGCATGTATGGTTCCATGACACTTTGTTAAATTCCTATAGAGATGTTTGGCTAGCTCAAATGACATAGAATTATGATTATTTTTTTAGGGATCATTCAAGACTACTTTGTAGAACCATTTCAAGCAAGTAAGCCTTGATTTAGCTTTTGTTAAAACTTTTAGTCCTCATGGATGCATTGACATAATTGAATTCACATCATTTGGTCACTTAAAATTAATTTTTATGTTGGGATTGGTCATTGGTGTAATTTTTAGCATGTTAGGTTGCTACTATAATCCCTTTCTTAAATCCTTTCTTACATATATGGGGTGTACATTGTTCAATGTCATGATGATTTGTTTCAATGGCCATATACATGGTGTCATTGGTTTTTAGAGTTCTTGGAGATTTTGTAGTAATTGGTATTTTCCATCCTTGTGGCTCATTGTTTTTAGCCCTTGCATCACAAACCTCATGATGGGCCACAATTTGGCAATAATAGTTGCTTGAAATTTGTTTTTCATAGGTTCATATGGAATAAACACACATATACTTTATTTACTTGTATTTTTTTAACATTGACCTCATGCACATTGTTTAGATATGAATGTCATATGCCTATTCATATTGTTTAGATATGAATGTTGTATGATTATTTGTGTCGTTTACACAAGAAAGTCATGCACATGACTTTCATGTTTAAACAATATGAAATAATAGATTTCACATAGATTGGAATGAAGCTAGGAAGCATGTAAATTTGTGACATGTGGACATTGTAGGTTCAAGCGACCATGTTTTAATTCATTTCTTGATGAATTGTGAAATTCAAGAGCTATCATCTATGCATAGTGATATTGCCAAATTGTTCACCAATACAATAAAAGTTCACCAAATTGTTAAAAGGCTCATGCTTCCTTCACAACCTTGCATTTACTCCTAACAAGTCCATGACACTGCATAGCTCAAACATTAAATTGAAGGTATTGCCATACAATAAAAAAAAGATACAACCATATGAACAAATATTTACACTTGGTTCTTGCCACCTCAATCCACCCAACCTAAAAAATAAGGGCCAATTAAGCAACAATGAAAAATGGAAAAAAAATCATTGATCTAGATATGATTTATTATGATTATAATGTTATTATTAATGATAAGGAAATAAAATAATAATAATAATAATAATTTTAAAAATCGAAATATAACAAAATGTCATGTGAGAAAATGAAAGTGACAATTTTAGTTTTAGTTTTAATTTATTGCAATAAAAAATAACTAATGTACATGTGAAGTTTGTATTAACGTTTTTCAATTTGAAATTAAAATAATTAAATATATAATTAAATAAATGTGAATTTTAATTATATAAATATAGAAATTCATTATGAGGTCTTTAAAATAAATAAAATTATTATACTTGAATTTTTGTTCAAATCAAAATAAATTTTTTAATGTAATGTTCAAACATTTGGATGTTTAAAGATTTTAAAAAATAATAATTATTAAAGATATTTAGTACTAATGGAATACATTTTATATTTTGAAATTTTAAAAGTTAGAATTTTGATGTATTTATGAAACAAAAAAGAATTAAATCAAATAATGATATTAAAGATGGACACATGTAATCAATTTCATTATGGAAATATCTAATTATGTAATAACGTTATGATGTGTAATATGAAAAAAAAAGTGTGTTTACATATTTTGCAATAACAAATTTTGGCACCAGTTGAGGTGATGATTGGATAATAAAGGCCTTAATGCTAAGGAGGTGAAGGTTAAAAGATCACATTGGACATGTCATGATCATGACATCATCATCATAATATGTTATGGGTTCGACAAACTATCAGTAGTTAATTCACCAAAAAGACATTTGTTTGGACATTGGAATCATGGGGCCAATGTGATTGTATATTGGATTCATCCATAATATAATCCCCAATTAATTTTTTTTAATTATTAAAATTAAAATCACTATTGCCACATCAACTAATAGTTTCAATCATTTTTTACATTTAGGACAATCATTGTTAATTATTTGAGTTGAACAAATTTAGATATATTTATGTTTAAAATAACTAGTTTGTTTTGAATAAGGATAGTTTTGTTCAATATTTGTTACAACTTCAATTTAAGTCATATAAACCAACATAAAAACCATATTATGTAATATTTTATAGGCACCACATATGCCACATGCAAATAGTAGTATTTAATATGAGTAAAATGGGAAATGTACCTAGTCATGTCAAACATACCTAGTTTGGGGGTTGGGAGATAGATTTTAAAAAATACCCCCTTATGCCATTTGGACAAATAATTTTATCACATTAATCATTTAAATAATAATGCTAGATGTAAAATACATTTGTTTTGCAATAGTGACACCATTTCATTGTAGATTTATTTTTATAGAGTTTTGGTCATAAAAAATAATGACCTTTTATGAAGTTCATATCATTTAGAAAAAAAATGTTTTATGTTAAATTTGTGCACACATGTACAAAATAATGATCTCTAGGTGAGCTTGAACATACCCTACCATGTGATCAAATTTAATAGACAATAATTAAAGATTCAAACGTAGAAGGTTTTCAAATTGTCCAAGGGCAAATGTTGAAAGTGCAAAAACTTCCAAAACAACATTGCTTAATTTGTTGAAAATTCATGTGAAAACAAGAATTGTTGTATCCATACATGTCTTGAACAAATAACACACAAAATTTATAATTACATGCAATTTCAAAAAATAATAATATAAAAATGATTTGACAAATCTTATATATATATACATACAAAATTCCAAAAACTACAATCTTGAAATAACACAAAGCTCCAAGGCACAACATACATGGCCATAAATCCTACAATCTCATCTTAGTTGAAAAACTCCTTTAAGTCTTGGTCTTCAATTGTTTTTTTTGACAAGCCATGGTCATCACCGAAAACTTAAAATTATTTCAATTCAACATTTGGTTGTCCAATCAACCGTAAGCTAAGGTGAATGAAACAAAACTACTCGGAAGGCATGGATTGTTGTAATGTAATTACATATTCACCCCAAATAATTCAAATTTTTTTATAAAGGCAATAGATTTTATGAAATTGTGTTTTTCACCCCTTTTTTTGGGTGTTCATTCCACCTTGCTTTGACCCATCTACACAATTGAGCAAAGGAGGTGGGGGAGGTGTCCTAGTGTCTTTTCAAACCAAACTAATTCCACAAGCCTAGATGGATTCATAAAATTCACCATTACCCGGATCCTTAAAGGGGGCATTATTCCTCTTTTAATATATTCAATAGCTTGCCATTGAAGTGGCATCTAGATTGAATTTTCTTTAAATTCCAAAATTGAGAATCTGGAAATTGCCAAGGTTTGAGTCTTGTATTTTGAAATGTCATATTTAAAGAGAAAAAAGAGTAGGACAATTTAAACTTTTATTTTGTAGCCCTAATTTATATTTTTCCAAATTTGTATCAACATTTTATTTGAACGTCATTTGATCTTCAAACAACATCTTTGAACGAATGGGAATAAAATTTCCTCAAAAATTATTATTCTTTAAATAACCATAACTTTTAATCATTAAATTTGTTTTGGCAATGTGAACTTACCACATTATAGCTCACATTGAACCCTTTTCAAGGATTCAAAATCACTTGATTCATACAATGTTCGGTCCTTTCAACCTTGCCCTAAAAGATCTTAAGAATTTATAAGAGTCTCAACTCTCCAAGTGGAAATGCACTTGGAATTTATAAGAGTTCTTTCCCTTCACTCACCTTGGAGTGTGTTTGACCCTGAGAAAAATAAAAATAAATTTTTTGGTATTCTCTTCAAGTCCCCAATGTGTTCACAAGTTTCCACATATTTGAATTTTAACTACATTATTGTAGTGAATGGAACCACAAAGTTTATCTCACACATGTGTCATGAGCAAAGTCCTATGAAAAACCCCAAAGAAAAACCCTATTTCCTTAATTTTAGTGTCGTGTGGAACAATTAAATGGACCATGATTGATAACAACAGTGTTTTTTTTCTGGGGGCATTTCTTTTGTTAAGTTTTCAGTTTGTATTTTAAGTTTCATCGTGTCTTGTCCTCAAGTTGCCATACTAATAAGGCTCACTTTAGACTAGGAGTTGGTGTACAAATAAATAAATCTTGAGTCCAATAATGGGAAATTTGAGCACTTCTTGACTCATTGTTTGGCCTCAAGTTATTAATAAAATATTATTTCCTTGGGGTCAATGAGTGAGTTTGTTCCTTTTTTCTAGGTATCATTAATTAATTAATTAATTTTTTCCATTGCTTCTTTTCTTAAACTAAACCCTAAAAGTCATACCACCATGAAAAAGCAAAGATTGCATCATAATTTTTTTTTCTTTCACTCCTAGTGTAAAGCCCTTGGGGATGATTTTTGATGATTGCACCAATAGGAATGCTGGATTTGAGTTCAACCTTGGTCTTGACTCCTAAGGTAAAGTGGGCATTCTTCCTTTTCGTCCTAAGTAAACCACAAATCATTTTTTAATAATTGTAATGGCTACCTACCAATCTACCGTGGTAGTCCATAGAGAAAGTCATTTTGTCCTTTGAATATCACATGACATGCTAAATGCACCATCAACCCTACCCACTTGCAATCAAACTTCAAATCATTAACAAAAATTTGATAGTGAAATTCCAAATCTCCCCCTCTTCTCAAGTTGCTTAAAATGTAATGACCTTGACCTTTCTTCTCATAATTGGAATTAGAAGGAATTGTTAACTTATAAGCCTTGACCTCTTCATCATCAAGTGCAATTTTCTAGAAGATGTGAGCTGTGCTTCATCTCCTTTGTTGATCACTATTGTTGCAATTGTCCAAGCTCCAACCTCCTTTTCACTAATCTCTTTCTAGTTCAAGTTGGCAAAAGAGAGAAAGAGAGGAAAAACTTAAAATAAATAGAAAAGCATTTTATGAGTACCTTTTCTAATGATTATGTAAAGGAAGGTACCTACCAATTGCGACATTAAACTAGTATGGCCTTTGTTGTTGAGCACATATTATAATATCGAATGAATTTGGAAACGGCAAATGGTACACCTTTTTTACCCTATGTTTGAAATTCAAATTTCATTAAGGTTTTAACATTTTTTTTTCATTGAAAAAAATTACTCAGAAATTTCAATCACTCCTACACTTTAGGCCTAAACAAATTTGAACGCACTTCCATGAAACCTCACTCATTGAGGGCTTTCCAACAATACACAAAATTGTGCTTCAATTTTCATATTGTTTTAAAATTTGATTTGATTGTTGTTTTGGTGATAAAATTATTAAAAATTCAATGATAATTCTTACATCATTGGTCTAAACATTACAAAATCATCTTGATGCACCTTTACACATTGAGGGCTTTGTAAGAGTACCAACAAATGGTGAGGGGCATTGTGATTTGGGAGATCTCAACATGATATGACCAAAAACAAACAAACAAACAAACTAGCTTCGTTAATAGATGGATTCCAGTCCTCATCGCACTTGATGAAGCCTTCTCAATAGCTTCCGTCTCTCTTAGCCCTAGTGCTACCCATACACCGTGCAAGGTAACCCCCCAAATGTAAAGCAAAGGCAAATTTTTTTCTAGTGTATGGCTACTCTTTTTTGCATAATGCCAATGTAGCCCATAACCCAAAAATGCACATCCTTAATCCTAACCCTATTATTGTCTAACAAATATAACACCTTGACTTCCCTCCTTGTGGTGCATTCACACTTGATGTTAAGTCAATCTTAAATAAAAATCTAGGTGGCATCCTAGGTGGCACCCAATGTTAAATGGGCGATAAGGTTAATGTTAAACGAATATTAACTTAATGTAAAACATTCATGGTAAGTAGGTGTAAGTCCTAAATGACTAGCATGGTGAGTTAGGAGACTCAACACTAGTGTCCTTAAAACCAAGTGTGAATGAACTTTTAGCCTCAAGATTTGTTGAGCAAATTTTTTGGTCAACAAGTGAGGATGTGTGTATTGACAACAAGAATGCTTGCCATTCACAAAATATTTCCCAATTGAATAATACTTGCCCTTCATTTCAATTGTAACAATCAAATTGTGGGGTCTTCAAACTTGACACTCCAATGTTTCATCGTATATGGTGAATGCAAAATAGTTTAGGTACTTCATTCCAATTATTCGTTCATAGTAGTAGTACCTTGATGAAGCTTTGGACATGCAAAAGAATAAAAAGGACAATAAGGAATGTGATGACATTGTGATGAGGTTTAAAGGCAAGGGATCTAGAAAGAGTATTTGGAATTCCGATTCAAGTCCATTCTTTGCTTGCACACATACGGACAACAATAATCAATCAATGAATAATATATGTCTATTGTAAACTTGGCTTGGTGAACGATACCCAAGTTGTTGTTGTTGTTGTTACCACACATGCACGATCATTTTGGGGGTGAGTGAGGGCCAGGTGTTGCAAGCCGTTTGAGAATTCCTTTGTAACAACTACTTATGGCATTATCGAAGATGGTTTTCAAGCGCAATCATTACATTAAAGTTAGGGAAAGGCAAGTTCGTTCAATGCACAAAAGTTAGTGAAATGCAACAACAACAACAACGAGCCATGTTATTTTTCTTTGAAAATGATAAATGAAGCGTCTTCCCCAAGTAAGAATCATTCGGTGCATCCACTCACCATCTGTCCACCCCAAGTGCATAGCCGGGTTGGCCATAGTGAAAACCCTTTAGGGTGGGTTCATAGTTCTAGTTCGACACCAGGGTAGTTTGGTACCGTTAAAAATACCCAAGTGCCCCTTTTGTTGAAGAAAGCCCTCAAGATGATAAGGGCCCGGCACCGTCCGCTTGCTTGCAACCTACTAGCTAACTAACTACCCGGTAGGATTTCAGCCTTAGCATAGGGTAATGAAAAAAGAAAAAAAGAAAAAAAAAAGAGTTTGTACTATAAGCTTTCCTTTATGGCACGGTATAGGAGGCCCCATAAAAAAAATATTTAAAAAAAAAGAAAAAGAAAAGGTTGCAAAGGTACCCAATTGTTACAAGTTGGTGCACCTAAAAGAATAATACCTCGTGTACACCCCCACCAACAACCCAAATCACCCAACAAAAGAAATCACAAACCTAATAAGTATTTGTACCTGAAAGGAAGGCCCTTTCTAAGGTTGCTCAAAAAGGGCGGATCAACAAAGTTTTCTCCCCTCTCCTTTACACCGTCAAATTTTGTGTGTATATGTGTGTGGTTGGTTTTAACATCTTGGTGACCCCAAACCCATGATGATCCCCACCATATCCTTCTCCATGGTTCCCACCTCAACCCCATGCCCCCCTTCAAGTTTTTGTCAAAAAATCGAAGCAAAAATATGAGAGGTCTTGTATGTATGATCGATGGATGATTTGTGCAACTTTGATAGATGGGGATTTCTTTGCTCATATTGTATTCTATTGTATTGTATTGATTGATTGAGTCATGTGGGGTAAAGGAGTAAGGGAGTGACTCCCCACCCCCCCTTCTCCTCCTCCTCCATCATTAGTCTTCCTTGAGTTCCTTTGCATGGTGGCAAGTTTGATTGATTGATCTTTTATTGAACACAATTTCCTTTGGCCTTTGGTTAGTATCCTTATATAGCTTGTGGAGTAGAGAGTGTTCTTTATGAAACAACTAAAGTGCATGCAATGTGACATGTATCTCCCCATGCCAGTGATTTTCTATTTACTGAAAGAATCGTGAAAATTTGAAAGAAAGGTGCTTTTTCAATATTGAAATGTCTTAAATTTTTGATATATTTTAGATCCAATTAATAATAATAATAATAAATAAATAAACAAATAAAAAGTTCCCATTCACAAGCAATTGTTGGAGAAGCAAATGGCAGCTGTTATTTTCTGACTATAATAAACTCAATATTATTCCAAAGGGGAAAATTGTGAACACTTTCCAAACAATGGATTCCCAACAAGTCATCCCCACCTGCACAAATCATTGATATCGAATCTCTTTAGCTCAAATCATTGGGATAGATTGCAAGTATTGAGTTCGAACCGTTTGTTTTTGGTTTATTCGCAATTGTGACTAATTAGGTTACTCGGGGTAGATAGTATACCTTGCAAAATAGGTAGTAACTTTGACAAGGTTGCTTGCAAGATTCAACCCAACCCAAACCAACCCAATTGGAGCCTTTGGGATGATGTACTTGGTTGAGTATGATTGTCCTTAAATCTCAAAGTCCGAGATTGGGCATGACTAATCGCAAACTATACTTGGGGTAGACCATCTTCATTCCACAAGCTCTTGTTCAAATTTTTCGGTTTAGTTTCCATCAACACTAGGTACCTACCTAAATGGCCTCCAAATCTTTGTTTTTTTAAAAAAAAAATTCTTCATAATTTTGAAATCTTAAATGGGTTTTGTGTTTCAATGTTCCAATAAATAATTGTTGGCACAATGTGGGCAATTGACACCAATTTTAGTTAGTTTCCCTCCTTTCTTCAATTCATTCTTCATTATTTTGTGCATTGCATTGTATCATATTTGTTGAGGAATAATTTTTTATTTTCTCAAGCAAAGGATACATATGTTCAAGTTTAGAAATGGAGTGGTTTTAGTTCTTTCTTTTTACATGAATTTTGTGTGAAAATCTTTAATTCATTTCATGATAATTGAGTTGTCTACTACATAATAAAATGGAAAATTATGGCACATCATCAATAAAATACCCACCTAATCAATCAACTAAATACTTGCTTAATTGACAATTTATATTACATATGTTTAACAGATGATTTACTTTACAAATTTTTATAAATGCAAAAAAAGGATGCATTATCCCCAAGGGATGCCATATGCATCCTTGCACTACATATATAGGCCATTAATGTGCCCATTCGCTGCCCGTGAAAAAAAAAACTCCCAGGGCCACCGCAGCGGTCACAATGGCCTGTGTATACTGTCCTATGCTGAAGATTCCAAGTTCCAAATAGAATATTCATGAAAAGATTCCCCAAGGATTCCCTAGTTTCCACCCCCCCTCCCCCCACAAAATCAAAATCAAAATTTTTTTTTTCCAGCATTTCTGAAAATAATCCAATTACCATTGAAGTTGCCAAAATGATGATGATCCCTAGGGAAGATTTAGCCAAATCTGGCAATAAACCAGTTAATGGAGTTTAAAAAAAAATCTTGAATCAACCTTCTATATTCATGGCTAAACACTGAAAAAAGAGGGGAAAAAAAAAGAATAAATATAACAAATATGATAAATATCCGACAAGCTTTTTACTAGTTGATTTTTCTCACTTTTTGTGAGGGAGAAAATTCTCCCAAAAAAAAATCATTTCAATTTTTATTTGTCACCTTTCATTGTCGAGGACGAAATTCCACCAGGAGAAAATAAATAAATAAATAAATAAATAAAAGGCTAAGGTACAATAGCTTGCTTATACCTGGCACGTTCAGTGGTAGTACCTAATACAAGGTTTATAGCCCAACCCCCTCCCCTCCCCTTCCCTTCCCTTCCCCTACCCCAATTTAAGTTTTAAAAAAGGTTTTTTGAAAGGTTTTTTTAATTTTAATTTTTAAAAAAAGGCCTTAAAAAGGGTTTAAAATTTTATTTTTTGTTTAAAATTTTTTTAATAGGTTTTTTATGGGTTTTTTTTCGAGATTTTTTTTGGGGGGTTGTGTGTGTGTGATTGATAGATCGTGGTGAACACGAATTGGCCACTTAACTTCATGAAGTTAGTTTTTTTGTTAGTTCATGAACACCACTAAAAAAAAGTCACCCCACCAAATTCAAGTAAATTTGGTTTGCCTTCCCCACTCTCTCCCTCCCCCCCCCCCCTTTTCTCCCACCCCCTAAAATTATTTTATTAAAAAAACAGAAGAAAAAAAGTGTGCATGGATGAGACTGATAAATATTAGCTGGCGACAGCGCAATCTGACGGCCCTCCACGCTCCCCCCCCACCCCCCATCCCACCCTCCCCTCCGGCTGTCCGGCTCCGCTTGGCCCTTCTTCTGTCTGCAACAGACAACGAAGGAGTTCTTCTTCGCTCGCTCTCTTTCTCTCTCTCTCTCTCTCTAGCGCTCATCGAAGAGAACTCCAGATTTGCACAAGAAATTCACCATCATAACAATAATAATTTAGAAAATCCTTTCTCTTTTTGAATCCCTTCATGCCCTGCCTTTGGATCGATCGAGCGTAATAATCAAGGTGACGCGCATTCGGGAAGATCGTCAAAAAAAAAAAAAAACTAAAATTATTAAATAAATTTTGGGTTTTGTTTTTTTGGTTTTGGTTTTGGTTTTGTGGGTGCCTAGCCTGCAGTGGCGCGCATTTGAAGCCGCGGCATTTCTGAAAGCTCGCAACGAAGAAGACGCCAAGCCCAGTAGCCAGGCAGGAGACAGAGAGGCGCGGAGAGAGAGAGAGAGAGAGAGACAGCGCGAGGAGAGGTCTGGCGGCGAGGAGAAGAGTCTGGGTCTGACTGACAGAAGGACGACTCCATCGGGATTGCTATTCTATCTCGTACAACAGTTTTGGGTGTATCTGCTGATGTGAAGGACAGGACGACTGGGAAGAAGAAGAACCGAGGAGGAGGAGGAGTTCGTGAATGTGAGAGACGAACAAGTGTAATGTGGTTGAGAATTTCGTATTCCAGACAGACAGGCCCACGCGGAAGGAAGGAAGCATAGACTGCGGAGTTTGTGAGGAGGAGGAGGAGGAGGAGGTATGATGTGGAGAAGTTTGTGAACTTGGGGGACGGTGAAAAGGGCTTTGGGTATGGTGTTGGTGACATGAGGAGGAAGAGTAGTGTTCATCAGGGAAGCTATTGCAGGTGCAGGGGGACGACGGACTTGCGAGTGGTAGTAGTAGTGCGGTTGCAGCAGCAACAGGAGTAGCAGAGGTGGTGAAGATGGTGCAGAACTTGTGCAGGAAGGGGAGAGAGACCACAGCAGCAATGAGGAGGTGGAAGGATTGAGGAGGAGGGAGGAAAACCAGTAACCGAGAAATGCCTCATACACGGATGGTGTGGCGCATGCTGCTGCTGCCATGGCCTAATGCGCGCAATGGGTCCATCATGTTTACAATATGGCCCTGCATCATGCCGGGCTTCCATCGTTGCTCCCTGGGCGGCCTCCATACGCCTGCTGCCAAGCCTGTGGTGGTGACACAAGAAGAAGAAGAAGAAGCAGAAGAAAATTTATCATCATCGCCTTCACTGCCCGAGGTGGTGCTGCAGCAGCATCAATGTCCTCCGCATTCTCATCATTCTCTTCACTTCTGGCTTACCATTCTTCCCATTGCCCTCATCTTCACCATTCTTTTGGTGAGTGAGCCAAGTCGCTCAAGTGTTTTGTATGCATTTCTGCGCCCTCAATTTTCTATACATTTGTTCTAGCATGCTTAACCAATAGGCCAGCCGGCAGGCAGACCTTGTGATGTACAGCATTGTCTTCAGGACATGGGCAGTGGATTTTTTTGTTTCAGATTTTGAGCATTTTCCTCTGTTCTCCAGTTGCCTGGATGGTGACACCACATAGGGTAAAATTTTGCAGTATTGTGGCACTTGAGCCGAGGATTGAAAACTCTAGAAATTCTTTGCAAATTTTGTGTTGTGTGCAACCCTTACAGCAGCAGCACAGCAGTCTAGACACAATGGGTGCGAATGGATTTTCTTGGGCCACACTCATCCACCCACCCTGCACTGTGTGTGTTCATTGATGGGTGGATGCATGAATCAGACAGAAACCTTCTTTCTAGGGAATTTTCTGGAGTCAGGGAATGAGAGAGGTGTGCAGGCGAATTAGTGAGTTTGCACAAAAACTTTTGCTTGAGTCTCTAATGTGTCATAGACTGTTTCATAGATTTGCAAATCCAATTTCATTCAGTGGACTGATGTTTTTTTTTCCCCCTCCTGAAGATTTGGGTTGCTTTTAAGCTCTTTTATGGGTTCTCCAACAAGGTTCCACATTTGGGTCGATTAATTTATTGTTGTAGTGGGTGTCAGAAAGTGGCGGTAGAGTGTCATTTTTGCCTTTCTTTATGATGGAAGCACGACCTAACACTTTTGTGAAACTTCTTATACTGGCAAAAAACAGTTTGTATTTGTAAAGAGGTTTCCTGGATCTATGTAGTTGCTATACCTGTACTATCTGCAACTGCTTAGCTGTGAATGATATGCTGCTGCAGGCGTCAATAGCAGCTCAGGAGTATTCATTTGAGGTCAGCAGCAGCAGCAGAACATCGAACAGTAAACTCCACCATCATCTCTTTGAGCCGACAGTGTACATAAGTTTTGTGTTTGGGCCAACAATCTCCTCTTCATGGAGCTTTATTTCCGGAAACATTGGAAGCATTCTCAAATGCAGATGGTGTTCATTTACTGCACATAGTACAACTCAGGTTGCATTGTTTAGACCCAGTGATGCCTTTCAAGAAGACACGATGGCAGCCAATCAGACACCCATGCAGCTTGACAGAATAGCATGTCCTGCTGTGGCTCAAGCAGCTGGTGCTGATATTTTTCAGTCAAGTGGGATCAATAAGGTTGAAGCAAGTATGATGATGACAGAGATGGTCGACCAGCAGCCTTCTGGAAAAGATATGACATCTTGGCCACAACCAATTATGATGCCTTCTGACTCCCAAACTCATGGAGTTTTCCTCCAAGCTCAAGTGTAATTTCCCTCCACTCTCTCACTGTACTACAACATCTTCAAGTTTGACCACTTCTTTGCATATTGCATATGTGGGAAATCGCAGAGGCTTCTTTGTTGAACCTCTATGAACGCTAACATGAAGTGATGATACTTGGGAGATGGTTGTCTCCATGTTTCTAAGAGTTCTGGATGCAAAACATGTTATTTCTGAAGGAGAGTTCATAAGGAACTCCTCATATGTATATGTAACCATGAAGACCTTTCTGTACCAAATGCATGCATGCTCCCTAATATTTCAGTTTTTGGAATCTTCTTCTTTGGGCACAGAAAAGCAGAGGAGGAGCAAGAGTTGCAGGTGGAGGGATTGTTTTCCAGAGAAGCTGGAGCACATGTAACTTCAAGGCATGAGCGATCCACAAAGCTGAAACTTCCAAAGTTCAGAAAGTTGACATCGGTTCCAGATAAAACTCATTGTGATGACTGTTCCCACGAGAAAGTGGATTGTGGCAGTGATTTGGGGAGTCTCTGCAGTGATCACTTTGTGCATATTGCCATGACACTTGATGTGAATTACCTGCGAGGTTCAATGGCGGTATTTTTTTGACTGTTCCAACCAATCCCACCTCTCCTCTCTGATTTCTGTTTAGTGCAACTTAGAGTATTTCCTTTCCTCCATTGCAGCTATCACTTGCAGGAATGCACTTCACATGCTCATTTTATTGACAGATTCCTCTCTGTGTGTGTGTGTGTGGGTCGAATTTTGCATGAACTTTTATTATAGGCGATCTACTCTATTTTGCTGCATGCAGACTGCCCAAGCAATATTCGTTTCCATTTCATTGCAACAAAGGGAAAGGTAATGCTCACTTGTGGGTTCCATGATTTTCTCTTTGTAGCAAGGTTTCAGTTTCAGTGTTAGGGAAGCTCAGAGCAGTTGGCATGAACACCGCTTTAAGTTGAGCACATGGATTTGAATCCCAGGCACTGCATGAGGCTACAAATGTGAGGCTCGATGTGTTCCAGATTGGTCTTGGGTTTAGTAAGAACATGTCGTTCTTATGGCATGCAGTTTGCAACTACTGTTCTGTAATATAAAAGTAACCTTTGGTCATCATGAGCTGTTAGCTCAGAAGATGTTGCAGATGGTTGGTTAGTGATAGGGTTTTTATCTAAAGAATGATTCCTTCATGGGTGGTGGTGCAGGAGGAGCTTGAAAACATGGTTGCTGAATCACTGCCCTTCCTGCACTTTCAAACATACTCTTTCAATGAGGAGTCAGTGAAATCCCTTATAACACATGCCGTGAGACATGCCTTAGAGGTAACAACAATCCACCATGATTCATTATGTTATATTTTCTGTCAGGTGGTCAGAAACTTGAGAGATTTGTCATCTCATTATGCATGATGCAATGTTTCATTTTTGGACCAACCAGTTTGATTGACAATTTTTTTGCAACAAACATTTAGTTGTATTACTGGTTAATTGAGTTACTTGTCTTTGGTGCTTGCTCATGCAGGAGCCTCTTAATTATGCAAGGTTCTACTTGGCTCGTATGCTTGACCCATGTGTCAAAAGAATCATCTACCTTGACTCTGATGTTCTTGTTCTGGACAGGTAGAATCATGTGCCCCCCCTCTAAATTTCCTAAGCAAAATTCAATGTTTGTCATGGGGCATGGGCTTCAAGTTAGGAATCCCAGAACTTTAGGATCTGTGGTGTACTATGTTGAAGCCAAACTTTGGTGACAAGAAAGCAGCACAGAATATGCCTGCAATTTTTTTCAATCTGCAGGCTGCTGATATCCACTGAAACATTCTGCTTCAGCTTCAATTCTTCTCAAACAGTAGTCTCAGTTTCTCTTTGTGACGACATTGATCATGGCAAGAAGATGGCAAAGTTTCTAAAATATGGGAAGACAATGATTATCTGATACAGAATTGAAGAACTTTGGAGGACAGACATGGCTGATTCCACAGTGGCAACTCCTGAGTATTGCCATACCAATTTTACTTCTGTATGAACCTTGTAGCTCACACCTGTCCTCCATGATGAGTATTTTTTCTTGATTGCTGCAAACAGTGTTTTTTTTTCATATTTGTAAACATGTACCTGTTTTGGAGCCTGATACTTTGCTTGCATGCAGTACAGTATTTTTCAGAGAGCTTTTGGACAAACTTCACACTTTCATCAACCTTTGCAAATAAGCAGCCTTGCTACTTCAATTCTGGAGTAAGTTCCTTGAACAAATTGATACTACTATTTGTATGTGGGATTGCTCCAGAAGGGATTGCATCACACAAAAAGCACTGATCAAGTTTTGCTGAACTCCTATAAAAAAAAACAGTCTCTCTCTCAAGCAACCGATCAATCATTGTTGATATTGAAATATTTTTGAATAGCATCGGGCGACCTCCATTGATTATCAGTCTTTTGGCTGTCACGTTTAAGAACAAGGCTGATGACTACTACTTCCTACTTTCTCTTTGCATTCAGGTGATGGTGATTAATCTTGAAAAGTGGCGTGAAAACAAATGCACTGCCAGAGTGGAGTACTGGATGGAGGTATGAAACTTGGGTGTTTCTGTGTTTGTCAGACACATAGTGCTACTATAGTTGTAACTTTGGACTGCATGAAGATTTCAGCAGAAAACGCAGAAGATTGAAAATAAAACCAGACAAAATGTCCTTCCAGAACACTCAACCACTTTTGCAAGTATGGAGTAAAGGACTATTGTTCTGTTCCAGGAGCATTGATTATTGGAAGGCCCTATAGGTTCCCACAAGTTTGGATGACCGTGTTGCCCAGTGAATGCTCTCAATATTGCTGGCTTCACCATAATCATTGACAATCTTCCATGACGTAGGATTTGGATTGAAACTACGGATCACTTGCAAGGGGGGTTCATGAGTCCTAGTCACTAGGCTGTAAGAGCTTCATGCGTGCAAGAGGTTTCTTGTTGTGCTGAAACAAACTCGGAGATCTTCAGTTGAGTAATCACACTTTCCTGCAGGTTCAGAAAGAGCAGCAAATTTACGATCTTGGTTCATTGCCGCCACTTCTGCTCACATTTGCTGGGGACATACAGGTGTGCCCTTTGTCTTCACCCTCCCTCTCTGACATGAATTTCTTTTCTTTCCCTCAAGGAGTTACACATTGGGCTTTGGAAATGAAAAACCAGCTGGACTGAAGTTGTTTGAGAACAAATGAAATAAGTCACACTACAGCTGTAGAGAACACACTTTGCTTGGTGTTGAAGTTAGAAAGCAGTTAGTGAATATGTTGGGTTTTATGCTTGGGCAGCCGATTGACCATCGATGGAACCAACATGGGCTTGGAGGTGATACTCTGAAAGGTGATTGCAGGTCAGTATTCCTCAGCATGAAGGTGTAAACTTTCTCCAGTTTGGTTATATTGGAGTAGCTGTCATTCATTCATATCCCTGATGTATTATGTAACAAAAATCACTTCCCCCTCAACCACCCTCCTCCTCAACTTCCAATCTTGTCTTTCTAAAGCAGCAACAGTGTGACAGGGTAAAAGACCCATCAGGATGAACAGAGCTTTGAGGCCCCTGAATGCTATGATTCTTTGCACACATTCTTTGAAATTCAGAATTTGAAGAGCAGTTGGCTGTCACTGTGGGTTTTCTTGTATGGTTTTCAGGCCATCACGGAATGAACCTGCTAGTTTGTTACACTGGAGTGGAGGGGGAAAACCATGGCAACGAATTGACATTCATCAACCATGTCCGGTGGATAACATCTGGGCTCAGTATGATCTACTTGAGCCTGGCCATTGAAGTTGGAAGAAAAAGCTTGACAAAGCAGGTTTCAATATTATAACACACAACTGGATGTGAATTTTTTTACAGAAATGATAGGAATAAAAAATTCGCCAACAACAGCAGCAGGGGGTGGAGATGTTGTTGCATCATCTTGGCAAGAAAGAAATCATAGCAAAAACCACTAGGGAAAAAAAAAATACTAACAAAAAAGAAATTGCTGATGATGCAACACCCTGCAGGTACCTAGTGTTTAGTACAAAATTTTTTTACACACCAAATTCTCTCTCCTGAAAACTTGTGATTTGCTATAATGTCAAAAATTGAGCATGGCCTTATTCTGGCCTTGCAGAAATGCTACAAAAAAGAGTCATCAACAGCACACAACCATGGCTGCTTCTTCTTCTCTCCACTCTTCTTCACCTCCAACCCTCCTAAAAACTTGTGATTTGCTATAATGTCAAAACTGAGCACAGCCTCAGTCTGAACTGTGTAAACTGAACCCCAAATCCTAGAAAAATGTTACAAAGAAATAGTCATCAATATTACAACACCACCATGGCTGACCTATTCTTCTTCCTTCCTTTCTTCTTTATCTCGAACTCTCCTGAGAACTTGTGATTTGCTATAATGTCAAAACTGAGCAGGGCCTCAGTCTAAACTGTCAAAGTGAAACCCTAAACCCTGAACCCTAAAGAAATGCTACAAAACAAAGTCAGGGACGTATTCTTCTTCACTTGTTTTCTATTATTACCAATCCCCCTCCGCCAAGAGACTCGCTCTTTCTTGCCTACTGGGTTCCAAATTCCAATTCCGCTTTGTAAACTTCCACCAGATGGCGTGCAAAAGCAAATTTAGAACTTCACCAAATGGGGGGAGAGGGTGGGGGACACAGGAAACAAGACGAGAAGTGCATTTTTTTCGAACACGGAACTTGTTGGGAAGACATGTAAGGTGGGGGGGGGGGGGTCGGGGGGATTACCCAATTGCAAAGAGTTTCCAGCATAGGTATGTGCCGAAATTGGTAGGCGTCTTCTCGTCTTTGTTTCTTTGACTCCTCGTTGGTTGTGTCTGACAACTCCCCCGGGCCCTCCCACGTTACGGAAGCCGCGTGCGCAGGCGAAAAGGGGAAAGAAAAAGTCTGATTAATTTGTTGCCAGGAAGTTCGTCGGCAGCCATTTGCTTTCTGCCGACGATTCATCCTCCTCCGCGTCCTTCGCGGCTGCTGCGCGTGCCTGATCCCTACCCGCTCTTCTCAGGCAGGCAGCGTCGTCGTCCTTTTCGCGTTTCGGGGGCCCGACTCCCGAGTCCCACCACTGTTATAAGGAACTCTTGGGAACCCATTAGAACATGACACCATGTTCACCATAAATGGGCACAAGAACCTCTCTTTTACAACTAACCAAAATCTTTTTTTTTTTAAATTTATTTTTTGGGTGAATATTCAATTAAAGATAACAGTTGTGCCAACCATACTAATAAAAAAAAAACCCCTTATTTTATTTTATTTTTGATTCATTGTTTAAGGAAATGAACTGAAGTGTAGAACTTCCTTGGACCAGGGTTTTTTTTTAAATTGTAGGAAACTTCAAATTGTGGCGAATTTTTTTCCTTTTGGAAAAAGGGTATTCTATATTTGCAACAAGTTTATTGTTTATTGGGGGAAAAAAAAGCCCAAAATAGCCAAAATAGCCACACACACACACACACACACACAAGGAGCAGTCTTGAGTCAGGTTTGTCACATTTCTATTTTTGGGTGCAGTAGTTCACGACCAAAAAATACCCAAAAAATGACTAAACTTTCGCCATTTTTATTTATTAAAAAAACAATTCGACAAAAAAGACACTACTTCGTCCTACAGCCTCCCCCCATTAAGTCACGTCGTCATCACGTCGTCATCACGTCTTGGGGAACTTTTTGGGAGAACGTGTTCACGCGTCCGGTAATGGACGAGATGATCATTCCTGTCACCCCAGTCGTGGGGAACAGACGTTGGGAACAGCAAGGAAGCAACCGGGTGCTTTGCTCGGAGTCTGTCTCATCTGTTGTCTCTCTTCTTTTTCGCCTCTTCGGACTCACACACACACACGGTGCTTGCTTGCTGCGCGGGAGAGTTTGCTCAGATCTTTAGCCTATGTCATCCAAACGCTTTCTTGCGATTTCTGAAGATCCATTTTTTGTGTAGATCTTTGTCCATTCCTTGTTCTTCGTCGTCGCTGTAAAATACATTTTCGAGAGAGGAATTCGGAGCCGCTGCCGTGGTTTTCCAAATAGAGAGAGGGAGAGAGTGAGAAAGAGAAGAAAAAGGAGGAGGGCCGAAAGGCGGCGGGGTCTTGGAAGTGGCTCAAGATGGTGTTCCGAACCAAGTTCAATGCTCCGAAACTGTAAGTCTCTGTTCTTTTCTGTTCTTTTTTGGTGATGTTTGTTTGGAGCAAGAAGTGATTGGATCTTAGAGTTTGCGGGATTTTTTTCCTCCAGATAATAAGAGTTGGCAGAGTAGTACCCATGCGAGTTCTGTTTTCTGGAACCTTTGTAGCATCTTCGTTTTCGTCGTTTTTATCTTGAGGTTTAGTTTGACTCAGTGGAAGCCTCCAATCACTTGGCCGCGGATCTCTCGCGAATGCTGCGTTGCGAATTGCCGATTTTTATTCTTTATTTATTTATGTTTGGCATAGAATTTTCTCATGTAGTAATCGCGGCTTTCAGATTTATAAGGATTTCTGACAGAAAAGTGGGGAAAAGAAAAGAATAGAAAAGAAAAGAAATTCTTGCCTTCACGTTTATAAAGAACTGTGTACCTATTATTTTGGCAAGAATTTGCACCTCTAGGAGTTTGGATCTAGGCCTGGTTGTTGAGCAAGGTTTATAGTCTTTTTCTTGTTTAGATAGATGTTTTCACCTTCAAGGCAACCCTCTGCCTGAAGGTGAAGTCTTTGGAAAATGCTGTAAGAAGTACTCCACATGTGTAGAGAAACATGGAAACTGTAATCTTTGCAGTCACACATTTCAACTTAAATTTTCCATTTTTTTTCTTATGAGAACTTCTTTCACTGAATGTGAATTGTTTGAGAGAGACTGCCATTTTGGGGAGTTTTGAAGTTCACACTTTCTCCCGCAGCAGCATTGTTTTTCAGCAGTTTTACGAATGACCTGATAAAAAAAAAAAACCCCTGTTCCAGTTTTTTTCATTCTATTGACTTTGAAGTTTTCTCTTTGTTGCAGTAAAACATCATTGCGAATGGCAACATCACGTATAAAATTGCTGCGAAATAAGCGGGACAATCAACTTAAAATTTTACGCAGGGAGATTGCTCAACTGCTGAGCAGCGGCCAGGAGACTAGTGCAGGCATTCGAGTATGCTCTGTCTTTCATTCTTCCATTCCTCTTCATGTTGCATTTGATTTGTAAACCTCTTGGTTGTTTTTTTTATTACTGCAATTTTTTTGGGTAATTGTCCTTCTCCCAAGAGTCCTTTGGCAAACAGACAGACTCAACTGTTGTAGTCACTTAGAAGCCTTAACATTTATCTGCACAATTCCCCTTACAATCAGGCCTTGATGAATGATTTTTTACCTGTCTTGAATAAGTAGGTTTCTCCCCCATTCCTGCTCATGTATGGTACGGTTCCATGGTTTTCTTTTTTTGCAAAATTTCACCACTTGGGTGACAAAAAAATGAGGGGACTGTGAAGGCCCCAAAGCATTTCTTTGGAAGAAATTGACCAAAGTCGCCACATTCCAAGGTAGAAAGTTCTCAAGTCGCCATATTTAGATATTGGCTTCTAGCTCATCTCCAGAACAAAGTGGGATTCCTATAAATTGCCTCACAAAAACCCTGGTACTGTTATCTGTGCAAACATGAAATTAGTACACCTCAATAATCTCATGGGCAAGCAGTCATCCTAGAATTGGCAGTAGAGATCAACCTATCCATTGTTTTCTGTCTGATAAGTTCTTCCCATATCCATAATTTCTCAAGCTCCTCTTGATTTGTTAGGAGAAGAAAAGTTGGGCAAAAATATTCCATGCACTTCTTCCTGGAAAGTGACTCATCAATCTGGAGTCATGCTTTAAAAATGGTATGCACACAATAACCTAGGAGGCATTATTTTGATTGGACAGGTGGAGCACATAATGCGAGAACAGAATATAATGGCAGCTTATGACTTCGTTGAGCTGTATAGTGAACTAGTGGTTGTCCGCCTTCCTGTCATTGAAAAGCAAAGGTACATTCTGCTTATACAGAAAAAGGAATTTGCTTCTTTAGGAATAGACACATGCATGCGTTGGATAAGCGTTCTTTCCATTTTTCTTCTGTCTCCTGTTGATCAATAAGTATGCTCTTTAACTAAGACACTGAGATTTTTGCTTATATCATCGGTTTCATCTGTTTAGTGTCCCACACGTATGTGCATTTCTTAGTATTACTTACCATGAAGTTCAATTTTATGACTTCTGTGGAAGGCATGAGAAACACAAGAATATGTGGATCACTGGTAGATCCTTACCCAACTCTGGAACTGAAATGTGTTGTTCTGACTTGGGATGGTACCATTTGGGATGTTTTAGTGAGTGTCCTCTGGATCTGAGGGAGGCGATTGCAAGTTTGATATATGCTGCTCCACGATGTGCTGATGTGGAGGAACTTGCTCAAGTTCGCTCCATATTGGGGTCCAAATATGGGAAAGAATTTGTGGCAGCAGCTTCAGAATTGCGGCCTGATTGTGGGGTGAGCCGAAACGTAAGCAAATTTTGCCTTTTTGGCCTACCTGGAATGGGTAGAAATTGAGAACCATAGATTTGTTTCCAGTTCATTGCACAAAGCTCATTGACATTATCAAGGAACATCCATCTCTATGTATAGTTGTCAAGAGTTTTTGAGCTCCAATGGGAACAGCCCAAGTCCATTACAGACTAAAGGCACAGATTTCGGTTTCACCTTGTTTTCTTTTGGATGTTAGCTTGCGTTCTTCAGTTCTTGATACAGACTGAGCAATTGGAAAAAGAACTTTCCCATGCAGATCATTTATTGCATATCCTTACTTGCATCGCCCTATGTCCACATGTCTCATCTCAGTCATTCACTGCTTGATGGACTCACTCTGATTATAAGCTAATGAAGAACAGGTGTTTAACTAAGTAATCAAGTATTGGTTGATTATAGTTCACCTTTTAACCATTGCCAAGCACTAATTTGCCATTGGTTGTATTTACTTCTAGGTAATAGAGAAGCTTTCAGCTAGAGCACCATCAGGGAAGGCCAAATTAATGCTTCTGAAGGAAATTGCAAAGGAACATAATGTGGATTGGGATTCTACATCTTTCGAGAGTCTGCTCACTAAACCTCCGGAAGATCTACTTGTAAGGCCCTTCCATTTCCAGAAGAGCTGCAAATTGGTGATTGAATTTGTTCACTATGTTTGTGTTTGATGACCCAGAGTGGTATTGAGAGTTTTTGTTGTAACACAGTATTGGACAAGTGCAATAAATGTTTTACTTATGAAGGACATGAGTCTCTTAGTTGGTGCTACACTGGTCCATACTGTGCTCATGGTATCTCTTTTAGTAGTTACTGTTGAGCCCTCTTTTATTGTTTGTTGAATTATATTTATTATTTGTATTAGGTCTCTCAAACAGTGTCTTTGAATATGCAGGATGGATCAAGGCAATTCAGGAGTGCAAATGATGTGCCAAGTCTGAGGCGGCCCAATGAGGACCTTCCGTCTATATCTATGGAAGCAATTAGCAAAGAGTCTGCAGCCCAGTTATTGTCACCAATGAACAACCATCATCCTAGCACTACAGCACCGGACTCAGAGCCAAAACCATACATCCATCAGCCAAGGATACCACCACCTTCTCCAGTGACTCCTTCAGAAGCTTCCCAGCAGATGTCAGAAAGGTTCACCCCTCAAGCAACTCAGTCTCAGACTCAGAAGCCTGCAAGCAATGATTCCACACATCATACCTCCTCGGGCCCTATGAGTATGGGGACCAAATATAATGAAGGTCACAATCAGCCTGTCCAATCTGCAAGAGACCAAGGGTCTTATGAAAGAACTCAAACTCCCCAAGATTTGAGGTCTGGTGTGGAGAACAAAATACAAGAAGTTGCAAATTTTCAGCCAACCAGAGCAGAAGGGATGGGCTACAAGGATGCAGCAGAGGCAGCAGAGGCAGCCTCTGTTTTAGCTGACCGTGCAGTAGCTGCCGCCCAGGCTGCTGCCCAGCTTGCTAATACAGAGTATCGGAGTTTGAAGTCAACTGCTGCAGATGAAAGATCCTCAAAAATTGCCCAACAACTTAGTCAGCAGGTCATCAGCAATGATGATGATGATGATTCCATAATTGATGATGAGTCTGATGATTCTGATGAGAACATCAATCAAGTCTCCCATCATGATGGTCAAGATAAGATGGACAGGAATCCAGAAGTTAATGAGTTTCAGGACCAGAAATCCTTTGTCCAGCCAATTTTTGATGATTACCAGGAGGAGGTGGCTCCTCCTCCCAGGAAGCCAGTGATTCAGGGAAGCTTTGATGCTGAGACATGGCGCATGAATGATGATGAAGAGTACCCAAGAAATGAATCTAATCATTCTTATGACTCTGGGTACTATGATGACAGAGAGGATGCTTATAGGGGATTGGAGTTGGATAAAGAGCCTCCTCAAGTAAGTTCTTCTCGCATGAGGGAGCTCAGGGGTAGTTACTTTCATAGGTCTGATGAACATGACACAAAGGTGCATCATGTACTTCGATTTGAAGACATTTTCATTGAAGGTGGAACCAGCAGTAGGGGCCCTTCCAAAAGTGATGACACCCTGCAGAGTGAGTCTCATCCATCTTACGATTCATCTGGGTCTGGTGATGGTGATACCAATGAGGCTTCTCATTGGCTGGATGCTGGTAAGTCAAACCCCAATATCCTAAAAGATTCTAATTATAGTAGAGAGCTGGAGGACAGAGCCAAGCAATTGGAGGACCAGGATGCTTACATGCCACAGATAAAGACAGGCACTGCTGGCAAGGGTGTCAATGCCAGCAGTGCAGAAACAAAGCCTCGTCCGATCAACATTTTCACAAATTCTGACTCTCACCACTACAATTCTGATGGCCAATATTCGTCATCACCTCTGGGAGATGATTTGCAGGTAAGGCCCACCGGGTACACTGAGGCTGAGCATTTGAGTGATGACTATGAGAGAAGTTCATCACAATGGCCTCACAGAATTGATGATGAGTATCCTTTGTCACCCCCAGTGGAAGACAGCCATCAAAGGACGATATATAGTCCTTCATTAGGTGGCAGGGGGGAACATAAGCCTCTGGATGCTTTTGTGGCACCTACTTTTCAGGACGAACTAAAAGACAACATTGCCTTTCCACTGTCAAATGAGAGCAATTTTCCACAGAAAGATTTGTCCCCAATGAAGCCAACCTTACGAGAATTCTGGGAGTGCGAGACGAAACGTGATTTTGGTGAACTGGGGTTCATCACAGGCATAAGAAAATTGGGTTCAGGCATGCCATCTGTTCATGATGTCAATTCAGATTTGGATGAGTACATCGAGTCTGACATTAAAGCTCCCAACCCAAGTTCAAGGGGAGTGGAGGAAGAATCTGAGTATGGAAGCAACAACAGGATGGGTGAAAATGGGTCTTACTATGGTGAGAGCACTTCTGGAAAGGCTCCAAGTGGGTCACGCAGCTTACAGACAGGTAAACTGAATTGGCAGTCCAGAGAGAGTAAACATGAATCAGAATCTCATGTCCACGGCATTGCAGGAAAGCCTGCATTGAGTGAGGAAGGAGATTCAATTGACTTGGATGGTTACACTTCATTGGAAGACAGTGAATACTACATTCCAAAGTCCAAGATGTCTACAGCTGTTCCAAGAACCCCAACACGTTATGGCAAGGATTCCAAGTTATTGAGACATTATGGGATTCTTGATGGAAAGGATTCACCCAGTAGAAGGCCCTCGGAGGGTCAAAGATCACCCGAGCCACTGAAGGATGAGGAGTCAAAAGGTACACGCCACTCACAGGAGCTTTCTTCACTTCATTCTAAATTGCACCTGGACAAACAACGAAAGTCGCTCAACCCTTCTAATTCAGGTTCCAATTCTCCTATTTTGAGCATGAAGACTTATCCTGGCTCATCAATTCCAGGAAAACCTTTGAAATTTACCAGCAGGTCTGGATATGAGAATCCCTCAACAAGCATTGAATCTAGTGAAACACACTTTCCAAAGATTGATAAGCAGTCAAAGCTTACAACGAATCAACCCGATTTTGGTACTGCATCCATATATGAGGGATTGCAATCCAAAAGGAGTTCAAAAGTGGATGATGCAAAGTTGAATTTGATCAACTCCAAGGCTAGTTCAGACTCCTGGGGTCAGCAAAAGGTATTTGTAAAGAGCCATCAGAAGACTCAGTCTGCCCCAGTGGAGCAACTTCCAAAGCCTCCTCAGAAGTTCAAAATCATTAAACCTCCAGAGATTGATGACATTGAGTCAATGCTGCGACAAAAGCGATAGTAGTCATGTGCTGTGAACAATGATAGTTCCTTAGCATTTGTGGCAATCATTATAGGGGTTTTTTTAAGTAGTCTAGCAGCAGATGCAACCTTGTTGGAGGGTTCTTCCAAGGTGTTGCAGTTTTTGCTTCATCTTTAGTTTGTTCTTATAGCGTTTCCTGAGCTGCCTCAGGTCAGAGAAGCTACTAATGTTTCTCTTGTCAAAAGCATTTGTAAGTGTCCATGGGTGAATGGATGCAACATTACTTATGTTTCCATGTGAGTGAGTGGATGTGACATTTACAGTCTTTGTGAAAATCATGCTACATGCAAAGGAGTCTTAAAGCTTGGAAATTGACTCCATTAGAATTTTGTAAGTCATGTAAACTTTCTGCTCTTTAGAACAAATGTAAAAATCATTCAATCATTCATGTGGGCAGAACTTGAGAAGGATACCATGGTATTTAGAGAGGGTCAAAAGGGGTTTTGTTTGCAACTTGAATGAAGATATTTTATTGACGTTTTGTCTATTAACCATTGTCATCTCTTGATTGCTAGCCAACATTATGACTTGAGTTCTCTTGTTAGCTTCAAAATTGCAACATGAACTCAAGATGCACATGTTTGGATAATGATTTGAGAAGTGGCAATGATCGCAATTCAAAACTTATATTACACCAAATCGTGTGCTATGATGGATGGTGTGATGTGCAAAGGTTCTTACATCTTGAAACTATTTATTGTTTCATCCTAGTGATGAAGTAATTCATGACAAAAAATTTACCAACTTGATGCCAAGTTGATATACCACTCTTGACAAATTTCATAGAAATATTTAAGAAATGAGATGTTGAAAGATTTGAGAAACCAACCAAGGATGGGTAGGTATCTATCCACCCACCCTTGGGTGAGGGGGTTGGGGTGGAATAGGTTTGTAAGAGGGAAGGGTAACGTTCATATTAGAAAAGGGTCTAGGGGCCAAAAGCCCAAGGACCAACTTGAAGCAAATTGAACCTTGAATTAGACATTTTTTCACATTTAAAAAAAAACAATTCCCAAGGTACAATGAGTGTGTCTAAAGGCTTGGGAGGGTCCAATATCAAAAATGTGTGATGGACATGTGAATGAATTAGGTTAACCTTTGGTTTTTTTAATTTATTTCCTTTTTTTCATAGCTTTATTTCCTTCTTTTTTTTAATTACACATAATGGATGAGTCAAGATATTGATGGCTCTTAATTTTATTATGGCATTATATCAAGTGATTGCACATCTGGAGGAGGTATGAAAGGGTGGTGGGATGCATGAAAAATCAACTTTTTGGGAACTTGTTTGAAAAGATGTTTTGGCAATGAAGAAGCTTAAACTATCACACTTTTTGTTTATTGATTAGGGTTGTGAGTTCAAGTCTTGAACAAACAAATACAAACATGAAAAGAAAATCGTCCTTGTTGAAACTAGAATAACAATGGCTCTTGCATGATTAAATAGTGCAAATTCTTTGCAAATGTGTGAATAATGAATATTAGGGGTTGTTCAGCACACAAGTTTAAAGATATAAATTTTTTAACGACATATCATATGACATGAATATCTATGTGTTGAGAGAGTTGGAACCTTGGTCAAAAATCTTCTTCATATCACATACAACTTGTACAACTATGTTATGGAACTTTGTTTTATTATAATAATCTGACATTGTAGAAGCCTATCTTTTACTTGACATTTTGACTAGTGGTATGTGAGTAACATCAATTGTATCACATATGTTTGACAAACCTGTGAACTTTTGAAATTGATGAATGATCCTCCATAATCATTTTACAAAAGGTGTGCTGATGTACTTGTCAAGAATTTTGTCTTTGTCACAAAGAACATCACAACTATATCCATGTATTTTGAAATAGTAGATGCACCAACATCATACCTATTTGGCATATATTTAAAACTAAAACCATGATCAAACCTACACAACACAATTGCAATAATCTTCCTAATCTTTAGTTGTGCCTTTATGGGGTTAAACCACTTTGATTTCAAGAATAAAAATCATTCGTGAACCAAATGATTTAAAGCATAAAAAAAATTCTATAATGCATCAAATATTTATTATCCCTCATTTTTCGGTGTTGTATGTAATATAATGATTTCAACTTCTTGCGAATGAGTTCTTTGTTTGAATTCAATCCAAAATATGCAAGAATTATTCTTTTTCTTTTTTTATTTAACAAGGCAAAAAAAATTCAATTCGCATCAAAGCATGATGATGTATTCTAATATTAAAAAACTTCAACTTCTAAGCTATGGAAACAAGAATTTTTTATTGTAATTGAAAATAACATTCAAATCAATATAACCTTGTCAATAAACATTTTATCCATAATGACATCGTATTTTGAGAAACCCTAAAACAACCTCGTAAACATACGCTCCCAATGAAAACCAAAATTAAAACAATTCACACTAAGATAAGAGCAAGAATGTATTATGAGAGTTTCAACTGAAACGATTTCAAAAAGAGAAGAAAAAACACCCACATCCACAAGAGGGAAAAAAAAACCCTCCTTTTCTATACTCTCTCAATATGCTTTTGAGCCTCAGATCTTGATTTCACCTTCCCTGTCCGTGGCCAATAGACTGATGCTGCAGAATCCCCCAAAGGAACACGAAAAAAACCCATTCTGTTCTTCAAAGTCGCTTCCCATGCCACTCGCGCGAAACGACCACAATCGTTGCGACGAAAGAAGCAGCAATGCACAGAAACTTGAAAGCTTCTCTACAGTTACCAACGATCAAGCTCCGTAACCATTCTGCCAAAGCCGTAATTCCGGTTACAAAGAATCGACTTCTGCAGAAGTCCGGTACTTCATCGCAACCAAGCTCGCAAGCACTCCGGAACTTCGTCGCAGCAGAGCTCGCGCACAGGTTCCGGAAGCTAGCGTTCCAGAAGTGCTTCCAATCCTAAAATGGGATGAACCCTATATGGATGAAAACAGAGCCAACTAGATAAAATGAAAAATGACAGATGGTAAATAGATTAGATAACAATTCTTAATTTAATATTATTTACAGAATTAATGAATTATGATGGATGAAATGACCCTACCAAATGCACTTAAATGTTAATGTATAGAATGGTCGGGACAATTTTTTGCAGGATCTAAAACTTCCATGAATGAAATGTCAGCTTAAGATCTATGGATGAATATGAACTTCTGTATGGATTTTTGAAAATTCAAATGTCATTGTAATGAAAAGGATTAACTTTAAAACAGACCAAATTTAACCCAACTAAATTCAATTGTAATGGATGGATGTGCAAATGAATTTTCAAGGATCAGATCAATTTTTCATGGTTGAATCCAACCTCTATGGATGAAATTACATTGATCTCATGTTAACAGAGAAAGTACAGATTGTTGCAACAACCATTTCATGTAAACTTGAGCCTGCAAATCACATCACAATCTGCCATCAAAAGTTCTACTACACATAGGGAGAACATCATTTGATGTTTGGATGGATGTCGATCCAGATTTGCACTAAGTGTACAGGTTTAACTAGAAGCTACCCTTCTTGTATGCGGGGGTTACAATTGAACTTTCAAATAAGTTGCCTTGTGCTGTGGTTACAGAGGCCTGAACAGTTCAAATGTAGCTTACATTCCCTTCAGAAAATATAGGGGAGCAGTGCTCTGCGAGATTCTGGATAGTCCTCAAACTTTGTCTTGTACCATACATGTGTTTCTAAAGCCGTAGATGATAGATTGCCCACCTGCAATCACCAAAATCATTTGCCAGCTACCATTCATGATATTGAGCAAACTGAAGACAGTATTTGGGAAAAAGCATTCACCAAAAGCACAATCTCTTAAAATGATAAAAGGAAAAGGAACTTACAACCCAGGCAAAGAGCAACCAGATGTTTAGATTGGTGCCACCACAGCCAATGACAAATCCTGCATATAATACCTGCACAATTGCAGAAAAGAGAGATCTTGCAAACTGAGGACGTGGCACAATCTAACAGGAAAAGAAAAGTCATCACCAGTTCTTCTGATTGCAAAAGCTTTACTGCAAGGCCATATTGAACAAATCAAGCAAAGAAGAGATGCAGCAATACAAAAACTATTGTTGCAGAGAGAGCATAAAAAAATCAAACAATGCTTTCTATAAAAAAAACTTTCATCCTTCACAGTTCTTTAGACAAAAGTCAAGAGAACTTACAATCTCTGCCAGATAATGTGCACATGACACCCACTCAAACCAGCTGCCCCGAGGTATTTCATACCTATCTGCCTTTCGTTTGTCTTGTGAGAACGGTTTTTCAATGCCATGAATACCTGTATGTGCTTTCTTCGAGCGTAATGAAGCCTATCACAAAAGGAAGGTTAACCATGAGATGATGAGCCTCTTGGATTTTCCCAACCTGACAGTATTCCCATGTTTCAGTGACCAGCATACCTTTAAACAACATGTGGTTGTATTGGAGAGTATGAGATACTATAGGGAATATTTTGCAATGATGAGAGCTATTTTGGCCAGCAGCCAATGCTTATGCAGGTCTGATTAAATGTGGAGAACCCATGAGGAAGCAAGACATAAGATGCTGATGAGATACAATAGGAATAGCAACAAGTGAGTAAACACTCACTAGTAGCATATGGCACCGATACTGCTGAGTCCAGCCCAAGAAGAACACGGCCAGGCCAACCCACTGAAACCATTGCAAGCCCCTCATAGACTTCATGTACTCTAACAAGGAAATCTGAGGGTTCAACACTGATGGTAATGAATGGTGGAGGCAGGGCAGTGCAAGTCTTCGTAGCACAAATGTCCGTAGTGCACTGACATATTGCTTGTCTTGGAAGTGCTGGGTAAATAAAGTCATTGATGCTGCAGGGTAGAAACTGCATGCAACTCATTAAACTATCAGCACATTTCACTCTGTTGAAGTTAAACAAGTAGGCAGTGATGTGGCTAATTTGAGTATAGTTCACTTCTTCTTCTGAGGGTTTTAAAGTAGGGAGTGCAAAATTCAGACAAATTTACACTCTGAGACACATGTAGACACCCCTTAGGAGCAAATATTGCACATGAAAATTAGTGTCGATCATATGGCAGACTGACAAAACAAGTCACAAGTAATGTGGACTTACATCAAGCCAACAACATAGGCTGCTAGATGCATCCGTGCCAAGGAGCTATAGCTGAAAACATGGCTGCACTCATAAAGCCTGCGAAATATTTGGAGCTCCATCATGGCAAGCAACAGCACTGTGCTCCATGCAGGGAATTGGTGTTCATTTAGGTCTGAGACTGAGGTGACCCCATCTCCTGCATCCACTGAACCACCACCTGCCCCAGAAAGTGCCAAAAGGCATGTCATCAGATCACTGCAGTACCTCATCCAAACTACAAATCCCACTGATAGTCCATCAACCCCATGTCAGAGAAGCTAATGTGATTGTTGTGGGGAAAATGACAGTATGCTACATGGCAAGACTTCACTTTCTGCAAGTGTAAAGCAGTTGTCCAGATAGTGCAAATGCTGCTCCAGAAAACAGGTCATTCAGAAAAGTTGCAAATCTAGTGAATATCAAAAACAGAGATCCTGCACGCTTCTGCATGCAGAGTTTGAACACCAATACAATGCAGTATGACCCTTTGAGTCTGGAATCTATCCTGAGTACTGAAGGGCCACTTTAGTCAAGGAAGAATCACACCCTTGCCCCTCTCAGAAAAGATGTAGAGGAGAGCCAGAAACAGGAAGTGTACCTCCCATTTGTGCCATCATGATTGAAAATGGAGATTCCCATGTTGATACTGGAAATGTACATGCATATGCAAACAGCAGAACAACCAGAAGCAGAGCTGTGTTGACCATGGTCCCCAGTACATAGAAGTGAATGAACCAACTCTGAGGAACTGTGAACCTCTGCAGCAGCACCAAAATTGACCATTTCAGTACCTCCCTGTCTACATGTCAACAGCATGTCTCATCATGTCAGGCTTTTATTATCAGTATTAGTTCATGAACCTAAGTTTTACTCCACATCCTGCACACCACTTGAAAATCAAACATTCTCAAGCGATTTTCCATTGCAAGAATGAATTATCTGAAGAGACTCTTGAACTTCAAAGGCATCCTGAATCTTTCTTCTTCTCGGGATCGCCAAATGTACAATCATATACAGCACCGATTGTAAGCAAAGAGCAGGAGGAGATTGAAGTTGCAAGAACATAGAAGCTTTAACTGAAAGAAGCAGGAATTTTTTTTTTGTGGTTTGTGTCCCTTACAACTAAGAAGAGCCAAGGATCTATGCCACTTGAAAACCCTATACCAATCGGTAAGCCCTCTCAGTATTCTCTCCATCAACAACGAAGAGAAAGATGACACGAAAAGAGAACAAGATTCACTAGTAATTGACACTGGACATAGTGGCCAGACATCTGAGGACAACAAACAAAACCTCATTTTCATATCTTCTCCTTAGACTGGCAGAATGAACCAATGCAGCTCAGAATCACAAAGGAAAACGTAGCCACTTCAACAGCGTCCAATTTCAGAACTGCATTTTGAAGCGAGTCTGATAATCAAAAACCGCAGAAAGAGAAAAAATCCGACATAAGCGGAGCTGTAATCTACAGAGAACAAGCATAGCAAACTGTAACGGCAAAAACTATCAAGAAGAAAAAATGAAGACTTGCCGGTGGTTTCTCAGGGCTAGGAGACAATTTCAACTTCCCTCGCCTACTGAAATCCCGCGCAACCTCGCTCAAGCGTCCCAGCGGCAGAAACTCGACGATGCAGCTGATAACGGCGAGACCCCAGCCACATCGCAGCAAGACGGTGACATCCATGTGCAGCGGCTCCATGTCCCACCGCAACAATCGCACACAAGAAAACAAAATTCACAAGAAGAAATCCCCGATGACAACGTTAATCTAACACAACAAACCCGCACCACCAAAACGAATCCAACTCTTCAAATCCTACACCAAAAACCTATCTGTAAAAACAGGAAGATGGAGAAAGAAGCTCGCCACATCTCTTAGATCTCAAACGAAAGATCTCCGAACATGAAAGGCACAGGAAAGATGGAAGGAGCTTGCCATCGCCATTGCATTGAAAACTCACGTCCTTCCCTTCCTTCCTCTTCCCTCTCCCCCATCCCCATTCTTCGGAGACAGGGTTGAGAAATCGCGGGCCGGGTTGGACCTGGTTTGAGAAATCGCGGGCCAGGTTGGGACCGGGGTTGAGAAATCGCGGGCCGGGTTGGACCTTGTTTGAGAAATCGCGGGTCAGGTTGGGACCCTGGTTGAGAAATCGCGGGCCGGTTTGGACCTTGTTTGAGAAATCGCGGGCCAGGTTGGGACCCTGGTGGAGAAATCGCGGGCCGAGTTGGGACCCTGGTTGAGAAATCGCGGGCCGGGTTGCGATTATCAGAAGAGGGGAAGAAGCAACGGGGTCCCAAGAGTCAATAGTAATTTTATTTTTTGCCCGCCGGGTTAAAGTGAGTTTTCACTTTTAGCTCACCGTTGCATATCCGGCAGACATTAACAATGAAGCCACGTGGAGGAGAAACGGCATGACACTTTTCATCCACCTGGCACTGCGCCACGCCGGTACTCAGTCCTACGCGTAGAGACGTGTGTATACGTCGGTGCAGACACGTTCTTGATACGTATAAAGATAAACGTACCTGTATGTATAATACACAGATTTGAATCTAAACTTCACTAACCGCCGTTGCTGTACTTACTTTGGCGGTAACGTGACGTACAGCGGTGCTATAACCCTGGTAAGAACCCCCCAGTTTATAATGGGGGGTTTAGTCCAGGTTGAAAATGGTGAGTAATCGTTTTCCGAAAAAAAAAGAAAAATTCAAGCACCGAAATTCAAGCACCGAAATAAGGTGCCTAAAACTTTATTTATTTTTGTCAGCTATGTTTGGCGGTAAGAAAATAATATTAATCTACAATCCGGCATTACATATATATTAATTCTAGTGATGAGAAATTTCAAAGAACTCACATTTGTGTGAATTTTTCTAATGTATTATACGGTCCTCCTTGGATAATTAATTCTAAAGACATTTTGTACAATCGGCCATAGCCATCTCACTTTTATTTTTCTTACTCATCTACATGAATATGAAAAAATAAATTAACGAGATAAATTAACACATGTTTTTTCATGTCCATGATATTTATATTAATTCAAATCAAATTTCAAATTGACATTAATAATGATGAATTATTGAAAACTGTATAAGAACATTATTAGAAGAAAAAAAGTTGATCGTAGTGTTCATAGCAACGCAGAGCTCAAATGAAACTATTGTGTGTTAGAACAGCTTCATTCAGATTTTTGGCATGGCAGGCATGCATTTTTCAGAAATTTTGGCAATTCCGAAAAGTGATTAATTAGTGTCTAACCAGGCTTGGTACTACAGTAGCAATCACTGGGGGTATAATTCCAATTAACAATCCTTTCATTCCAGTTAGGACAACCCTTACCCAGTAAAACAATTAACCCATAACAATGCCTGGAATGATTTACAAACTCTCTGCCGTTTTCATCAGTTTTGTGTCAAAAGGAATACTGTTATGGGCTGTTTAGGGCTTTAGGGTTTACACACAAAACGTGCATTAGTATTGAAGGTAACATTGCAAGCATAGACAATGCAAGCAAGAAAACAAAGTAAAGCAATCCGCTGTAACAAATGTTGCAAACCGGTAACCATCCCTTGTAAAATTCTTGAGACTCACTGGTATTAGAACAAAACTTCAATGGTCCTCCATGCACCATTGTACTCCATTGATGTCTTTTCACCAGGCACACTAACATAGTCTCCCTGACAATTCCATCCCAGTTCCATTGAAAAGAAATACTAGAAATTGGTAAATTTTGACTGATCAAATCTGTACAAAAAAATTAAAAGGACAAGCAAAAGCTGGCCATGAGAGGTTGAAGCAAGTAGCATGGCACAATCAAGGAAAAATTTCTTCCTATCCATAGCAGATCCAATCACCAAGTAGACATCTTGGTCACTCTGGTCTAACTCATTAACCCTACTGCACTTGCTCCATGGTACACCAAACTAGCATCTACATGAATCAATGGCTCATGTAACATGATTTTCAGTATACATGAACAGTCTATATCCAATGTGCATGCTACCCTATCCCTCTCGAATATTGAACTGCTGTTTGGGGCAGTGGACAGATCTTTACATCCAACAAACCCTGATGGCAGCTCCATAAATGCCATTTTTGAGTTGTCTTCCTAAATCTTTAAGCCTACCAGTATATCCACAACTCTATTCTACATTCTCATAGCCAGCTTCTAGGTCCAAAAATCGAAAGGCAGCACCTCGTGTAAATTTCCTGGCAAATAAGAAACAGGCCCGAGGCTGCCCTTCAGAGCTGCACCATTCAATCCGTGACTCGGTGACATAGTGAATATTGTTTATGCTCTGTACAAACAACAGAACACTAATTAGAAAGGGAACTAGACTAGCAAGAACCAAGTTTGACTGCTGAAACTAAAGTATATGGATGCTGCATCGTGTTGGAAGTATCACATGGGCATTGGTCCCAGGGCATCAAAGTAGAAACCACAGCTTCATAGTTTAGTTAAGTGTCTTGCCATGCTGATTCCTTGCAGATAGTTTGCTAAACACATGTGCATGCAATCCTCACCATTCAACAAGTGCTATGTGTGGGTGCATCTACATGGGCTACAATCTCATCTTCAGACAAGGAAGCAACAAACCTTGATATCTGAAATCAGATCAAGCGTGAGATCTGCAAAGCGGAAGGTGACAGGATGCCATCCTTGACGTCCTTTCCCACTTTCAGTGTTCTCCCAACGGCTGTAAGTCAGTGTCCGCCGTTCAATTTCTGTTTCCATTTCTTGCATCTATTCCCCTCCATTCACCCACTTGGAACAGTCAACATACCTTCCACCAGATTGTGAAACGTGCCATGCTCAAAGAAACTTCTTGATTTCAGTGTACAGCTGTCCCTGTTCTTGTGGGTGCTTACTTTACATGTTCTGACAGAGCTGCAATGACAGCTTGATAACGCATTTTCTAAAAGCAACAGAATTTTGCAGAAACCTTGCCACATGAACAAATCTCATAGATTGTTCCAAGCAAAGAGGTTGTTGTAAAGCTAAGGAGACTCACTGCCAACAGAGTCTGTATGTAGTGCTCATCAGGTATGCAATTATCCTGTGTCTTATTCACCTGAAATTGCAACCAATGCAACATAAGTCAGTATTGAGTTCCAGATTTGTCATTAGAATATTTCCCACAGGGATACTGACTAATTACATAATCATACAAGCAAGTATGGACCTTATCAGAGAACATGTCTCATAGAAACTCCAATTGAGAGAGTCATGGAAGTGAACAAGAAAATAACAGCCAATTCCTTCTGGAGGACTTGCAGACACAGTCAATCAGACAAGTCTCTTACCACAGTGTCATCTGTCCAAACCTCTGGCAGTATCACCTTCTGCACCCAGCCAGCCAACCATGCAATCCATATGCTGTCAACCTCTGTGTCTCATAACAACACCACTAATGCACTGACCCAACAATAGTCAGCATAGCTGGGTTCAATGAACATCCTCACAGACACTAACAACAAATCTTCATGAAAGCAGAGTTGCATGATGTTGGAAATCACAGAGCAATGGTCATTGATAGCAAAAGCCAAATGCCTCTCTCCATTTCTCTCCAGATCCCATCCATCTTGCAGTCCTCTTTTGGCATGTCACCACATGACCTGCTTTTTGGGGGAGTTCCATTCTGCTTGCTAAGTTCTTCTATTGGCAAAGAAGACAGGAAGTTACAGAAAATAGGCAGAGCTAAAATGAGAAAAGTTATACCTTGCAATGATCCTGGAAAACAGGGAAAACTGAGGAGTCAGCTGTAACTGCTTCTGCATGCTTCCGAATCAAAACAAACCACTGTCCAACCCCACCACAAGTCAGGAACTGTCAGACACCAGCATTTTCCTAATGTGAATGCAGTGTTAATCCATTTACCTGCATGAAGAGCCTTCACATTGCACCTAGAACAGAAGATGCCACATATGTATGAACAGGTATGACTTCAATAATGACTTCAATTAAAATAACCTTAACAGTCATTCGACCAAACATTTAAAAGCAAAGCATACAACCTATCACATACCTGTGAACCTTTACGCCAGGCACTTTTGGGAATCACAGAACTCATTTTGGAGTTATATTGTGTATCATTGTGGTCAAAAAAACTGTCTACCCCAGCAACACAGTTCAACTTGGATCAAATCTCTAGCCATGACTTCTAACAATTACCATTTGTGATTGCAACCATAAGTTTGAAAGCAATTAGCTGCATGCAATCCCACCTAATCGTTTGTTATGCCTATGCTGACAGAAAACAAAGTCCAATGTCCACAATACATGGTAACCCAGAACCACCTACCTGTCCACGAAGCTCTTGTGGGAGGACATAACATAGTCATATACAAAGACAAAATTGTACAGAGGGATGCAGCTGCACAATGCCAGATTTCCAGATGTCAATATCCGGACAAATAAAGTGCATGCAAATACTGCACACAGAGAGAACTCATCACAACTGTCTATACAAAGGTTAGTTAGTTTCAATGGAGAGTGTAAGACTAGAGAATTGCATCCTAGTTGCTTTCTTGTGTGAGAATTTTTCACAGGAATACCTGTCTGAAAGGAGCAAGAAGCGTGCATTAAGAGGATCTTGCAAAGCTGCTAACAAGAGTAACCGCTCAGCTTCAAGCATGCTTGCCTCTCCCCACCCTACCTGCAGACCATGTTATATATGGCCCTTTGATGTTGTTAACCAGCTAAGTGATTTTCTAGAGAGAAATTGAAGCACTGGGTTCCCCAAAATTTAAGATTGATGAAGTTGCAGAGAAATCTCCACAACAACAATTAAAGGTAACACAATGATGTTATAACCTCATAACCTCATGAGAGTCGCTCACAAAGTGACAGACCATCACCTTCATCACGAAGGGCAGTGACTACCCACAGAGTTCATCAGCTCCCAACACTGGGTGTAGATAAGCATAAAATAATCTTCCCAAAAACTTGTGCAAACCATTACACACAATCTGCGTCCTGAGCTTCTGTTGACTTTCCCCAAACTTGGGCACAGACTCGACATCAGGTAGAATTCGCTGACACACTTGTCTAGAGGGTTGCAGAGAACTCCACAGCAACAATTTTTTGAATGAAACACAACAAAAGCTGATTGCTACACTCTGTACAGAAGCAACGAACTCAAACCCTAACTATTCACACACATGACACTTGATAATTATCACATCATGTACCGGAATGGAATTTTTGAGCTGGCGATCGAGAAAGGCATCACATTTCGTGGTCTCCTTGGTGTACACATATCCAGGCTTTGTATGGATGTAGATACTGTACTCATGTTCCTGTGATCCCTGGAAACCCCAGATTTGTCACGGCATCAGCTATCTTCCTAGAATCCTTTGAACTCTAAGCATGCATATCCAGAATTTCAGCCCACCAAGAAACAGTCGAATGTAGTCGCCAGAAACAAAATCCTGCCAGAAGCCTGCGCATGAGAAAATGATTAGCTAACAGTTCGTTATTGCACAGGAGGTTTGAGGGAAGAAGGGATGTACAGCAGGCACTCACCTCAAAGAAATGCTGCCAAAGAAAGTCCAGTGGCATGGATTCACGAGCCAGAAACAAAAAGGCTAACTTGTTGGGCTTTGCTGAATTTTGATGCGCAAGATCATGACGATTTTTCAACACACCATCCATAGAGTTGTCAACAACCAAGGCCTGCAGTTTCAGCAGGACAAAGATGACCAGACCGATTCCCACGAACAAAACCCCGGCATACCTCCATCGCCCGCGGGTAGGAGAACCACCGTACACTCTTCTCTTCATGGTGGAACCCGCCTGCCTTCAAACATCACAACGGCCGCCTTCACCCGCCCCGCAACATTCTCAGCAAAACGTTTAAGTTCTCATGATCTCTCTCTCCTATACCAAAAATCATCAATGCTTTTCAGCTCATGGTACTCCGCCTCCCTCTACATGAAAGCTACTACATAGCTAGTAGTAGCTGCAGAATTCCGCCTCACACCGACCGCAACAACCGCCGCTTCCACAGCCAAACAAACTAGGGTTTAGTGCAGACAGCAAAAAGGGAGCCAAAAAGGGGGCCAAAAAGGGTGCGAGAAATGCGAGAAAACGGAAAGCAACGGAGCCGGTGTGTACAAATGGAAAGGCGTAGTGTGCTGTGCGATTGGTCTGGGGAAAATATTCAAATCCCCACATAAATATCTCATTAGGGCCACAGTGAAGCAGCACACCGTGAAGGATGGATGGTAAGTGGTCACCACACAGTTTTCTGTTGGGTTCCAGTTCCCTAGCTAACCATGATAGTTAGCTCAATTGCTGTTTCTTTAACTGCCTATTTACTAACAACCCACAAGCAGGTTGCTAGTAGGTAGGTAGTAAAAACAGCCCTCACCTATGTATAAACCATATATCTACTTACCTTGTAGTTACCTATTTTCCTACCTATCTACCTATATATGAGACCTATTTCCTACAGAATTGTTTACCAAGGTGAAACCAAATGTTAACTCCATTGAGGTTCATCCACAACTAATTAATAACGGGCATCCAATGGATGGTGCATTGGTTGGTGTTGGTTCACTATGGCCTCTCATTAGGGGATATTTAGTGGTACGTAACACCCACAGCACGTAACACTCATAGCCGTGGATTAAGGGCTGGAATGAACCAGCAGCCCACCAGTGCACCAGTTCAGGATGAGGCTGTTCAAGCCGTTTTGGAGATGAACCGAAAACACATCCTCTTCCCTTACCCAGGGATTTTTCAGCCCCTTTCTCTTCCTCAAAATTTCCCCTCCTACCTATTCCCCCTCGTCTCCTACCTACTTCCCCCCTCCTACTTCCTTCACCTTATTTCCCACTTATTCCATCTCCAAACCTCGGGAGAGCTCTCGAGCTTGAGGAGACATGAGACACAAGGCTTGAGGAAGGTGGAAAGTTCAATGTTGAAGGAATGTGGAGAGGACAGAGTAAGAGAAGAGCTTCATCCCAAATGTAGATGCGAAAAAAGAAAGGTAAGTTCCCTCCCTTCTTTGCATTTTTTTCTTTTTCATGGTTTTCTTTTTCTTTTTCTTTTGCTTGAGAAGAAAAAGATACCAAAGAAAAAACGTTTGAAACAAAACGACAGAAATGGGAAGCCAGATACAAAAGCCAAAAGTGAAAGGGTAAAACGAAAGCTTAAAGGTAAGCTCCCTCCCTTCTCTGCATTTTTTTTCTTCTCTATGGTTTTTCTTTTCTTTTCTTCTATTTGAGAAGAGAAAATGCTACGAGAAAACATTTGAAATAGAAAGGTAGAAGTGGGAACCAAAAGTGAGAGGCATAGCAAAAGCTTGAAGGAAAGCTCCCTCCCTTCTTTGCATTTTTTTTTTCTCTATGGTTTTTTTTTTTCTTTGTCTTCTTTTTCTTCTACTTGAAAAGAAGAAAATGTTAAAAGAAAGTGTTTGAAGTGGGAGGTTAAAAGTGGGAACCAAAAGTGAGAAGGCATAATAGGAGCTTGAAGGAAAGTTCCCTCCTTTCTTCTACATTTCTTTTCTTTTCTTTTCTTCTGTTCGAGAAGAAAAAGATGTCGGAAGAAGGCATTTGAAACAGAAGGGTAGAAGCGAAAGCCAAAAGTGAGAGGGCAGAGTGGAAATTTCAAGGAAAGTTTCTTCCCTTCTTTGCATTTCTTTTCTTCTCTATGATTCTTTTTTTTTAATTAATTTTTTTTCCTTTTGTTTAAAAAAAAAAAGATGTCAGGAGAAAGTGTTTGAGACAAAGGGGTAAAAGCAAAAGCCAAAAGTGGAAAGGCAAAGCGGGAGCTTGAAGGTAAGTTCCCTCCCTTCTCTTGGTTTTTTTTTGGTTGTTTTTTTTTGTGTTTTGTTTTTTTCATGTTTGAGAAGAAGAAAACAACAGTAATGTGTTGTCATCTTCTTCTATAGTGGTGTTGCAGAAAAGAAGAAGACGATAACAATGTGTTGTTGTCTTCTTTTGTAATGTTGTTGCTATTGTTTTCTTCTTTGGTGGTGTTCAAACGAAGAAGTTGTTGTTGCCTTATTTTTGTGTTAGAAAAAAATAAAACAACAACAATGCATTGTTGTTTTCTTCTATGGTGTCGTTGGAATAAAGAAAGTGACAACAATAAGTTACCATTGCCTTCTTTTCCATGTTTAAGAAGAAGAAAAAGAGGATGGTGTGACAACATGTCGTCGTCTTCTTCTATGATGTTCTAGCGAAAAATGCAATGTTAACTTGCTACCATCGCCTTCATCTTTGGTGGTGTTAAGGTTTAATTTGGTGGGTTTTGGGTGTTTATAAGGTTTAGGGCATAATAAAAGAAAAGGTTGTTGCAAATGCGATTCAGGCTGAGATACAACGTTGCCATCTATACATTATTCATCATGCAACAAAGGTTACAAATGCAACAACTTTTTACTAAGCTAAACACGAGATTATAAATACTAATATGGTTTAAGGTTTCCACTTTATATAATTACCTGGGTTTTTTCAGCCCTTTCATTTTCTGGATTACCCAATTTTTGAATTTTGATCCTTTGAGATATTATAGAAAACCTTTTTTTTCATTGTGTTTTTTAACATTTTTTTATCCACCCATATTTGTACATTTTTTATCAATATAATATTTTCCTCTAGTCACACTTGTTTTATGGGTATATGCTTAATTATATACGTCTTTTTTTTCATAATCTTCTTGGTATTTTGGATGTAAAAATCAAAACTTAAATAGGCCCATATGAATAGGTAACATTAATTTGTCTAAAGTTTACAAAGATCAAAATGAACATTGTGCAATACTTACATCTTTTGTATAAGGCCAATTCAAATATGAAATACCCACATATAGGTTTTGTAAATAATTATTAGTTTTTTACATCCGTTGTAATACCCGCATATAGATTTTGTAAATAGTTGTTAATTTTTTTTATATCCATTGTAATACTTTCAAATAGGTTTTATAGTTGATTTTTTTAACATCCACTATAATACCCGCATATAGGTCCATAAATAATTGTTAATTTTTAACATCTTTTACAATATTACATATAGGTTTCCATTATAATATTTATGGGACTCATATGATAGAATAATTTTGTTTAAGTATCAACAAATAATGTTATATTTTTTAAAAAATCAAAAAATATTTTAAATAATATAAATGATTGAGTATCATATTTAAATAATCATTTATTTCTTAATATCAATTACTGATTATTTGGTTGAACCTTAATTATTCAGATAATTAAATTTTAAATCTAAAAACCAAATCAATAATTTGATATTTAATTTACTATCTTAATAATATTTTTATGTTGATAAGTTATTCAAATCATTATTTTAAATAATTATTCATGATAATTAATTTTCATAAAATGAATTTAGATATATAAAAAGGCATATTTTGGGTACCCAAACCACTTATTTTGAAATGATTTTACATGTGGATATTGCATTTAAAGTTGAATCATCACCTAAAATTGTCTTAATCACCTATGGATATTTCAAATGAACTTGCATTAAGTATTGCATATAAGCTTTGATTTTCATTAAAAGGCCACCCAAACTACATATTGGTTATTTCGAAATGACTTTACATGTGGGTATTGCATTTAGGGTTGGGTCGCATCTTAAGTTACCTAAATCACCTAAGGGTTATATCAAAATGAACTTGAATATGGGTATTGCATTTAAGGAAACACAAAAAAATGTATATTTATTACCATTTGCTAATATTTCCAAGTTAATTTCTTTCACTTTCTTTTTAAAAATATAAAATGACATTACATTGTTTTACATATGTTTAAGCCCTAAAAATTCAGCCCAAAATGCACCCTATATTTATTTTAATTATTATAAATTTGTAACAAAATGTTAATTCATTTTCATGTCCCAAATTTAGCCTATTTTAAACTAATTACTATAGATTTGTGAAAAATTTGCTAACTAATTTATATGTCTCGACCTTAAACCTAAACCATAATCCAACAGTACATATTTATAATAATTACATGAAAAGATGTATTGTAATGTCCATTCCATAAATACATTAAATTATAGCCCTTGTTGAGAGTTTTCCAACAGTATGTTGCACGCCATCTGCACGCAAGGAAATCGGGGCGATTCTCGACTTTTATTAATCAAAAATCAAATTGACAATTTGATTCCTAACCCTTTTTTTGGCCATAACTTGTGTTAAAAGTATCCAAATGGGTCATGCAAGCACATTTCAGACATCTACATTTCAAAGCTTTCCAATGACATAAAAAAATCTTCAATCCAATGGGTTTTAACCCCTTCGATCATTCTCTAAAAATTTGGGAGTCCATCCGGACTCCAACTCCCAAAATGGGGGTTCATTTGGGAGTGTGGGGGTTCATTCCTTCACATTCTTTTACACTTTCGAGAGCATGAGATGTGACTCCGCCCTTCCCTCTTGGCCCACACCCTTGCAAGCCCTTGCCTTGGTCGTAAGCCCAAGGCTAAAGTTGCGACATAAGTGTGTTTAAAATCAAAACATGAATTGTGAATGTGTGAATGTGTGAATTAAAAAATTATTATCTTAGAAATAAGTCAAATAATTATACATATAATTATAATAATGATTAATTTGTGACTTGATTAATTATATATATTTGACATAATTTTTTTTTGGAATTATTACTATGAATTAATTGATTTTTTTGGGAAACTATGAAAGAATAATGATCAATGCTACTTCTAAAATTATTAAAATTATTAAACAATAATATGTACTAAGTAATTTTGTAAGTTGATATGTAGGTGATTAGTTATTAGTTAATTAATTAGTTACTTGTTTCCTTCCTATTTAGTTGTATAATTTACAAAAAAATTAAAACACAATCTTGTGGAAAAATCATTTTTAATTGCAATTGAATTTGTAATTTAAGGTGCAACTAAAAGATATAATACATATGTTTTGTTTTAATGTCATCTTATGGAATATATAAATAAGGTGCCTTTTCTTTGGATTTCACATTTTAAAACACATGCCATTTGGGATGAGCTCGAAGAAGCTTAACCTTAAAACAAAACATAAAATAAAATAATCGTATTTACATGGTTACTTTTTAACTCACTTACTTTTCTACCCTTTACTTACTTATTTACCTACCTTCCCACTTAAGTAGTTAGGTGGGTAAATAAGTAAATAACTTAAATAGGTATGTATCCTAGCTAGGTACTACCCACCTATGTAAGTAAATTTATTTTTTATTTTTCAAAATTAAATAAATATGCCACATGGCAAATTTGGATTATGCCATGTGTCAAAATATAAATGCATTTAAATTCAATAATCATAATGGATGGTTGATATCAAAAATGAAATAATATATTTATTTTCATAAAAAAATTTGAAGTGCCAGTCTATTTTTCTTTTATCCAAGTGTCATCATGTAAATAGTTAAAATTGGACTGTGTTAATTTTTCCTCATTATATATTATATAAAATATTATTATTTTTTATAGGTTTACTATGTGTTAAAATCTAATTAAAGCATGTTTTGATCTATGGGTTTTTAGATTAATATTTCAATAATGATAATAATTTTCCTAAAAACTTCTTACGTTGACAAATGGCAATTAATGATAGGGTTATTTACTAGTTGCAAATGTTATACATTAATCAAAGGATGGAAATGTATGTGTTGACCATATACTTCATCCATGTGAAATGTGCTAACATCACATTAAATCATCATTTGTGACTAAAAGTTCAATGCAATTTCAATTATGCAACTAGATGGTTTTTTAGTTACAAAGTTAATTGTAATTGTTTTTAATCACACATTGTAATCACAATTTGACATCAAACTCATGAGGATGACAATAACCATATGGAAAACAAACCCCAAAAGATTATACAATAAGTTGTGTTAGACACAACCATAATTGCAGTTGATCCTTGATGATCATTAGTTCCTCCAAAAGGTTTCATACCTTAACAAGAGCTATCATTGCTACTTTTGTTTCTTTTTCTTTTTCAAACCTCCATCACCATGGTTTGCCACCGCCATTTTTTAGTTTGAAACTCTATGCCAAAGCTTTCACCTTGGGGCTCCTTTTATGAAAAGATCTTTAAACACCTATTTATTGATATTTGTGAGTGAAACTATGTATGATGGAAATCGCCACACAAACAAATCTTAGTGGAAGGTCCATAAATTGCCAAAACAAACTCTTCCTCTTTCATTTCATGTTGTTGTTTGAATGCCCATCACCTCCATTGTTGCTCCTTACGTCGTTGCTACAAAAGATGCGAAATGACATAAAAACCAACATGACCTTATATAAAAGAAATAAATAAAATAACAAATCCAAAACAAAATTTCACATTAAAATTGTCGAATGTATAATGACTTGGGGAACCTAAAGTTATTTTACTTAAACTAGTTTTGATGATTTTATCGTCACTGGAAATTTTATTCACATGCAAAATTTGTATTTAAAATATTAATAATCACGTTAGACAAGTCTTGGGTGACATTAATCGCAAACGACAAGGAATTTTGGATGAAAAAAAAGTAACAAAATAAATTTTCATCCTTTGACTAATCATATACCTATTGTCACTTGCAATTATGATTATGATTTTTTTTTGTGGACAATGGGAATAAGTGATGTGTTGGCATGTGTCCCAACTTTTAATAATTTCAAATATTTTTATTGTAATTTTGAAATAATTTAAAACGTTTAGTTTTTACACTTGAAAGGTTTTAGATTATGACACAAGGTGCAATAAACATTTACCACATGGCATATCAATTGAACTTGTCCAAAATGAATGTTGAGCTAGGTAATTAGGTAGGCACCAATGTTGGTTGGGTTCGGGTTTCCTACCAGGTTTGAGTTCGAATCCATGTTTTAAAATTGGACCCAATGGATCTAAATGGAACAAGATTCGCAATGGAACCAAACCCATTGGTCTAAATTGAACTACACCCACCATGGAATTGAACCTTTCAAGTTTAAATGGAACAAAACATGTTTAAGACCTGAACCCATAGGGTTTTAAATAATGTTTAGCCATGTTCAAATTATAAGGGTTATGATTTTAATTTATGTAGGAATTAGGGTGAATATAATGAATCCACTAGAATACTATTGGGACCATGAAAATGACCACAAATTTCAAAGCCTAGGTTGAGGCTTGGAACCAATTTAATAAACACAATCAAATCATATTTAATGATTGGTCATGATTCTGATTGGGTAGATAGTTTGATTAGTGCAGGTGGGAAAGTTTCATCTTTGAATGATTTCATTGAAGTTGAGGATGTGTTGTTAGAAGACGATGAAATTTTCATCTTTGATTGTGGGGTTGTTTTTTTAAGAAGATTATTGATTTGTTGTTTGTATTTGAGCTCTAATTGCGTAGATGAATAAATGTTGTTGGTTTCAAGTCTTTTTTTTTCACCTTGTTTGTTTCAAGTACTTAGAATTGTGGTAGTTTTTGTCCTTGGATTGGTGCAAAAAACATTGTAAATGACATTTGTGAAATGTCGTAGTTGTAATGAAATATAGTTAAGGTGCAACAACTTTGCAAATGGTTGGATTTAAATATAGCATAAGTATGATTGTTTACATACCCTAAACATGCTTTCACTTTTGGATGTGGAAACAATTGACGAACATGCTTCATTTTATTGGTGAACTCTTTACACTAGAATTGGGCGCAGGTTGAACCTAGAAATGAAAGGCCTTATAAAAGTTATACTCATTGATTTGGAGCTAATAGTTTAAAAGTTTGGACCTAAACTCAAAATCAACAAGTTTTAGATTTTGAAAATATGCCCTTGACTTAGAACCAAAAGTTTTGGCATATTGGAAAGAAAAAAAAAAATCTAGACCTTTCAAATCCACTAAAAACCAAAACTGGCCAACATTAATAAGTATGTATGCACCTACGTAGGCTTACCTACTTACATAGGTAAATAAGTAAGTAGGTAAAATCTACATACCCATCTACTTAAATTAGACATTTATCTAGATAAGACCTACTTACCTACTTAGGTTAAATACCTATTTCAATATGTAGGTAGGTAGGTAGGTAAGTAAGTACATGAATATTTTAATTCTATTTTGAGTTAACTTTTTTTATTAGCTCACCCCATATACCCATGATTTTTAATATGAAAATGTAAGAAAAACACTTTATTTATATACTTTTCAAGATGATTTGTTGCAAGAAGTTTGCAATTGAAAAGTTTATCTCAAAATTTTATCTTCATTTTTATTTTTGCAAATTATATAATTATGTAGGTGGGTAAATGAGTACCTAACTAACCAATTAATTAATTAATTATAATTAACTAAAAAATAATTAAAATTAAATAAAAACTAATTAATTAACCAATAACTTAGCAACCTCGCAAATTATTTATAGTATTACTCATCAATAATTAATAATTAATTAACTATGTATATCACTAGTTATTTCAAATTTATTATTAAATTTAAATTTAAAAAAATATTAACTATAATGATTTATAATTTAATTTAATTATGCCATAATTGGTAACTATATAATTAATTAACAAATTCATAATTCATTAATAATTCATTAAATGAAACACTAATTAATCAATAAGTATTAACTATTAATTATAAATATTAATTCTTAATACTTAACATCTAATAATGTAACTAGTAAATAGCTTAAGTTAACTATTTTATGATAATTATTTCCATTATTTTTTCATTTTTATAAGTAATAATATATATAATATTATATTTTAACAAATAATAATAACATTATTGGAATTATGAAAGTTAACTAGTTTTTTTTTAATATGCATATTAGTATTTCACTTGTTATAACTATTCATGAATTATTATAATTTTAAAAATAATTTTAATATTATATTAGTCTTCTGAAAATAATTTAGTAATTTTTAATATTTCATTATGTATGATAATAATAATAATATTTGTAGGTAGCCTAGGTTAATTATTTTGTATTATTATTTATATTATTATTATGTCAGTTTTTATAGCCATTGTAAAATTATAAATATAAATATAATATAATAATAATGATTTCAATAGGCATTATGGTTTATTTCAGTATATATGTGTTCTATCATATTAATATCATCATCATCATCATTATGTAATATATATTGAAGATTAAATTTTTATTATATGGTAATTGTTAAAGAATATAATCATATATATAAATTCACTACGTATGTATGTGACGGAGATTTTGGGGGGTGGGGGAGGGAGAGGCTGGTGAAGCAGCGGGCGACCACCACGATTTTCGTCTGTGCGTGCGTCTGTCTGAACTTGTCCATTCGGACCTGTTAATAGTCTTCGCGATGCCAATTCTGCAACCCCCCAAAATAGGGTGGACAGTTTGAGATTGGCTTCAATAGGTGGACAGTCTAAGAAGTTGAAGATATCAATTTTTGGATGGGGGATGGTAGGGTGTTGGGGGAGGTACTTTTGGGATTTGGAGGGTGGGTGAGGAGATTTGGGTGCACTTTTTTCTTTCCCAAAAGATGCATGGGCTAAAGGTTTAGGAGGGTCATGATTTTTATTTATTTCGTGGAGGGGGGGAGGGGGTGGGGGTGGAGTTCTAGGGGTCTTAATAGGTGGAAGTGAGAAAGAACACGTTGTAATATTATGTTGGGGAACACATTGGGAACCAAAAAAAAATGAAAAGAAACCCTCCCCCCACCCCCCCCCCCAATGGCCCCTCCTCCCAAAATTTAAAAAGAATAAAAGCAAGGCACCTTGAGTGCACCCTTGGGCCTTCCATTGGCTGCATGAAATTTCTATTCCCAAAAGAGTTCGTCACCGTTTAGAACCGGAGTGGGAAATGCGAAGGACCGAATGGGGTGGATCGACGGGGTGCATTATGCACCGGGTTCACACTAGAATAATATAATATAATAACAATAAAATAATAATAAATGTCATTTGTAATAATTTTAAGAAGTACGATAAGACAGTTTGGATAAAGTTATAATATGGTTGTAACATATTCAATAATTATCTTGTATAAAACTTTAATATATTTTAAATATACACATAGTGTAGTGATAATATTGAAGCAATTGATTGTTAATAATAAACCTTGAATATACATGTAATATGTTCATTTTTATATATTCAAAATATACATTTGTAAATCTTAACACACCTAAATATATCACTTAAAATACACAAAATACACTTTTATATAGTCATAAGGCTACAACTAATTTGGTCACATTTGTAATTAATGGGGAAAAACAATTATTCTTATATGAAAACCAAATTAATCATAAATTATTGATAGTGTTATCGCAAATATGACCAATACATAAAAATGTTGAAAAAATATTGAAATATAATTGTAAATGACCAATAATCGCATGTAGCAGCAAATAGACTAATTACATTTTGGTCATTTTTTATTATTGTAATAGCCTACGATAGAATAACCAACAATAACCAAAATTATCTTATGATAAATAACTTAGAATAACCAATAATAACCTATGACAAATAACATTGAATAGCCCAAAGTAGCCTATGATGGAATAATAAAAAGTAACATAGGGTAAATAACTTATAATAATTAACAATAACATGCGATAGAATAACCAACAATAACTTATGATATAATAATTTAAAAAAATTAATGGTAAAACAATATAAAATAACCAATGATAAAATGACAAAAAATAGTTTAAGGTAAAATAACCTAAAGCAGCCAATAATAGTTTTAAAAATTAATTAACAATATCTTACAATTGATTAACTAATAATGAATTACAATAAAATGGTTTAGAATAACAAACAACAACCTATGATAGAATAACCAATAATAGATTAAGGTAAAATAGCCTAAAGTAATCGGTAATAATTTACAATAAAATAGTTAATAATAATTTATAGTAAAATAACCTAGAAGAGCCAATAATAACCTAGGATAAAATAACCAATGATAACTTATGTTAAAATAATTTTAAATGGCCAACAATAGCCTACAACAAAATAACCAATGATAAGTTATGGGAAAATAACCTAAAATAATCAACAATAGTTTACGATAGAATATCCAAGACTTGCCTAGGGTAAAGTAATTTAGAATAATTAATAATAACCTATGATAAAATAATCAATAATAATTTATGATAGGATAACCAATAATAACCTATTACAAAATAGTTAATAATTATTATTAATAACCTATAATAGTGTATGGTAATATAACTTATAAGAACCAACAATGCTATACAATAGAATAATTCAAAATAATCTATGGTAAAATAACCAGATTTTGCTAAAGGTAAAAAATAATGTGCGTAATAATATGTGATAACAAAAACTATCATTCATTTAAATAATGGTTTAATGGTTAAAAACTTGTTCCTTAAATATGGATGTGAAAGGAGGTGCAAGGTTCAAACCTTCACACTTACACCTTAAATTGGTGAACAAGGTGTTTAGGTGGGCTAGGTTTCTAGCTTAGGTTAAGTAGCTTTGTGAATTAATTATTAGTGAATTAATTATTGATGATTTAATCATTAGTGAGTCTATTATTAATGATTTAACTATTAGTGAATTTGATTTAACTATTGATTAATTCAATTAATTATTAATGAATTCACAAGTTCATAGCAATTTGTCCATGTATATTAAAAGATTATTCACTTTTACCATGATAAATTTGACCAATTTCATTAAAAAACTAATGAAACACAAAGTGAACTTGAACACATATTGGTGTAGTATATAATGATAGGTCGAAAGGATATTGTTGCTTCGATCTTTCAACAAAAAAAAAAATAGTTGGCAAATATGTGATGTTTGGTGAACATTCCATAGGATTTTTGTTCTCCAATAACAAAATTTAAAAAATTGTTAATTGGTTCAACCATACCACTAGGATTGTTTCATGATGATGAGGCTACCACTATTAAAAATCTTATCATTTGCAACCAATCACTATGCACCTAGATATTCTTTGCAACTACAAATTTGATAATGTATCATTTTTGGGCCATACGATTGCATGTGCAATTAATGTATAACTAAATGTGTACAACATGGACACATGTCATAAAAATAATGGCTTAAACTTATACGTATTTAAATTACTATATTTAATATATCTACATAGGCTATGTATAATAATGTTATGTACTTCTAGTACTAAGGTTAACCCCATGTTAACTTAGGCTAACTTAAACTAACATAGGTTAAATAAACCAAAAAATTAAATTAATTATGGTTCATCTAAATTAAGCTGAATCAATCAAATTAAAGTAACCATGGTTAAATTAAGCTAAGCTAAATTTATTTACGGATGCATTAAATTCAATTAGGCCAAACTAATTATTGTTAAATTAATTATGCCAAATTATTTATGGATAAATTAAATTATACTATATCAATTATGGATGAAATAGATTAAGCTAAATTAAATTTGGCTAAATTAAATTAAGTTAAGTTAAACCATGGTTTAAATATGTATTGCAAGTTTTCAAATTTTATTTGTCAAATATATTTAAATATATTTGGCAAGTCAAATTTCTTTTTATTTGATTTGAATCTTTTCTAGAGTTTGTAAATTTGATTAAACAAAAAAATTGAAAGTCAATTAATATGATAATACTAAATTTTATTATAAATAATCAATTTTATTAATTAAATTATTATAATAATTATATATTGAAATTATATATATACTCAAATAGGTATTATCTATTGAATTTTTAATACATATGCTAAAATATTAATGTAAATAGGCTACACTAATAACCTACAAGTACACAAACATCCTAAGCTAATTATTAATTTAAGTTAGATAATAATATAATTTTCATTTTAGTGATCATAATTATTAAAAAAATCTTATAATCAATTTTGAAGTGCAAAAAAAAAGAATAGTGAAAAATAAACAAAAAGAAAAATAAGCTTTTCAAGTTACAAAACGTTTTTTTTTTCTTTGGACCCCTCCTACTTTCAAACCTCATAACTTTCTTATTTCTTATTCATTTTAAACAATTTAAAGTGTTATAGGAGTGCCACCTGAATTTCTATAAATCACTTTGGAACTTTAATAGCAACAAATCAATATAAAAAGAACTTTTTGGGTGTTTTAGAACCGGCCTTGATAGTGTTCGATGGTTTGTTTTTAAAAGTTCTACCCCCTTTATTTTGGGGGGCCATAACTGTCTCATTTCTAATTCGTTTTTAACGATTCTTAGTGTGTGAGATGCACCAAGAGGAGGGATTCAAGCTTTGTTTGGACACCAAAAGGAACTGAACTCTCCCTTGGTTGGGATACTCTAATATAATAGTTGCATTTAATGTGTAATTAAGTTGAGTCATGAGGTTTGCAAAGGAATTTTTTATCCCATATCTTTTGGCTTCTAATTATATTTGACTTAGTATATAACTAAGAGCAATAACTATATTGTAACCAAATACAAAATGCCATTGGGGATGAATGAATATAAAAAACTTGACATTTATGAAATGGTTAAACCTAAAAATGGAATTGGATTTTTCTAAACCTACCTATATGGCTTAAGCCTAACTATTTTTCAACCTACTTACATGTTTAAATAAGCCTACCTACTCACCTAATAAGGTTTCATAATTACCTACCTACCTATGCACCATGTGTTATCATTTTATTAGCCATAAACATGATGAATTAAATTTCATTAATTAATATTAAAAATTTAAAAAGGCGGGGTTTAATTGCCACATGTCATTATATGATTAGCGTTTAAATGGACATGTGTCAAATGGTTAATGAGCATTCCATGGTGTGCCATGTGTCATCATCTTAGTGGGAAATTTTTTAATAATTGAGATTAATCTAATGAATTTTTTTATTTGGAAAAATAAAATAAAAAAGTGACACTTGTCCACAAGCTAGTTGTCCAATTTTTAAACACGTGTCATATTTTGATAAATTGCATTATAGTTGCAAGGAAAGTTGCACATAAGGTGCAACTATTGGATTGGTATGTATGGATGAACATGTATATTGGCACCATATATACATGTTGCATACACAATGCCACATGCAACCGAATGTCTGGTTCAACTTATCTTAGGCAACTACACAAATTTGTAATTGCATGTGTTGCATGCAATTGAATTTTAGTTGCAAATGACAATTGCAAAACCCAAATTTCTACTAGTGTACTGGATTAGAACCATTAGAATTTGTCAACACAAGAATGGATGCATTCATTAAAATAATAATTAACATATTAAGCGACAAATCAATGGAATTTGTTTTGGATGTACTTTAAAATGTTGAAATTCCAACCATGCAAGTACAACCACATTTAGCAAATATTCTTATTTAAACCCCTATCCAAGCACATGTTTCTAAAAGGCTTCATATCGCACCCATGCATCTTAAGGATTATGTAAACCTCAATGAAATGTTCGAAAACATGTGGACTGCTGTGAGGTTTCACAACATCCGAGTTGGTGAACAATAACGGAGTAAAAAGTCAAATCAATATAGGAGAATAATACTTGGGAATTGTCATAGCTTTTAGTAGGCAAAAACCTTATCACCTCAAAATGGGTATTCAAGGTGAAAAAAACAACAAGCGAAGAAGTGGATAAACGTAAAGTTCATTTAGTTGCAAAAGGTTTCTAGCAATGTAGAGGTTTGGACTTTGATCAGACTTTCACCCCAACTATTAAGTGGCCAACAATTTTCAGAATGGTGGTGATAAGTATCCAAGAATAATGGGCAATTAAACATCTTGATGTCAAAACAACATTTTTGAATGGTGATGTAGAAGAAAAGGTCTTCATGTACTAGCTTCAAAGACTTGGTGTGTTAGCTTCATCAAACTCTTTATGGGTTGAAACAAGCATCACAATTGTGGTACTCAAAAAAAGATAATTTTGTTGAACAATTAGGGCATGATGAAAAGCTAAGTTGATCAAAACTTATACACATTCATAGAAGGTGGTCTTTACATCATAATATGTTTTACGTGGACGACTTATTATTAACATGAAATCATGCATATAAACTTGCATTTATAGAAGCACAATTAAAATAAAAATTTGAAATGTCAAAATTACGAATTATCATTGTATAAAGTAGAAATTAATGTAACCAATCGATTTGCGTCTACATGCAACTATTGGTCATTTGTGACTATGTTTGAACAATTTTGCAACTATTTCTTGTGTTGGTCATATTTGCGACTACATTACAATTAATTTGTGATGATTTTGGTTTTCATCCAAGAAGAAAAACTTATGTCCCATTAGTTGCAAATGTGACTAATTTAATCATAGCTTCATCAGTAAACAAAGTTATCTTTTTTGTATTATAAGGGATATATTTGGGTATATTAATCTGAAGAATGTATAATGACCATATTATAAGTGTATTCAAAAATTAATATTAACATTTAATGGCCTTGATATTATGGTTACACTATGTGTATATTTGAATATATTAAAGTTCAATGTAAGATATTTATTAAATATATCGTGACCATATTATAAGTTTATCCAAATTATCTTATCATACTTCTTAAAATTACTACAAGGTGACATTTATTTATTATCACTATTATTATATAATATTATTTATTTTAATTAATTACCTTATAATAAAAATATTAATTTTCAACATTATTTTTGATTAAAAATGAAAAAAAAAATTACTGAAATTATTTTTAAAACACTAATGTCCTTTTTTAAATGATTTTTTGAATTTAAAAAACATAGATATAACAAGTGACATAATAATATATAGTAATAATAAAACAATTAACTTAACCTAGCTACAAATTATTACATCATAGTAATAACTTACATATATATAGTAATAGTTAGTAAGAAAACCTTTTAAAATACTTTGTAAATGAAAAAAAATAAAATTCAAAGGACACATATATAATTTTAATCTAATTTTATTCTAAATAAAATATATATTATAATAGTTTATAAATAACTATAACAAGTGAAGTAAAAATAATAATAATCATAATCATAGAATAAAATAGCTAGCCTTGGCTACCAACTAGCTACAATAATAATTTTGAAATGTTATTATTATTTTAAACTATTTATTTAAATGTTTATTGTTACTTACATTTTTTTACAATAATGGGAATAACTATAATAAACTAATTAATCTACGTTAATTACTAGTTATAATATTAGAGTTTTAAATTTTAATATTGATGATTAATAGTTAATAATTATTTACTAGTCAATATCTTAGTTTTTTTTGAACTATTAATTATTGATTTATTAATAATTAGTTATTTCGTTTTTGTATTAACCAATCATTAATTAACTAAATTAATTAATGGCATTATTAAACATCTTAAATCATTTCAAAATTATAATAAAAGGATTTGAGATTATTAAAAGTTGGGACACATGGTAACAAATCATTTGTTCCATTGTTCACCAAAAAAGTTGCGTCCTAATCACAAATGACGATACATATTTGGTGAGTCAAAGGATGAACGTGTATTTCGTTGATTTTTTCTTTCATCCAACATTCCTTGTCATTTGCAACTAATGTCACATGTAATTGTCCAATGTGAATATTTGAATTGCAAATTTTACATGCAACTAAAAATAAATAGTAGAGATCATTTGCAAAATGGTCATTTCCTACTAATGTTTGCATGTTTACATTCATGACTACAATGTGATAATCATCTATAATCAAGCTTGTGCGAAATCCAATTCTGCATGCACATAGGAGACATATTGAAATACATCATCACATATTTGTGAACAAATTCATAGTGGAAAGCTTGATCTAATGTATGTTGCAACTACAAAACAAGAAACATACATTTTGATTAAACCTTTAAGTCCACACCTTTAGAACATACATAGGAATAATGGATCATGTTGATCATGTTAACTTATATAAATAGAATCAAGATTGAAAGAGGGTGTTGACATATGTCACATGTGATTCCAACTCCAACATTAGTTCTCTACAACATCAACAATCAAGTTTGGTAGTTCCTTTATTTATTTTAACAACTTTTAAATTGATAAAAAGTCACGACTAGTTTCTTGCGTAACTTTTGAGAAATAGAAAAAATATCATAGTTGATTAACAAGATGTTATTTTCTTAGTGGACCGTACTTTTCATATTCATCAACATGTAGCATTTTCCTATTAATATTTAGTTGGTGGCCATGTATTTGGGTTTTTTTTTCTTGTATTTTGCAATCCATGCAAGAGCAATAAAATAAAAATGTGAGAATATATGAATGTTGCCACAACCTTATAACAAACCTTGACACCCTAGTTGCATGTGTTCTCAAAGGTAAGAAAGGTGAGTTAAATAATACATTGAATAAAATACTAATTAGGATGCAAAGTGCGAACAATAATGTTTATTCCCAAACATAAATAATTGTTGGTATTTGCAACATAACAAGGTGGAATCATGATGCTCATCATTAATCTAGCTTGATGTCATCAAAAGGTCATGAATCCTTCTTTTGATTGCATAATTGTTGTGAATGACATGGTCTATAAGTTTGATGAGGTTCCCAAGTTATTTTCATGTTGTTTCTTGTATTTTTTTATGACAAAAACTTTGAAACAAACCATGTTCCATTAGGATTTTATTTCACCCTAATTTCTTGGATCTCATGTGTAGAAGTCTATAAAATGATGGGAAGGGGATGCATATATTTAGTGTAGATGGGTGTCTTGGTGATAATGCTTTACACTTCTTATCAAATTGCCCAAAGATTGGACCATTAGTTCACCAATGGGGAATTTAGGCACAAGATTGCAATTGTTGACATAGATTCTAATTATTAGTATCTACAAATATAGGGATGCAACCCTAGAAACTTTGTCATGGGTGCATATATGCTACACTAAAATGATTACAAAAGTAGCTACATTGCAAATGCAAAGATTTCAACAACAATTGATGTTGTGGCATTTTGGTGTTAAGTGATGATGCATGCACATCATTTAATGGCAAACACATGGCATGTTCAACAAATATTCAAATATTGTAATTTTTATTTTAGCCTTTATACACTTGCACTTGAAAATATTCATATTGAGTGAACTTCCAAAAGTATGGCTAACCACACCTATTATGGCCAACCATAATTTATGAACCTACTATTTGGTCAAAATTTGGTAGAAATTTACATGTGAATGAATACACATGACAAAGATCATGGATCTATTTACTTTTTAAATTTGATTTTGACATGCATTGGAGGAATTTTATTTGAACAGATTGGAATCAACAGTTGCAAGTGTGAAAAAATTTAACTCATTCTATACCTTACAAATTTAAATTTTTATTTCTATTAATTTATGGTATGCAAGAAGAGGAAAAAAAACAACTCATCATAATGTACATGGATTTCCTTCTTAGAGCAAGTCACATTCCAAATTGTGAGACTAAATGAAAATTATGGCCATTGTGTTGGCTCAACCACTGTGTTCCAACAAATTAAAAAATGATGCCTTTGGTCATTTTTCCATAATAGGCAAAGCCATTAAATTGAAAGACATGAAACCTAAAAAGTGGGGCACATATTTGAAAAAGGAACAACCTAATACATCCCAAATCTTGCATTTTTCAAAATTCACAATAACACCTAGTATTTACAATATGTAAGTCCTTAAAAAAAATTGTCAATTTTCTTGAGTTTTTTTGGGAATTTGTTATGTTTTCTAATTGAAATTCAATTAATGTTGCTTGATTTTTGTGTGCAAAATTTGCCAAATTTTCAACATCACAAAATTGGAAAAAAGAAACCCCACCTAATAAAAATTCCTCAAAATGTCAATCCAAATGAAAACATCATTTCAATGTCCAATACATAAATTGAAAGACTTGAAAACTGAAAACCCTTTCCACATAAGTGGATACATTAGTACTTGGGCTAATTTGACAATAATTACATCATTTTCAAAAAAAATTCAAAAATTCAAAAAAATTATAAACCCTTACTACATGGGCCAATTGAGCAATAATTATATTATTTTCAAAAATGTTGAGATTTTCGAATTTCTTAAAAAACATTTATATACCAAAAGAAAAAGAAATTGATGAAAAATTTGGGAATATATTATTTGTTGAAATGGAATCCTAAAAGTTAATTAATAATTTTGAAAAAGTGTTGAAGTGGCCAAGGTACTAAAATTTTCCCAATTACAATTAAGATGCATTCCATTGATAATTAATCTAAAGATATAATTAGTGATATGATCAACTTGTGTTCTTTTGATAATGTGTTTGAAGGCAATTATGAAATTGTACATTAGCATGACCAATTGGAAGTAAACTTCCAAATTTTTACATCTATGAATTTCTAGATACATGAATGCATAAACATAATTAATCACAAGATAAAATGAACATTACATTGGTAGTCAAATCACATAAAAAGATTAGAGCATAAATCAATTTGTATTTTAAACATAGTGAACTTTAGTAATGATATGCATAATCTTTAGCTTTGTCAAAACAAAAGAAGGCAAAACATAAAGTTGTTGATGATGAAATTTCCATGAAAATCAAAACAATGAAACCAAAACAACCAAATTGGGTAAACTTTGAGGTTATTGCTTTTATTAATGCAAAAAAGGATGAACACAAATCAAATTTTGAGACTATCAACTTTAGAGACAACATGGAGACCATGACCACAAAATGGATACACATATTTAATTATGTCATGCAACAAGTTTGAAACATATCAAAGTGGTCTGATGTGCAAAAACGAATGGGGATATATCTGTATGAAGATTACCAAATAAAACATGATTGGGTGAAAACATGGTAAAACATGTTAAAAAAAAAATCCCACAACTAGTCACAATCACATTTATGGCATAAACACAAAAGAAAACCTATTCAAACCTTTTAAAAATTTCATTAGGAAGCAGTAGTGCACTCCATTGAATTTATGGTAACTTACACATAAAGTGTGAGGAATTTGAACATAAGAAAAATGGATGAAAAATATATATGTTCTTAATTAACTAGGTTTTCAAATTTTCTGCTTGATACTTTTATATGACAATTTTGATAGATTATGATTATAATATAAATTTTAAAAAGCTCATGGATACATAATAGTGTTTTATCCCTTTGAAAGTATATAAAATCCAATTACAATTGTATTTTCATGATACTTTCATATACTTGAAGCAAGAGTAGTCCACACATTACTAAGAAATGTGTTATAGTTCACTTTGGGTTTCACTAGATTTTGAATGAATTTGGACATTTTTACTTAGTGAAATTGTTTAACCCCTTAGTGAATGCGGACCAGTTGTTACGGACAATGATTTGTTTCATTAGTATATAATGAAACAAGGTTACTTTCAAGTGAAATACAAATTTATCAAACCATTCACTTATTAGTTAATTAACTAACTAGTAAAATCGATTAAATTTTAATTATTTAATATATAATATTATTGATAATTTCATGATTTTTAAAGCATATTATTTATTGACACGTGTCACTACCTACGTTATGTTAAAAACCTAGCCTAGGTAGGTAGGTAGGCTACATAATCAACCTAGGCATTTATTTTAAAAATTCAATAAAAGAATATTTGATCAACATACCATTGTTGACCATTCACAACACCACCCATGAGGTTTAATCCGTTGACATTTGAATTGGAGGCAAACACCTTTACCATCAAACCACCTCGCTTGTTGTGATAATATGTTACATTACATTTTATTTATCAAATATTTCATTTTAAACATTACAAAAACATAAACTTTGAAAATTCATATCTTATTGAGATTTGTTCAAATGGAAAGATTCGAGTTTATTATTTTTCTTAATTCAATAATGTACATAATTACATTTATTTCCTTTAAAAAAATTTAAATCATTTAAACAAAAATAATAATTGAATATCATTATTTAATAACATTTCAATGACTATTCCTTTGGAAAAAAAAAATTTAATAAATGGATTTTTTTGTTAATATAATCATACTACCTACATTAAGTTACTTTCAATTATTATATTACTATTTTTCATTAATTTAAATTATTTCACCATACATTATTTATAGCTATTTATGGTTATTTTCACTTATTTTAACTTATTTCACCTTAGGTTACTTGTAACTATTGTAAGTTTTTTTGGTTTTTTAATGTTATTTTTGGCTATTGTAAATTATTTTAGTTCAAATTTACAGTTATTATAAGTTACTTTTGGCTATCAAAGGTTATTTCATCTTATGTTATTGTTGGTAATTATAGATTATTACAAGCTATTTCACCTTAACTTATTTTTGTCTATTATAAATTATTTCACCTTAGATTATTTTTGGCAATTGTAAACAATTTTAATATATGTCTATTGGTTGTTCTTTTATTAGTGCAGTTAATGGTTATTTGCGACTATTGATACCTATTCCATTTGTGACTATTAATGTTTTTTAATAGTTATTCTATTAATAGTTATTGGTGGTTATTTTAATGGTGGTTACTTATGGATATTTTATTAATGATTATTAATGGTTATTGCATTATAAGTTATTGTTGGTTATTATATGTTATATTACAACTATTAATGATTATTATATTATAATTTTTTTTGATATTCTATGTTATAATATCATAGGCTATTGGTAATTATTATATTATAAGGTATATAAAATTATTTTTCATAGGTTATTATTTTTTATTCTAAGCTATTTTTACCTTAGGTTATTATATTTTGTTTTAGATTATTTTAAGTTATTATACTTATGATAAAATAATTTATAATAACATTAAGTATAATGACCTTGAATAATTTTAAAAATAACTTGAAATAACATATATTAGTTTAAAATAAAATAACCTAAGGTATAACATAGAGTTAGTTGAGTAATTTAATTTATAATAATTAAAAAGTTTATAATAAACTAGCTAAGATACCTTAAAATAAAATAATATATAATAATGTAGTGTAAAATAATTTATAATAACCTATAATAACATAAAATATAAGTTAGAATAACTAAAATAGCTTAAAATAATAGATGTTGTATCATAAAGTAGCATAAATATAATATTTTTAAAAACATATAAATAAACTTATTATTACTATATTAAATTGTAATAGTGAATTATATTAACTGGTAATGAAGCATGATGTCTACATAGTGATATTATAGTGAAATAACTTTCACTACGATAAAATCAGTAAAATGCAATGAAATTATTCACTTTTAAGGTCCCATAGTGATTTAAGCTAATAAATTGCACCCTACTTTGGTAGTAGTGACACCTATTTTCTTGTATTTGTTTTTTTTTAAAGTACTTAATTTCATATTAAAACATGCACATTTCAATATTATGCAATGAAGTCAAAGATCTTCCTCTTATTGATCATTCAAATAAAAAATATTAATGAGTTCAATGTATTAAAATTTAATTTATGGATCTTTTCCACCCAAAAAAAATCCCTCGTTGGCACACTTTTACCATGCTTTCACCCAATTATATGTTCACAAAAACCTTGTTGAAATGACAGATAAAGGAATGTGGCATTGGTAGAGTCAATAAATTGCATATACAATGTTAATTTGTAGATTGAAAATAAACAAACATGTAGATGAAAATACATGTTGAAACAACAATTGGACTATTTCAAATTTCATAACAAAAAAATCAACAAAAATAAAAGAAGTATAATTTGAGTAATTACAAGTTTCACCTAAGTGATGGCCCTAATTTTCAAAAAGGATTACAAGGCAACAATGCAGTTCTAGGAAAACATGATCGTCGTGTCATCCATTGTTATACATTGAAGAAGATGCATAAATGTTTTTGATGAAAACAAACAGCATCAACATTGATAGAACATGCACAATAATTTTAGATTTTCATACCTTCATTGAACTTGTTTTGATTTGTTGCCATTTTTCAATGGTGTTGCATAGCAAGGTAATTTTTTATATTCAATAATTCAGTTTTCCAAAGAACTATTCACTTTGAATTGCAATAAAATTATCAAAATGATGCCATCTGGTTGTTACCCTTTTGTTCCTTCATGGTTCAAGGTCTTCCATTGCTTTAACTTGAATAACCTTCATGAAATGTTCCACATACATTTCATTTCTTCCAAGTAGTAGATTGTGGAGAAGACAACAAGTTATAAAAACATCCTTAAAATATGTGATATGTAATTATGTCTTTGTGAGAAGCTTTCAAAATGTTTGTTTCAAAACCTTAAAGGCATTTTCAATGGTTGATCTCCCTTTTTCGTGCTTGTGGTTGTAATATAACTTTAAAACTATATGGTGCTTTCTTTTTTTATGTGGGGTCATTAGCCAAGGAAGTAGGGGGTGACCTTTGTCCCCAAGCATGTAACAAGCATACCATCTTGTGACCCTACACTCATGTCAAACAATCTAACATATAATGTTCATTGGTGCAAGCCAAATTTTTTGAGTACACTTGAATTGTTGACATTATTTGGTAATCCAACACACACACTATCAACATTTTATTCTATCGACCATATCTTGAACAACAATGTTGTAGCCCTTTTTAAAAAAGTAGATGTAGTCTTTTGGAAATGCATTAAATGGCTTTCTTTCAAAAATATGGGTGCCATCTATAGCACCCATCATGTTTGGAAGGCCACACCAATTCTTGAAATCAAACATAATTACATGCAATTTTTCACCCACATGGCAAGTAATTAGTTTTTTAAATACAAATATTGATAGCCATCACAACTTTTTGAAGAACTTGACCCATAGTTGATTATCCCACAAAAAAATAAGGATGTTTACACCATGTGCAAACTTGTAAATGGGGTAAGAAACTTGGATTTCCATAGGTATGACCTCTTTTGTACTTTGTGTTAGACAAAAGTTTCACTAGATTACAAATATTTAGGAATGTTTCCTTAGACATCTAGAGATGTTCAATCCACCTTTTGTCATACTTTGTTAGTAAAAAATGGTTAAGCCATGTAATACTATGAAGTTCTACTAGATTTTCAAAATTTTCACCAAAACCAACACATTAGAAGAGAGTTTAAACTTATGTAAGGAAATAGGCATCAATAACATTGAAGTTGAATCTTGAAATGCATTCAAAGTTACATCGTTCAACAATTACATTGTTAACAACTCAACAAGAACATCATCCCATATTTCTTCTATAATTAAAGTGAAAAGCACAAAAGCACTCAACAAAATGCAATTGTCAAACAAATCCATTTGGATTTTGTGAAAATCTACAAAATGCCCAAATAAATAAAAATAAAAATTTAAAAAATGTAGAAAGATGTAGCAAAAAAAAATTCAAAAAGATGTGAAAAAGATGCAAGAAAATTCAAAACTGAAATGTTCAATGAGATGCAATAACAAAGTGCTGAAAAAAATGCAATGATAAGCTCTAATGATGTTACAAATGAAAAGGGCACAAAGGAAATGGGTTGTGAGGCACAATGATGAAAAGAATTTGGAGTTTAGGTGTGGCAGTCACAATGGTTTTCATTAGTGGTTCGACGGTTGTAGATGTCAATAAATGGTTGGTGTGGTTGGTTTGAGCTGATGTTAGCATCAACAATGTTATTAATTAAGATGTTAAGGTTGGTGACCACTACATGTCAAGTTAGTAATGGTAAATTAATGTTTAATATTATGGCTTAAACACTAGGTGTGTTTGGACTTTAAGATTCCTAGGTTAAGGACCTTAAGGAGGTCATTTTATGTTTCTAGGTGGATTCTTACATTTTTATTAGGGCCCATCATTTATTTTATGTGCTTTTAATATCTCTTGAATGTTCCTTATGCATAGTGAGGCCCTTGGATAGACATGTTGCCATAATTTCATTCTATCCTTGGTTATTGCCTATGGCAAGCACCTAATCCATGGCTAAAGTGAATTAGCATCCACTGATGCACCAGTTGGCCGTTCTGTCCATTGGACGGGTTGCGTTTTTTCATTTGACGTCAAATAAGGTTCATCACAATCCATTTATTTTCATTGTTGACCACTATACTTTTTTTTTGGGGTTGGTTTTTGGTTGTTTTTTCCTTGGACCAGACCTCACACATAGCTACCCTATTCACCTTCCTATCATCATAAATATTGTACCAACCTTGGTACCTTATTAATTAATTAACCCCTACTGGCATAACTACTTTAATAACTAGTTACCTATTGACCTAACTATTATACTAACTACCTACCCTACTAACCTAGCTACCTTGTTAACTACATACCTTATTAACATAATTTCTTTATTAACCTAACCATTATACTAACTACCTACGTTATTGACCTAGTTACATTATTATTTAAAAACCCTATATACACAACCACCCTATTGACATAAGTATTTCACAAACCTAATCACTTTGATAAATTAATTTATTTCCTATGTATTAACCTGCCTATTTACCTAGCTACTTTGTTAATGTAACTTTTTTCCTACCTACTAACTTGCCTACCTACATGCTTACTTACCCTAACAACCTATTTACCTTGCTCTTTGAACTTCTTTTTTACTTACTAACTTGCCTACTAACCCAACTACTGGCCTATATACCTACTTACCTACCTATGCACCCACCTTCCTACCTACCACTATGTTCACCTACCTACCTACTTATGTTTTTTACATAACCAAATACCTAACTAATTACCTATTCATTTTTCCCACCCCCAAGCCCCCTAGTCCTACCTATCAATTTATTAAAATTCACCCTAATTCATGGATGATGAACAAAAGTCCCCATATGTAGTTATTATAAACAATTTACAATGGAAACAATGTTATAAATGTAGCCATTTTGGTTTAGTTAATGTTTAGTTTTCTTTAGACATCATTTCAATCAAAGGTCTGCACACAAAGTTATGGGCCCCCAAAGTTACAAGAGTCCCAACTATGGGAATTTGGGGACTTCCATTTGGGAGTCCCAAAACAAAATGACATTTGGGTGTTGGTCCCATGGCCATGCACAAAATATAATATAAAGGGGGGAAGGTTAAAGCTTCCCCCAAGTTCGGGCTGTGGTGGGTCTTGTGAGTATGTGTTTGAGTCTTCATCCCCGAGCTCGAGCACGCCTATCTACCCCTAAAATGCTACAAACTAAAAAACGCGCCCTAATTCTTTTTCCTTTCGTTGTTTTCACTTTTGGACTCATAATTGAGTCCATCAAGGAGCTTTAGGGTGTGTCACTCATGTCTACAATTCATTAAAACACTAGATTCATGGCTATTTCATATATGGATTTCAAGATATAACTAAAAAAATCCAAAAACAAAATTATAATTCATTCTTTTATATTTTTGATACTTTAGAAAATTCAAGCAATAATCTAAATATGAAAATCATTGCAAAATATATAATTCTTTTGCTTATTGAAAATTTCAATCAAAATACAAAAAAAAAAATTCCATGTTTTGTTGAAATGAAATCAAACAACAAGATTAAATCTATGGTATATAAAAAACAAAGTTTATAGTTTATACTACAAAGTATTTACATCTATTTCATTACTCCAAAATTATGTGTTTAATAATGAAATCATTTTTCCAAAATTCCCATCTTTGGGTAGTCCCCAAGTCACTATTAACATGATTCAAAACTAAACAAAAATTCAAAATCTAAACCTCTAATGTCTAATGATTAATCTTTATTTTTAATACCTTATTCATCCAAAACAATGTAATCGGGCCTACCCCCTTAACATTAACCCCTTTGTACTTTGGATTTCATACTCGCAATCCTTATGAAGAGATAAAAAAATGAAATGAAAACATTGTGAAACCTTCTAAGCTTCTAGTTGTTCAACTATAGTCTTTGAAGTTTCAACTTGTACAACAACTAATGGTTTTGTACCAACTTTTGAATCTATAATTTTGACCTCCTCCTCCATTAATTCAATATGTGGTTTTACTTCCAAGGGCAACAACTTTGATTGTTCTATTTCTATTGTCGGAGTAATCTCCACATGTTTTTGTTTTCAAGTTGTTTGTGGTTTTTTCTTTTCATGGCCCCCTCCCCTAAGTTTTTGTGGTTCCTCAACATGTATTTCCTCCTCCTAAGCTATGCCACTAGGCCCTATTTCAGTTTCTTCATCTCGGCTTGACATCTCTATACTTGTTAGACTTCCATAGACAAATTCTAGAATTTGTTTTCTAATATATCTCCAACTTATACCTAAAGTTCCTTTCATCAATTATATGATGGGCTAGATTTTTCTCCAACTTGTTTGCAAAGTATTCCTTTTATTCCTCATATTTTACATCAAAATACAGATTCAAAATATGATATTACAACTTATGTTCATAATCCTCCAACCTTTTCTTCACACCAATTGGGTTAAAACTTTTATTTCACTCATTTTTAGTCTCAAATTATGCCTACAACTATTGTAGATTCCTCCGATACTTTTTATTTACCTCCACCAACTTCTTTTTTTTTGCCTTTGATGTCTTTTTATGAATTATTCAAAATTAGGTAAAGAAACATTTCTCAAATTTATCAATTCCAAATATATCAAAACATTATCCTTTTCCTTCTTCTATTTAGTTAGTGCTTCCAATTGACTACCCAAAGCTTCATGTTGTTTTTGTGATGGAACAACAACTTTGCCCATTTTATCTCTATAGCTTTCCAAGCTTCAATTGTCTTCCTTAACTCCTTTAGTTCTTCATCCTGTGATTTCATTAGAGTTGTATTAGACTTGAACTCCTTATTATCAACTTGTAATTTTTGTATGAATGCTTTGATCTTCACTCATTCTTTGTCATGTTCTTCCTCTAAATTTTTATGTTATGCTTATATTTCCTTTGGAAGTCCCTTTCATTGTTTAATTCCACCTACAATCCCACCTTTTGATTCTTTTCTATGGCCAATATGTTCTTCAAACTATTCACCTCCAAATTTAAATTCCCTATGTTCAAACTAACAATTGCCATGGTCTGAAACAATTTTCATAAATAACCTTTAACCTTTGTGAGCCATGGATTATAGCTCAACAAATAGTTAAGCTTTAGTTCCTTAAATTTCCTTAGTATTAATGAATTGAATGCTTATAAACCTTCAAGTAGTGATTATTAATAATTGAATTAGCTTTTGTGATATTTTTAGGCATAAAGTACTTCTTTATTTTAGTCGATGTAACACTTAATTAATTTAGGACCTAATAAACCTTTAAAAGTGCATTGTCCTTTTTTATGTTGTGGAAAAGGGAAAAGGGATGTAAAATTAGATGGGATTTATTGATATATTGGAAATCCAAGCCCATAATTAACAATAACATTTCACCATGACAATGTTAAGTTAGTCTGCAGAATGATCTTCAAGCACTAATGATGTACTTATAAGATTTTAGGATGTAGTCCTATTACATATTTATTTTGTTCTCACTCTATCAGATTCTTAAATAGAATCAAAATCAAGTTTAAGTATTAACATTTCCGCCTGAGTAGCCTCAGGTGAATTACAACTGAATAACTGACTTAAAGGATAAATCATAGTTGTAAAAAAATTAGGATGCGATGAATGGTGCGAGCGAGGTACTCGGCTTGATGCTCCAGGGGAAGTGGGTTGATCGGCCCTTGTAGCCAACGATAATGGCCATCACCAAAAACCCACGTTTGACAATGGAGATGGACATCATCATTTTTGCACTGGCACTCCTTAAACTTTTATGGCGCTGCTCCATGAGCAAGAACAAACTCTAAATAAATTGCTAAAACGTGTGGGTTAAGAGATAATCTACAATCCCATACCGAACGATCGACTCGAGTGCGCACCACTCTCCTGGGTGGTTCTTTTCGCGCGGCCGTTGAGAAACATTCAAGTCGAGCGGTGCTTCTTCAAACTCTTCTTGTTATACGGGTGCGATTGGAGGATTTGAAGGTGTAGCGTCATCGTCCGCCATGATTAGTTTGCACCTGCATCAACAAAAACCAAGAAGGTAGTACAAACAAGGTGGTATTTACGTTCAGAAGGGGTCGAGGCCTTTTTATTTAACAAATTAGGGTAGGCGTAAGGTGTGGGAGTAACGGCGGAACCTCATGGAAACTCGAACATCCTAGATCTAATGGATTCCTCAAACCCTAATTTTGACAATGGATCTAAAAGTATGTGGGGGGTGTTTTTCATGATGTAAAATTTAACTCTAATTTATTATGTACTACATAGTTAATTAGTGCATGGTAAAATAAATAGGTAGGGAACATAAAAAAATAAATGGTACACGGGAATGTTAATCCAACCATTGAATTAGTCAAGTAAGAATTCAAAGACAATTACTTGTTACTACTGATAAATAATCCTAATAGTTAATTATTTGAAATAATTAGGATGAAGAAGTAGGATGTGAAGGTCAACGGATGGAAAGGATGAGGATCAAGCTTAAGAGAGCTCATCAAGATATCCAAGATAAGGGGAAGGATGAATCCTCCAATCTCATTAGTCATGAGGATTGTCGTCCTAGTTGATTGGAGGATGGAATATTTCTTATGTCTCATTGGGCCCAAGAATTCTCATCCTAAACCCAATTGGATGGCAATTTATTTTCAATTCTCATTAGTTCAAGAAAGGATGAGGAGGTCATCGATTGGAGCAAGGGATTTCGAAGCTTTCATTGGACAAGGGGAACAAGCTCAAGGAGGTCATGGAGGTTTACCAAGGAAGAGGTTTTAGTGTGTGTGGATGGGAAGAAAAAAAAAAGAGGAAGAGGAAGTGTGAGGAATTTGTTAGTTCTTATGTGTGCAAGAATCAAGCATGGAAAGGATGTGTGCAAGAATCAAGCATGGAAAGAGTGTGTGTAAGACTTAAGTAACAAGTACTTGTTGTAAAGCCTCTGGACTTTTGTTTTAATTATTTGTTCCTCACAAATCCACCGTTGGATTTGTGTCAAATTTGAATCAGATTGAATTTGGAAAATGTAGAAGGCCCTCCCCAAAATTTAGCTTGATCGGGCTTTTTGTAAGGGAGCTACGTGGGTTGGAAGTAGGGGGGTTGTAGTGGGGTTAATGGAATGATTTCTATGGCATAGCCTCTGGACTTTTGGTTCAATTAGTTGTTTATCCCAAATCCACCGTTGAATTTGTGTCAAACTTGAATCAATTTTATTTTGAAAGGTGTAAAAATTTCTCCCTAAATTTGAGCATCATCGGGTTTGCCGTAAGGGAGCTGCACTGGTTGGAAGTAGAGAGGGTCGAATTGGTTATTTTTTCCTCAATCTAGGCAAGTGGTTTCTAGTTTCAAGGCTTAACTCTTGATCAAACAAATAAAATAAAATAAAAACTTATGAGATGTTATAACATGTCTTCTTTATTATTAGCTTCCCAAAAATTCAATGCATGTTAGATTATGAGGTTGTTGTAGATGTCATGACAAATGAAACGGAAGGTTCCAACCATCAAGCGCGACATTGAATTGAACACCCACATACGGTTCCTTCATATTCCATCATGGTAAGTTACGATTCTCTCACCCTATCTTTGTATCTTCAAATTGGACACAACGCGTTAGATCTTTAGTGAATTTCATTACTTACTTTGAACCACTTACTTGTTAGACTACAATTACATAGTAGTTCCACTTCCAACCCGGTTTTATGTGAGTGCATATCTTAATGGTGAAGGTGTGCAATAATTCCTCACACCTTTGTTTCGTAAAAAGACCTAAACTATCCTAATTGACGAAGCCTTCATTTGGGAGGCAATTTCCATCCTTCCCCTCATGAGGAACTCAAGTCAAGTCTAATCTTGATTTAAGCTACTTGACATGACTCCTTTCCCAACCTTGCGTCTTGATCACAATAATCAAGCCTAACTAAAGGTGTGCCTATCAAAGTACGAGAAGCAATGTTTAGGCTTTGCAAGAGCCTAAGTCCTAAGGTAAGCGATTATAGTACGCGAATGAGGTCATGACTTCTCGCGTTGATTGCCACTACCAACCAACCCTTTGGGATGCACTTTAAGCATTTGCACGTCCCACAAGCTCACCTTGCTTGCCTCCTCTTTTGGGGCCAAGATTTTTCTTAGCCCCCACGTAAAAGTCCAATTTTGATTTGGGCTTATGCAAGAGAGTTCCATTTATCCATGCCACTTCACAACCCCTTCTTATAGTCTTTCCTATGTTTGTGATGCAATCTCTTGGAAGTTTTAAAACTTTGCTTTTATTTCATTTGCAACTTGATGTGGTACATTTGTATAACTCTTTGGCCCACTAAAAGAAAGGTGATGTTCTTATCACGTTCTATGTTTCTTTTGCTTCTTTGCTAATCTATTGTGGAATTTTTTATAGCTTCTTGGGCATGTTCCATGTTGGACTCATTCACCCAAGATGCCTCTATTGGATGGTATCCTTTCCACTTGACCAAGTGCTCCCATTTTCGTCCCCTTAGTTGCCTTGACTTGAGCACGGCCTCCATTTCAAATTCTGGTTCATTATGAACCAAGTCCGGAAGGGGCCTTGAGTTGTGCTCTCGAGTAGGCCTTGAGGCATCACGGGCAACCGACTTCAAAAGGGAAACATGAAATATGGGATGAACTTTAAGATTTTTTGGTAGTTCTAATTTGTAAGTGTAGGGAAATTTTTTTCCAACACTTTGAATGGGCCCACATATGGGCCCAAGAACTTGTGGCTCAAACCTTTTGGCAACCGAAAATTCCTGATGTTTAACCACACTTCATCCCCTTCTTCAAAATTCACCTCTCGTCGGGACTTGTCCACAAAGTCCTTGTACCTTTTATGCGCCTTTTCAAGATTGGCCTTGGCCATCCCCCACAAGCGTCGCCTCTTTTCATCAAGTTGCGTGACCATGGGCACTTCCTCACTTGCATCATTTGGAGGTTGCCCCACCCAAGTTGTGGGCACAATTAATGACTTGCTCGTCACCATTTGAAAAGGGGTGGCCCCCATTGTTGAATGCTCCGAATTGTTGTAACAAAACCCAGCCAACTCCAAATGGTCCACCCAATCTTGTCAATTTGTAGCCACATAATTCCTTAGGAATTGTTGGATCACTAAGTTCACCCTCTCGATTTGTCCATCAGTTTGAGGTCGGAAAGAGGTGTTCATCTTGAGCTCCGACCCCATGCACTTCCACAAGGCTCTCTAAAACTTGTTTGCGAACTTTGGGTTTCAATTCAACACAATGTCCTTTGGGAGGCCATGATGTTTGAACACGTGGGTGAAGAACAACTTTCTCGTCTCTTGGGCCTTGGCACTTTCCTTGGTGTGAATGAAGTGTGCCATCTTGCTAAATCGATCCACCACCACCATGATCGCATCAAATCCCCTTGATGGTGGCAAACTCATCATGAAATCCATGGACACACTTTTCCACTGTCCTTCTTGAATGGGTAATGGTCATAACAATCCGACTTGTTTTTTATTAAATATTTGGTTTTGTTGGCAAATCAAGCAATTCTTCATGTATTCTTTTGCATCCTCTTTCAACTTGGGCCAATAGTATGATTTCTTCAGGAATGTTGCGGTGCACTTTACACCACCATGGCCCGCAAGGGGCCCATCATGACATTCCTTCAAAAGCACATCCCTTAACCTCCTTTCCGGAACATAGAGTTGATTTTGCTTATACCACAATAATCCATTTCGCAAGTGGAAGTGCGACTTAATCCCCTTTTGAATGTCTTGTCTCTTTCCCTTGGCAAACTCATCACAACGGTTCCCAAGTCGAACTTATTTTTAGAACTTTGTTTCCCCCACATACACCGCTTTAAATTGGTGTCTTCAACTTAACGCATCCAACTTATGTCGAATGTCCACATTGAACAAGGCCAACATGTTTTGCCACCTCACTTGTTTTGATGACAACTTTGGTTGGGTGGCAAAGTATTTCAAGGTCACATTGTCGGTCCACACTACCACGTCCTTGGAACTTATGTAATGGCCCCAAGTCTTGAGACAATGTATGACGACCCACATTTCCTTTTTATGGGTTGGCCACCTTCGCTCCATCTCATTCAACTTTTTACTTTCAAAGGCCACCAGCCTTCCATCTTGCACTAGGACTTTTCCTATGGCAAAGTCGGAGGCATCATAATGGATCTCAAAATCCTTGTCAAAATCGGGTAGTTTCAACACGGGCACCTTCACCAAAATGCCTTTCAAGGTTTCAAAGGCCTCATTGCATGCCTCCTCCCATTCATAAGTCCCAGATGACTTCTTCAAAAGGTTTGTCAAAAGTGTGGCTATCTTTGCAAAATTTTTAATGAACTTGCAATAATAGGAGGCTAATCCTAAAAAGGATCTTAAAGCCGGAATCAACCTAGGTGGTTCCCAATTCAAAATTACCTTCACCTTATGGTCATCCATCTTCAAACCTTCTTGGGTGATCCTATGACCAAGGAAGTCCACTTTCGAGGCTCCAAACTCACATTTCTCAAACTTGGCATACAACTTGTTTTCTCTCAACCTTTGAAACACCTTTCGAAGGTGTTCGACATGCTCCTCCATGGAGTTATAAACCAAAATGTTGTCTATGTAAACGCCCACAAAGTCATCAAACCATTATCGAAAAATGTCATTCATGAGAGTGCAAAATGTGGCGGGTGTGTTGGTGAGTCCAAAAGACATCACCAAAAACTCATAGGAACCATACCTTGTGCGACAAGCAGTATTTTCCTCATCCCCTTGTGTAATTCGAATTTGGTAATACTCGGAACGTATGTCAATCCTACTAAACATTTTGGCTCTTGAAAATCAATCAAACAACTCATCAATCCGAGGCAATGGATATCGATTCTTCATGGTCACCTTGTTGAGGGCTCTATAATCCACATACATCCTCAAAGTCTCATCCTTTTTGTGAATAAAAAGGACGGGAACCCCATATGGTGATTTGCTAGGCTTGATGTATCCCTTTGCGAGGAATTCTTTGAGTTGAACCTTAAGCGCCTTTAACTCCTCATGATTCATTCGATATGGGGCCTTGGCGGGAGGTGCCACCCCCGACATCACCTCGATCGCATGATCAACTTGTCTTCTCAGGGGCAACTTTTCAAGCATCACATTCTGGAATGTTTCTAAAATTTACTTGATGCACTTATGAAAGCTCACCACCTTGGTGGCCTCCTTTGGTTCAAATTCATCCAACACCCGCATCACACACAACATGCCATAACCTCCCACACATTCTTTTTCCAAGGTCTTTCCCAATATCAAATGGATGGTGGTCCCACCCACACTAGGCACTTCGTGTGCCTTCACTCGCACAATCCCATTTTTGGATGGGATCCTAACTAGCTTCTTGTGCCCTTCTATGAGCACATTATTACGTATGATGAATTCCATTCCCAAAATGCAATCCATTCCCCTTATGGTGGAAACGAACAAATCCACCTTTCCTCTCCAATTCTCTAATTGGAGAGGCATGTCTTTTGCTTGCAACTTGGTGGGATGGGGAATCCCATCCGCAAAGTGCACCTTGATGGGTGCCTTGTGCTCCTCCAATGGGAGCTCCATTCTTTCGGCACTTTCTTGGGTTATGAAGTTGTGGGAAGCCCATGTGTCCAAAAGACATAATAGTTCCCGTTTAGAAACCTTCCCCTTTAAGAAAATAAGGCGATTACATTCACCTTGGGCTAGGTTGGCGAAAAGGGCAATTACCTTAAAAGCCCCATGCCCCGGTTTGGGTTTAGGGTAATCCTTGGAGTAATGTCCCACTTCATTACAATTGAAACACGCTCCTTTGGGTTTCCCACTAGCATCTCCCTTGGGTTGGCTCCCTTTGAAAGAAGTCCCCTTCTTGACAAAATTTCCCTTGGGTCTAAAACTTGAGCCTTGGAATTGTTTGGGCTTTTCCCCCTTTGAGGTGTTTTGGCTTCAGTTCCACTCCCCTTCATGGCGTGCTTTCTTGTGAAGGAACTTGTTATCCTTTTTGAATTTAGACTTCTCACCCCGTCCCACATCTGAAAAGCCTTCCATTTTCATGATGGCTTCGGTCAGTGAGGTGGGCCAATTTGTTTCAAGCTTGCACTTGGCCCAAGTTGGAAGCCCCATCACAAAGTGGCACACCTGATCTAACTCATGCATATGCCTAATTTCAAGCATGAGTTCGAAATAAGCCCTGACAATATTGACGCAAATTGTTATTGTTTGCATTCATAAGGTCACGGAGTTTGCACCTTGAAATGTAGTCGAAATTTTTTGGAATGAATTCCGATTCAATACATTCCTTGAAGAATTCCCATGTGTAGCCATGGTCTTCCCTTCCTTTTGCCTCACTGTCCTCCACCATGTGGAGGCATAGCCTTTCAAATAGGATTGGGCAAGTTCCACGACCGAATGCTGCCCAACCTTGGCAGCATGGAAATAATCCTCTATTTCCGCAAGCCAAGCATCCACAACGTTTTAGTCCCGAGCCCATCAAAACTCCCAGGCTTAGCGGGCTTGAACCCCACACCTTTTGATGATCCTCCCTTGAGGGCCGCAACCAATTCATTGAAATTGGGCTTATTCATTTTGAATAGGACCTCCAATTGTTCTGGGGTGAAGAGGACTGCATTTGGTTGCTCCTCTTCACTTTCATGTTCATCAAGGTTATCATGGTCTCCCTCATCTTCGGAATCCTTTTGTTCTTCCTCCCTTATGGCTTCAGTTGGAACATTTAGGTCTTGGGTGGGTTTTTCCACCACGGTTTCTTGGACTAGTTTGCGGGTCTTCTTCAGTGCCATCAGAACTCCCTAATAAGAGGATCGAGCTCTCCCAGAGCTTTGATACCAAGTGACGCACTCCTAACTCCTTGAAAGACTCAAATGTGAGTCCAAGTAGAATACAATGGAAGAAGTAGGAATCGGGGCACTGTGAGGTGACTTTTTGTCCCTCCACTCCCGGTTCTACAAGGTGATTATGCTGAAGCACAATTGATACTAGTGAAGGAAAGAACGCTAGTATAATTCTAGATGCAAGATTGCGTTTGTAGTTGAAATTTATTAGCCCACCTTCTATTCTACATTTATGATTAGAACTAATGGATACATTATTTTTTTCCAAGCTCACGCACTACACATCCTAGGCTTCATGTCAAATTATCATTCATTTAAATCAATGTTTAAAGATTCAACACCACGTCCATGGCTGCAGACCCCTAGCCACTTAAAATGTTGTTTCTCTCACATACGTTGTCCAAATCTAGCTTGCTATAGCTCTCTGGAAAGTTAACAACAAGGCGCATCTACCCACCAAATTTTAGGCTCTACAACTACGACAAAAAGAAGTTACACTACCAAACCCGAGGGGTTTTTTGTGAAGGTAGTCGTTTCTGCTCGACTGCAGACCCCTAGTCACTTAAAACGTTGTTTCTCTCACCTACGTTGTCCAAATTCAACTTGCTATAGCTCTCTGGAAAGCTAACAACAAGGCGCATCTACCCACTAAGTCTTAAGCTCTGCAGTTAAAACAGCAAGGAGCTATACTACCAAACCCGAGAGGGTTTTTGTGAAGTTTCTCTAAGTTCTAATCTTCCAACCTATCACTACTCACCTCCATTCTTTGAAAACTCTTACAAGATCCTCATTCTATTCTCCTTCCTCCCCTCCTAAAAAAACTTGTAGAAATAAACACTTTCAAAATTCAATCGAAACCCGGGGGAAAAGAAGAAGAGCCTCCCAAGATCCAAGTCCGTCTTTTAAAGAGAGGGTGAAGCTTCTTTGCTTGGTTGCCAATGGAAGGAAAAGGAGAAGGTTCTTGGCTTGGTGGTCAATGGAAGACCCCATGCTTGGTGGCCATTGGAATGTTCCATGCTTAGTGGCCATTGGAATGTGAAGGAAAAAAAAACACCCTTTCACCTTTTCCATTTTCCTCCAACAACTTTACTTACGCCCTCAATTTTTCCCCTTGACCCCACGGTTTACTTTACCAAGTACCTAAGCCGTCACTCACGCCTTTATTTCCTCTTCTTCGATCTATAAATTATGATTGCGCACCTCCATGTAACAAGTTTTTCACATCTTCATTATCAACTTGATTTTGATTAAAGATCTAACCTTTTCCTTTCCTCGAATTTATGGCGTCGCGCACGGTTGCATCTTACGGGCCGCAAGCCGCACAAGCGAATGAAGAACCGCCTCCGAAGTCGTCCTTAGATCTTACCCTGACACAGCATCCTCGTGATGAAGAACCCGAACCTCGAGAGGTGTGTGCTCGTCTTGAAGTCGAGCCCCCTCGAGCTTGGTACTATCGTATTTCTCCGAATTCTCGCACCCTGGTGATCCTGCTACAAGTCGACCCTGCTTCTGGTGACGAACCCGAGATCGTTTGCAAAGGTTGTTACGAAACCGAAGATACTTCTATCTTCGCATGGTCTTCAGTTCCCGGCGTTGATCACTATCGTTGGTTACGCGGCCCGATCCGTCGACTACCTCTCAATAGCAAGGCGGACTACCTAGTTCGCACCATCATACGCATCTTAGATTTCCTGCAGTTGTGAACTATCACTATGGCATAACTCATGATTTTACATGTATTCGCAGCTCCTTGCTAAACTTATCCCCATTATAAATAAATGTTTCAATTATCATCAGACTCCTATCACCATTGGCACACCATCATACTATATATTTGATTGTTGAACTACCTCGCATTAACCTTATGTTCAAAGGCTTGAAGATTGTTCTATCGCTATCAACCTTTCAATAACAACCTTTCAACTGTTTCAAGAATTTCTAACATCCTTGCTACTCCTAAATACCATAACAAAACTAATGTTGTGCTGAATACCGCAAACTTGGCACCTGCTTCTACCCCCAACCTTCTAGAAATTTGTCACCCTTCATTACGCAACAAAGCTTCTAAAACTATGGTTACTAGCCTCTTTTGAAGAAAAGAACCAATCCACCTCCTTACCCAACAATAACGCATTCCAGAAAAGAAAATAAACCCCCTTCGCACCAAGCACAGACACCATCCTTATGAAGTCGCTAAAAGCCCCTAATAACTTCACCCCACTCAAATAATCCTGATGTAACTCTTAAAAATTGAGACTACCGCACATGGTTGTGTCGGTATGGCTCACATGCACACTCTTTAACTCACAACACTTTGAAGGGTAGAGGGGTGTGCTGGAGCTCCGGGATGGGATTAGGAAGAGTTGACAAGCTTCACTCACTCACACGGGCCTGCACAAAACCCACACAAGGTGGTTAATGCGTAGTTGGAGCACTTTTGATGTTAGGACGAGCCATGGGCAACATGGACAAACAAAACTCACCATGGCCCGGACTTGGGGGAAAGCACCACCTTCCCCCTTATAGTATACTCTGCACCTCTCCACGGGGCCCACATCCAAATGGTTTTTTTTCCGGGACTCCCAAATGGGAATCTCGAAATCGCCCAAGTTGGGATTCCTGCAACTTTGGAGCCCCATAACTTTGCGAGTAAACCTCGGATCCATATGTAGTCTAAAGCAAAGTTATAGCCATCATCAAAAGCTTTCCCAATTGTATGTCACACGCTAGCCGTAGACAAGTAAATCGAGTCGATTCCCAACTTAATCTGGTCGGGAGTCAAACTAGCAGTTTGACTCCCGACCCTTCTTTTGGCCATAACTTGTGTTTTAGATGTCCAAATGAGCAATGCGAGCCCATTTTAAACATCTACTTTCTAAGATCTTTTCAATGATATAAAAAAAGCCACAAGACATTGAGTTTTGACCCCTGAAATTGCTCTATGAAGTTTCGAGACTCCATCGGGACTCGATCTCCCAAAGTGGGAGTTGCCTTGGGAGTGTGAGGGTTCACTCCTTCACACTTTTCTACACTCCTGAGAGTATGTGATGTGACTCTCGGGCTTTCTCTCGGCTTGCACCCTTGCAACCCTTTTGCTTTGGTCGCGAGCCCAAAGCTAGGGTTGTAACAAACTGCCTTATTTGCTTGCATTACTTTTGTAGTTACCTTATCCATAGACTTTGGTGTACTTATATGTGTCATAGGATTTTTGGAGTCTTACATAGAAGATCCAAGCTTTTGTACTAATCTACTCCCTAACCCAAACTCAAATTTTTTCCTTTTGCAAATCTTGGTCTATTAGCTAACACCTATAACTTTGGTGGTCTAAACATTATAAAAGGATGTTGTGTTTGCATCCTCTCCATCTACAATCCACTAGCATGTAGGCCTCCTTGTGTCTGTTGTTGTTGTTGCTATAAATTTATGGACTCTCATGGTTGTCCATCCAATCTTCATAAATGTTCCCATCTGTTATTGGATATTCCCCAACCTCTAAAATCTTGGTGTCATGCTCTCTCTTAACCCTTTGCCTTTGTTCCTTTCATTATATTTTTGGCAGAGATGACATTTGTGGTATTTTTACACTTTGCCTACATGCCTACACTAGTGTTGGCACTATATATGGTGCCATTATCCCTTTCATCATCTTCTAAGCCTTTGTTTCTGTGCTCTCATGTTCATAACTTTTGATCCTTAGGCTCCACCTTCTTCAATTCTATTCTTCCTCTTGAAAGCATTTTTTGTAAATTCTACTATAGCCTTCTTTCTGTTCTTCAATACTGCCATTTGTTAAAGGGGTAGGTTGATTTCATTGTTTTGGATGAATAAGGCATTAAGGATAAGGATTGATCATTGGACATTGGAGGTTTAAATTTTAAATTTTTGTTTAGTTTTGAATCATGTTGATAGTGATTTGGGGACTACCCAAAGATGGGAATTTTGGAAAAATGATTTCACTCTTAAACACATAATTTTAGAGTAATGAAATAGATGTAAATATTTTGTAGCCAAAACTACAGACTTTGTTTTTGATATACCATAGATTTAATCTTGTTGTTTGATTTCATTTCAACAAAACATGGAATTAATTTTTATATTTTGATTGAAGTTTTCAATAAACAAAAAGTGTACATATTTTTGCAGTGGTTTTCATATTTAGATTGTTGTGTGAATAATCTAAAGAATGAAAAATATAAGGGAATGAATTATAATTTTTTTATGGATCTTTTACATCATATCTTGAAATACAAATTTTGGGTATATGAAATAACCATGAATCTAGTGTTTTGATGAATTGTAGACACATGTGTGTTTAGAATCAAAGTAAGAATTATGAATGTGTGCATATTGTAGTGCAAATATGTTGTTACAATAAATGTGGAATAGTTCTACATGGAGTTTATCCACATCTACCATTTGATGACCATCTTTTGGGGCATTTTTTCTTTTTTTTACGGGGACAAAAGGGTTTTTTACATTTTTCGTTGTTTATACTATAGATGAGGGTGTTCAAAAGATGTGGTTTAATTTTCAATTCAAATTTAAAGGGGTATGTTAGAAAGCATTAGAGGTTTAAGCAGTTGACATTGTAGGGACTACAAAACGATCTATAGATTTAGAAGAAAAAGGATTGTGAAACAAGATGAATCATATGGTGACCCAAAGTTTATAGCTATAATTGGATTTGGAGGCAAATTGTCAAGTTACTGAATGAGAAACAAAAAATATCTTGAAAATGGATAATTACAAAAACCCCATATCAGAATCTAATCTTGGATAGATGAGTTATGAAAATAGAAAAAAGACTTGCAAGGCACATGTCGTTTCTACCACAAGAGGTGGTAAGGTGTGAAATATGGACTAGTGATCTTTAAAAAAGGCACAATTATAGACAACAATTTCCACAAAAAGAGATGTAGTTGAATACTCACCCAAATGAATGGGTGCAATATATTTTTCAGATGTAATCTATGGTTCAAAGTTATAAAGATCAAGATGGAAGAGGGACTTCTATAGTACATAATCAATCGTAAAAAATCTAAAGTCCAAAATCGGTAACTAACCGAAGAAGGGATATTGTAGGAGATATACAATCTGAGTTTGTGTACTAGTCTGCATCTCCAAATTATTATGAACTAGTGAAAAACTAAAAGGTGGAAAAAAATACCAATCAATGTGTTTGAAAAGATTGTTGACAATAACCTATGATCATCTAAATATGTAAAGGCACATGTGAATGTGTTGGATGAAGTACCATGGTCATATTCACATCAAGGAAATCCAAAGTTGGATCAAACAAGGTACATAATCAAAACATGGGATCATGAATATGTGGATTTGGAGGTAGCTAGATTACTTTCAAAAGTTTATGCACTTTATGAAAAAATAGGACATGCAATTATGGATTGTCGTTATGTGCCTTTTCACATTAGAGCAAGTAATTTTAGACATGTGGAAGGAACATTAATGGATCAACTGCAAGACTAGGAACTAGAAATTTTTGTACTCCATAATTGTCATGGCCTAGGATATTTTTGGATACTTTTGGCAATGTCATGGCTTAGGATATTTTGGGATACTTTTGGCAATATGGCCTAGGATATTAGGACTAGTATGGTTCAGGGTTATAAAAGGAAATAGTCTGGGGAACAACTCTTCAGCAGATGAATGCCAGTTGATGGATCAATAAAACTTGTCTTGTCTTGTAATTTTCCACTTGTTTGTAGCCGGTCCATAACAGTTTGATCTGCTCCTTCTTCTTGTTTGTTTATTTTGTTGTTTCAGGTTGTAGCTAGAGGTATCTTGAAATGAAACTTAGAGAGGTTATAGAATACTATAGGTTGCTTCTATTCTCAAAGTTTCAAAAGAAAAGGATATGTTTTGTGAGAGTTATAAGCTTTTGAAAACTTTGTGCCAGATCTGGTTTTTTGGTCATATCTCCTTTGTTTAAGCTTTTTTGGTTTTACAGCTTTGTGATGTTATAGAAGACTATAGGTTGCTTCTATTTTCAAAGTTTCAAAAGAAAAAGATGTGTCTTGTGAGAGTTATGAGCTTTTGAAAACTCTGTGCCAGATCTGGTTTTTTGGTCATATCTCCTTTGTTTAAGTTTTTTTGGGTCTGCAGCTTTGCAATCTTATAGATCATATAGGAATATATGTGTGAGAAAAATGTCATGTCATTTGGATTTGTATTGAAAGAGATCTAAGCATCTGAAGTTTCAGTCTCAATTTTGAAATCAGTTTCTTTTGAGAGTGATATCTCTTTGTGGTCATCATCAATAAGGCTGTAATTTTGAGAGAAGGTAGTAGACATAATTGTTCATGTTTCATCAAAATTTTAGAGTGATCCAAGGTCATATGTGAGCAGTGTAGCTTTGCAAAGTTGTTATGACAGAAGTTTGTTTTGAGAAGACATCAAAGCAAAAGTTTTGAAGTGGAGCAAATACAACTTGGGAGATCTTGAAGGAAGGAGTTTGAAGATTGGGAAACGCAAATACATTATCAAGACCTTCGTACAAAAGTGTGAGAACTACCACCATGGACAACTTAGAATCAAACATCGATCTCACTCAAATCCTCGCCGCCCTTCAACATCTTCAACAAGAAAATGTCGTGCTTAGAGACTCGGTGACCCGCCTACAGAATCAGCCACCACCTCCTGCCTCAGTACCCCCTGCTCTTGCAATGGTCGCCCTAGAGCCCCAGATCAGTCTGCCAAAAAAGTTTGATGGAACGCACCTCAAATTTTGAGGCTTTGTCAGCTAAGTACGCCTCATCATGCAATTACACCCCCGTCGTTATTTTGATGACACCACTCGTGTAGTATTCGTGGGAACCCTACTCACTGGGACAGCTGCAGCATGGTTTGCTCCCATCCTGGAAACATCATCCCCTCTCCTATAAGATTTCAACGGCTTTATGGCGGAATTTGAAGCAGTGTTTGGGGACAGTGACAAGGCTAGGACTTCAGCCAACAAACTACGTCGCCTCCAGTAAGGGACACGTTCGGCCATCGTCTACGCCTTAAAATTCAGGCAGCTTACCTGCGACGTCAATTGGGGAGAAGCTGCCTTGATTGATCAGTTTCGTTGTGGGCTTCGTGATGATGTTCAAGATCTTTTGTTGACACTCGCAGACCCTTCTTCCTTCAGTGAAGCCATCACCCAGGCAATTCGGTGCGATAATTGTCTGTTCGAACGTCGCTAGGAAAAGAAAGTCACCTCCAATGCCCAGCTTTGGAACAGTCGGCCTACTATGCTCCCCTTAGTTCCCCAAACAACACTAGTTGCCCGACTTGCCTCTTTTGGACCTGCCCTGATGCAGATCGACGCAGCTAAGTTTAAACCTTTGACTAAAGCCGAGAAACTTCGCCGAAGGACAAATAACATGTGTTTTTACTATGGCAACCCAAGGCACATAGCTCGCCAGTGCCCTCAAAAGCTTGTCAAACTTCAAGTACAAGCTATGGAAACTCCTTAAGAGTTGGAAAACAAGAACATCCAGTCACAGTCGAAATCGTCCGACTGGATCTCACCCAACACCACCTTTGCAAAGGCTCCTGTTCCGCTGTTGGTCCCAGTCCCAGTTTCACTCAGTATGTGGACATCATTTGTATTCTAGAAGACATACCACAAGTGTCAGCATTGGTGGACTCCGATGCCACCTCTTCTTTCATCGACCAAACATTTGTCGCCCAACACAACATCCCTGCGGTCAAGAAGTCAACCCCTAATCCGGTAGAGGTTATTGATGGGAGAACCATTGCTTCTGGTGCAATCACAAACGAGACAACCCCTCTAGAACTCTGTATCGGCAAACACACGGAGAAGATTGTTCTCAACATCATCTCCACCCCTCACCATCCTATCATCCTTGGTCTGCCTTGGCTAGAAACGCACAATCCTATCATTGATTGGTGATCTAGAACCCTCACCTTCAGCGCACAATGGTGCAGCTCTCAAGAACCCCACGCTCAAAAAAACATTTTGTCCAGTCTTGCCAAGAACCCTATGGTCAAGAACCCAAAGAGGGTTGGAACCAATTCCAGTTTTCTCAAGTCTGTTATGTCAAGTCCTGCAATCAAGAATCCTCCGGTGGTCAGAACTAAACCTTGTATTGTCATGAATCTTGTCAAGAATCCTGCCCAGGAAACCAACCCTATCTGGATCTTTGTTGATGGAGCTATCCCTTTTTATCGGGCTGCTAAGAATCTTCAAGTCTTTGCCATCGATATCAACCCAGCCAACAACAAAAACCCCCAATCATAACCAACACATGTCAAACTTCCCGAGAAGTACTGTCGCAACCCTAGCTTTGGGCTCGCGACCAAAGCAAAAAGGGGTTGCAAGGGCGCGGGCCAAGAGGAAGCCCGGGAGTCACATCATAGACTCCCGTGAGTGCAAGAAAGTGTGAGGGAGTGAACCCTCACACTCCCAAGTGAACTCCCATGTTGGGAGTTGGTGAGAGTTGGAGTCCCAAAAGGACTCCCAAAACTTCAGAGACCAATTTGAGGGGTCAAATCTCAATGGCTTGTGGCGCTCTTTATATCAATGGAAAGCTCTTGAAGCGTAGATGTCTAAAATGGGCTTGCATTGCTCATTTGGACATCTAAAACAAAAGTTACGACCAAAAGAAGGACCGGGAATCGAATTCCCGGGAGTCTGCCAGTTTTGACTCCCGACCACGAAAAGTCAAGAATCGACCCGAAATACTTGGCCGCAGACAACGTGCAACATACCGTTGGAAAGGTCTCGACAAGAGCTACAACTTTGCTTCAGACCGCACTTCGATCCAAGGTTTGTTCGCAAAGTTATGAGGCTTCAAAGTCCCGAGAGTCCCGCTGGGCGGGATTTCGAGACTCCTGCGCGAGAGTCCCGGGAGTCCCGGGAGAGAAAAGCCATTTGGATGTGGGCCCCGTGGAGAGTCACAGAGTATACTATAAGGGGGAAGGTGGTGGCTTCCCCCAAGTCCGGGCCGTGGTGAGTCTTGTGTGTCCGTGTTGCCCGTGGCTGTCCTAGCACCAAAGGTGCTCAAACTTTGCACTAACCACTTGGTGTGGGTTGTGTGCAGGCCCGTGTGAGTGAATAAGCTTATCAATTCTTCCTAGTCCCATCCCGGAGCTCCAACACACCCCTCTACCCCTCCAAGTGTATCCCGACTCCTCCCTCTTCCGCTGTCTTTCACTTGGACTCACATTTGAGTCCTTTAAGGAGTTGGGAGTGCGTCAAGTGCAAGGACTTTGTTGATGTTTTTGAAAAGATTAATGCTGATCAGCTCCCCGCCCATAGTCCATATGACTGCCCGATTGATCTAGAAGAAGGACACTCACCACGCTTTGGTCCTATTTATGGCCTATCAGAACCGGAACTCCAAGCCTTACGTGATTACCTTACTGAAAACCTTGCCAAGGGGTTCGTTCAGCATTCCAAATCTCCAGTCGGCGCCCCAATTCTGTTTGTCAAGAAAAAGGATGGTTCCTTTCGACTCTGTGTGGATTATCGTGGACTCAACAAGATAACCAAAAGGAATTGATATCCCTTGCCCTTTATTTTAGGCCTTTTGGATCGGCTACGTACCGGGAAGATCTTCACCAAGCTTGACCTCCATGGAGCCTACAACTTAGTCAGGATTCATTCCGGTGATAAATGGAAGACAGCTTTCCACACATGCTACGGCCATTTCGAATACACGGTCATGCCCTTCGGCCTCACCAATGCACCCGTAATCTTTCAACATCTGATGAATGATATCTTCCGGGAGTACATGGACGAATTTGTCGTGGTCTATTTGGATGACATTTTGATCTTTTCCAAGGACCAGGAAACCCACGACAAACATGTACGATTGGTGTTTGCGACGCTCCAAGAGCATGGCTTATACGCCAAGATGAAAAAATGTGAATTCGACAAATCTTCAGTGGCGTTCCTCGGCTACATGATCTTTCCAGATGGCATTTTCATGGACAAGTCAAAGGTCGAGACCATCCAATGTTGGGCTACTCCACCTTCGGTCAAGGACGTTCAATGCTTCCCGGGGTTTGCCAACTTCTATCGTCGGTTTATCAAAGGCTACTCCAAGATCACAACACCGTTAAAAACCCTGACTTGCAAAGACAAGCCGTTCTCGTGGAATCCAACGGCCCAAGCTGCTTTTGATATTCTCAAGATGGCATTCACCTCTGCACCCATCCTGATACATCTCGATCCTGCCAAGCCATTCATTGTGGAAACGGACGCTTCAGATTTTGCATTGGGAGCTATTTTATCTCAATTCGGAATAGATGGGTTGTTGCATCCAATTGTTCTCTATTCACAAAAACTAACCAGTGCCAAAATCAACTACCAGGTTTACGATAAGGAAATCCTGGCAATCATCACGGCATTCGAGCAGTGGAGAGCGTATCTTGCTGGAGCTCAACATCGAGTACAAGTTTTGACAGATCACAAGAATCTCCTTTATTTCACAACTACTCGGACCTTGAATCGTCGCCAGGCACGCTAGTTTCGACTTTGAGATTCAGTATCAACCCAGCACCCAGCAAGGGAAAGCTGACGCGCTATCTCGTCGTTCAGAATATGAACTTTGAGTGGGGAATGAGGCCTACGGCCAACAGAACCAGACTTTACTCAACCCCGAGCAATTTCGAGTTGCAGCAATAATCAGCACCTTCCCAGACTCATACCTTGTCAGGGACATCAAGATGGCAACTAAGGAAGACACCTAGGCTACCAACATTAAGAAGGAACTCCAGGAATGACCAAGGAACCCAAATTATGATGATGTGGATCAGTTTGAGCAGCAAGACGAACTTCTCCTTCGAAATAACTTGATTTATGTACCCAAAGGACCTATACGCCTAAAAATCTTGAGAGAATGCCACGACAACACCCTGGCAGGTCACTTTGGAATGGCACGAACTCATGAACTAGTGTCAAGGAATTACTGGTGGCCCAAAATGAACAAGCTGCTACGGGAGTATGTCAAGTCTTGTGATACATGTGCTCAATCCAAGGCTCCCAGGCATCGCTTGTTTGGACTCCTACAGCCCTTGCCGATTCCTAGCCGACCTTGGGGCACTATTGCAATGGACTTCATCACGGACTTCCCTACTGTCAGAGCCAAGAATTCAATACTGGTTGTGGTCGATCAACTCACCAAAATGGCCCATTTCACCCCTTGTTCTAAGTCGATCACGGCAGAAGAGATAGCTCAGTTAATTCTCGACGAGATCGTTCGATTGCATGGACTTCCCGAGGAAATTATGTCCAACGGACAAACTAGACACTCAAACAATACCTTCGCTGCACTATGAACTACCAACAGGATGATTGGCTAGACCTACTATCTCAAGCAGAGTTTGCTTATAACAACACAACGCATGCATCGACCGGGATCAGTCCATTCTTTGCCAATTACGGTTTTCATCCCAGGTTCAGCCTTGAAATTCTTGGGGACTCCGTAAACCCCTCGGCTGAAGAAAGGGCCACGAGGCTTGGACAGGTTCAACAGAACCCTATGGCAGAACTCAAGCTAACATAGGAGTGGCAAAAGAAGCAAGCAGACCGCCGACGCAAGGAGCATCCAAACTTCAAGGTTGGAGACAAGGTCTGGCTTCTCAGAAAAAACATTGCTACCACTCGCCCATGTGCCAAGTTGGATTACAAACGCCTCGGACCTTTCAAAATCGCCGAATTGGTTGGTCTAGTGGCTTGCCAGTTGGAGCTTCCACCCCAGTTCAAAATCCACAATGTTTTCCATGTCTCCTTGTTTGAGCCCTATCATGAAAACCCGATCCCAAAACGTCATCGAGAACCCCCAGTTCCAGTCGAAATTGAAGGCCAAGAAGAGTTTGAAGTTCATGAGGTCTTGGACTCCAAAAAGATTCGTGGAAAGCTTATGTACCTTGTTTTTTGGAAAAGGTTATCCTCCTTCTGAAGCTACTTGGGAGCCTGCTAGAAACCTGGTTCATGCCCAAGACTTAATTAATCGGTTTCACCAACGGTATCCTAACAAACCGGCTCCATCTGGAAGATGTCGCTTGAGGAGAGGATAATGTCATGGCCTAGGATATTTTGGGATACTTTTGGCAATGTCATGGCCTAGGATATTTTGGGATACTTTTGGCAATGTCATGGCCTATAATATTTTGGGATACTTTTGGCAATATCATGGCTTAGGATATTTTGGGACTAGTATGGTTCATGGCCTAGGATATTTTTGGATACTTTTGGCAATGTCATGGCCTAGGATATTTTGGGATACTTTTGGCAATATCATGGCCTAGGATATTTTGGGACTAATATCGTTCAGGGTTATAAAAGGAGATAGTCTGGGGAACAACTCTTTAGCAGATCAACACCAATTGATGGATCAATAAAACTTGTCTTGTATTATAATTCTCCACTTGTTTGTAGCCGGTCCATAACAATAATAGACTAAGAGGCGTGGAGTTGGTAGGTCAATTGGGACCATAGAATCAATAGATTCATCCATCCATTTTGTGCATAAATAAAGTATTAAAGGTGTATTCACATCCACATTCTACACGATGGAGGACACGAATGGGTAACCACAAAATGGGGCATCGTCAAACTCAAGTAAAATCAACTTCACCAAAAATGTCAGAAGTGGCAATTGCTAAAATTTGGAGACAACTCGTTGAAATAAAAATTACTCGACCATTTAATGTTACCATATCAACCATAGAAGTGGAAATTGTTGTTGCACCCAACATAAATTTTGTTATAAGTGGAGTATTAACTAGATCTGTAATGAACTTGGGTTGTGGATTGGGAGGGTTCTTAGAGGGAAGGACTTTAAATAGAAGTTATAAACTACCAGCATTAACTACTAGAGTTGTTGGGACACCCTAGATGGTGTTTACCAATTCAATAATGACTACTCACGTAAATAGAACTATATACCAACCACTAATGAACTCAATAGTTATTAGAAGGTACAAAAGTATAGATTTTGAAAATCTAAGAAAAAGGATATCGAAAACCATCTATCGTGACTGCAAAAATCCTCGATCAATTAAATGACCCTTCTATCATCTTAACAAGGCCAAACAAGGTAGCTCTTAAGTACCCTAACTTCAAAAAAAATGCTAACCTAAATGTTCATGTTAGAGCATTCAATTATACAGTGAAGGTTAATGTATAAACTTTTTAAAAGTATATCATAAATACGTTCAGTTATATTTTAAGAGGTATAACATCGAACTGTTATCACAATTACATGTGAGAATTTCCTAATTGTACTTTTTTGGAGCTTACATAAGCATTTTACCAACGTCATTAGAAAACTCAAAATGACGAGCAAATATACATGGAATTGAAAAACATGAAGCAAGAGAAACTGAAAGAGTGGAGATTTACTATGAGAGGATTCAAAAGTTGGTTCATGGTTTATAAGTACCAACCATATATATTTTCTTGACTTTTGTGTTTAGGGCATGCTTATAATCATACCTAAGAATTGCAACTACAAGGATGAAGAGGTCAACATTATAACAACATAAGGACGCAACAATGTTGTGTGAAAAATGCATGACTATTGCAGAAGCAAGGAGTGCATTTTTAATACCACAAGGTATTAAGCAAATAACACCATTGAGAACACATAGTTTTATAAGGAATACTGACAAGTACTACACAAATTATGGAATGACTAATCACAATGTGAAAACATGCAGAAAGAAGAATGAACATACCATAGAGGCAACATAACTGAATCAAAAACCGTATAAAACATCTTCATATGCAGAAGAACAATTAAAGAAATCAGTGGTGGAAATAATTCAACAAAAAACACAAACTTAGACAAAAGGGCCATCCATATCCACGGAGGGATGGAACACAACTTGGCAAGGTATGCCAAATATTACTCATGTGGAAGCATATAATTCGTAAGAGGTAGTGAACTCACAACAAAATTTGATTGCAATAAAAGAGACTTTTCTAGACATTGGAAGGCAAATGCTAGAATCAAATTATACTTTAAACTTGGGACAATTGCTTTAAATAACTCCTAAGTTGAAAAAGTATCTTTGGCAAAAGTTAAAACCATAGAAAATTCAAAATATAAGCAGAGCAACCATAGATAAACAAGTTAGTTCTTCAATACCAAAGGTAGGGACAACCATTGTAACAATAGATAATCACATGGCAGTTATCCAAGTACATATTGGGAAGAATATTATAGAAGATGTGTTGCTGGAGGGAGGTTTTAGAGTTAATATCATCACAGAACATTTGAGATCAAGTTTGGGCTTCCAAAGCCTAGACCTACACCATATTTATTAAGGATCGTAGATTAAACAACCATAAAACCAACAAGTTTGATTAAAGATCTAAAAATATATGTTCACGACATTCTTTACATAACTACATTTACTGTATTTCAGAATTGTGTGGTAGAATCTAATTATTCCATGTTGTTGGGAAACCATGGTTGAAGGATGCTAAAGTGATACATGATTAGGGGAATAACATTGTTATCATACAAGGGAACGGAACAATCAAAACAATTACAATCACTAAACATTTGGGAGGTAAAGTAAGAAACCAAAAATGTCGTTGTGCTACAATTATCAAAATGGTATCACATATGTAGAAGAAGATATCATCTTTGCTATAGAGCCATAGTTGTTTTCAATAAAAATAATTAATTTTCTTGACACAATTCAGTATGTGAAAACCATAGATGTGGAGATCATGGATACTTGTGTGAAAACTAGTAATTCACAGCTAAAATTAGGGGTACATATCAAATAATAAAAGACAACTGGCAATATATATGAGCTAAAAATAACTTTGGAATATAAGGTGTATATTGAAACATACTACAATCATTAGCCAATGAGTGTTGTTGTGGTGGACAAAACTCTAACAAAAATCAAAGCCCAAGAATTGTAGATAGTTGGATGGAGGTTAATTAAAGACCAACAATTGACAAAGCTCAACCTATGAACTAATGCAAAACCACAACTGGTAAAAATCAATGCATAGTTGGAGACATGTAAAGTGTTGGAAGAAAAACAATTGTTAAAGGAATTCAAAAATGTTTTTGCATGGACATACAAAGATTTAAAATGGATTTCACCAAAGTTGGCACAACACAAAATTGAGGTAGACACTATTGTACCGTTGACACATAAAGCCAAGTACAGATTAAATCTAAACCATGTTACAACAATCAAACAAGATATTGATAAATGTTAGTAACTAGATTCATTCAATATGTAAAGGAGGCTACATGGTTGTCACCCATAGTAGTAGTACCCAAGAAGAGTGGAAAATTAAAAATATGTATAAATTTCAAAAAATTGACTACAACCACAAAGAACGATCCATACCCATTACCTTTTATAAATGAAGTTCTAAACATAGTAGTAAGGTATGAAGCATATTCCTTCTTAGATGGGTATTCAAGACATCATCAAATTTTTATAACTCAAAAGGATAGATATAAAATTACATTTGCTATAGATTGGGGAACTTTTATATGGAAGGTGATGCCATTTGGAATTTAAAATGGACCTTCGACATATCAAAAAGTTGTTACCCAAGCATTTCGAAAATATTTGGATTACTTTATAATGTACATTGATATGGATAATCATATGCAAAAGCTCAAATTATGTTTTCAAAAGTGTAGAGAATATGGCATTAACATGAATCTAGACAAATGTGCATTCATAGTATTTTCAAGGATGATATTAAGTTTTATTATTTCCAAAGAAGGGAAACTACCAAATCCAAAGAAGATATAAACAATAGTAAATTAAACATGCCTCCATTTTAAAATCCATAGCAAATTGAAATATTCAATGGGATGGCACAATTTTACATATGTTTTATCAAAAACTTTGTTGCACTACTAGAAATTTTGGGTTTTGCAACTATCTTTTGCAACTAAAATTCAGTTGCATGCGACACATGCAATTGCAAATTTGTATAATTGCATAAAACAAGTTGCACATGACATCCAGTTGCATGCGACATTACATATGCAACATGTATATACGGTCTTAATATACATGTTCATACATACACACAATCCAAATGTAGTTACACCTTATGTGCAACTATATTTGCAACTACACTGCAACTAATCAAAATATGACACATGTTTAAAAATTAAACAACTAACTTATGGACACGTGTCACTATTTAATTTTTTTGTGTTTTCAAAATTAAAACTTCATTAGATTAATCTAAATCGTTGAAGTTTCTACCACTAGGATGATGACACATGGCACACCATGGAACGTTCATTGACCATTTGACACGTGTTCATGTAACACCAATTATATGGTGACACGTGGCAATCAAAACCCACTTATTTTAAAATTTTAAAATATTAATCAATGAAATTTAAATCGTCCAATATATGGTTAATAAGATATTGACACATGGTGCATAGGTAGGTAGGTAAAAATTAAACCCTACTAAACAGGTTTATTTATGTATGCAAGTAGTTTTAAAAGTAACTAGGCTTAGGTTTTATAGGTAGGTTTAAAATAATTCGATTTTATTTTAAGTTTAGCCATTTCACAAAGGTCAAGTTTTTTTCATTCATTCGTCCCCAATGGCACTTAATATTTGGTTAAAACAAAGCTATTGCTCATACTTATATGCCGTGCCAAATAGAATTTGAAACCAAAGGATATGGGTTAAAACATTCCATTGCAAACCTCATAAATCAACCTAGTTGCACGTTATATGCAACTATTGTATTAGATTATACCAGCTAGGGAAGGGCTCTATTACATTTGGTGTCGAGAGCAAACTTGAAGCCCTCCTCTTGGCGCATTTAACAAACTAAAAATCATTGAAAACATATTAGAAATGAGAAAGTTATGGCCCCCCAAAGTAAAAGGGGTCAAAAACTCAAAAAAAAAACTATTGAACACTATAAAGGCTGGTTTTTTAACATCTAGAAAGTTCATTTTATGTTTTTTTTTGCTATTAAAGTTCCAATGTGATTTTTAGAATTTCAAGTGGCGCTCCTATAGCACTTTAAATCGTTTAAAATGAACAAAAAATAAGAAAGTTATGAGGTTTGAAAGTAGGAGGGGTCCAAAGAAAAAAAAAACAAAAACGTTTTGTAACTTGAAAAGCTTATTTTTCTTCTTGTTAGTATTTCATTACTCCTTTTCTTTTGCACTTCAAAGATGATTGTAGGATATTTTAAATTATTATGATTATTTAATGAGAATATTATTTTAATATTATTATCTAACTTAAATTAATAATTAACTTAGGATGTTTATATACTTGTAGGTTAATAATGTAGCCTATTTAAATTAATATTTTAACATAAATAATAAAACTTAAGTATATAATATCTACTGAGTATATATACATATAATTGATTATTGTTATAATTAGAATAAAATTTTAATTAATAATTACGATTATTTATAATGAAATTTAATATTATCATATTAGTTTATTTTGAAAAAAAATTAAGTCAAATTTACATTTTCTGAAAAAAATTCCAAAGTAAATAAAATAACACATATTTAAATTATGGTTTAATTTAATTTAATTTAATTTAATTTACCATAATTTATCCTAACTTAATTTAACCATTGTTAATTTTAGCCTAATTTAGTCTAGCCATACATATTTTAACCTAACTAAATTGAATCGTATTTATTTTATCCTAATTGGATTTAGCTTAATTTAATTTAGCCATAAATATTATAGTCTAACTTAATTTAACCATAATTAATTTGGTCTAATTTAATTTAACCATATTTAATTTAGTTTAGCCATAATTAATATAATCTAATTTAATTTAACCCAACTTGATTCAACCATAATTAGTTTGGCCTAATTTAATTTAACCATATTTTATTTAGCTTAATTTAATTTAGCCATAATCATTTAAGCCTAATAAATTTAACCATGGTTCATTTTATCTTAAGGTAATTTAGCCATAATTATTTTAGCCTAACTTAATTTAATTATGGTTAGTTTAGCCTAATTTAATTTAGTTTATTTTATTTTATCCATTATTTGTTTAATTTGTTTAATTTAGCCATGGTTAATTTACCTTGATTTAATTTAAATTAGCCATAATTAGTTTAGCCTAACTTAATTAACCATGGTTAGTTGATTTTTTTTGTTTATTTAGCCTACGTTAGTTTAACCATGGTTATTTAAACCTAGGTTAGTTTAGGCTAACCTAAGTTGGCATGGGGTTAATTTAGTACTAGAGGTACATAACATTATTGTATATAACCTATGTAAATATATTAAGTATAATAATTTAAGTATGTATAAGTTTAGGCCATTATTTTTATGACACGTGTCCATGTTATATAGATTTAGTTGCACGTTAGTTGCACGCACAACCATATGGCCCAAAAATTATACAATAACAAATTTGTAATTGCAAATATGACCAAGATAGTTGCAAACGATAATTAGTTGCATGCAAGTTGCATAGTGACTGGTTGCAAATGACAAGATTTCTAGTAGCGTTACTATTATGGCACCTATCACTGGATTGACCAAAAAGACAAAAAAATTTCTTTGGACCAAAAAATGTCAAAAGGCTTGGGAATGATCAAATAAAAGTATATTGAAACATCAATATTGATATCACTAAACTAGTAGGTGGAGTTTCATGTTGATACATATGCATCATTATTAACATCAAGAGCTATGTTGTCTCTTAATTTAACAAGGAAGAATGATCAACTGGTGGCGTATGCTTCTAAACTTCAAAATAAAGCATAACATAATTATAGCATATCATAGAGATAGGCTTTAGCAATGGTTTTTGTTTTACACAAGTTCAGACATTATTTATTGGGTAATAAGTTTGTCTTTTATGTAGATCATATGGCATTGGTCTATTTGGTCAACAAACCATAGGTTTCAGGGGGAATAACTAGATGGTTGTTATTGTTCCTTGAACATGATTTCACAATAGTGTATAAACTAGGCAAAACTTATGTAGTTGTAGATGCATTGTCAAGACTACCAAATATTACAAAACCCACATGCATGCTTGATCAAACCACAAATGCAAGTGTATTTTACATAGAGCTTGAATGGCTAAATGATGTAAAAGAATTTTTGAAAACAAGCTAAATTGAGGGAACATTATATGTATAATAGAATCAGAGATTGGTAAGGAGAACAAAGCCTTTCACATTGAAAAATGGTGGATTGTATAGAATGGGCCAAGACAACATAATGCGAAGATGTTTGACAACTACAAAAGCACAAATGGTGATGAAAGAACTACATGAAAGACCATTAAGAGGTCATTTTGTAACTAAAATCAAGAAGATAAAGATATTGGATGTGGGATATTGGTGGCCATCTTTATACATAGATGTGCATGATTACTATAAATCTTGTGCTTCATGCCAAAGAACATGAGGATTAGTGACTTAAAGTCTTACAAAGTTGGTCACAAGTCTTCCAAATGAACCATTTATGAAATGGGGACTTGATTTTGTGGGATTAAGTTAGCCAACATGCAAATATATATGAAATAAATACATTCTTGTAACCACAAATTATGCTACCAAGTGGGTGGAAGCAAGAACATTGAAAACTAATATTGCAACAGTATCAACAAATTTTTTGTAGTGCATATTAACCAAGTTTGGATGCCCCTTAATTATAATCACAAATCAAAAAATTCATTTTATTAATGATGCCATCAAGTATTTGATAGATCATTTTTTGTTGAAACTTGTGAATTCTACAACCTATTATCTTCAAGGGAATGGGTAGGTTGAGTCTATTAACAAGGTATTTGGGACACTTTTGACCAAATTAGTTAGTGAAAATAGAATAGATTGGGATGAGAATTTGTCCGCAATGTTATTTTCATACAAAATTACATATAAAGTAGCAACAAGATATACACCATATCAATTAGTGTATGGATTACATCCATTGATGCCCACAAAGTACATAGTGCTAGTTGTTAGTGGAGAGTAAAGAGACGGTACTTCAGCGAAAGTTTTAATTAGCAGAGTTTCAAAACTAGAAAAGTTGCAAGAGGCTAAGATGCAAGCTCCAAAAACTAATGGTATTTAATAGTGGAATAAAACATTATGGAATTAACAAAATAATCTAAAAAAATAGTTCAATTTTGGTGGTTATGTTTTGTGGTTTCCAAAGGGAAATAAATCACACCTAGGGAAGTTTACTAGGAAATGGTTTGATACATACAAAATACAATATGTGTTGCCAAAGAACATTGTGTTATTGGTGACAATTGAGAAGTTTGAGATTAATCATGTGCTAGTCAATGTGAATAAGCTCAAACCATACAAATACATGGAATCTGAAGTTCAAAAATAAGAACAACAAATGTTAATGTATTGTGAATAAAATGTAGGTGGACTTCAAGAGGAGGATTCTAATATGGAGGTGGAAGATGAAGATTATGTAACATATAACTATAGATATGAGGTAATGAATAAGAAGAATGGATGGAAGATTCCCAAGGTCAAAACAATATTGACTTCAGAATTTTAGACAATGAACCAATCATTGAGTGATAACTACAAATGAGAAGAACTTAAGATATAAAAATCTGAAGTTGGTGTATCAAGGGCATAAGTTAAATCAAAAAATGCATTTGTGCATTCATCAAATGTGTGGGCATAATCAACAAACTTATTAGCACAGTCACAAAAATCAATATAGACAATAAATGTATTGACACAATCAGCAAATGTATTGGCACAATTAGCAAAAGGTGTATAGGGACAACAATGTGGAATTAGTACAACTAATTTAAGAGGATTATGGATGTAGAATAGTTAGAAGGTCAGATTTAAGGTGTTCGTTCACAATGATGATTGTCATGTTTCCACGTGGTATATAAGGGACATAAAGTGGTAGTGATGGGTTGTCATAATTTCAAGGATGAAGCATTAATTAAAAGACAACATGCAAGCCAAAAAATGAATGGTACAAGTGGGAAGTTCAAGGATGAAAATAAACAGAATAACCATCAAAAGTTTTTTTAATTTATTGCCATAAGTTATGTGTGTTTTCGAACTTCTAAAGTTCATAAAAGCATGAATGCAAAAAACATGATTGAAAAATTGCAAATAATAGCAAGGGAGAAGGAATAGCAGAAGAGTGAACACAAATGGAAACATGAGGAGGAAGCAAAATTGTTAAGGAAAAAAACAAAATAAGAGTTGAGAAGAACCAAGAGTGTTGGAATGTTAAACATTCAGTCGTTGGCAGTAAGGTCACTGTCACATTCACCATCATCTTTAAAATGTGAACAAAGCAAAGTGTGCAATAAGAAGATGCAATTTGCGCATACGATAAGTCAAGATATATATAGATTTAGAACATCTATAGTTGAGTTTTTACACAAACGTAGAAGAGGTTGGAGTTCAAGTGTGCAAGTAGGACCAAAAACTACATCAGTGGATTTGGTGAACAGTGAAGAATTGGAAGAAGACAAAACTGTGGAGCAGTGATCTGTTGAAGCACAAGCAATGCAAAAGGACACAAAGGAGGAACAAGTATTTGAGGTAGGAGTGTAACCATCAACAGAAGTACATATGCCAACATAAGTGTAACCAAGTGTGATGGAGATTGATATGAGTGCATAAAGTGCTACATAGGTGGAAAAACGCACAACCATCAGGGATAGACCCACATTTCTGATGAAGGTATTCGCATTTTAGATCCTAATTGATTTATGTGGTGGATATAAATAAAACAGTTCACTATGAGAAGCATGTTGAGAGGATGGAGAATTAAAAGGACATCAATGAGGAGGGAGAGTGGGTTTCTAAAGCAAGGCTTGTCACTCTATTTTTTATGAACTAAGAAGCATCGATGCTAGATATTATGCTAGAATTTTTTAACACATTTGTTATCAAGGGCACATATATCTATTTTGGTTATCATGACAAGTTGTATGCGATTAACAAACAATTGATTGTAGATGTATTTGGAGTTTGTGCAAAAAGGTATGTTGAAGACCCGAAAAGGCAAGTTAATAAAATAATATTATTGCAAGCATTATCGAGTTGTAGAATTGCACCCACAAAATTTGCAACAGATCAATGGATTACAAAGAGTTTAGGTTTAGGAGAATTATATTGGGGAATAAGTGTGTATGGAAGTATTTTATACTTTGATTCTTGCAATGGAAAATGGTTGAAAGTATATCATATCGTTTTGTTCTGTTTGGAGGATGTCAGATAATGGGGGAAGGTAGTACATATTAAAATTGCTAATCTTTTGTTATGTTTTATGTAATAGTTTTTTGTTTCTTCTATAAGAATAATAATATTATTTTTATTTAATTTTGTCTCTAGAGTATAAAATACCTTTTGCCACAGGGTGATAATTGCCATTAAAAGGTAGGAAGGAAGTAGACACAATATTTGGGGCTTATAAGGAAGGAAATGTTGTTGCAAACGGTAGGTAACATCCACAAAAGGTTTGTAAGTAATGTAAATGGTAGGCATAAGATATAAAAGGTCTATAGGTGTTGTAGACAATAGGTAACAACTATCAAAGGTTTGTATGCAATTGGGGGTTTTCTTTCAAGTTTGTCAATGACAATATGTGCATAATGATGTTTGTTGCATGATGGTAGCTACTCTAAGATAATAATTACAACATGATGGTAGGAAGAAAAAAGACAAGTTCTACTTCCATGTTTTTATTTGGCAACCTTTTTCCTTGACAATAATTAGGTTGTTGAATTCCACAGTTCAACATTTTTTTGTTGTATGTTATTTTATCCATAATTATTGTATTATATTTTAGGTTAATTTAATTTGATGTAACTTAGGATAAAATTATTTATAATAACATAAAGTATAATGACCTTGAACATCTTAAGGTATAATTTGAATAACATATATTGATTTTTTTAAAAAACCTAATGTATATTATAGGGCTAGTTAAATATTTTATTTAAATATCTTAAAATATTTTTAAAATAATAAACTAGGATGCTTTAAGATATAATAACCTATAATAGTTTAACATATAATCGAGGGTATATATTATAATAACATATGATAATATAGGGTATAAGTTAGAATTACCAATGTAGCGTAAAATAAACTAGGGTATTTAAAATAACATAAAAATAGTATAGCAAAATATAACATTAAATTATGTCAACTAGTAATGAAACATGATGTTTACATAGTGACCATATGGTGAAATAATTTTAATTAATGTGAAATCATTAAGGTTTAATGAACCTATTTCATTTTTAAGGTCCCATAGTGATTAGGCCAATGAATTAGTGAAATGAGAGGGAAACAAAATGAATACATAAGAAATTCAATGAAACAACATGCACAAAACAACATTTAAAAACAAATTACTAACCTTCAACTTCATTTCCAAATTGCACTTAAAAATGCATTACAACAAATTATATTTGATAAAAAAATAGTTTTTTTGGTATGTGGCCCTCCTTTGATGTTGATGTGTGTGCATGGCCTTGTTGTTTCAAATATATAATGATGTTATTCCTTCCAACAAATTGGTTTAATAGGTTTTAATGACAACGATTGTTGTAAATGGTTTGCAACCTAAAGGTTTGTTGTGATTTAACTTCTTTGAAGATACATTTCAAGAAAAATAATAGGGTAACATTGAAGGTTCCATTACTTAAGCTTCCATCCCCCATTTCAATGTTTAGATGTGGTAATGATTATAGTATAATCGCTAAAGGAAAACTAGAAAAAAACAACTATCATTTGCAATGATATTTTAGTTGCAAAAGATATTTGTTATTAAAACTTGATTAGTTATATTAGACAAGTTGCACAAAACACTAGTTGCAGGTGTGGGTGAAATTAACAGTCAACAAATATTTCACCATCCATATACCATTGTATACCATCAATATATTACCATAAAAATCAACAATTTATGTAGTGACATGTGACAAATGAAAAAGGTTTGACATTTTAAATAAATAATTAAATAGTGGATCTTCATCATCTATCTTAAATGGTTTTAGATTGTGACTCATGACATAATACCAATATGACATGTGGCATTTTTGAATTTTGGTCAAAATGAATTAAAATCAATATTTAGGTAGGCAGGTGGGACTAGGTAAATGGGTGGGATTAAGTTAGTAGGTGGGATTAAATAGGTAGGTAGGTAGGATTAGATAAGTAGGTGAGATTCGGTAAGTAGGTACGTAGGTTAGGGAAGTAGGTAATTATTATTTATTTATTTTTAAATTTAACCTTTAAAGTTAAACTTTTTAAAGGGTTGTGCTCTTTTGATTGGTTCATCCCAATTGACACATGTTTTTAAATGTGAAAGTGTAAGACAAAGCCTTTTCATTATATAGTTTTCAAAATGAAGGTAGAAAACAAAACATATTAAATAAAAATTAAAGTTCCAACTAGAAAATTTATTTCATATTTTTTGTGCTCCTTTTTAATTGAATAAATTTTGTAATTAAGTAGATAAATAAATAACTAACTATTTAATTAGTTAATTAATATTTATATATTAATCAATTAGCTAATTTGTTTAATCATAAATGATTAATACATAACTTATAAATAGAAAAATAAAAAACTAAAATATTAACCAACTAACCAAATTATTACTTATAAAACTTCACTATTTTTTTAACTTAAAAAAGTAAAATATTAAACATAATAATTAGTATCTAAGTAATAACTAATTAACTAACTAATTGAATTATTAGCTATAAATTATTGAATAATAGTTCATAATTCAATATAAAATATATAATAGTTATTTAAAATTTAATGAATTAATTAGCTTATAAAGTACTATAATTTTAATTAAATGATAAATAAATAACCAATTATCAGTTTTCATTAATATTTTTAGATAATCAAATCAATAAAAATTATTAAATAATGAATAATTTATATATGAATAATAACCAACTCACATATTGATTATAATGTATTGGATAATAATTTCATAAATAATAAAACATCAACGAATTAATTAATATTATTCTAATTATTAACTACTCAATAATTGACTAATTAATGTGTTAGTTATAAATTATTGATTAATAGTTCATATATAATTCATTAATTAACTAATGAATAATTACAAAATATTAACTATAAATACTAAGTTTGAACTATGAATTATCAATTAATTAAAAATAAATGTAACTACGAATCATCGATTAATGAATACATAAGTAACTTATGTTAAGTAGGTAAATAAACTAGGCTAAATAGGAAAGTAAACATATAAATATATAGGTTAGTAGGCTAAGCTAGGTATGTAAACAAACATATATAGGTAAGTAGGTAGTTAATTTGCTTAAATATAAACTAAATACAACTTTGAAATACACTGATGAAACATACCCCCAAAATATATACCTTGATAAAACTTAGCAAAAATACATATACCTTTTAAAAGTTTATTAATACATCTATGTATACCATTAGGGGCTATTTTGACACTTTAGTGATGTGAGTAAGTTTGGTTCCATTTGCAATTAATGGAACAAATGGGCATGATCATGGATGAAAATAATTCTATAATGTAGGATGAAAAAATCATTAGTTGCAAATGTAGTTGCAGCATAGTTACAATAATGGTCAAGGATGTATAATGGTCACAAAAACGATTAGAGCTAGTTGCACATGACAATTAATTGGACATAGTTGCAAATGCATGGTTGTATTTTGGGGGATTTCTTCTAGTGAATGACCTTCAACAAATCAATTTCTTGATCAGAATTTAGACACAACATTTTTCGCACCTCCTCTTAAAAGAAGGGATCATGCAACAAGGGTTTTGGCCAATGTTGACCAGATGTTTTTATAATAACCGTTGAGTAGGTTATTTTTCAAAAGTTTTTTTAGAATTGCACGTGTTATTAATATTTTTAAATTCCAAAGATAGAATCATTGGTTATCAATTTCATATTCAAAGTAATAACCTTGGTTATCAATGTGCATTATCAAAACAAAAATTCTTTTCAATCATGCTACATTCTAGCCATTTGTGATAAGTCTTGACATATTCATTAGAAAGGTTAAGCATGTGGTGATAGAAATATGTCCATAGAGTCAAAAGGGATTAACAAGCTCCTCGCTAATTTGTATATTGCTTACTTGATGACAACTTTTAATGTCTACAACCAAATCGAAATCCAATGAACATGGTACATAATACAAAACCACTTCAATAGTGTAATGCGTAACTTCAATGCAAAATTTACATAAACTTGGGTTGCCCATAAACTTGATCAAACATGTTAAAATAACCTAAACATGTTTTATGGTGAAAAGATGATGAAACTGATAATGAAACATGCACATTCTTGATAATTAATATATTTCCTATGTAGTTTTTTACTTAAATGATTCAATAACTAATAAACCTTGATGAATGCACCTTCCTTTCCCTCCTAAAAAAATACCAAATGAGTGATTTCTATTATCAAATGCAATTGAAAATTGTGTCAATTTTCCCCTTGCAATTAACACAACTAGTAAATTTATTATTTGATAGGTTTATGCACAACCCCCCAAAACAACCAACACTTATAAGATATATATGGCAAATGTGTCATACCCATATTTAGACTTCCATATGTTGAAAAATGTAATCATTTTAATATAATTTTCCAATGCATGAATAATGTGTTTTTCCATGGGTTTTTCCCACCCTTAGAGGAATGGCATCTTCCACAAAACATTTTCAATTTGGAAACACAACACAAGGGTTTTACCACATAATTAAACGCTTCAACTAGTGATTACATACAAGAAGTGGTAGGTACCTTTTGGCATTATACAAAACTAGATCTTGAAGGAATTATTTTTGCTCTTCATCCTTGCAAGGATTAGTGCTTCCAAAATGTTTAGTGATCACATTATGGCTGAGACATGTTTATTGTTTTGACCTTTCTTGACCCCTTCTTTTGTAAAAATCATGATTCTTAGATACAATGTGTTTTTTCATTGTTGTTGTTCCATGGTCCTTATTATAAATGACACACCCTTTTTCTTTGGTGGTGCTACTAGCATTTTGTGCTTGTAAAACATAATGATTCACCACACAACACATTGTTTGAGTGCTTGCAACATTTATTACACCATCATCATTAAGTGGAAAAAGGGCTTTGGGAGAGAAAGTTTGTTGTTTGGGCTCCAATTTTTTGAACTTTGCCTTAGTTGTTGAAGTGATGAAACCTAATCAATGTTTACAAGTTTTTTAATGGTGTTTTTAATTCCAACTAAAGCATTGAGCACCAAGTCAAATTCACATTGCTCTTTAACTAAACCTTCCACCCCCATCCCAAATTTTTGATTATCAACTTCAATCAAAGGAAAACTTGGAGTTTTTTGAAGATTACGTTCATTTTCACACCTTGCCATTTGATGTGATCATAATCATGTTTCAAATGCCCACAAAACAACACAAATGTAAAAGAAAATAGTGCATGGATTCAATAACACCAAAAAAAAAAAAAAACTTGTGCGAGTTGCATAAAATAACTATCGATTTAATGTTTGGAATGAAATTAAAAAGGTTGTAGAAGGTTGTAAAACATTTTGTTAAACATTAAATGATTATCACTACATGTAACTTAATGCATGTAATTGAGTTCTAAATGTCATCTTTATGATCCAATGCCAAATGTCATATCTTTCAACAATGTTATCTTTCAACAAATGCTTACAAATGTTATTTCTTTTAACAAATGCAATATTTGTTACGTCTCATTACAAGAAATCTTGTTCATACCAACCCATGTGTGTTTGCAACTTGTGTTTTAATTAATCACTTTTGTGATTGTTGATGCGATTATCTTATTTAGCACCATGGTAAAAGTGACTTATAGTCACATATTTGACTACAAACTAGTTTAAAGTTCCAAATGCAATTATGACTTATGACTAAATTGTTGTTTTTCATGAAAATGAAATTGAAATTGCATTCATATCGTCCACAACTAGTGGCATCCAACAATAGATAAAAATTTAGTTTTTTTTGTGAATTGTAATGTGATTCATAAGTGAGTGAACCACATTTGACATCTTATGCAACTTGAATTACCACTATATATCATGTACATGTGCTAATGGCTAGTTAGTGCATGCAATATGTTATGCTAGATTTGTATTTTGTTTTATTTGTTAATTATGTATTACATAGCCAAAGTGGTGATGATCCACAAGAAGATTTAAAGCAAGCTTGGCTGCAATTTAAATATGAAAAATAAAATTGAAACATCTTTTTATATTTTTGATGTTCCATGAGAAAACTTACATGTTTACATTGATAGTCCACACGAACTAATGTTTACATTGATATTCCATAAGAATTTATATAATGTCTAGATTGACATTCCATAAGAAATAATGTTCACACTAACACTCTTGTGTGGGTTATTAGAACATTGATTTGGTGTTAAATGTAAATACAACCTACACATTACACACAAAACAGGGAAAAAAAAAAAAAAACTCTTTGTTTATCACATTGTTGACCATCCTTGTTAATTCCAATTGTGAATTTATATCATTCAAGCCAAAGGGAAGAAGACATGGTTGTTAAATCTCTAAGCAAGTTTTTATTTGATAATAAGTAACAAACACAAAGAGGTTAACCCAAGTTACAATGAAAGGCTTATCCGTTTAAGGTTAAACAATGACCTATATGATAACCTTTCTAGATGAAAAAAATCATTTGTATGTAAGTTATTAGATTAATTTTTTTCAATAGTTGGCGATTAAGGTTTTTTCATGTATTATAATTTTCTATATCATGCTACAAAGGTCATTCATTAAAATAATCAATCCATATCTTATCAATGATTAGGTCTTTTTTCAATAACCAATCAAAATTGGTTTTGACCCCTCCTTTATTTCAACTTCATGAAGCAAAGGGCATTGGAGTTTGTGTTTTACACACCAAATGTTTTTCTTCACAAAACCCCATGTATTGAGCCATGCCATATTCCTTTTTTGATGAAGGACTAAAAGGTTCATTGCAATTGAGTAAGCATGGGATGTTGCACACAATTTCTCTTGATTATGTATTCAATCTAGTAGAAATGTCGAAGAGAAACACGATCAACAAATGATCATTGCAAGATGCATTTGTTGTTTCCCATGTCATAAAGGAATCAAGGATTGCATGCAACTACATATGCACGAATCCTTCAAGTTTGTCATTTTGTTTGAGGTTACATTTTTGGATGAGGCTAGGGTTGTGGTGGCTCAAAAGCTACTAGCTATAGTTGAGTGGAATGGGATGACAACTTGTTTCTCCAAATCGAATACAAACTTCAACTCTATGGCACAAGGAATGGAATGCCTTTTGATGCATACAATCAAGTTGCAAGTCCCCAATATTTCTTGCCAACTAAACTTCTTCACTCCAGATCTTACATGACCTTTTGGCTTGCTTATTCCTTTGTTTTCATAATTGTCCCTCTTCTTTGTTTTGCACCCTTGAGAGCATAAACATAGCCATCATGCTGCTCTTTGGACTACGTTTGATGGGCTTTGCTTGATTTGAGTTTGATTTCAAGCTTTCGACTTTTCAATGGCCTTTTGCCCAGCTGCCACCCAACAATCGTTGTAGTGGGTTTTCCCTCTCAAGTGAAGGGGCTGTTGCTCCCTCCTCTGTGGGGGTGTCTCATGTGTATAAAAAGCAAACAAGGAAAATAAATTGTGGGGAAAAAAAAGAAAAGAAAAGAAAAAAAACTGACCCACTAATTCAAAATCCAGTCCTAAATCCAATAAAACCTGACCTGAATTTTGCCTTTCTAGTTGCAAGTAGTTGCACAACATAATCTTCCATCTAGGTTTAGAGAGGCAAATTACAAGTGTGTAATTTGCCTCCAAACTGGCAGATTCAAATTATGACAGTCTATGGTGTTGGGGAGGGGCAGGTCACATTGTCCTCGTTCCCATGCTCTCAAACAATGTGATGGAATTTCCCTCGGCAGATTGGGAACAAGAGTGGTCTGTGACTGTAGATTATTTGTTTTGTAATGGTATGAATTGGCAGATTATGGCGTTCATCAATTTGGCTCAGATGTCAGCATCCCATATTATGTACTAGAATAGCAGAGACTGGTGTTTGAAATTCTGCAAAAGTTTGATCTCAAACAATTAAAAGTGAACATTCTGTTGGAAATTCTGTGTTTTCCAGGGAGAAAATTACAATAATCAAATTTCCGGGGGAAAGTTTTTGCATTCAATTTGACACACTTTCTAGTCTTTGGGCAGTTTTCGGAAAGTTTTCTACACTTTTGACACTTTTCCACTGACATAGAAAAACTGAATTACAAAAAAACCCTAGTCAAGACCTAGCCCATTCCAGCCAATGGTAAAGACTAAAGACACATCCTCAGGGCCGACCACAATTGATAAGTCTAATTGGATAGCAATTATTTTTATTTTGAAGATTCCATGTTGAATTTAAAAAATGATCTATTTTCCTTCCCAGAATTTTATTCTCTGAATTTCTTTTTTGGGCTGAGAACTTCAATATTTTTAAATATATAATAATAATATACTGTAGTACAGACCTCAAGAGGCAGCTACAGCACATGTCTGCTGAATAATAAATTAATTTTGAATATCACATTTCCACAAAAAAGAGAGAGAATATTCTCATAATCATCTAAAAGATTCTTCATCCTCCTTTTAAATCAAAAGTTGGCTGTTTGAGAAAAGTAAAAAATGGAAATTTCAGCATTTAAAAAATAAAAATAAAAATAAAAAATAAAAAATAAAAATAATATAATATAATAAAAAATGTCTATATTTAAATTCGTGCAGAAGCCACCCAAGGTACTACAGCTGCCAAGGTACTCTTAAGGTGAAGATTTTTTGCTATATTTCATGTGTCTGGAGTCTGGAAGTCTGGAAATGGGGATTCCAGACTCTTTGATTAGCGAAATTTTGGACCCCAAAAGTGAGTTTGGAGCTGCCATCTGTTTACACTTAGCAGTGACATCTTGCTACAATAAATAAATAGAATGGGCTTTCACTTCACTACTTGTCAATGCCTTCTTGTGCCACATGGGAGCTGCTGCTGCCTTCCTGCAAATTAGAAGTTGCTTCAGACATTTAAGTGCTGCTTCCTGGCTGGGTTGTTGACTTAACTCACACACTCATGTCATTTCTGACACCATGTCCCTCACAACTTGTCATGCAAGTCCCCCTGCAGGCCGCCATTAGCCAAGCTCAAAAAATGGTGCGGATCAAAGTGAGAAAGAAAAAAAATCTTGAAATATTTTAGTCAATGAAGAAGTGAGAGCCAGTATAAGTTTTTAAAAGCTCACATTTTTTCCCCTTTGGAAGTGATGAATTTTTTCTTTTTTAAACAAAAAGTTCTTTAGTGACAACAAAGAACTACAAAAGGGTGCCTGACAAATATATTTTCTTTCTTCTTTACTATGTACCTAATAAGTCCCTGCAAGATGAAACTCATGCCCAATGCAAGCAATATTAGTAGTTTCCCCCCCATGAAGCAAAGCTCTTTTCATGGAGTAGGGGCTTGCATACGCAAATGTCTTAAAACTTGGAACTTGTGCTTGCTCCAATCTGTTTTGGGAGGTTAACAAAAGTCCACTTTTTGCATTGCACCCACACTGTGTTTGATGTCCACCATTTTAAACCCTTGAGGTCCAGCATCCCCAAAGGTACAAAGATGGGCTCAAATTGCAAAATGCTCTGCAAGCCTGGTAGCTTCTCTTGCTGCATCATCACAGGCAAGCACTAAACAAGAGCAACAAATTAAATGTGGCTTGGTGCTTTTGTAAGACAAGTGCCCAACTTGAAAGTACTTTGTCAACTTTTTTTCCTTTTATTGTCCATAAAATATGACAAAGATTTTAGTTATCATTAGTATCTCACATTTTCAAAGTAAAGATGCATGATGCAATCAGGTTGAGAATTGGGTTTATGGGTTTAAGTCCATTTCTTGACCCCGCATTCCGTATTTGGAGAAAAGGATGGTGTTGAGACTTGGCCACACTTTCCAAGACAAGTCCCTCAAAGAATCAAGCCTATGCTTTCCATGCGGGGAACTTGGTTTTTGGGGAAGGATTGATCCGTGTGCAATTTGGCCCACTTGCTTGGCCAAGTTGCCTAGAGAGGAAAATCAAGTTGAGGCACTTGTTGTTTTCCTTAGAAAATTTGCAAATGGGCCCAAAGTTCTCCACAGAACATGTTTGCCCCAGGCAACAAGGGAACATAGAGAATCCATGTTTTCCTAGGGTAATTTGGGCGCATTCAGGCCATTTCACTATGGAATTTCGGCCCATTGTTCATGGAAAATCAAGTTTCCCTGTGAACTTGAGCCCATTTGTCATGGGAAACCATTTTTTCCAAAGAGCTTCGCTTATTTACCTCAAGGAACCATGTGAAATTTTGAAAAAAGAGCCAGGGCATTTTGAAATTTTCATGTTGGACATTGGTGGCTGGCATAGTTACTTTTGTGTCAAAGATTGAGCTCCATTTAATTCATCAATCCTATTTAGTGCTTGCCCATTTTGGGGATCTCAACAGGAAGATTTTGTTTGGAAATTGTAGAAAGAGATTCAACATTTACCAAGACACATCCACAGTTAATTTAGACAAGTAAAGCTGAAAATCCCTTGACAAACATTTCATATGACACAAATGACAAATAATTGAAGGGTGACTTGCTTTGGAACACCCCCAATTTACCTTTGCATGCAAAAAGTTAGAATGCCCCTCCCTCTTGCATTACATCTCATTGCTTGGATTAATCACCAAGCTTATTAGCCTTTATAAAGTGCAACTGAAACCAATTTTAATTTTGCTCCAAAAATGAGTTATTTGAAAAATGCCAAACTATATGCATTTTATTTTTTCAGCAAATCTTATCGAAACTCCTTGCTTGATATTTTTGCCATTTTTCTACTAAGGAATTGCATGGTACCAAATTTGATTACATTCAACATCAATCCAACAACTCATGGCCATGTTGCAAGTGGTTGTGGGTCTAATTTACCATTAAGCCATTGCTAGAAATTATAGTGTGGGTCATTATGTAAATTGGTTAATAAAATACAAGTACTTAGACATCAAACTTGGGGAAATATTGGGCAAGTGTGTTATCACTTATCAGCCCTGCAGGAGGGTCCACCTATTGAAGGAGGTCATAGCCCATGAAGTGGTAAACTTCCAATCACTGTTAATGGAAAACTTTGTGTCATTTTATACATTATTGAATTTAGAAAGTGTCATGAAATTTAAAATTTTGAAATTTGAAGTGATCCATAGACATTGACAAGCATCAAGCCAATAGGTGGCCCAAATGGTGTGGACTTACATGTGATTTAGAGCAAGTTTTCATGAATCGTCAATTAGTGGCTCAGTTATCCTACAAAATGTATGCCATGGTTTGGTACTAGATATAGCTCTTGGGTGAATGGAAACTCGGCATTTGAAGAACTTCTAGACTGCATAGCAAACATAATTGGGAACTTTCAGAACATTAGAAACACATAAACATCACTTTGTTACCAACTCAAAAAGCTACTAGTTTCAACCAATTTCTGGAGCTTTACATCGCGACACTCAAGGAGTGGTGTGTTCTAAACATAAGCACCCCCTCAGCACCATATTGGGCAGATAATTATTTTGGGAACACCCCACTCCTCAGGTGGTACTCTACTCTTAGGTCGACTTTAGATGATGGTCCAGGGTCCAACGAAATAGAGCAATCCTATTGGCAGTGAAGGAGGATAGCTTACTTAGGTCTTTGCAGTGATAATAGAAGCATCGAACCAATACATCATGGCTTGGCTTATCTCATTCATTTTAATCCTTGAAATAAGGATTTGTCGGGGATGAGATAAGCCACGCTATGATGTATTGGTAGATGCTTCCTCCATTATCACTACAAAGACTTGAGTAAGCAATCCTCCTTCACTGTCCACTTACAATCCCCTCTTGTGGGATGGCTTGTGGGACCCAATAAAATTTTCAAAAATTGAAATCAAAGTGATTTTGGATGATTGCAATTTCCACAACATTAAAAAACTCGTCCACATAACACTGTTGATAGCACTACAACAACCCATGCATGTCTTCTTCCTTCAAGATTGGCTTCTGGGGATTATTATAAGCATGGTGGGAAGGCTCCAAAATGATGGGGTTGTTTCAACACTGCTGAAACAATGGTGGGAAAAGTAAGGGGACAGTCCCCACACTGCTGGGAGAGCCACAATAAAAGTTATTCCAAGCTTCACCATGCAAGCGTCCATTTGCATTTTGTCACCAGCTTGAGCTTTATTGAAAAGTTTTTATTGCAACATGGTTACCAAAAAAAACAAAAGAAAAAAAACAGTCCTGTGTTGAGACTCTCAATGTTTGCCTTCCTCAATTTTCCACCACATTCGGGAAAGTTCTAAAAAATATAACACAGAGACTAGTGCATTTTCTCTTTTCTTGCTTTTCCACCAAGAACAACTTTCTAATTTACTCTCCTCTTTATCCTTTTTTCTCTTATTGTCATCTTTCTTTTGTTTGGAGTGGTTATGGTACATTTCAACTAGGAATCTCATTTGACCACCATGTTAGTTGTTAGTAACATGCCAAAGCCTAATTGAGGATGAAAAACCAAGTTTATGTCCACTGGTGGAGATGCCTACCAATCGCATTGAAAATGCAAACTGTTATGATAATTTCTAGCATGTTAATCCTGATTCAAAGTGCCACTAAAGAAACCTATTCCACCCATTCTCACATCTGGTTCAACATTTCCTTGCAGCTGGTAATTGAGCTAGGTCTTATGTTTTTCTTTTTCATCCCTTGTTTATTGCATTCTCTTGCAATAAAATAAAATGTAAAGCTATTTCAGACTCTACATACACATGCATATGTATGTTCATACATACATACATCCTTCACCTTCTTTCTTTTTCAAAATATTTTCTTGAGTAATAAATTTTCTTCAGCTTGTGTTCCTATCAGAGAATGAGAACAATTTACCTGGTGAAACAAATTAGTTTACCTTAACTTTGCACTGACATCAGTCAAACGCTGCAATAGAATACTGTCTCATACCCACAATGTTTATAAGGGGTTTTAGTGTTGTGCCATCATTCATCCACCATGAGGTGAGATGAAGAAGAAGTTCTATTACATCAGTGATAATATTCGGATCATGTCATGTGGAGCCCAGATTTGACAACAGCTGTAGAGAAGTTTAAAGGCGGATGTGCACCCTCGTCTTTGATCTTAGTTGCTCCAATGCAATGTTTGGAGTTTAGACGTGTGTCTAAGACACCCCCAAAGGAGGACCTTTTGGGTTGCAAAAGGGGCAAAAAGGAGCCAAACTAAATCTCTTCTTTTTCTTCCCCCCCTTTTGATTGCCGAGACTAGGGATCCACTCACAACTAGTTGCTTCTCAAACTTGTGCAGTATTACATGCATGTGAGCATTTGGTTGGTTCTTGTGGCAGTTTGGCACTGAAATATGGCTTGGAAATTGCCTTCCAAACATCTCTTGAAAAGCAGCATTGACTGGTGTTTTCTTCACATGACACTTGTCAAAATTATTTGGTTTACTTGCAATTTACTCAACACTTTATTTCATACCAATAGAATTAGAAATATCCACAAGAGGGTTATAAACAAGGGATTTGTTTTTTTTCCAATTTTTTTTTTCAATTTTGTGAGGTAGGTGGACTAGCCATGGTAGAAACTAAAAACCCCAAATCTCATCTAAATTGCTTCTAAATGTTATAGATATCCCAAGCTAAGATTAAATCAGGGTCTCCAAGTCTAAAAAAATCAATAGAGAATAAGAAAAAAATTCACCAAAAAAAACCAAAGGAAAATGAGAAATTAATAGAAAACATCAATTTCACTAACATTATAACCCGCAATTTCTCTAAGGCACCCTCTCCAAACACACACTAGGAATTTTTTCTGAGTGCTTTTGGAGCATCATATAACATGTCAAAATGATGAAAAGCCACAATTTTGTTTATCATATGTATTTTGTAATGAAGATTTGGACATTTGTACTTGTTTGGAGAAAGAATTTGGCAACAATGCCACCGCGATCACAGCAGCTGTAAACTAACAATAGAATATGTTGCACCGTCCAAGATATCATGGTAAATTTGTCATCCACAATTGTGGGAACAACCTGATATCATGGTAAATTTGTCATCCACAATTGTGGGAACAACCTAATATCTTTCGTGTGCTTGAAGAAAAAACTAGGGCAACCATAAACAAACACTATGGTCGGAAAGTTGGACACACTGGCTAATTAGATTGCTCTGTTCCATTGTTCAGATCTTATGAAACCGACATGGGTGTAGAACTACACATCATCACTCATGGGACTCTTTACTAGTTAACCAGAGTTTGTGTCAACGCTTCCATTCTTTTCACATCTCAAAAACTCTCAAAGTTAAGCTTTTAATGTTCAGAGAACAGTTGTTTTTTTCTTACTTGGGGGGGGGGGGGGACGTTTGCTCAAATGGCCATCATCCATAAGAATATTTAGCCAAATTTGGTGGTATTATAAAAATTAACGAATAATCTTAAGTACCCTTTCATTTTTGACAAAATTGACAAATTTTAATTTTCTTTTTTGATAATTTCCCCCATGAAACAGGGAATTTGTGACAGCTTATTGCTTTTCCATTTATTTTTATATAAAACATATCTCAAAAAATTCGCCTAAAAAATCATCAAAGAATAAGAAGAAAACAACAAAATATAGGTGGCTATGTTTAGGTAACTTACCTATTATGATGGAAGTAAATAAAATATTTCATGTAAATTCCTTGTTGTAGTCTATGAAATCATATTTTTCAGGTTATTTTAAAAAAGAAAAAAATCGCCAGAAAAACACTGAATTGTGAATTTTGATTCCTTTTTTCCCATGCCAAACATAAAGGAAAAGACAATAATGGAATGTTTCTGTTTTGTTTTGTTTTTTTGGTCTACAAGCAAACATTGCTTGTAGACATAACTAGGTAGGGTAGCTATTTGCAAACTCCACCTACTTATGACTACAGTTCACAGCAGAAAAATGATCCTCCCCTATTATTATTTTCACCTTAACCCCAAGATCCCTACCATGCCATTTCAGAAAAATAAAATTAGAAACACCACACTCAAATATTTTCCTTCTTCTTAACCACTCACAAGTCCAACCTTCTTTCTTTTTTTTTTGGCAATGAGCCTTTTTTTACAAAAAAAAACTTTAAACTATGGAGACTTTCCAAAATAGAAATATGCTATGGAAAGATGGAGTTCCTCCCCTTTGGCCCAGCTATATAGGTGAGAAGGGGAGGACTTTGGGCAAAACATATGGGATCGAAGCGAGGTGCTATTGAGAACACCCTTGGGGAACAGATTAGGAACTTAGGGAACATATTGGGAATCTGATGGGAACCCATAGGGAACTTGAAGGGAAAATGTTGGGAACAAAGGAAAAATGAAAATAAATCCTCCATTTTTGGCCTGGACTAATAGCCCCATTATAAACTGGGGGTACTTATGATCAATCATATACTTATTTATTGTAGGCATAAGATCATATTTTACCAGTTCCATTGTGATGTCAATCAACAGGGGCCAGGGGAAGGCTGAAATTGGTGGAAGCCATTATCACCCAGATAGAACAGCATCTCACCCTCCCTTAAGCTCAACGGTGTTTTCCAGTTTGAGCTAGTATATTCTAAATTCTTGATGCTAGTATAGCTGGAGCTGATGAGACTGCAAGGCTCCCTCTCTCACTCTCTCTCTCTCCTTCACTACTCAGCTAAGCAAACACAATACCACTTTTCCTCCATCAAAGAGAGTGCATGAAAGATCTCTGTATAATGATGAGCAAAAGAACAACTCCCCATCGGAGCTGCCGACCCATGGGGTCCATAGTCCTTACTGTAACTATTCAAAACCTTCATTGCTCCCTTACTTCCTTGGTCCTTTCAACATGGCCTGTGTTTGTAAGCTTGCAGCCAATAGTATATGACAAACCCATCTGATATGATAGCATTTTTTTTCGTGCCCGACCACACATATTATTTGGCCAATTTCCTTTTGTAATGGAAGCAAGGCTTGTGAAGACCACACTCTTGGGGTGGGGCCATGACCACCCCTCTGCCTCTGAAAATGGGGTTGGGGGGTACCCGTGGTGTTACCTAACCCAACGCAAAAAGCACAGCTTACAATAGGTGGTCACAGGTACGATTGTAGTATTATTATGTACATCAAGCATCAAAGGTGCCCCCACCTCTGCTAGCTTGAGAGCTTTTTTTTGGGTAAATTTTTGTACTTGAGGACTCAGCTTGGAAGCCAGATTTTTGTGTGTGGAAATAAGGGGGTTTTACTTTTCTGCCAGGATACTAGTTTAAAACATGAAGAGTTGTGGATTTTTGGTAGTGGGTGTGGAAGGTGGAGGGTAGGGACTAGTGTTTTACCCAACAATTTGTGTTGTTATTTATGACCAATTTTTTTCATTTGAAATTCGACTAGTTTTGCTAATTAATTAGGAAAATTATCCCCAAAAAAATCATACTTTTGATTATAAAAGAAAAGCTCCTGGTGGGTAGGGATGTTTTCAGCAAAATAAAAAAATAAAAAAATAAATTTTTTGGAGGTCGCTATTTCAGAAATTGGAAATTTGGTTCTGAGCTGTGCTGACGGTGATATGTAGTAGGGGGGCTTTGCACTGGGCTCCTGGGGGAGGGGTGGTGTGGTGGGGTTGGTAGTATGGTCGCTTCTATTGCAGTTCACTCATTGGGGAATATTGAAGAAATAAGTGAAAAAAATAATAGCAACTCTCCATCCTGCATGTCATTTTGTATTCTATATGTCGGTTTTCACTATTCTTGCTTCTACTGTTTCCAATTTTATTTTGTCCTGGAGAGGCCGAGACAACAAGTGTGATAAGCAACCACACCAGAGCATCACCTTATGACCCACCAGCTCCAGAGCTCGTCGTATTTGGATTATCAAAGGACTAGCCTGAAGGTCGGGTGGGGGGGGGACTTTGTGTTACCAATGATAAAACAATATTGCCCTCGTAGAGGAATGGGTTGTCTAAAAATTGTGACTTCAGTTTAATGTATTGTTCAAAATTTGGTGACTTCAGACTTTTTTTCCTCAAAGTATGGCAACTTTGCCATTTTTAAAATTTTAAAAAATCCTTTATACCCTTCCCACACTCAATTTGCTTTCTCATTCTCTCTTTTTTTTTCTCGGCTTGTGTGAAATTTTGTTGGAAAAACAAAAAACAACAACAACAATAACAACACATTGCTTATACACCTAGTACCTAAGCTGGTTCAGCAGCAAGGTGCCTAATAATTAATTATATTTTATCAGTCATGACTAGCAGTGGAAATAATAATAATTTACAATTTGACATTATACTAAATAATGAAGCTATGATGGTTGAGAGCTTGGTTCAGTTTCTTTGCATGGCAGGCATGAATTTTTCAGAATTTTCAAAAAGTAATTAACCAGCCGAGCCTACTAGAGTAAACACTCATAAAAATAATAGGTTGATGTCTTCATTTGTGATGGTTTTTCTCTTCATTTTGGTTTTTTTTCGCATAATGGGCCACATTCATTTGTGATGGTTTTTCTCTTAATTTTATTTTCCCCCCATATGGGCAACATACCTAGGTTTTTCATTTGTAATAGTATTTCTCTTAATTAAAAAAATTTCCCCCATTAATGGGCAACATACCTAAGTCTTCATTTGTGATGATTTTTCTCTTAGTTTTATTTTCCTTCCCCCAATAATGGACAACATACCTAGGCCTTCATTTTTCTTTAGGGAAAATCATTTTTCTTTTGGCCTAAAGTCTGATGATGACTTTGGGTCTCCTCTCAAAAACTGGCAGGGAAAACTGCCAACGATTTCCAGCCAAACTGATGATGACTGCATATGCAGGGCAGGCTCAAAATGTTTTTTTCCTGCAGCCCTAATGTTTGTTCGACTCTATCTACTAGTTACCATCCTGCCTTTCCACACACAGTAACTTGAGAAGTAAACGTTCGGTAACTTACTGGACTAGTTACCCCCTCAACACGCGTCCAACTTTCCAGATGCCATGTGGAATAATCATTGGTCAAAGATTGTACCAAACCTGCTACAATAACCCCACCCACCCCCCCTCCACCCGGCCCCCCTTCGAGTTCCCAAGTTCCCAAAAGTTCTAATAGAGTTCCAAATGTGTAACAATCCCTTCTCGTTCCTGTGTTCCCATAACGTTGTGCAAGGGTTCCAATTGTCTTGTCCACATACCATCCATCCATCCATGGTGGTACATTTGTAGCAGCCCATTTTTTTGCTGGCTATATGTATATATATATCGCCAAAATGCTATAATCAAGTGGTTTCTGAGATTTCCAATAGCATTTTTAAAAAATCACCAGATTTTTTTACTTGGTTTTCAAAGTAAGTAGCAAAAAACTTATAGAGGGAAGTTTCAGAAATGATTTTCATATTGAACACGTAGCCAAATTTGGTTAAATCTTTTTATGGATGATCGCCACTTTAGCTGCATCACAAAAATTGACAAAAGAAAAACACTGGTTCAACTTCGTTGCTGCCGGTTCACTTTGGCCCGGCAGTTTTCAGCGGTTCCAAAGAGTTCCCGGGTATCGCCGGTAGTATTTATCGGTAGGAGGCAGCCGCCGTTGGGGAACGGGGGTTGCCCGAGGGTTCAAGGCCGGTTCGGCGTCTGACCAGCAGGCACTGGGTCAGCCTTATAAAGTGAACACCGAGGGCGTGCCGTCGTATTCGCGGCAGTGTAGGTTGATGAACTCCTCCTCCTTTCGACATCTGCGTTTAGCTGGGTTCGATTTCGCTCTTCACTTCCGAAGATTAGATTTTTGTTGTTTCACAAACAGAGCTCGGTAGGTGCGAGATTCAATCTCTTTGCGAGTTTGGTGAAGAAGTTGCCTTCATAGTTGAAAGATTTGAATTTGACGACGTAAGTATTAGTGACGGAGTGTGTTTTCTAGTGTTGTTTAGAGGCAAGTTTTTTGGATCTGTGTATTCTTGGGTTTCGAGGCTCTCTCTCGCTAATCGTGTGGCGCAGAGTGTGTACTCTGATGAGAAAATGAAGAAGATTTTGGGTCTTATCAGGACTGTTCTTCTGCTTCCTCTTGTGATTGGTGTCGTTGAGTGTTGTAATTTTAGAGGCTTGACTCACAGCTTGTAGGCTAGCGAGGAGGAGAGGGTGACTTGAGCTTTGGAGTTAGGAAGGTAGAGCCCTTGGACTGTGTAGAGGAGAGGGCGTGGTGGCAATGAGTCTCGTAAGAGAGCGCTCTGGACGATGCTGCTGCCTGTTTTGAACAGCATGAGTGGAATCGTTGAAGCAGCAGGTGAGTTTGAACACTCTCATCATCAATTAATCTCCACAGCTCCCTCGTCTTATCCCGCTTCTGCTTGCTGTAGAAAACCTCGATTGAAGGCCCTTTCACCTCGCTCATGTCTCTCGTCTCGTCATGTTTCCCTGTTTGCGGTCGGTTTGGTCGGTTGCTAGGATGTGGTGTTTCAGTAGAATTTCTATTGACAAGTGCTTCGAAATGCTGCTGCAGCAAGGCTGGCATATGGAAGCGGTGAGAAAGAGAGAGCCCACCAAGAGAGCGCAATCCTGAGAAAGGTGAAAGTGAGGTAGAGAAAGCAAGCGAAAGGAAGCTGAGATAAAACAGGAGTGAGACACAGAGGGATAGAGACATACACAAACAGAGACAGAGACAGAGAGAGGCTGTATAACAACATACATGGATATAGCAAGCCCCCGCACGCGTGTGGGGAAGTACGAGATAGGTAAGCTCCTTGGAGAAGGCACTTTTGCCAAGGTTAAGCTTGCCAAGAACAAGGAGACCGGCGAAAGCGTGGCCATCAAAGTCATCGACAAGGAGAAGATTCTCAAGCACAAAATGTTAGAGCAGGTAGCTACAGAAAACACTCGGAACCCGTCTCTCTCTCCCACGCTTCTCTGAAACAGCTTGCAACTCTTTCTAATTACGTTATGGGTACTCTTTGTTGCTATCTATTTTGGACAGATCAAGCGAGAGATTTCTACAATGAAGTTGGTCAAGCATCCGAACATCGTCCAGCTTCTAGAGGTCAGCTCTTCTTCTTTCCCATACAGTTAGGGTTTCTTGTTCGTTGGTAGCTTACGTTGGTACACACTGGAAACAAGCAATCTGCTTCAGAGCAGTCTGGGAGGGGAGCCTATTCTCTATGTTTTGTGTACCTATCACTGGATCTGTTGATCGATTGATTTCACAAGGAGTTGGATTCAAGAACCTTTGGTGACAGTGTGACATTTGCATCTGCTGGCAGGTGATGGCAAGCAAGACAAAGATCTACATCGTCATGGAGTATGCCACAGGTGGCGAACTCTTTGATAAAATTGTGAGCCTTTTCTTTTTTAAAGCACATATGGAATTACTTGTCAGATTATTTGTTTTTTTTTTCTTTGGCAAAGAATCAACTCGTGTTCATAACAAAGAGAGATGTGCATAGTACTGAGAAAAACTCTAAGTAGTTTGCTTTTTGTTTGGCCATGGCCAGGTTCACCAAGGACGGCTCAAAGAGGAGCAATCAAGGAAATACTTTCAACAGCTTATAGATGCAGTTGACTATTGCCATAGTCGGGGTGTGTACCACAGAGATCTCAAGGTGTGTGTTGTCACAAAGTGTGAATCTCACATTATTTCTGTTGTGCATGTGGTCGGTCTTTTGCCATAACATTAGGCAAGTTCTCTAACATAAGAGAACAAACATTGTAACATGATTTGCCCTCTTATGTGGTTTCTGTTCTTACGCTATGCCATAACTAAAATTATATTGTTGTTATCCTCTGCTTTTTGACAGCCGGAAAATCTGCTCCTAGATGCTGCTGGAAATCTGAAAATTTCTGACTTTGGGCTGAGTGCTTTACCACAGCAATTGAGGGTATGCAAAACTGTTCAATGCTGACTTACATGCATTCTAACAACTGTAGAAGTTTTTAATATCTCATATGTTATGTCAGATGCTGATTGTTCAAGAATATTGCACGTGTAAGATCCCTGTTTGAGGATCTTAGTATGTGGATGGTGTGATGTTTTTTTTTAATGTTTAGGAGGTGGGGTTTGTCTTGCAGGAGGATGGCCTGTTACATACGACTTGTGGAACTCCAAATTATGTAGCACCAGAGGTAAAACTCCAAGCTATTGTTAGTTTAAGTCCATCAAGGGAGACATTCAAAGTAGAGTCCCACCACATAATGAAACAAGTGTAGTTGGCACTAGTCTCTGTGCTAATTGTACTATTTTGTCTTCTTGTTTGCAGGTGATTGTCGACAAAGGCTATCATGGGGCAACTGTGGATTTATGGTCATGTGGTGTTATTCTCTTTGTTCTCATGGCTGGCTACTTGCCTTTTGATGACCCAAACCTCTTGAACTTGTACAGAAAGGTACATGAATTTTGTGCCCTGAATTTTCCTTTTTGATTTTACCATGGTCATAGACCTGTGCAAACCTATGTTAGGAGAACAGGGCAGGCATCTGTAAGTGAAAATTGACATTATGATCTGGAGATTAACTTCTTGATCGTCTGCCTGTGATAACTGCAGATATACAGGGCAGAGTTTTCTTGTCCATCCTGGTTCTCATCAGGTGCTAGGAAACTGCTTTTCAAGCTCTTGGACCCAAATGCTAAAACTGTAAGTTTTTCCAGCATTTCCTGATGTGTTTTCAAAGTTGGAAATGCAGTTTAGAATGGGAGAGTAGAAAATGAAATTGGATAGCATGTCCTCAATAATAAAAAAGCATTATGACTTACAGCAATGGATGATACTTATGGTTTTGAGAAAAGAAAATGCAGGTTGCATCTCAACATCTATTTGATGTTGGATCTTTTATTTTCTAGTGGGTGTGGCATCCACAGTGGCATAGAGATCACTGACTCTGGTATACTGAGTTATGACATGATGGTGGGTGTAACAGCGTTACACTGCAGCACAAATTTACAAGAATGATTGGTTCAGGAAAGGCTACAAACCAGCTCAACACACAGAGAAGTTGAATGTCACTCTTGAGGATATTAATGCAGTATTTAATGACTCATCAGTAAGACTTCCTATCCTAATCTCCCACTTCTCTTGATGCAGATCTTCAAATTGTACGCGTGTATGTGTGTGTGTGGCTCTGATTTCCAGAAGGGAAGGTGGTTGTCACAATCGCTGTCTTGTTGCTCTAAAAGAATGTTAACTCTAAACTGAATGTACAAATAATTTCCAGAAATTGTTTCCTTATCACATTTCCTTGTAAAACATTCCAGGAATTTCTGGTGATGGAGAAGAAAGAGATGAAGCCTGCATCAATGAATGCATTTGATCTAATCTCCCTGTCATCTGGACTTGACCTCTCTGGCCTGTTTGAACAACCACAGGTATGGCAGAACAGGCCTCCAGTATTTTATTTTTGTGCAGTTTGAGTTCACATGTTGATCAGATCAGTTCATGCTTATTTTTCTTTTGCTCCTGTAAGTTTTGTAGACCATATGTTGTCACTGTTACTACTTTCCAATTTCAGCAGCCAAAAGTTTAGGGTTAATGGAGCGGTTCTAGATCTGTTATGATAATTGTGTGTGCCCTACAGGATGAAGAGAGGGGGGAGACACGCTTCACAAGCAAAAAGTCTGCTAAGGAGATAGTAAATACCATTGAGGAAGCTGCAAGACCCCTAGGCTTCAATGTACAGATACAAAATCACAAGCTCAAACTTCAGGGAGACAAGCAAGGTCGAAAGGGACAACTGTCAGTCTCCACACAGGTGTGTTCTGTTTGTTCATGAGTTGGAATGGTCCTGCAGTTACGACACAGAGCTTCTTTACTTTTATCTGTCTGCTATATAACCTGACCTCCAGTTCTGAGCAAGAATTATCTACCACAAAATAAAATTCTGTTCTTCGTGACTTGGGTCATCTTGGAGATACCAAAGATGGCATGGTATATGTTAATGTTAGGGTTAATGTCCACTCCACTGTACACAACTCATCACTCTGACCCACCAGCAAACACCAGTGCTGTGCATAGCATCTTGTTTGAAAATTGGTTGATTGTTTATTTTTTCTTTGAGTTCTGTTGTTCCTGGCAAGTATCTAATACCTGTTCTTTGTTGTGACTCCAGGTATTTGAGGTGGCTCCATCTCTATTCATGGTTGAATTGTCAAAAAACAACGGTGACACTATTGAGTACAACCATGTAAGCATCTAATTTTATGTCCATTGTTTTCTACAAAAACACTGCAATTGATGGTAGAGAGGACAAACTAGATCCTTCAGAATTCAGCCAAATAAATTCTTCTGCATTGTCAATGGGAGCTGTGATGCAATCATTGCTGATCTGCGTATTGGTTGGATTTTATAATGGTTGCAGTTTTGCAAGAACTTGTCAAAGGGCCTGAAAGATATAGTCTGGAAAGCGGAAGAGGCAGACACAGCATCAGGAAACTAGAGCATGAAGGAGCAGCAAGCTTTCATGCACAGCTTTTGCAGCTTTTGCTAATGTTGCTAATTGCAAACAATGCCCCTTAGACACGATAGTCAAAACCTGTGTCTAGCTCTTGCATTCAGAAGAAGCTGGATCCTTGTTTAACAGATACTTGGACTTGCTACAATCTGTCTCATTTATTTTAGGTTTGATTCTTGCCTTTTGATTTGTACAGGAAAAAACTAGTGAAACAAAAAGTCTGAAACCAAAATTTTGCAGAATTCAATTCTAAAATAACAAAGTGTACAACCAAATTTTTGCAGATGGTTAACTGTAAAATAGATGTGCAGTTGCAGGCCAAAACTTTGTACAAAGTTGCCAAATATTGATCTATTTTTCATTTGCATTGGAAAAACAAATGGTTGATGAAGTTGTTTTAAGTATCATTGGTTCATTGCATCAGTAAACTAGACACTGCTGATATGATATGAATTGTGTGATATCACAAATAATTTTTCTCTGTCTTAATCACTGACTGTTAAAAAATGCAGAGTTAAAATTTGTTTGGGTCATACAGTTTTGATGAATATAAAACTTGACGAATATAAAAATTATCTTTTTCTATAACCAGACAGACAGCGACAGTATATACATGGTGTAGAAAAGATATATTCCTCTGCACACCTGCATCCATAACCACAGACCTATTTTGTATCTTCATATCTGTTCCAAACGCCATGAGTGAAAATTGCAGAATATCTGTTTAACATATACAGAGCTGTAGAATTGGGGAATGAGACTTCCAGTCAGCTGTATATATGATGGAGATGTTTGATTTCCTTAATACATCTAGCACATCTGTCCCATGTGGAAAATAAAGTTCATGGTCTGCCAATGCTGAAAACCATTGTTGTTTCACTGATGGAAATGGCCTTTAACAGATGAGTCAAGAAGTATCTTGTCACTGGTTATGCTTCAAATCAAGACATCTCCACTTTGGCAAGTCAATTCCTCACCTCATTACAACCTGACAAACTACTAGGGCATTCACAATGATCCGTCCTTTCTATCAGTGTAACCTTGTGCAACAAAAAGCCTTACATTACTGTGCAATTCATTATCATCACACATGTAGAAGAAAAACTCCTGAAGTTCTCCTCTCGTTCCTAACACCATATCTAAATCTGAAAACTGTAGTTTTTGAGGAAACAAGAACCAAATAATAGAGAGAAGAAGTGGAGAAGAGAGTGCAGATTGTGTATTCGCTAAGTTTGTGAGTGTACAAAAGGGGGAATGAGAGAAAGAGAGCTTGACGATGTAGATAAAAGGTCTACGTTGATGATGCACATGGGATTCGAGGAGGATACCATTGCACAACTGTACACCCACCTTCAACTCTGGATGTAACAATTATCCAGAGAAAAGCCTGAAGTCTATAGATTCAAGACCATTTATGGAACCTCTAGCTAAGTCATGTAAAGCATATCACCAACACTGTGAAAATCATATCATGTGATATATCAATGATGCAGCCCTTCATCATCAGTCTAAGATTTCAGAAACCTTGTTTGGAAAACACAAATACAACATTGGTGGAAGACGGTTGACATCCCCTACACCCACCACCCACAGTTGCAGCTCCCACAAAGCAATCTGCAAGCATAAGCCTTGCATGATAGAAACATCTAGTCATCATCACCTCACAATCTGAGGTTTACCCACAAACCTGAAAATCAGCCAGCTGGATGTACAACATGTGCAGACACTGTTAGGGGAAAAACTACTGAAGGGAAATGGTGCTTCCACCACCAGGTGGCTTCCTTATCCCACCGACAAGATCTCGTCCTGCAGGCTTGTCATCAGAGAAAATGTCACTGCCAGAAAGCTCCTTGAGCTTTGCCTGACTGAGATGGTGATGGAGATTCTTCTCTGATGCCAAAGCATTCTCATCACTGAAGATGTCATGTCCTGAAAGCTCCAGCTTCTTCTGATCATGCAACTTACGAGCAGCTGAATCACTTTCATCTTTTGGGCCAAAAGAGATTTGGGAATGCCCACCTGCGGGATTAGAGACTTTGACAGAAGTATGGACATTTCGAGCTGGGGGTTGTGCTTCTCCTCCTGGAGATCCTTTTGCTGCCTCTTCCCTCTTCAACTCCAGAGCCCGAGATGGTTTTGGTGGTTCTGGAGGAGGGGGACCGAAAATATTGCTGCCAATCAGTTCTTTGGCTTTGGCATTTGATACAACCCGGCGTGCTGCAAGGTCATCAGTAGTCTCAACGGTTCCACTCAGCTCTTTCTGCTTGGCTACTTCTGGAACTGTGACTGGCTTCTTGGGTGATGCACATTCTTCTCCACCAAAGGAAATCTGACTGACCCCACCAGCTGGCTGGTAGCAGCGAACACTGGTTCTGTCCACTGGTGGTGTACCCCCGTTGCTATCGCTATCAACCCCAGTGAAAATACCACTCCCATACATTTCTCGTTTCTTCAAATCGGAACCAGGTCTCCTCTTGAGCAGAGCCTCGGCTTCTTCCGCTGACAGCTGTTCTCCAAAGGTTATATGGCTGATTCCCCCCGCCGGCTGCTGCATGCGGATGGTGGGTCGTCCTACAGGACTATCGCATGCAGTAGTCTGATCAGCACCAGCAGCAGATTGAAAGGCATTGCTGTCGTTGGTAGCAGTATGACGACGCACAGGAGTAGCAGGCGAACGAGTGAGGTCGGGACCCTCTGACCAGCTGAACAAGTCGAAAGTCGTCGGTCCTCCTGGTGGCGTTGCGCCCCTTCTGCTACTAGCCGAGACCCCGTTCTCAACAGACATTGTCACCAATACCTTGAAGCTGAAGCTGAAAGCTACTCCCTTGTTTTGTCCCTTTCCTTTCCCCCTATGCTCTCTTGCTTGAAAGATGCGTTCCTTTCTTCGCAACACTTCACACCCACACCAAACCCGTATTGCCGTCACAAATGCATCAATGCTAACAACCACGCACGCCCGTCCGCCCGCGCACGCACCCGCCCACCCACTTGAAACAACAGCTGCACGACAAAAACAGAGCGCCACAACAATAAACTTCGAGAAAGTTCCGAAAAGACCCGCTCTTTCTTTCGTCGCCGTTTCTTTTTCTTGATCAGCTTACACACACACACACACTCTCTCTCTCTCTCTCTCTCTCTCTCTCTCTCAAAAAGAACCCGCGCTTTCTTTCGTCGCCTTTCTTTTTCTTGATCAGCTTCTTTACTCTCTCTCTCTCTCTCAAGAAGACCCGCTCTTTCTTTCGTCGCCTCGATCAGTTTATTCTCTCTCTCTCCCCCGACCTCCGAAACCAAAAGAAGACCCACCACAACAGCGAGCGACAAGTCCAAAAGAAAACGCAAAAGAGAGACACAGAGAGAGAGAGAGCAGCGAAGGAAGCAGAACAGAAGTGAAGAAGAAACGGCTAACGCCAGTTGCATTCCCAATAATCAGTCGGTTCCTGGTAGCAGCGCGCACACACACCAGAAAACGGAAACAACTGCATCAAATGGGCACACAAAATGATGAACCTCCAGTTAGTTGCTACCTCCAGTTATTAAGTAACTCACACTAGGTAGGTAATAAACAAGCTAACTACACCCTCAAACCAAATGACGTTATTAGGGGACTTGAAAAACTGTGGTAGGTAGGTAGGTACCTACCTTCCTTTGGTGAGGTGAAGGCCTTGACCCTCCCTAGAGGGCTGTCCAAAACTATTGCTCCCTGGTGCAGCCACCCACTTCCCACCCACTCGCTTGTTGTTCTAGATTGTTCCTTTTCAGGCACTCTCATCATAGTGCAAGTTTTGGGAACTTGAGCTCTCTTGTTAACTCACTTCCACCTGACACCACCTGACACTAGAATAGTCCAATTTCAGAAAGTATGTTTTTCGTTGACTATAAGCTCAACACATTTGCTCTTCCAATTGACACCATAAACTATAATGCTCAAAGTTAACAATGCCATCCATAGGCCTTCTCGTCTCACCAATTGAGGGACCAGGTAAGCCCGCTCCTTTTGTTTCAGCCCCAATAAGTTGCCTCTTTACCCTTCAAGGTTCCTAGTTTGGGTCTATTTCCATTAAGCTGTGGTGATCAGAGTTCCACCCAAAATACTAGGATCGCAGCGGCCTAATAAAAAGCCATTAAAATGGAGCCTTGTTTCTTGCCGCATGGATAGGTACTTTCCATTGGAGCATTACAATTGGGCTGGAAATATTCAAGTAATTAGTGCTAAGAACATTTCATATGTAAGGTACTTTCTAGAGAACTTGATAACAACACATTTTCCCATAAAATAATGACATATGTAGTGTTAGGGTAATTCATAATTTGATTCATAACTAGCAAAGCTTTGCATTTGGTCACTACTTGACCAATAGAAGTACAAGGTGATTGTGAACACAAGTAGATGGAACAAATGTAATGGAAAGTTGGTGTTGTGACATAATCTACAATTGCAAGAGTCTAATAGAAAGAGGCCATTAGGACATTTGGCCATTAGGTTGTTGTAATCACAAATGTTTTTGAAGTTCTTACCGTTCATTATTACCGGGCCTCCTACGGAAAGTGCAGTCCATGTAGGAATAAATAAGGCCAACAAGGCCTTATTTCAATGTTTCTCCGTTAGGCTATTGTGATCACATTTACACTCAGGATTATGATAGCCTAATGCAAAAGGACCCTTACTACTTCAATGTCTTGTCTGGAAATAGACAATGGATTTAGGTGAAAGAGTGAATATGATAAGAAGAGTTCTTCACCCAACATTAAGATCATGCAAATTGTTACAAACTTCATATTTTGCCTTTCAATCATATTTTAACCCTAAAAGTGCTAACTTTGCAACCTTTTTCTTTTATTTGTAAACTTAGAGATATTTTCCAATGTTCATTTATGAATGGAAAATCAACCATTAGGTTTGAAGTTTACAACATCAAGAAAATTTGGTATAAAGTTTAGTCAAATTCCAATAACAAATGATGAGATGGCAAAGTTAGATTGAGTTTATGTGAGAATGGTGAAGGTTAGAAGGTTGGATCCAAAGTTTCACCGTGCCAACAGTTAACTTTTAAGATCACATAATGCATGAATTTTAATATGCCATTTGCAATGACCAAATTAGATATTTCATTATAAAAATTCAAGTCAAAATGTGGTTCCTTAAATAAAAACAAACCCTTGCAATTTTCATAATGTGAATATGAGAAATTTTGAAACAAGGAATGACTTAAAAAGGAAGCCAAGTTGATCCCAACATTTGAATTTACTTATAAATTAGAATTAACCCCTTGTCACTCACATAGAATTTTCATTAGTAGTTAAAAGCCCAATGCATGCGCTTGTTCGGTCAAAACCTCACCCAAAACAACATGGAAACTCTTCAATTATTAGAACATACACCTGTGAAAGCTTTAACAACCACAGTATATATACATGCACACACTCCTACATACCAACATTTTCAACACCCATTTTAAATTATGAAAAAATTTCCATCAAATGTTATAGAACATTTGAAGGTGGACAAGTTGCATTTTAAATGCCAGTTATTAGAATTGATGTTACCTTGCAAATGTCAAGATGAACAGTACATGTCAAAACTATAATATGTTATAAAATATTAAAACAAACTACATATTTGAATATTTTTTCTTGAGTTGTTTTTTATCATATGCTTCCTTAAACTCATTTGTAACTCATGACAAAACGTCCCCCACGTCTCCATAAAAATGGAAATACCCCATTGAGAGACAACATAACACTTGAATCATCCAACATTTATCAATTTCAAATTATAAATTTTTGGTTCCATTTTTTGTAAAATGGTTCAAAAGATTGATCATGTTTCCTAACTCTTTTTAAAAGTTTACAACATTATGAATTACATGCAAATATTTGTTGCTTGAGTTGGAAAAGGCCTTGGGTTTGCATTTAGAAATCTTGAATGACTCAATTGTAACAATAATTGTAAATAAGAAACAATTTTTTTGAAAATTTAGAATGAGAAAAATTGGTGGATCTTTCAATATTATTTTGATTTGAAGAATCATTTTTTTGAAATGTCAAAGTTTGATGCAAGGTTAGCATATGATTTTTGAAAAAAAAACCCAAAGGAGCTTGGGAAAAATAGAAGACTCATAATATGTTGTTTTATAAAAATCCTATGTAAGAAGTTTTGTAAATTATCTTTTACTTCCTTTTATCCCTTTTTTTTTTTACTTCATATATTTATGTTTTATTTTTATTGGTGCAAAATATATCCTAAATCATTTTGTGAGCTTATTATGGTTTTTGTATATGTCCTTGTATGATCATATCTTTAAAGTTCATTATTTTGTTCCTATCCCTTTCCTTGTAGGGTTCTTTGTCCACATTATGTTGAAGATCTTGGGTTTTTTTTGCAAGTATTGTGCTTTTTATACATCAAAGTGTGAGAAGTGTGGACCAAAAAAACACATATATACATTTTTTGGTGTATGTTTTTTAGGGTTTTTTCATGTCTTGAAGCATCATCAATGTTATACTACATTTTTTGCATTTACCACATCAATGCAATAGGCCATGAGGACAACACCTTATTCTATTATATAATCCTTGCAACTACTACCCTATTTCTACAATGTGTAACAATGTCCCTTAATGTCATAAATCTCCTTTAGCTTGAATGCATCATGTCACAAAATGAAAGGCACCATGAGTTTAAAATTAAAGATAGATTGATATGTGCAAGCAAAATAGGTCTCCCATCATATTCAAATATCCAAACTTGCATAACCATTTTAAAATTCTAGGGATGATTACACATGTTGCCTTTGAAATGCATTGATTTGTGACTTGTTCACAAGCTGGTGTTGTTGAAATCCCAATAAATATTTTTTTGTTGACTATGCATGACCTAATAGATCAAGTGGTTGAAATCTTATATTATTTCAAGTGCTTGTGTGGTAACACCCATTTCCTTTTCAACATCCAATGTGGATTTTAGTGTAATATTTTCTTGCCCTAAGATATAGAAATAACATTGTCTTTGATATAAGCATAACCACTTCTACTAGCACCTTCATATGAATAGTCTAAAGGCATGCACTTGGATTGTCAAATGTTTGCAATTTTGGTTTTTTTAATTTGTTGGACTTAAAAAGTTCTTTTTGTTGTTGTAGGTTGAATAAAGTTATTTTCCTTTAGTTCATTTTGTAATAAAATATCTAAACTTTTCTTTATTTGAAGATATTGCGATATGTTCTTGCTATAACTACCCAACAACAAGGTATTTTCCCCTGAAAAATATAGCTTGTCACATCAATCATGATACTTGAATCATATCAATTGCAAAAAATTCCTAAGAATTTTGAATGTTTTGTTTTTCCAAGAAGTGTATATTCTATAAGGTTTTTCCATATCAATTTCCTCCAACATTTTTTTTTCCTAATAAAACAAGTGTGAATTTGATTTGTACTATTTTGTGAACCAAAGGAGTTGGACATGCATTCATCAAATGGGTTTCATTTTGTCTATTTGTAAACTTATGAAATAATATTTGTAATTGATATCAATCTTTTGTATAGGTGAAGTTTCTAGTTTTCTTAGTAAAAAAACTAATGCACAAATCATAACACCATGACAAATGATGGTCTTTTTGTTTTAATATGATTGTAGTTAAACATTTTTTTCATGGGACAATTTTAACCACATGTCACCATTTAAAAATACATCAATTTAATCCATAAATGGTCTATGGAACTTAGGAAAAAGCTTGGATAGGTAAATAATGTTGTGTACTTTATTAAAGCACCCAATTCATATATGGGAAAAGTTTGGTGTCAACTTTTTGCCACTAAAAGGACATTGGAGCAATCCACAATTGGCCCATGGAACTTAGGAAGAAGATTTTTGGGCAAATAATATGGAGTGTTTTATTAGAGTAACCAATTTATGGGAGAAATTCAACAAGTGTACCCACTAAAAAATTTCAACATGTCAATTGACAACTTAACTTTCAATGGGTTGCTTCTAACCTTGTGTCCCATACTTCAGTACTTGTGGGCATATAGAAGGTACAACTTGAGAACTATGTACATCTATTGAGTAGGTTACTTTGTGCATAAACAAGTAGGTGTATTTTGATAGTTTCAAACATGTGTTCAATGTCTTTGCCCCTATTTTTTTTAATTGTAGAAGGTGGTTGATTGCAATGGCTTTAATTTGTGTGGTGTCAAATATAGGAAGCAATCTACAAAGGTGATGTTTGCAAGTCATTATGGTGGGAAAAGGCCATTTATTACACATTTTTGTTGCCACCTAGTTTCCACTTGCGTTGACACTTTGAAGTTTGTTTGCATATTGTTTGTATTTTGGATCATAGTTCAATTTGTTTCTAACTAACAACATTAGTACCAATAACATATTTTGCATACTCAATGGTGGTTTAATATGGAAGGGTATTGAGGTGCAAGTAATTTTTATTTTCACTTAATCTTTTTAGTTTTGATTAAAATACCCATGTGTGTAGTTTGATATTGAAGGTTGTATTTTAATCTAATTTTTTTGTTTTCAAGTTGATAGTTATTATTTGTGTTTGGGGAGGAACAACCAAATTTCCATAATGTTCATCAAATAGGTGAGTGATAACCTCTTATTGCCCAATTTGTTCCATTGTGATACTACTATCATTTTTTTGCAAAGTAGTTTTATTTAAACATGTACAATGTAACTATATATAATCATATATAATCTAAATTTATTATGAATTTGTTTCAAAATTCAGATATCCATATGGGATTACCTTTTTCAATTAATTAATATGGAGATGAAATCATGCTCATTGTGTGGTGTTGGAAATCTTATGACAAGATGAACACTCCCAAGACTGGTTTATTAATCCTCTAAGAAATTAAACAAATATGGTGAGTCAAAACTATAGTTATAAATGTCCAATTGATTCACATAAATGCATGTGTGAGCGAATCCATAGGTCTTCAATGACATGACAAACTTTTTATCATGTGAATATGGTCAATAGATTGTGGCTCACAAATAATTACCCTTTGACAATGGTGAGTTGATTCAATAGAGTGACAAAATTCTTGTTTCAAATGTAGGTGATAAAAACAACATTTCTATTGATATGAAAATTCAATTGCATCTTTAATTTGAATTGGATTTAGTGGATTTTTTAGAATCATGATTGGGATTATGTAAGCATAATGACTAGGTATTATGTAAGTTCATGGAATTTAATTTTCTATAATACTTCTCAAGGTTTTATTAGTTTGGTGACGTCAATTTTTTTGTATAGTTATACACCTATTAATGTGAGTGCATTTTCTAAACACTACTACAAAATGTGGGTGAAGTTCACTAGTCCATGTCAAATGGACTAGTGAATTCACTTCATCCCCACTAGGTCTCCTTTAGTGGGATTAATGAATTCACTCAAAATCCAATGAAAGCATTTGGCATACACCTTTTGTTGTAGTGAATTTTAAGGGCATTTGTTATGCAAACACAATGGATGTATTATAATCACCATATTCAAAAAGGATTTTTGTGGTTGAGATATGAAGATTGGTTTTTGCAATGAATAAACCAACAAAAGCTAGTTGGCTTTTATAAATTATGTTTTGCTTGAGCTTGTTGGATGGTTATACATGAAACTAATTGTTATGTTTTCTATAGTGGGTAGTTTTTGTAATTTATATATTTTTTCATCAGAGCATTACTTTCAATCTAGTCAAAATGCTATTAATGGAACCCTTTGTTTATCACCTTTTGCATTCAAACTAAATTGATATAGCCATCACTAGCAAGTTCTTCCAACACTTAAACATTTACTCTTTATTGATGTGTAAACACAAAAATCTTGTAGTCACTTTGGTTTGTTTTAGTGGGTTGCCAACAAATGTAGCCTTACACTTGATGTGGTTGAGATCATTAATTTTTGACAAAGGAAAAACCTTTTCAATAGACTAGTAAGAAAAATTATGAACCTTCTAGGAAATGCTAAGATTCTTGGGCATTGTTTTTTTTCCATAGGCTAAAATGCTACATGGAAGGTGGGGAGGTCCACATTGCACAATGTCAAATATGGTGAGTGTTTTGCGATAACAAGAAAATACTTCATTTTGGGCCCCAAATCAAACACATAAGCATGTAGGCAAAAGGAAGGCTACAAAGGATTTTCCACACCTATGGGGTTGATAAGCATAATTAGTTTGTCAACAAGCATTATCAACACTTGAACACAATTGTGTACATGAACAACAGTCATTACATTATTCAAGAGTAGATGCAAGTTAAGGTCAAGGGTAAAAAGGCCAAAAAATGACAGCAAATTGCCACAATTTTTCATCTTTTACAATAGGGACAATTAATGTTTGAGTATGACAATTTTGGCATTTTTTCCCCCTGAGGTGTCATTTTGTTAATTAATAAACATTAGTTTGACACAATTGGATGGGTATTGGTTGATTTTATGTACAAGCAAGTGTAATTTAAAACAAGAAAGGTCCTTGATGTTTTTTAATACCTAGCACTTACTTGCGATGAAATGACAACAATTGATATTTAATCTTGGGTATTAATTCACACATACATTGTTATTCATATTAGATTTATCAATATCAATTTTAATCTTGTTTGAAACACATTACTAAAATTGGGAATGCTAATAATTTAACCAAGGTGATAATGCATGTATTGCAAAATGACAATGGTTTTTAAAAATCTAACATTGCTTTGAAGTAATTATCATTTGGAACATCTGTGACATGAGCTTTTTGGTTTTTGTTGTTGATTTTATGCTTTAAAATTTTAGATTTTTTAAAGCTTTATTTCTAATGTTGTTTTCCTTTCATGTAATTATTGGTAGGGGTGGAAAATGGTGTAATGGAGTAAATCAAGGAGGATTACTCACTTGTATGGAAGGGATCCACTACATAAACCACCATAGTAACCTTGTCATTCACATATTACCACATTAGCTTGTGGTTTTTATCATTGAATCTTCATTTTAGTTCTTATATGCATTTTTTTCATGAAGTCCAAAAAGACACATATAATTTACAAAGATGGTTGTGTTGTTGTGAATGAGGAAAAATAATTTCTAAAGAATAGAAAAAAAATGTGGATAAGCATGTTGTCCCCATGCAAAAGGGTCATATATAAATACAAAACTTTGTTGGCTAAAATGGTAGAGGACAATGTTGAGCTCCAAGTTTTACAAACTAATTTTGACCCATTGTTTAATATTGTTGTCCTCCTTGGCCTTGTGAAATTGTTTCCCTTGTTGGAAATTATCCATGTTTTGATCAAATTCTCTTTGTAACGGGACATCTTTTTTTGAGATTATACTTTGCAATTATCAAAATGTGTGTCAACATCAACTTTATGGACTATAAAAATATGATCTAATGATTTTATTTTTGTTTAACACCTTTAAAGATTTCAAAGATGTGTTATCGTGTAAACATGATATTATTTCTCTATGGTGGATTACATGTGAGTTAGATTTAAACAATGTGTGTGTTAGATTTTTGGTCTTCAAGTGATGAAAATTAGTTTTGTCACCCATCTTCAAGCTCTTACTAGAGACCTAACAAAATCATGCTTGTGATGTTTTCACTAACATTATTGAAATGGCAAACTCTCATGCATAGGTAGGTATTTTCCACCAACTTGTATTTTTTTTTTGGGGAGTGTCTTGTTATGTTTCAATCATGCAAAAATGCAAGGTTTATAATAAAATTTGCACTATTGTTGTATTACAAGAGTTGTAAACTTTATAACAAAACAATTAACATGTTGATTCCTAACAAGTTGTTTGATGGATGTTATATGGGTAATGTTGTGGAAAAAAACACAAAATACAACTTGGAAAAAAATGCATGGACTTGATAAACAAGAAACTTAACAATAAACCAAACTTTAAAGATTTTTTTGATTGAACAAAACATGATGCGAGCTAAACATGAAGTACAATTAAATTTTAAAAAATTGTAACTTATGTTGAGAAAATTGAAAGGTGGTGCCTTTCAACCATTTTTTTATACTATTCAATATAACTTTTTAAAAATGTATCAACTTTCTCAGTTCCACCACTCAAACTTTCTATAAATTGTCATTAAATAATTATTTAGAAACATATATCAATTACATCTTTTAAAAGCTTTTGCCCACTACATTTTTAATAAACTTCTATCAATTATCCATATTAAAAATAATTATAAAATTCTTCACCAACTACATTGTAAGAAAATTTAAACAATCTTTTTAGATTTTAAAATTACTTCAAATTTTTACTTTTCCAAAATTTTAAGTATATATGTACATAAATTTGTTTAAAAAATTATTTATTGTCCATCACAAATGTACCCTACGACCACTCAATTATTTTCCCGCATATTTAGTGAAGTAGAAAGTACTAGTTTCAAGTTGATGTTAAAGAAAAATTTAAAAGGAACTTCACGCATTTGAAAATATGTTATTGTTATAACTAATTATGGTTGAACATTGTGTCTACACCCATATTTTCTTTAAATATCCTTAAAGGGTGAAAACACACTAGGGGGGCGACACTTTAGGCAAGAAATTGTACTTTTTATTTTTTGGTACATTTTGTACTATTTTGGGGGTAGTTTTCCTTGATTTCACGTAGCATTTTGACAAACATATAAAATGGATTTTGATAGAAAATACTCCCACATAACTCTTGTTATCTTTCAAATGAAAGTATTTTTTGAACAAAATGTTTTTTTTCAATACACTTATGCTCGTTTAAATGAAAAACTTGTTTAGATGTTTTTTGTGAAATCACATCAATCAAAGTTTTCAGCTATAATTGAAATGGTGCAATCAATTCGTATTCAATATATAACTAAACACTTCATCAAGTTTTGCAATTATTTTAATCATTTAAAATGTATATTTTCATTTTGTAGTATATTGTGTAAACATTTATTTAATCATTTAATATTAATAAAAGATGTAGTTTCCTTTCACAATTGCATTAGTTGGCAATATAATTTATGAAAACCTCTTTTAATATTGGTTTGGTGACAGTTGAAAGTTGCACAATATTGAAAATAAAAATTTGTGGCAACATTTTTTTGCCACATAATGTGCTTTCACCCTAAACTACAATGTAGCACCTTGAAATGAAGGCAAATGTTACTTCTACATGGAATTATTAATTTTGTTGAATCCATTTTTTTTTATGAAAATATTTTTCAACTTCCAAAGTGTTGCAAAGTTTTATGTTTGAATTCTTCAAACGAGTTAAAATTGTTATAATCAAGATGTTGGGAAGTGAGGAGGACCAACATACATTTTCAACAATTTCATTTATGAAACCAAAGTTGCACAACCTTCATGTGGTGGTTGGCATGTATTCACAAACTTTCTTTACCTTCAAAAACTTCCCCTGTGATGGAATTTATGATGATTAACAACATGTGAAGCTTAGGAAATTAAAGGTTACTATTGGTTTTTGGTTCATATTCTAATATCGATGATGACATATCAACCTAAAATTGAGTTAAGGACTTTATTTATTTTTTAATTGAATAATTCCTTCACAAAGGATCATGTTTTGGTTACTTTGTGATTTTTTTGTCTTTTATAATTTGTTTGTTGGTTTGCTCTCATCGTGTCCCCCCCCCCCATTTCTTGTTATGTTACTATATAATTGTGGATTTGGCAATATTCCTATTAAATTAGCAAGATAATGAGCGACTAGGTTAGAAAATGAATTGTTCAAAAAGTGAACATAAACTAAAAAGGGGACTTCCTTTACGAAAATAGTTTTACCTTCAATCTAAAATCAACAACAAAAAACTTTAAGGTTGGGAATTATTAAAAGCTCTAAAATAAAAAAACAATTTCCTTTCGGTCCCTAGAGAGTACCTCCTCTAAGCGTAACCACCATTTCAACATGTTTATCCACTAAATTATAATACTACCATTCACCAAAGTGCTTGCAAATTGCTCTTATCATCTTGTTGCATCTACCTTCCAACAAGCTACCATATCCCAATGAATAAGTTCTAAAAATGAAACTAAATTGATACAAAAGCTACAATATTCTACATCAAACTATAATGAATCATTATCATTCTAAAAGGAAAGTAAAGCAAATGATAAATAAAATCAAAATAAAGCACATCAAGTCCCACAACTTTCACACACCTTTTTTTTTCATACAATATATCTTTTTCTCCTCCATTCCCCCATAAACTTCTAATACAAAAATGATGGGAATTCATTTCTTAATCCCCTTATTTCATAAACCACACAAGGTGCACATTCCACCCACAAAAGTAAACCCATTATCCTAATCCTTTTACAAATCCGTAGCTAGTAGAAATCAACCAAAATGTAACCAGTCCATTTACGACTGACTACATGCGACTTATAGTCGTTTGCGACTAGATTTGGGAATATTTACAACTACAAGATCAAATTTCAACTATTTTGGTCATTTTCACAACTATAATACAACTATTAAAAATTTCATCCTATTGGTTGGATTGATTTTACATTTATTTTCATCCATTAATAGGTTGATATGTCTCATTAGTCACAATAATCACTAAATTAGTTGCATCCTAAAAGTACTCTACAATGACATACGAGTATGTTTTTATGTATGTACCAAAAGTATATATATATATAAATAAATAATATGCATACGTATGTGTATTGTTCATATAATGAATCTCAAATGTTTAAAACATTATTTGAATTTCAAATATTTGATTTGAATATGATTTTTTAATTTAAATTCAAAAAAAGCTTATTTAATCTAAGAATTTATATTGAATTTTAAATTATTATTTGAGTTTTAAAATGGACATTTCAATTTTGAATATTGTTACTTGAATTTGAAAATCAACATTTCAATCCTGCAAATTGTTATTTAAATTCAAAAAAAATATTTGATCTAAATTTTGATATTTGAATTTGAATTTATTATTGTTGAATGTAGAAATTATTATTTCAATTCAAAGAAAACTTATTGAGTCTAAAAACTAACATTGTGATTTTAAATATTTCTATTTGAACTTGAAATTTGATATTTGAATTCTGACGTTTTTAATTTTAATTTTAAGAAATTATTCGACTAAAATTTGAAATTTGAATTCCGAATTATTATTTTGGATTCTTGAAATTAATATTTCAATCCAGAAAATTATTAAATGAGTCTTAAAATGGACATTTTAATTTTGAATATTATTATTTGAATCTAAAAATTGACCTTTCAAATCTGAAATTTTTTATTCAACTTCAAAAAATTTATTTGATCTAAAAATTAATATTTGAATTCTGAATTACTATTTTGGAATCTTAAATTTATATTTTAATTCAAGAGATTGTTGATTGACTTTTAAGGAATTTTTCTATTAGAATCCGTAATAAATCACTTTGATAAATGATTCTGTTTATTAAATATAAGTTACATTAAATAATTATTGTTATACATAGATGTGTATATTTTATAATTTATATTATTACACTAGAAGAAATTGATTAATGTGAATTTACTTTAAATCATTGTAATTACTTCAAATAAGAATTAATTAGTGTGTGCATAATTATTTTCTAATTATGTTTACACTTTGTAATTTATAACTTCAAACCTAAATAAAAAATTTGAAAAACTCATAATCTAGTTAAAATAATTGTTTGACTGATTTTAATTTCACAAATTTTTATATTTATAGTTAATAATTACCAAGAGAAAAAAATTACTTAACCTATAATATTTTTACAAAAATAAATGTAATTATATAATAAGTAATGTAATTAGTTGAATAATAAGTTTTTAAAAATTCTTGTAAAATTTTACTTTCTAATAACAATTTTTAATTCATTACTCATAATTTAAGCATAAATATTTAAAATAGTTAAAATTTAAATTATAGACATTAAATTAATTTTATATTGATTATATCATATATATGTTGATTAGATTCTATATAATAATAATTTAAAAAATCTAGTTATTTACTTATTTATGACTTATGTAGTAATAACTTGTGAGTAAGTAGATATTTAGTTTGTTAAATATTAGGAAGTTATGTTTATTTAAGTAATTGATAGTGAATACTGAATATTTGTAGTGTATAGTTTATAATTTAAATATATGTATATTTAATCATTTATTAATTAAATGATTACTTAATTATCTAACATTTGAATTGTTTAAAAATTAAAAAACTATTAAAGTGAGGCATGAATAAACTTTTGGAATTACAACTTAGTTTGTGAGGAAGTTGCAACTTCAAAATTTATCCCATATTGTTTGTTCTTCATTCCTATTTTGAAGTCTATGTAAACAAAGGGGTGTGGTCATCCAATTAAGAAAATTGTGCACATGGGATGGGCTAATCAAAAGGCTCAACCTAAAACAAAAAAATAAATTATGCACATTTCTAAAGTACTTACCTTCCCAACCTATTTATCTACCTAGCTAGGTAGGTACGTAGTTTGACCTACACACCTAGGTTGACTTATGTACCTATCTACTTAAACACTTATCTATATAAGTGGGTATTTAACCTATGAAGGTAGAACCTAACTATTTTTTACCTAAGTAAGTAGGTTGGTATGTAACCTAAGTTTGTAGGCATCTATTTATGTACCTACATAGGTACCTACCAACTTAATATTAATATTTTTATTAAATTATTTTTTAATGACATGTGGCATATTTACATTGGACCACGTGTCATAACATAATATCATCCAAGTATTTGAATTGAACGTTTTAAATTATTTCAAAATAATAATAATTATTATATTTTAAATAATTAAATATTAAAACACATGGTAGCACATCATTGCCCTCAATTGTGACCAAAATAGTTCCATCTTAGTTGCATGTGACAATATGTATACAATTGAGTCAAAAGATGAAATTTATTTGTTGATTTTTTCTTTTATATAATACCTTTTATCATTTGCAACTAGTTTATCACATGCAACTTGTCTTAGGTGACTAAAGGGATTTTAATTGCAAAATGTCTCCTACGACTAAAATTTAGTCACAAAAACTAGTCAAAAAACATGTTTTTCTTCTAGAGTTCATTGTTGATTGGTAACAAATGTCAATCACCCATTCCCATGGGCTAACTAACCTAATGGATTCATTTTTCAAGATAAGATAGAAAACCATAAATATATCTACCACTAATAACTACCTAATTACTAGGAAGCCCATAGGACTAGCTAATATGAACAAATTAACTACCTTAACAATTATAGTCCTTTACTATAATCTATTATTGTGCTTTAGTTTCAAGTCCCAATTTTATTATTATAGTTTGTTATTGTGGTTCAAAGTAATTTAGTCCGATATCATTGTGCTTGAACAATTCATGGAACCTTATAGTATGGACGTTTTATTATAGTTTTAAATCCACTAGATTTGATGTTCATGTATTTTAATCCTTTATAAGCTTGTTATATAATTTGTTCCATGTTAACTACTCTCAAAATGTTATTGAATTCTATTTTTTTGGTTTTATGTTTCAATTTTCAATTTTTAATTCTTTATAAGTCTTTGAGTTTTGGAATGACATGATGAATAGGTCATATGTTCAATCTTTGTTTTCAAAATGTCACATGTTCCCAAGATGCAATGGTCATGTGTTATATGTTCCAAAGATGCATTGGTCATATGTTCTTGAAATGTTGTGGTCATATGGGTCATATAATGTTCAATTTCTTGAATTTGCAGTGGTCACTAGACATATATTCAATCGACATTGTATGTAGATAATGTCAACATACTTTAGATTTTTGCTGTGTAATTGTTACAAACTATTGTTACATAAAACATGGACCTTCACAAATTGTTTGCAAAATTTTGTTGTGTGGCACATAATAAATTTTCAAAATTTTAAATATTAAACTAGCCATACACTTCATGGTTCAATATGTGTAACATTGCCAAAAGTGCACCCATATTTTCCTAATCTTAATAAGTATGAGATTAAATTACTATGTTTGTTGTGTTCCTACCATCTCCATCATTGCCCATTGTTCTTTTGTTATCAATCAACCTAACTTGAAACATCTCCCAAATCAAGAAAACATTTTGATTGGGATATCCCAATTTGGAACCTTATAAGTCTACATCCTAGGATGAAGCATTAATACACATTATTGAAAATTTTATTTTAATAGCACACTTTTGAAAATGCACATGGCCTATTCTGTTCCCTTGGGATGATTGACAGTTATGGTTAACACCTTTTTTGGAGCACATTGGGAATGCAACTTACCCATTATCTTCCAATTGAAATGGTGGTTTTTGTGAACATGTTTTTTGGAACACCTTGGCCCACACAACCATCTCTAATACTTTTTTTCTAAGAAAAATCTAAATCAATTGAACATTTAAGGTTTTTTATTATAAAAATTTATGATTGTCTTATAGGTTTATCTATTAGGATAAAACATTAATAATATTGATTGAAATAATTACTCTAGCAAACACCCCTTTTTGGAATGCACCTACCCCATAATGTTTTTTTTGGGACGATTGATGATGATGGTAAACACATTTCTAAAGTGCATGAAAAACACACTTTACCCATAACAATCCAATTAAAATAAATTTTTTTGTAAACACCATTTATAAAACACCTTAGTGGATAAAACCATCTTTAATTGGTATATCTTTAAATAAAACACAATTTCATATCGATTGTGCCTTTAAAAAACTTTTATTTCATTACAATCTTGTGTGATTGCCATTGTTCACCACAAATTGGTTTACAACCTTTGTAAATTGAATAATATACAAAATCTAGTATAAACCATTAAATATACAAACTATCAATAATATTTTAAAACATGGTAGCCCTCGTTGCTTTCAAGTCTACAACATACAATTGTGATGGGCATAACCTTAGAAAATTTGCAATTGGTGACAAAAAAATGTTTGTGTTTCCATATTTTGACATTATTTTAAATATTCCTTTAAGGCATTTACATCGGCTTGGATATATTGATTGGTCTTCTTAGATTTGATTAACTTATCATAGTATATAAACTAGTTATTTTACACATTATTTATTTATCTAAATGTTTGGAAATTTGTCAATCCATTTTTAAAAGTTATAAAAAATAGCTAAAATAAAAGTTGTACATTTTTCAATGCAAGTCCAAACCAAGGTCAATAAGTTCAAATGTTTAATCAAAACATTCACTAGACAAATTGGACAAAGTTTACACAAATGTTCAAAGGGTATTTCACATGAAGGTCCAAGGGGTGGGTCCAATGAATTTGAATAATTCCATTGGCCAAAAACCATAAATTGGACCCAAGGCCCCCAAATAAAGGTCCAAGACAAATAAATGCCAAATTAAGGTGGCTTACATGGTATCATTTTGGAAGGAAAACCAATTGATCTGGACCCCAAAAAGGAGCTCAAAGGGGAGCTTATGGTTTGGAGAACCAATATAGAAGCTAACATCCAAGGCAATCCCTTTCATTGTTTTCCATACTTTCTTTTCATTTCCAAAGTTGTGGGGAAAGGAACACTTGTCATGGATTGAGGATGTTGTTGAACATGTTACTCCATTTTTGAACAATTTGTGTGTTAAAACATGGTCAAATTTATAGATTTGCACAAGATTGTTGTTCAAGGGAATACATTTTAGCCCTTGAAAATACACGAAATTAGGATGTTTTAAAATATGGGGACAAAAAGTGTAAGTTATGGATGATTGAAACAAGCATTTTCACAAGTTGAAGGAGATTCATATTTTGACTTGAAATCCCAAAACTAGTCCCCCTTCCCAAAAAATAAATAAAAAGGAGGAAGGACATGGTTGTGGTTGGGATCAAAGAGGAACATGAAGAAATTGGAAGAAGGCTAGCAAAAATTGGGTGGATAGTGAAATACTTGATTTGATTGCAATAAGAGGAAAATGAAGCTAGAATTTGCCAAATTTAAAGAAACTTGAGGTAACATGGTTTCTTTTAAAATTTATTTCAATTTTCAATTTGAGACCCTAGTTTTGTGCTTATAATAACCTTAATTGTGTTGGGATTTTTTTTTGGAAAAGAAGTATTCCAAAATTTGAACCATATTCATGTTTGCATTGATAAAAAATTTCAAAGCCAAAGTAAGAGACCATTTTGAAAAATATTAAATTTTGATTAGACCAATTGGGCCTTCTTAAAAGGCCTTTGCTTGTTGCCCTTCATCTTCTTTCACCAATTGAAAACATCACACATTTCAACCACCATGCAGATTAGAGCCTCATTTGCCTAAAGGAGAAGAGGACAAAACTTTCATCATTCAAATGAATTTGACATGAATAACATGTCTCTTATGAATACAAGTCAAAAAAATATATTGTTGAAAAAAATAATACTCAACTCATAGATCATGTTTTTTCTATTTTAACTACTTCATATTTCAAGGTTGGACACATTGTTCAAACTACATACTCCAACATTGGCTTTAAACCTTAGTTCTTCAAGGATTTCAATTTCTTACAACTAGAAGTTCAATTTATGCCATTTGCAAACAATATAAAAATGACACAATTATCATGACAATTTTTTTTATAATGCATTGGATAATTAGTGGCATCAAAGTGAAAACGTGATGAACCATGTGATTATTTTTGCAAATAAAATTGATGAGGTTGTAGGTAGTATAGAATTCTAAATAGAAATTGATAATGGTTTAAGGCATGGTGGTAATAAAAAGCCAATGGATAAACTTTATCCTCTTGATGAAGTTACAACACAAAAGAAAAAAGTAACACAACTTTATTTCTTACTAATAGTATTGATGCACCAAGCCAAATTCCTTAAGAAGCCCAAATGTGGATCCTAGAATGAAACAATGGAAAAATAAAAGAGTCAAGGCATGCTCTTTAACTTGTAACACTTCGGGGGTAGGAGGGCATGTTGTAATTCCAATATGGGACTCAAATTGAACTCACAAGCAAGAGTTCAAGATGAGATCAACTTGCACAACCAAGGAAAGAAGGTGATTGATGCAAGTTGAATTCAAGTGGTGTGGTGGATTTAATAGGGACAACTTCAAGCACAAGCTTTACACAACCTACAACCTTTGGGAGGAGGAACCACTCCCCTCCTTGTACTATATTATGTGACCCTCCATAGGGGCTACATCCAAATGACATTTTTCTCCCAGGAGTCCCAAGTGAGAGTCCCAAACTTGGGACTCTTTTTGTTTTGAAACTTTTGATGCTCATATTTTCGTCAAATCAAATCAATTTGAATCATGCAAGGGAAATATCTTATAGCCTTCCAAAAAATCTTTCCAAAAATCTATTGCATGCTTTAATCAAAAATCATTTGACCCCTAATCTAAAGGAATTTGTGGTTGGGAGTCAAATTCCCCATTTGACTATTGGCCTTTCTTTTGATCATAATTAATTCATTTTGGATCTAAATGAACAATGCAAGGACACTTTAAGCATATAAATTTAAAGACCTTTCCAATGGTATCTTAAAGTCCCAATTTGGTGTTTGTTAATGTTTTAAACCAAGGATTTGAACATTTGGGACCCCCACAAGAGTGTAATTCCCAAAATTGGAATGCACTTGAGAGTCATTAAGCTCAATCTCTTGCATTCTCTTCCATTTGTGAAAGTGTGTTTTGCATTCAACACACACTTTTGGCTTCATGGGCCCTTGCATTTCACACTTAATCATGAACCTCATGTTAAGGTTGTGACAAATATTATATGTTATTTACATGTGAAAAACTTTATAATGAAAAATCCATGCACCAAAATTAAATCGTTATGAATACTAATTTTTTGACGATTACTTGCTAAACTAGGTCAAGGATAACATATATCCTTGCAACAATATTGAATCACACATAATTCCACCATAAATAAGGTGTGTTCAAAATATTGACCTTTGATTATTCCAACAAAAAAACTTGTTGAAGGCCAATAATAGATCATTGATGTATACGAAGTTATAATCAAAATGTTGATTTCATATTTTTCTTTAAAAGATGGTCAACAAGTTTTTTCTCAAAAAAATAAAACAATTTTGTCATACATGCACAAGAAGGTTGATTTAAACCATTTATGGATACAAGAATTTGTACACCATCTTCTATATATTGTTGACCACAAAACATATAGATTTCTTTTAAAACATATTCAATTAGAGTATTTATTCGTATTTAGATTACAATTACAATAATTGTTCATATAAATTCCATTTATGGAACAAAGCAAATTCAAATTTTAAAATCAATACATTGAATTGGTGAATTTTTAAAATTACCATTGAATAAATCTTATGCCTTATGATAGAGCCATTTGCATACCATGTGTCACCCTCTATTATGTACATTTAGAATAATTGTTTACTGATCAAAATATTTGGATTCATAAAAAATAGCCTCACAATTGTTGATTACATCATAGTTTTAAATGTTACATACAATTCATAACCCTTGTTATATTTGTTATTAGCCACTCAAAATGCATTTGATTCCTCTTGAATCCAACTTCATCTTCATTTCCTTTGGTAGATGAGCAAAACCAACATAACTAAAAACCTATAAATCACAATATGTGAAGGTTAGTTGGCAAGAGATTGATATCCAATGTGAATATTCATTTGTTGTTCACCCTATACAAATATCGTAGTTATTACTAGTATGAGTACTTAAAGTTGCAAATATTTTGATTTAGTAAATCACATTTGTTGGTAATTAGCTTTTAATTTCCACTAGTAAGTTCCAACATGGTTGGAACATGGTTTTTGTATATAAAGTTATTTTATAAAATGATTTACAAAGCATGAGACCTAAACTAAGGGTGGAACCAATGATGGAAGGTTAACGACCATGTGAATCCCAAGGGAACACACATTCTTGGACTTTAAAAGCAAAGATATTTGTTTTTCATATCTTCCATAAATTAAGTTGGATAATTAAGATTGATTAAATCAATAGTTGAAATGGAAGAATTATAATTATTTGCTAGCATGATCTTACACATATTAACTTCCTATCCATGGCAATAAACAATTCTAAACATTGGCAAGGTGTTTCTACTATCATTTGCTTGTTCTTTGTCCACATGTTCCAATTTTTCCATTTTTAACATCATCATTGAATGTAAATTTAAAATACATCATTTTCAAACATAGTGAAATCAAACAAGTGAATGGGAACAATGTAATAGAAGAAATTATGAAAAAATAAATAAAATCAACATGAGTAATAATGATATGGGAAGAAAATCTTGCATTAATTAAATTTTTTTACCATTGAATTAAGACCTTTCAAGGTACCATTAGAAAATTGCCATTCAAAATACTTTGATAGGTTGTCACATCATTCAGATGTCCATCAAGACACAACACATCTATTTGGATGTTAATGACGTTTCCCAACATCACATCGGTATAGGTCAACCTAGGTCATAGCTCATATTGGGTTGTTTGAAGTAAGGTGTAGAGACCAAAACTCATGTTGTTCAAGCACCTTACACTTTGGGCAATCAAAATGACGTTCAATCACCATAGTTTGTCAACAACCGAACCTATTTTGATCATTGGAGATTTTGATCACCTCGCAAATATTGATGATTGAACTATGGCAACATAAAATGAACTAGCGTGGTTTCAATGTTCATTATGAAAAATAAAATGATTTGTAATTGGTCTTTTCAACTGGGTTTTTAAGTTGCAATGACCACCTTGCAACTTAACAATGTATTTTTATGGCATGAATGTTATCAAACAAGTTGCACAAGTTGCAACAAATGTAACTCACTATATGTGGAATTGTATATGTATGCAACTTGTGCAATTTAGTTGCATTTGTATAAAAACAACTACTAGGTAATTAATTCCAATGCAACTAGTTTGTAATTGTTGTTGTAACATCATGTTGACATTATTTTCCATTCATCCATCCATCAATGAAGAATTTTCTTGATTCCCATTGCAATTATTTTACAATTGCAAGTGCGGTAGAAACACACGATTAATGGTTGGAATTGATTTGTAATTATGTGATAACTCATGTTAGCACAAGTTAATGCATGCAATTTGCAAATGGCAACTAGGTGGAATAACTATTAGACAAGTTCATCCATTGAAAAACCTAATGTTTGTATGATTTTTATTCATCCATCCATAAACCTAATGTTGCATGATTTTTCATCCATCCATTGACAAACAAGATCCGTTGATGTCCTTTGCAAACATGTGTTTAATTTATGGGCTCTAAAGTAATTGTATGGTAGTTGATTTTAATAGTATTAGATTATTAAATTCCAATTTAAAGTGCAAATGTGCAAACTTTGCATACACATTATCATTGTCCTTGAATTATGATAGATAGTGCATAATTACACACATCACTATTTATAAACATGAAATGGATTTGAAATTGTATGCATTAACATTCAAGGTTGGAGAAAACATTAAAGAAAAAATTTTAATAATATTTTTATAGAAATACAAATTCATTATAAGTCTAAATATATTGCATAAATTATTTGTAACAATTTCTTCTACCTAAATAAAAGGTCATCACAAAGATTAACCACAACAAAGAAATGTTATCATTTAAAACATTATGTTTCAATGAATTATTATTTTAATTTTTTTTTGTCTATATGGAATTTGATCCAAAAAAATTTCATTCTATGTCTACTTGAAATCTGCCCTTGAATCTATTATTATATTCAATGTCACGTGTGAAATGAGATCAATAACATATACATAACATTGCAATGCAAAAGATAATCAAATGTCTATCCTTTCAATTTAGATATAAAATTGAATTTACAAGTGTAATACCACTGACAAGATTTATTTATCACTAAAATGCAACAATACATAACATTGTAATGCAAAATATATTTAGATTCTTTCAATTTAAATAGAATTAATTTACAATTGTAGTGTCACTAACATTATTTATTTATCACTAAAATACAACATACATAACATTGTAATGCAAAATATATTTAGATCCTTTCAATTTAAATAGAATTAATTTACAATTGTAGTGTCACTAACATTATTTATTTATCACCAAAATGCAACATACATAATATTGATACAAACTACAATTAGTTACATGTGCATACAATGGTGGTTTTCAAAAGCAAACCTTAAAATCTAGAAAAACCCATCAAAGCAAAGATCTACCCTTCATTTGGGCCAACATCTTTATCAATTTTCAAACACACATGGGGTGATGGATGGAGACCTAAGGGCATAGGAACAAATGGAGGCAAATTTGGAGGTATGGTTACATGAACAATTGGGCACAATGCAAACAAATATTAAGGTTTTAGCACACAATTTTGTCTAAAAAATAAGAAATAAAGAAAGACGAACAATTGAGGTGAAAAAGGAACACTTTAATTCCATGGAGGACATTGAACATTACCATCAAACTTTGATTGACATGAAATAACAATATTGAAGAGATGTTAAAGTGTTTATTAAAGTAACTCAACTAACATAAAAAGAAAGCATTTAACATGCATTTTGGGTGCATTTTGAATTTTGCAAATGGAGGTGAAATTAGTCCACATTCAAATAGAACATCATGATGACAAGATATCTTGATCACACAATTTAACATCATGGCCAAGGATATTTAAAATGTAAAATATCAAAAGCATATATTAGTTGATGCACCTTGAGTTGGACTAGAAATATGTCACCATCATTTAAAAAGAACGAGGGAAATCTTTTGGCCTTCACCTCAAGCTTACATTAAAAATGGGGATCAATGTGTTATTTGTTATAACTCGTATGGACCAAAAGGACCATGGTAGTTGGGCACTTGCCAACACATATTGTACCATCCATGATGTTGAATAACACTAATGGTGCTAAGGAGGAGATGTTTACAATGTTAGGCCTTGTTTGATTATCGCACAATTTAACCTTCAAGTTACCATGCCAAAACATTGGGAATATAATCAATATGACATGCCCAATCAACCTCAAAGCATGGGGTGTAAACATGTGATGGATTGGCAAGTGGGCATGCCAATTATTGAATAGGAAGTCAATACAACAAATGGCATATATACAAATCCCATATTCAAAAAACATGTAAGGCCTTATACTTACATCCACTGTTGTGAGTTGCAAATGGTGTTACCAAATATTCCAAAGGTGGTTTAACCTAAAGATTAACAAGTTTGAATTTCGTATAATCCCATGGGTGTTGAGGTTGGGTAAATATATAGTTTACATGATTTTTTGGAAGAAGTAACACATGATCTTTTAGTTGAAGATACTAATGATTCCTAACACTTGAAGGACGAAGTGGCATTTGCATTCTTAACTGAGGTATTGTCACATACAATCATCATGGTTAATGAGATAAACAATCTTTTTAGGTTGAATGTGATTTTTCATGGGGCAAACATTAGGCAACAAGGTAGTAATAGAAGACCTTCTATGGGTCTCCTACTACTACCTTTCCCAAATGATGTTTGAAGAGGTGTTTGAGATTGTTGCATTGGGTCAAAAATGAAGACGATTTAACATAGGTATTAGGCACATCATCTGTACATAACTTTTCCAAGATGCTTTTAGCAAAATTGTGTACATGTCATATTTATGAATGGTGCACAATGGGCAAACAAAATGTTTTCCCAATTAATTTAATGGTTGTGATAACTTGTACACAATAAAAAAATTAAATGATTATTTTCACATGCTTAAAGTTTTCAAATGACATTGTGATTGGGGATATCATAATTGCACACAAAATACATTTTTATGACATACATGTGTGCATATGTTCAACACTTAATTTCTATTTAACCAAATATAAAATGAATAGTTCAAATATTTGGTGAAATTATGATAAACACCAAATGGGGTCCAAAACCAAATGGTAGGAAATTTATTTACACAAAAACATACAACCCAAAGATATGTGGACCTTCATGTGGATGAGAATATCAACCAATTTGTGTGTGTTGCCTAGTGGTTAACCCTTTTAAATAATGCAAGATTGCAACACCCTAGTGATTATAGATGTGGAAGCCCGATTAATTGCAAGATTGTTATTTTGGGTTTATGGTTCATGATAGTCATTGTCATTTGGTGCCTCTTCTTCATCATCATTGCATCATTTTATACCTTTTAAATGTATGTCTGATGCAAGGTTGTGATGATATTCTACCATTTGTTTTATCACAATTCATTCGGTGGGACTCCATCCATCAATATTCATGATGCCACCCATATGTGGTCAATCATGATCATGTTTGTTTATGAGATCCATCATTGTTTTATCAATTGACCACTTCTTGAAAAAGTGATCCATTGAGCAAACAAATTGTGAATATGTGAAGGAAAATTGTTCAAGGAAATGTGGCCAATTTATAACCCACCCAAGATTGAAAATGTGTTTGATGTCATAGGTATTTGGAAATTGGTGTACATGGTTGAAATATGAGTCCCATTATGTTGATTAAATTTCAATTTCACGAATGGGCATGCATAAACGATTGGCTTGGGGTTCAATTATGTTAGTGATGGTATGTAGGCCCATTTGTAGGTCCAATGTCATATTATCATGGCTTTGTCGCAAGATTGATGGAAATGTCGACCTGTAATTCTAATGTTTCAATTTATGTGTATTGGGTTATGAAATGTGTAATGGTGATCCTTGGGCCCATCGTTATGTCCCTTGTCATTAATGACATGTATTCATGTTATGTGGGGAGTATAAGATTAATGGAACCTATTGATTGCAAGCGTGTGATTTGATCATCAACCATTGGGGTATTTATAACCATGGTGGATGCATGGGGGGTTTCAACTAGTACTTGATGTTTGATACAAGTAATTGAGGTGGGAGTTCCACATGTTACAAAATGACATTGGGTGCCATTGTGGCCCATTAATGTTTCAATATTCAATTGTCAAATTGTTATCATTCCTAAAATGTTAGCATTCGACAACTATTTTGAAAATAGGTCTTTTGATAGGTCATCATTTGGGAATTTGAAAGGGTCGTGTTGGTCATTGTCTTCATTTGACATTAAAAGGTCTTCTTTTGATGTGTTGCTTTTGTTTGAACTTCCTTCAACATTAGACATGATGTTTTCATACAACATATTCTTTTCATACCAAGCAATGGGGTTATCACTAAGTCGTTTTCACACGAACTTGTTATTAATGTAAATCTGCACTAAGTTTTCACTTCAATCTAATGTGCATCAATTTTTCCCTTTATTATGGACAAATAAATATGAACTTTTATTTCCCTCACAAGATGATGCATAACACATTTGCATCAAAATGCAACATGCAACGAATGTAAATGCACATCCACCAACTCCAATCAAATCCTATCATTCATGTGAAAACAAGTTGAGGTTATCAATTGGGGGTGTGTTGAAAAAGACCCTCAACTTTTAACAAAATTAACAATCTTTTAAAGCTTGGGCATATGTCGTTGGGCTATTAATGTTTTTTTGTAACACATAGTTGAATGCTTATTTGGCATTTGCATCATCATGGAAGCGGGCTTCACCCAATAAATATGGATTGAGAAGGGTGCGTGTATGATGTATGTTGATAATTAACATATTCCACCAATGGTAAAATTAGTGTTCAACTACATTTGCAAGGTTTGATGGCAATGAAAATGGTTGATCTCATAATGATAAAACATGGATTATTCCAAATTTTCATGACAAGTCATACCCTCTCCATGCAAGGTTGTTTGCCATCATATGCCCTTGATGCCATTAGAACTAGTTTCATAATGTGCACAAAGTTAACATGTATTCCAAAACCCATCCAACAATTTCAATATATCATACCAAGGCATTACATATGTAGTGGGCATCCTTACACTCTTCTATTGTGTCAATGGCACTTAAGAATATATCCCCACTAGGACAAAAAAACATCAAATTTAACAATGGATGTCTTGCAACATTGTCCCAACCATTAGAACAAATGGTGGCTCCATACTTGTGGATGGAATTTCACATTTTCTTAGCAACATGTTTGAACACATTGATCTTTTATTACTTTAACATATATATGCGTAATCCATGGTACAATGGGGCTTTATGGTAGGTTCAAGAGTTTAAAATTACTTTCACAACAAGTCCATGAATGTTAGGTGTCATGCAATAGTGATGTTTCTTTCGTAAAATAAAATCACCCACCTTTTTTCACTCTTTTCTATAGTTGAGTTCCTTTTGTAATGAAACCTATCAAAAGGTTTGGGGGTCATTATTCATATATTTATTAATAACCTTTGTGCTATTCATAGGTGGGGTAAGTTGCAAATTCAAATCCCTTCCACTTGAAATGTTGGGGCATGTTCTCCATCCATCGAAATGTTTGACATTTCAATGGCCACCTTTTTTATTGGCCCATTAGGGGCTAATATAACCATGCCATCTAATGGTTGAAAATTATTTTTTCCACAAGTGAAAAATAATTCTTTGACTTGTGTCCATGGCTTTGAACACATTGCAACACCAACTCTTCCATCACCATCAAGTTGATAGCCCAAAATCTATCATTGCAATATGAAATGATATTGTTACAAAACTCAAATTCCACTTTACTGAACTTGTTTAGAGTCATTTAGTACCATAATTCCCGTACATTATGCTTACCTTTCATAAAAAAACATAAAAAAACATTTTTATTATTATTAAGGAAATGCATATATAACAATGAGATTTTATTGCACCAAATAAAAGTTACATGATGAAATTCAAAACCAATTGTAAATGCAATATGATGACCTAAAACTTCATACACCCGTAAAGGTTTCATTTGTCTTTCTTAAGGTATGTGGCAACACAAAGCCCACACATCTCAAAAAAGATAATGAATTTAAAATGCATGATCCATTTTTTATTACGTAGCACAAACAAAGTGGTTGGCTAATTTGTTTTTGAAAGTTGACTTTTTTTCCAACTACGATTCAATTTAATTTTAGTCACCAATGAAAACCCAAAATCAATTATCAATTGCTAAAAGCAAAAGTTTGGTTGACAACAAAAAAAAACCCAAATTCAATCACCAGGTTAATGATAGAAATTCTATCATTGTTGATCAAATGATTGAAATTTATTTTGGTTGTCACAAACTGAATGGATATTGGTAGTCAAACATTTGATGATCACAAAATTTCAATTGTTGAAGTTGTGATGATAAAAAAGTTTTGATTATCAAAATCAAGTTGATTGAAAATATAATGATCAAATTCATGTTCAGTTGCCAAATGTCCAAAAGGTAAACCATGTAAAAAAAAGAAGTCTAGATTTGATTTGACATATGAAATTGATTTGTTTAGGTGGTCACCAACATGACAATGCACACAAAATGGGCACGTCATGTCATATATGAAAACCTTAGCACATTTTTCCATTAAACGTGTGATAACAAAATCTACCATAAAAACAACTTTCCATTGGAATTTTCCCTTTAATTGTGATGATCAAATTATAGTTTTGCATGTCAAACATTGACCTGAATCAAACTATGATTCGTGAGATGTTAACATTTGTATTTTTGAAATTATCTAAAACATATGATTTTTCGTTTTAAATGTTCAAACATTTTCAACATTGACAACATACAAATTTTGAAACTTATTGCACATTCCAATGAAAAGTGACATATTACAATAGAAATTTTAATCACTTTTCATTACCTCCATCATAAATTTTTCATGAAAGATTGTAATGATACTAGGGTAATAGAAAGATACCTTTACTGGCTTGATTTTGTTTCAAGTGAATAATGCCATTTTTGTAGCAAGCAACAAAATTAATGATAACTTGTCACTAAAGATACCACAAATATAACACCGTAAGTTTGAATGCATTGTAAAATTTAACATTATTAAAATAGATTTATCACATATGTAACATTATTAAAATAGATTTATCACATATGTAACATTATTAAAATAGATTTATCTAATTGTTTCAAGTAGTTGGTAGTTTAAGTTAGGATCTCCCTTATCACTCCTTAGTTTTAAAAATCTCATTTTTGAGAATTCAATTGGGATTGGGTCCTCTATTATGGCATTTCACTGCTTCTTTGGGAATTTTCTTATCAATAAAAGTTTGGCATCAATAAGTGCAAAATGTTAGTGGTTACTTTGTAGGTAATATTATGTAAGTAGATGCTTGTGCATGGTTATCGAACATAACTAATCACCATGGTTAGTTATGGCACAATAATATAATGAAAATAATGTTTTTTGTTCACACATCATCCATTCTACATGGTGCATTGGTGGGTGTCAAGTCTTCTAGCCCAATTTATGAATCCTTAAATATAAGGTAAGGCCCACGGTTAGCAACGTCCAATTGATGGATGCATCCAATTTATGAATGCTCATTGTTTGTAAGGTAAAGGTTGCCATGACTTCAATCCATGGAACTAAGGGTCACTTTAAAAAAAGGGTCCAAGGAATAGGGTCCAATGAAATCGAACATTCCTATTGATCAAGAGCTTTAAATTGGTCTAGGAATAAGACAAATCAGATTGTCATTTAAGTTACATGGCATCATTTTGGAGAGAAAACTAATTGATTTAGACTTTCAAAACAAGCTTAAAGGAGAGCCCATGGTTTGGAGAACCAAAATGTAAGCAGGGTTCAATGTTGTTCATTTCTTTGTTTTTTTTTCTGTTATTATTATTATTATTTATCTTTGTTGTTCAAATTTGGTGAAAGTGGAAGACATGTTATGGATGGAGGACATTGTTGAGAACACACCAACTCTTCCATTTTTACCAATTCTAGATTTGGCACCGCTGGTTTCTGGATCTCCACAAGGTGGTTGCTAGGAGTGCATCTCTAGCCTTCCCAGGTGCACGAATTGAAGTTGAATCGGAAGGTGGGACAGAAAGTGAAAAGTTGAAGTACCAATTTTCTAAGTGGAATGGGACTTGAACTTACAAGAGATCCCTAAACCGATTCTCATTCCAAACAAGAAAACACAGAAAAAAGAAAAAGAAAAAGTGGTCGTGATGAAAGACGAAGATGAAAAAAGTAAAAAGGTTGAAAAGAAGATCCATTGTGTGTAGCAAAAATAAAAAACAAGAAAAAACAAGAAAGAAAAAAAATACAAAAATAAAAAAGACCACACGTTAACTTAAACACACATTTTTAATATTGGACCTTCAAATTGGACCCTAAGCATTTAGATACACTCATTGTATCATAAGAAAAAAGTGTTTTTTTTAAATGTGAAGGAGGTCCAACTCAAGGTTGAATTTGGTTCAAATTGGTCCCTGGGCTGGCTTTTGGTCCTAGGACCCTTGTCTAAAGTGGCCCTAAAAGTAAGGAACTAAGAGTAGGGTAACATTTGAGGAGTTGATGATCATTTTGGAAAAGTTCTCACTTAAGGTGGAGCCAAGGGGGGTCTTTATTTTGGGAGTGTCTTGCTCCAAGGGTGTTATTTGACTTAAAGCATTGGTAATTAATTAATTTTATGATACCCAAATGGTTATCACTAGAGAAAGAAAAGAGGCAAGACATTCCCAAAAATAAAAATGTTCACCCTTTTAGTGAGAGGAAAAATTCCACTTGTCAATGTGGCCTGAGATACACTTGAGATTTTATGCGCCTGCTTTATGAGTGCATAGATGGCAAAACAACAACCAATAACCACAACTATTACAACCTAATAAAATAATATGGATTGTATACCTTACCATGAATTATGGCATATGCCATGCGTGTGGTGTTACAAAACTATGTCCCAGAGTTTGTCCGATGTTGGATTTGTTGTTGTTCCCATTGGGATATTAACATGTTCCCAAGTTCCCTAAGTGTGCTTCAACATGTTCTAAAGTTTTCATGTGTTCATCAACAAGTTACTCATATTCTCAATGTGTTCCCCGATATGTTCCCAATAGCATTCTACTCTTGTAGCCTATATAATGAGGCCGAACCGAGGAGACTACTCTAAATCTATTTTGAAGCTATCTAAAACTTGATTACATTTTGTTTTTTGTGATGGCCAATCAATGATGCTCATCAGAAAAGAGAAAAGAAAAAGAACTTTGGGGGTGTCCCCACAACTAATTAATATGAGAGGCACACTATGCTATGTCCCACACCGTTTATTCCCCTACCATTAGCCCGGGTCAAAAATGGGGACAAACAGTTTTGGAAATAAAACATTTACGCAGCCAATGATAAGGCTCAGCATGCAATCATGAGGGGTCCAGTTTTTTTCTTTGGGGGGCGGGGTGAGGGATTTTTGTGTGTTTTTGGCCTCTTTCCAAATGTGTTCCCATCAAGTTCTCATATTGTTCCCAAGTTGTTCCTCAAGAGGATCCCAATAGCACTTCCTCAGATTTATCCCATATGATTTGTCCACTCTCATGTATGTAAACTGAAAAGGTGTGGGCGTAGTAGGGGGAGTACATTTGTTTTTATTTTGCAACCAAGGTCCAAAGAGGTGCTTCTACTGGGGAGTGTCCAGTGTTCCTAAATAAATTGATGATGGGCCAATCAATATGAGTTCTCCCCCTCCCTCCCCCCCCACTAAAAAAAGTTGTGAGAGAGGACCCATGAACTATATTATAAATAAGTACCCCCAGTTTTATAATGGGGGTATTGGCCCAGGCCAAAAATGGTGATGAACAGTTTTGGAACATGCAAAATTTCATGCAGCCAATGGGATGGCTCAGCACGCACTCAAAGTGCCTTGATTTTTTTTCTTTCAGTTTTGGGGGGAGGGAGGGGGAGGATTTTTTTCTTTTTTCCTTTGTTCCCTTCAAGTTCCCAATGTGTTCCCACCATGTTCTCTAGGGTCCTAGTGTGTTCCCCAAACCCCCCCCCCCACCCCAAACATAGTTACTTGTATTTGGTCATGACAAAACTGGGAACGGTTAGCACCTAGTGTGTAAGAATTTTGAGGCTATGAAAATCAGGCCCAACAGAGATAAGAAATTGGGGAGGGGCACGCGTCACGTTCCCTGTGGCCCATGACACAAAAATTCTGATTATTCTCTGAAGAAGCGGCGCATCACCGCAGAGCTGCTGCTGCTGCTATGCCCACTCGGGAAACGCGAAGACCTGCGGCAGCCACGCTGCATCAGCGTCGCATCCGGTTCTCAGATCTCCCCCCTTCTTCCATGGCAACCACCAAAAATCATCTCTCCTTGTCGTCTTCATCAGATTGGGGTTTTTGTGCACATAGATCGGCGGGAAGCTCCGTTGCGTTTGATCAGCTGGAGTCTGATAGTTATCGAGGTTTACTTGTCAGATTCTTATCCTTTTTTCCTGTGATTGTTTTGGAGAGCTTTTTTGTTTGGGGACGAGTTGGTTTCATCATCAAATTTGGGAGCAGCGCGATGTGTGACGGAATCGATACTTGGGTCGAAAGCAATCATCGCTTGTGTATTGTCTTTGGGAATCCTTGTTCGGAAGGGACTTGTAGTTTGAATTTCCTCTTGTGTGACTTGTGAGGAAGGGAAAAATCAAATTAGGGCAATAGGGGGGGAGAGGAAGCCCTCCTCACTCTCTGTTTTGAATGATCAGTGGAGAAAGAAAAGGGTTGGCCTCTAGGGGCCCCGAAGGAGAAGGGTAATGGGATCTCTTGTTTTAATTCAGGCTGCTAGTAAAAGTTTGATGCAGCAATTTGGGGCTCCAGAAAGGAGGGGTAGTAGTAGTCGTAGTAGTAGTAAACTCAAGTATATTATCACACCAAAGCAGCATCACAGTAGTAGTAGTAGTAGTAGAGGAACCACTGTGGTGCTCCTGAGACTTCAATCTAATGATACCTTGACAAGTTTTCAAAGGAGCAGAGATGTATTCCTACGGAGATCTGGAATTCCCAAACAGAGGTATATTGTACCCATGTGTTTTCCATTGTGTTTTGCTGCATGTTTCCCACATTCTCGGATGATGTTTGCTTGGGGTTATTCTGGTGATAGCACTTAAGGGTCTCTATTTGGGTTGGTGCAGGAGGGGAAAGATCGTATTCAGGACCTTTTGGCAGGATCCAGGGGTTGATGTAATTGAAGGTGTGACTGGAGAGAGCTCCAGTTCTTCTTCCAGCATAGTCCTCACAGCTGAGACTGGGGCTAACCAGGAACATGGAACAGGAACGGTCAATGATGAGTCCAGTGTCCCGATTCCAGATATTGAGTCATTGTTTCCACTCCTACAGGTGAAATTTTAACCAAAGTACATACATGGCTGCTGTGCTTCATATACTCTTGTTCTGTTGGCAGGTTTGAGCTAGTCTTTGAAAAATTCTGACTCCGTGTATGTACATGTACAAGTGACACTGCAGAGTGATGAGCTAAGCTGCCCATCTTCTGTTTATTAAGAACTATTGTACTGTACTTTGGTTTGTAGACATGTGAAGTTTAATGACACGGGAGTTTAAATAGGATCAGAGGGTCTAAAACATAAGAATGAGGAAGGAGAAGTGTGATACACACATGCCTGAGGAGTTCAGCTTCCCTATGCAAGAATGTGGGGATGGAATAAGTGACTAGGGTACCTATGGTGCTAGTAGAAGCATGGTGAATGTACTCAGTTAATAAAATCAGGTTTTGTTGCTCTTTTTTGTTTTCCTATGGGAATTGTGGGTCATGAATTATCTCAGCCATGCAAAGTCATTGTTGGTCAATGGTGACATGGTTGGTTGACAAAGTCACAAATATTGTGTTTCCACAGGTTCAGTCATTGCAAGAGCAAGAAAAGTTAGCTGCAACTCCTGCACATCCTGATGGGCTTTACGGTACGCCTCATAGTGTCTGTCTTAGAACAGAGTTTAAGTAAGAGTGGCAGCTATTGATCATGTCAGCTCCCAGTATGTTTGTAGTGCATATTGGGCATGTCTAATGATCTTTTGCTCTTCTTTTGTTTTTACATCATGTTCCTGTCCTGTTTGCCATATGTTAGCCCTTGGGGAGCAAGTTTATATGTAGTCACATAAACCTAAAACCAGACCATGAACCCTGACTTCTGCACTAAGATTTGATAATTCTGACATAATGCACCCAGAACCATCAAACAGCAATGCCATTAAAGTGCTGATACCTGATACCTTGTACACCCAACACAGTAATAGAATCCCAGAGTGTGAAGTGATGCTAAAGTGGCAAAGGGAGCTGAAATTGAATAATAGCAAAACTAAAATTGTGAATAGAGGGCAAAGGAAAAAAGGGGGCAGAGGGGGCTTATGAGGAGAAGGGGATTGTATGCCAGCCATGTATCCTACATTTGTATCGAATTGCATGATGGAGCGAGTATGGCGCTTTGGCTTGCCATTGCTGCTAGCCCAACTGCACAATTCTCTTCTCCCTGTGGCCGTTGTCAGCTTTGTAGGCCAGGTACTTTATCTTCTTCCTGTCAAGCCCTACTTCCTCTCTCTTACATGGGAGTGCTTCGGGTTGGATGTCGGGTTTTCTTTTGTTTGCGTAGTTCAGCCCTCTATGGGAGCTACTTTGCATCGTGTTTTGTGGAGCACACCTGGCATTTTGCCTGGCCTGCTGTCATTGCCATTCTTCATCATACCCTCCTTCCTGTCGCCATCGTCAGCTTCGCAAGTCAGGTTGGTCTCCTTGTTACCCCATTGAGAAATGGCCATCAACCTGGAATTTCTATGGTTGGAACCCTCTCTGTTTTGGTCCACAGTTTAGAGCACATGATGACCAAATCTGAACATTGCAGCAAAACATGTCTCTCTATTAGCTTCTGACACACATGAGAGTCAATATAGTGGTAGCAGCACAATATTGTAAGAGACCTGATGACTTAAGGGGGGTTCATTCTAGCACTTTCATGATTTCCGGTTAAAAAATGGCACTACTGTAGTGAGACTGTGAATACTATTAATGAGGGAGGTGTGTGCTTTGCAGTTTGTGATATTTGCTGCAGGACCATGGGTGGGAGCGTTGATGGACTCCATGCCCAGAGTTGTTGCTTTCAATACACTTTGCATTCTGCAGGTGAGGACTATTTGGTTAGCTTCTGTTCATTGGGTTTTGTCACTGATTTCAGAGGGGACTCTTAATGATTTGTGCTTCCTTGTGTATGTTTGGAGTTGAGGGTCTATAGCATAAATGTGGTGTGAATTGATGCTTATGAGGAGATGTGTTGTATGGGTCATCAATGGGCCAGACGGGTGCAATGCTTACTTCAGCAGGGGTGACAATCTATGCATTGAGTGGGGCTGCATCAACTGCTTCTACAGCAACTATGTTGCTGCTTAAGCCATGGTTTTTGGTGTTGATAGTGGCAGCAGCTATTGAGCGCTTAACAGGGCTTGCATCAGGTGTTGCCTTCGAGAGGGATTGGGTTGTCTTGGTAATGGCTTAAATCTTTTGACCTTTCTGGAGTAGTGGGATGCCTAAGAAGGATAAGTAATTGAAGCCATATGTAGTGACTTCATGCTGACATGAGATTATGGTTATAGCCTCTGCCAGAGGAGTGCTCTATCTGCACTTGATAGTGACACTTGCATGAGAATGTCAGCAAAGAAGTGCTCTATAGTCATAGTCGTAATTTCTCAAAATTGTGTGATTTTCTAAGTTTCACAATACCAGGAACTAAGTGGTGGCCATTCCTGCAGCTGGCGGGTGCCAATCGGCCTATTGCACTGGCAAATGCAAATGCCATTTTACGAAGAGTTGAACTTGTTTGCGAGGTCGGTCATTTTTTTCTGTTGCAAAATTGTTTCTTGTTTTTGTAGTCAAGTGACCTTTGTTCATGTTTGTACACTGCAGAGTAACTTAGTATGTCCATATCTGTAATGTGTCCAATGGCAGCTTACTGTTCTCTTTCTGTGAAGAGAAATCTTCTTTTGCAGTAACATGCACTAAATGTTTTTCTCTAACTGATAGATTGTCACTAATGGTGTGCAGATAGCTGGCCCTTTTGCATTTGGTTTACTATTGTCAAAATATGACCCGAAGCTGTGTGTCAAACTGGCAGCTGGTGCAATGGTTGTCACCCTTCCTGTTCTGGTATGTCTCTGTCTTTCAAAGAATGTTGAGTTTTCAGTCAACCCACAACTTGATGGAATTTGGATCAACCCAACAGGTAATTGATAGGTTTCATTGCGTGTTGCAGTTATTTTTGGTCCATCTTACAGATAAATCGTCAAAAGGAGCCTTGCAACGACCAAAACATGTTAGTACATGGGATGGAAAGGCTATTCATAGTAGCTCTCACATCCAGCTTCCAGAAGCTATAGGTTCGTATCATTTTGACACGTATACCTAATTCATGACTGCTTTGATGTGCCAAAAGATGTAATCTTAGTAACTGAACAAGTTAATGTCCCTTTTTGCATACTAATGTGGAAGATTGCTGTGATGCACAGTTGTTCACTGATTAGGGTAGGGGCTGCAGGGGAAGGAGGACTACATGCAGTAATGAGGGGATGGAAACAATATTTGTCACAACCTGTATTACCGGCCAGTTTGGCATACGTTCTGCTGTACTTCAATGCTGTATTAGCACCTGGGGGCCTCATGACAACGTATCTTAGTCAACAGGGTCTGTATCTCACATGCTAGGATTCTCATCCCCCTCCTCTGGATTCTGATTGGTTGACTGTCAACACATGGTATAGAGACATATGGGATTCTTGTCACTTCAACACCATCACTCTAAGCTTTTGCTCTTCTTATTGACAGGCATAAATCCCTCACTGATTGGATTATTTAGAGGGATGTGTGCGCTCGTGGGATTCATTGCAACTTTTCTGTCAGCATCTATTATCAGCAAGCTTGGGGTGTTGAAGGTTGGTATTACATCCTGCGGTTTGGAAAATAACAGAATGCTGATTAATGTAGATATATATGGGAGGTGTCCAGTATCAAGTCATTTTTCCACTTTTAAGCAATATGCGCACAGTATTATTACTCAACATAGATTCTAAAATTGGTGGTGGTTATGAACAGGCAGGAGCAGCAGCACTAGTGTTTCAAGCATCTGTGCTTGCCATGGCAGTTCTGGTGTATTTGAGTAATCCATTGGGACATCAAGGTTCACTAGTAGTATTCCTTTTTCTAATCGTGAGTCAAATTCCCATCCACAACTCTTGATATGTCCTTTCACTATCACAAGCTCATGAATTTGAAAGACAAGATTGCATTTGAGACAATGCCTGGAAGCTGGTCATATAAGCATCCTCTGATAGCTCTGGAGAAGTTATGTACAAGATAGAGTTCCTGAATTTGCTATGCAAAGTAATTCCTCAAATGAATCCATTCCAACTTTTGTCTGCTGGGATTTGTAGGTGATATCACGCCTGGGTTATTGGGCATACGACATGGTCGATGCACAAATATTTCAAACAGCAATTCCAGCAGCACAAGCAAATCTTGTGGGAACCACTGAGGTCTCATTAGCAAGTTTAGCTGAATTGGTGATGCTGGGAGTAGCCATAGTTGCAAATGATGTCTCACATTTTGGTGGTCTGGCGGCCCTATCAATGGCCTCAGTAGCAGGAGCTGCATGTGTCTACTGGTGGTGGCTTGCTAACCCTAGTGCTGATCAAAGACGACTATTCCCAAGCAACTTGCAGCTTGATGATTCTGACAAGGGCAGAGAGTCACTATTGCAACTACTTGTCCCTACACCACTGCTGTAACATATCTCAAAATTGGCCACTTGATATTAGACTTAGATCATGCCAAAAGATAGTCTCTGGTTCCGTGAAATTGGATCTCTCCAAAGGGGTATCAAATATTCTTTTTCTGCAGATTGAATTGAAAATCAGAACATTGTAAACTGCAATGGGTGAAAGCTGGAAGGAAAAAAAGAGGGCAAGATTTGTCAAAGTAAATAGGTGTATTTATCTGTCTTCTTGTAAAATGAAGTTTTAACATGGAGCTTCAAGCATGCAAAGATTCTGGGACTCCACTTTGCATGATTTCCTAAGGATGAAAGCTGGACATGGAATTAAGGTTATGAACACAATTTTGGGCACTCTACTTCTCCATAACTTATGAAGTGTTTATTGTCTCATTCACTTTGTTCACTATGTTATTGTGGTTCCTTTTGAACATCTGTTGGAAGCTGGCATCCTATGGCCTAAAGAGGCAGTGGATTTAAAAAAAACAAAATCATGTTACAACTTACAACAGAAAGAGGTTCTCATTCATGTGAACACTTTTTTGAGCCTAAAAAGTTCCAGCTTCCCACAAGGTGCAAAATGAGGCTTGAATGGCTGGATTTGCCCCAAGCTGTAGGGGTCCTCTTAATGAATATTGCATGGAATCCAATCATAGGAGCTTGTAGCATACAACAGATGCAAACGTCACACAAAAGATTGAATGTAATTGGGTTCCATTGCAAGGGATTGAGAATTGGAAGAGATTGACAAGTGACCGACAAAGATTGAACCCCATTGGGTTCAGTTGGATGAAATTGAGTGTTGACCAAGTACATCCATGGTTGAGTCCCATAAATAGGGTTGAAAATCCCTATTTTGACCTTAAGTTCCATATGATACTAGCAAAACCTATCTTGAGTTTGATGAACATTATTGGACTTTCTAGTTGCCCTAGGACCTACACGAAAGTATTCTCAACTCAAATAAGGTAGATTGGACCTTTAAGGTTTGGTTGAAATCAACATGACATGACTTGTTTTTATAGCATTGTGGTTCTATTATTGCATTAACCTCGTAATAATTGTTATGGTGGAATGAAGCATCCAAATAAATACAAAACATGTGAACATGTCAACTATGGCATTTTTGGGTTTACATGGATTTGATGTGAATTGGAAGTCCTATGTAAATTCCCCGCCTCTTTTGTAACAACTAATAATTTACAAAGTTTCTTAACCATTTTCTAAGCATTTGTCAAAAGTGTTATTTGTTGTGATTTGAATTCATAACAAAGGTTGGGGTGCGACAACTTCAAGATGATCAGGACAAATAACCCTTTAAATAATGCAAAATGATGCACCTTTAGGTTTGTCAAATGAGATTGGTGGTAACTTTTGATTTGCAATAATGGAATTTTATAAACCTCAACACATTTTCTAATTTCTACAATTAGGACTAGAGTGTGAGAGTAGTGGGATGATTAAGACAAAACATGTTTCACATGCATTTCATAGATGTTTCAATTGCACAAAACAAATAAAGAGGAAGTTTAGTGCAATTTGGAACCAAAAGTGGGTCATGGATTCATCAAATTTTCACTTAGATTCAACATGAGAATCATAGGGGTACTTTCTTAATACTATATTTTGTAATTTTTCATGAGGATTACATCCCAACAACATTTGCCAATCTTCCTAAAGTCTTGTTTCTCAAAATTAGACATTTAAAGTTCTTTACAACTTAAACAATACTAGAAAAGTTGGTCATGTGCCACTACACACTTCCACTCAAATCCGATTTCAATGGAATGGGACTTGTGTCATTACACCATACATTAATTGTAATGAAAGGGAGCATGAAAATGCCATTTTTTTACTACCTAAGTTGAATGGGATTCATACCATTCCACTATATAATGGGTGACAATGCCACCTTTTTTACTACCCAAGTTGAATGAGATTTGTGCTAGTCCACCATACATTGACTATAATTGAAGGCAACTATAATAATGCAACCTTCTTGGTATTGCCTAGGTGGAATTGGACTCATGCCATTGAGTCTAATTCCAACATACATTGACACAAGTGGAAAGCAACCATGGTAATGCCCCTTTCTTGTATACTTAAATGGAATGTGAGTGGATGTGTTCACCATTGATTTTGCAAATTTTTAGGGGGATTGTAAGAAAATAAACTTTTTACATTTTACTTCAAGTTTGTTGTAACCATTGAATTTTGCTAAAACCATTCAATTAAAACATTCACAAGGAGGTTTGAAAGATGGTACCTTTGTTATCAACTTTTGCACATCCTTCTCCTCTTCATCCACCTCACGTGCAACTCCTTCAAGTCTTTATCAATCACAATATAATGTTTCACAATTGTTCACAATAAGATAGGTCATACATGGTTACTTGTGATGAAGATCCACCTCTCGTCCTATCATCTTTGTATTATATTAGGAAGTGCAACAATAACATAACTAATTACAACTAACAACATCCAAGTTAGATGATACATGTAGTTCCATGAAATAGACTAATGGTGTTCATCCCAAAGTTATTGGCTCATGTATCCAAAAATGAACAACTTGCATATGTTTGCTTTCTTCATTAGCATTTAGAGTCCTCCAATAGTGGACATTTACATTCCACATTTCTACAAGAGAATTTTTAGGACTTGCATCATCCCCTTTGTCTCCCAGTTTTCAATGTTCTCCAATATGAAATATTCTTTCATGTAAGTTTTTACAACATTGGGTGTTAAAGGATGGTCATATCAAAATTGCTTGGCTAGGTTTTCATATTGCATCCCACTACTTTTGGGTGTGTAATCCAAATTGCTAAATTATTAAATCCAAATGTTGGTATGTAACTTCCTTCATTGTTCCCTACTAGATTGATTTCAAGCCAAAAAATTTTCCTTTGTCATTTGTAAGAATTTTGATATTAAAAATATGACTAGTGACCACATATTCCTTCATTTGCTTTTGGTAAATGCCTTATTATCTTCAATTTTTTTATTTCCATGCTATTGGAAGGTCTTTTTTTTGGTTGCATCCCCATCTTCTAGCTCACTAAAGTTGGGCACATTGGCCCTTGGAACATCATATCTGTTTGTTGTTGCATTAAGGACATTCTTAGGGAGGTAACTTCCATTTTATTACAAATAATGTGTACAAAAATATGAAATGCAATTTATTTGCAAAAAGTAAATTATAATTTATTTAAATGTAAATAGGATGCCAATAATGCATTTTGAAATTTTTTGAAAGCATATTTAAAATATATTTAAAATATGCTAAGAATATGGCATTATTTCATAACATATTTAAAAATATCCTTTTGCTTCAAGTGCTTCCTAAAATAAACAAGGAATGACATCTTTGAAAGGACATTAGGACCTCCAAAATGTGCCATTGATTGGGATGGGTTTTTAAAACCTTTTTTCACTTGTGTTTAAACACTACCTTTTGGCCTTTCATCACCACCATTGTCATATGTTCACAACCCAAATGTGAAAATCAAACTTGAAAATTGCATTAGAATTCAAGGGATCAAAACTTGTCACCTCAAAAAATGAGGGGCAACAATAATGTTTAATCATTTGTCGCTTTATAAAAAGGTTGAAACTTTGCAAGTTTTACTTTGTTTCATATATATTTTTAAGAAATTCTTTTTTATGTACACATAATGGAACTAAAGAGCTCATTTCACCTTCAAAATTAGACCTAAAAACAATGACAACAATGTTGTAATTGTTCATTTCAGTATATTTTTAAAAACAAAAAAGAATGGCTAATCATTCTACCATGTTTTCTTGCTACCACATTTTGCAAATAGGTCAAACAAACTACATTTAACAAAGAAATACGAATTTCAATCACTTTCAATGGTTTAGAGAGTTATTCACAAGCATACATACATTGATCTAAAAGTGCATCTATGTTGGCACACACATTCAACACGTCCATGGCATCAAAAGAGTTGGGCTACATACATTGTGATGAAGAAAAAAATTTGTGTGATAATTATGTTTAATTATATCCTTGCATGGACATGAAATGAAATGATTAATCATCATTGTTGAATATAGTTATTTGCATCATATTAGGTTGAAAAGTTCATAAATTAGCATATTTACTACCAAATTTGATTTTGAAAAATGAAATATCTATTCAAACTTGAATGTTGAACTATATAAAATATTATGGTAGGTAATATATTGATACTCCTACAAATTTATCTAGGTTTGTTCATATGTGTTCTTATAATGCCCTTTGAAATTGTGGCCTTCAATGTAAGGAAATACACCAATTTCTTTAAATCATAACTCATCACAAGTAGTGCATATCCTTGAGAACAATGAGAAATATTAACAATGAAATTTTAACATTTAGCTTTTGAAAATTTCAACAGATTGTGCCCTTATTAATATGTTATAGGTTGACACATTCAATATTGAAGAAGCTAATCATAAGCTTCTTGAAACATAACCATGAATTGTAAATCACACAATTCACAATTACCACCATAAATAGTTAGCTAAAATGTCACAAATTGAGATTGCAAAGCAATATTCATCCACAATATTTTACCTAGGTGTGAATTATAAAAACAAAATTTTATTTGAAAAAACAAGAGTCTTTGTCATTTTAAAGACTGAAAAAATTACTCTATTGTTCACCTATTTTTATAGGTAAAATTATTCCTTCTAACACATTCTAAATAAAGAGGCATTTGAGGTCTGAAGAAAAATAATGGTGGATGTGCTTGGGTAGGGGTTTTAGTTATTCATTGAAGATATGTTAACATGGTGAGGTGAAGAAATAGCCAATATTTGTGCATTATTTGGGTGTCCATGATGATAACTTCCTTGTTTTAAGATTGTAACCTTTAATTACACCACAAGCCTTGGCCCATCCCCACCCTCTTTTCCTTCATTTTCTATCTTCCAATAATTTCCTTCCTCCCTCTTGTGGTACTATTCCTTCTTTGAATGAATTGTGTAGGTTTCATTTTCTCACGTGCAATAATTTTTTTTGGTGTGTAAATGTTGGTGATTGTGCACATGTACATTCCTACTTTCAACTCTTCATTCATCTATTTGAAGATCAAGGTTTGAGAAGGCCGATAATTATTTGGGTGCTTAGGTGCAATAGGGTTTCTATTTTCAATTTTACGATATTAAAAAATTCCAAAATATTAACAAAATATTAGCTGGATTTATACTAGATAAACAAAAAAATTCCAACACTTTCCTAAATTATTTTGGAATAATAAAACATTGTTTAAGTGCAAGTTTTTGCTAAGAGATAAAAATGTGATGATCATAGGATTGTGGATAAAAGCTTTACATGTTGATGTCGCATGGTTTCACAAATATAATGGTTAACTTGAACATTGTTGAGCTAGCAACATTTGCTTCCTATGGAGGCTGGATGTGGTTGAGTTTTTGCATTGGCAAAAATATAAAGTCTTTGAAATTGTGTTAATTATAGTTTTGGAAATGGCTAATTATGGCTTCATAGTGGTTCTTCCTATCCTATTTGAATTTTTAATAGGACTTTAGCCTAAGATTTATACAAGCTTCAATTTATATAATGATGATAGTTGTTCACGAAAAAACATGATCATATGTTGAGCGAACATCAAATGATGACTTTATTCGTTTTGTTGTTGAAATATATGGGTGTTTTCATTTTTGTTTCAATTCATTGATGATCTTTTGTGCACATACTAGTATCATGCGTCATTAACAATCTTATTTAATCCTTTCGATGCTTGTCTCTTATTATAAATGACATGTATCCATAGGCTTGTAGTGTGCACAAACCATAACGATTTTTCAGCAAGTTGTTGCACTTGGTTGAAATGGCTCATCTCTTCCATACATCATAGTTAGTGCACCTCTATCACTAGTTGATTTGTGGCAAGTGATAGTTATTTCATTTTAAGTCTTCTTTGTTATTGTTGATTGTCATTTCATAGCTATGAGTCTTCTTTGCATAGGGTCTTTCCTTGATTTTTGTTGATTGTTTGCTTTTTTTTCTTTTTGGGTTGTGTCTACTTGTATACTCATTTGCCTCGTACTTTTGATGGATAGGTTCCCATCCTTGATTTTGATATATAAGGTTTTTCTTCTTTCTTTGCTTAACTATAAAATTTTGGTGTGAAAATAGGCAACAAGGACTCATATTCAAGCCTAGAACAGGAAACACATTTTTTTGTAGTGACCAAAACTTTCGGATTGGAACGTCCTATGAAATGGGCAAGTGCCTGTGGATTATGCTGGTAAGCTGCCCTGGGCAAGCCCCATAGGGTGACACAGGCACAAACATCATAATAGGTGGCCACAAGCCTGTTCCATAGTTTGCAATCTTCTGGTTTGGAAGATTATATAGCATAATCTTCTACCCTAGATGATTATGCAACAGACTCTTCTTATCTGGAAGCTTATGAATTGTCATCCAAGTGACATGTGACAGGTTGAAGTGCGTCAACCAACCTACCATGCCTTTTAAAAAATGAACACAAAAGTGGCATAATCATTCACCACAGATGTTAGTGGATGAACAATCAGAAACTGAAGCAAAGCAACTCCAGTCAGAGTGAACCAGCACCCACAAAAGCACAACCATGGATGGATGGTGTGTGGACAGGAATTTGTTTTTCATTGGGTTCTTTTTCCCCAGCTAACCTCCCCATAGCTGAGAGTTGTAGAAGTGTGCCAAGGGTTAAAAAATGGGGATTCATCCAAATGGATGGTCTCGAAACGGAAAACCAGGGGTGGTTTGTTTGTGGCTGCTGGGTCACACTGGCCAGCAACTCCATCCATGTGCAAATGGAACAAGCAGATAGAGAAGAGTAAATTTTGAATGGGTCTGGTGTGAGAGCAAAAGACCACCATTAACTGCATTACAAGTACAATCTGAACCAAAAACCAGTGTGGGGCGGGTATTTCATTTTGGTAATACCTGCTGGTTCTGGGTATTTGAAAAATTTCAGAACCAAAGAACCGCCAGTTCCAGGTATTTGAAAAAAAAACCTGATTCAGATAATTGCTGGTTTTGGGTATTTGGAAAAGCTTCAAAAAATTGGTGGGTTTCATGAAAGAACCGGAAAAGAACCGGAAGTTTTAGGCAAATATTTGATTTTTTTTCAACTTGTTTTTGGAGATGTGTGGTTATATGTAATAACTGGGTATTTGAATTCTTGAAAACCATAATTATCCATCAAAATCAGGTTTTTTTTGCTGATAACCAAGGTTATAAACTTTGATATTTGGCTTAAAACCCAAAAGGGGTTTTAGTGCAATTTTTAATACCTGCCCCACTCTGGTAAAAAACCTGTTGCTGTTTCGCCCTTGTTCTTTAGGGGCAATCACGGGCCTGTATTTTGCTCAAATTTTAGCACTGCCCGATGGGGCATATTACACTTGTAAGACCGGTGTTTGATGTATTTATTGAACCAAAAAGAGTAGAGACCCCGTGGTAGCTGATTTTGATGATTTTTTCACTAATTTCAACTAGTTTTAATGAAGAGTTAGGTGTTAGGTTCCTGATTTCAGGTGTTATGGTTGTTACACTGCCCCTCCCACATAGGGAGCTTACATCCATAATGCCAGGCTCACTCAATAGGGAGCCTTACCCTATACACAAAATATTATCATGTTCTTTGCCTTTGTTGGCCTTGCTTACCAAGGCAAGGATATTGTGTTTAGATTCATCATAGAGCATAGTAGCTTAAGGGATTTTGGCCCCTAGGCAGTAGGTCTATTTTTATAAGAGTATTTTTGAAAGATGATGTTTTGGCTTGAGTTGAAACTTGAGATTAGGTATAGAATTATGATATCCGCCCACCTTGACAGATATTACACTCCTATGGTCCTTTGACAACTTGGTCTTACTTATTTTCACTAGTTTCCACATGTGTTTAAGGAAGGCTAAGGCTCCTCATTTCAGATATTATGGTAGTAAGCTCCCCCCACACCTCTGGACTATCACCCCTTGAGTATATGTAGCGAGCTTACACCCATAATAATAAGGCTTTCAATGGGAGCCTCACTCTATGTGTAACTGGTTTTTGGGCACTTTCACAGGCATTATATCCTCCATGACACTTACAACTATTTATCGACTCTAATTTGGATGATGCCAATGTTAGTTTGAAGGGAAATGGTCGATTAATCAAGGTGGTTGAAATCTGGATTGATGATAAGTAAAACTGGTTACTCTTTGGAACAGGCCTCGGAAAAACCCTGTTACCGTGTAATGGAACCATGGTTTGCCGTACCAGACTTGTTGCATTCCTGGGTGGGAACGGGCCTATCTCTTGGTACACAATGGCCAAAGGAGAAAAGCATTGCAGGTTAAATATATGAAAAAAATTAAAAAAAAATTAAATAATAAAAAACTTGGTGAGGTGAGATAGACCTAATTCTGCACCAATAAAATAAAAACGTCACCTGATTGCTTGATTGGCTCCCACAGTTTGAGATTTTGTTTTTCAAACTCGTCTAGGGTCTACGCCAACGCCTGCCTGCGCCCGCCTGCCCGCTCGCCTGTCACCGCCTGAAGCGCCAATCGCCGCTGGCCGTATGGCGTTCCAGAGCGCTCGCACCGAAGCCCAAGCGCGTCCGCTTGTGTTGTGAGTGTGTGTGAGTGCGCACTTTTGCAGAGAGTGGTTGGGGTGTGTGGGCGATGGCGGCCAAGACGGCACCACAATCGCTCAGCAGGAGTAGTAGTAGAAGTAGTAGTAGCAGTAACACCACACTTTGCTTACTGACACAACAGCGCCCATTCAGCTCCTGGATCACCACGCCGCCCCGTCTGTTTCCGCTGCTGCTGGAACTGGTGGTGGTCTTTCCTGAGTGGTGGATCCAGCAACAGCAAATGGATGAGGTTTCAACTCTGGCTATGGTGGTGCTCGGACCCATTGGGTAAAAATTTGTGCATGGCTGGAGGAGAATACATGTGCCTGTGAGTGCCTGTCGTGGTCTCTTATGAAGAACATTGTAGAAGGGAGCATACATTTCTGTCTCTAATCACGATGAACATGTAGAAGAAGGCATCAGCAGCATCGGCAGTGGGTTCAATGCAAACAGCTACCTTGGAGGTGTGGAACCTGTTCTTGGTGATCGGGTTCAGAAGCAGCTCAGAGGAGATCCTCTGAGTACCTTAGCTGTGCCCTGCTTCTTTCCCTCCACTTGTAAGTCTGACTCCTCTCATTTTCAGCAGTGGTTGCCACCTTGTTGCAGATCACGTGAAACTGGTGCAATTTTTTTCTTCGATTTTTTTTTTCTTCTGGGGGAAGGGCAGTAGTGTAAGTGGGTGGGTGGTGGGCTTTGTGGTTCTTTTGGTCTTTGGAATTTTGCTGCTGTCATTTTGACGTACTCTCTTTTATATCTTGCTGTGCTCCATTCCATACCCATGGCTTGTAGACATGACTTTTTGTTCCTGGCCTCAATCTCTTTGTGGAGGCTGTATACTAGTGACAATCGCTAGTTGCATCCAAGCTTGTGCAACGGTGCAATATCTTTTTAGAAGAGGACTACTCTCTCAAAATCTCAAAGCCTGAAGCTGAGATCATTACCCGTATGGAAAACAACAATGAATAGTAGAAAGATACTGGCACATGCAGAAAGTTCATGGTAAAGAAGAATTGCAGAGTTTGGTCAAACTCAGAATCAAACTGTTCATCATTGTTGGGTGTGCAGACAGAAAGAAGCACTCTTTTGTATTTTGCTCCTGGTTTAAGAATCTCAACCCCCCCATGTCCAGCATTTTTACTGAACATCATTGAGTGGGAGGTACTAGTAAAAAGCAGAAGATTAGGGTTCACGTGTTTTTATGCTGCTCTTTTAAAAGTTCTTGAAAGATTACATTATGATTTGTGTATTTGAGCAGATTCTCTTAGAAAAACAGCACCTTGATCCAGATGTTTTATGTCTCCATATATATGACAAATGCAGTTCTGTATTTTATAGAAGTTCATGTGAATATCTCTACATGAATGTAGAAGCACAATATTAGGGTTTACATGTCTTTATGCTGCTCTTCTAAAAGTACTTGGAAAAGATGACAATATGATTGGTGTATTTGATTAGATTTTCATAGAAAGACAGCAGCTTGATCCAGACGTTCAATGTCTCTATATATATGACAGTTGCAGTTCTATGTTTTGTAGAAGAGGTTTATGGAAATATCTCTACACAAATGTGCATCTCTTATGACACTTTTGTGAGCAACTCTCAAGTGTTATGACTGCACTCTTTGTTGTTGTGGATGATTCCTCTCTGCAATCTCATAGATCTGTTTTCCAGTTGCTTTGGCGGATGTTCTGCATCCATGTAATGTCACCATTGGTGTGCTTAAAGAAATTTTGTTCATCGTGCAGGAGCTCCCAACCACTACACTCTATGTAGGCTTCTCTGTGCCTAAGGCTTGAGTGCTTGCTTTTACAGGGACAAACTATAGAATAGAATGCAGCTTTACCCTCACAAACTTGTTGCAGCTTGACTGAGAAGGCTATGACTTTTTAAAATTCAGCTATGTCTCTGTATTGCCAGCCAACAGCATGATTGAGGCTTCCCTGTATCTTCCAGAAATGTGACACAAAACTGAGGACACAGATGTTTGTATAATGTTTGACCTGAAATTTGGTCAGATTATTCATTCCTTGTCTATACCCACTGTTGGGAAGCTGATGAAGTTCATCAGTGGGGAGTCATGGCAGCTCATCACTGCTATTTATGTTGAAGGTGATCATGGTCAGACACTTTGTGAGTGACTCTCATAAGGTTATGACTACACCCATTGCCATGATACCTTTCAGAGTGTTGTTATGGAGTTTTCTACACAGGCTCATAGCTTAGTTAGAGGTTCTAAAGAGGCTGTTTTTCTGTGGGCTGGGGGGTCTGGGATGCAGGCAGGGCATGAAGGCATGCCTGGTAGATACAGTAAGAGTAAACTACTACCTGCAGGCATTGCTGGCGTGCTGCCTTTCATTCTCTGTCTGCTTCTCTCACTGTGGTAGGCTTCCCATTTCTTCTGTTATCAATTCCTCAGTTTGTTCTTACCACAGAGTTCATTGTGTTGGCTAAACACAGAGTGAATGTTGACAGAAACCATTATAAGTGCAGCAGGTTGCCCACCGGGATGGCAAGAAGGCTATAAGGAGAATGTGTGCCTTTCTCTTATGATGAATGCAAACACCTGGAACGACTCGGAGAATGCATGTAAAGAAAATGGTGGCCATCTTGCATCTCTCAATTCTGTAGCTGAGTACAAATATGTGCAATCCATTTGCAGTAGTGGAACTACTGGCGGTTGCTGGGTTGGAGGCGAGGAGGTATGTTATTGAAACTTTTATGTGACTTCTGAGGATGGTCACATAGGAAATATGACATAGGGCACATTAATCCTTGAAACTCAATTTACCTGTGGACACAAAAGAATGTTCAGATGAACTACCTTTTCATGGTCATGCCAACATATTGTCTTTGACAAGCAGTCAGTCCTCCCTGTAGCTGAACTTCTGATATTAGGGCTTGCCAAGGGGTATCAGGTTCAGTACAGGACCCTACCAATTTGCCAAGGCAAGCAGCTTCAAGTATTTAGTTGGGTCCTGTGAGCACTTTGTATTTGCTGGTCTGGAAGAAAAAGGCAGCTGATTGTATTGACAGATTCAGGACTAGGGTTTAGCTTGCTATCTGCAATTTTAGAACCCCATACTATTGTTGTCTGTTGTCAAGTTCAGTATGCACATCCAACACTCTGGTAAATGACTACACCTGATCAAAAACTTCTGGTGTGAGGTAAACATCAGCATGGAGTTGCATGCCTTCTCATACTGGCTTTATGTGGCAGCAGGCAGAATCTGGAACAGGGTGGTCATGGAGCAATTGCCAAGCATTACATGACAATGATTTGTCATGGGTGCCAAAGCTGACACCTGCTAATTGCTCAGACCCTAAACACTGCCTTGATCTAAGGCTGTGTCTGGTAGTAACCAATTCCCTTGTTTTGTGGGAGTTCTGCAATGCAAGGCACTCATATCTTTGTTCTATTGGTCAAGGTTAGCCTTGCTATCCCTATCAGTTGCATTTATTCAGATATCTATTCGTGACAAGTGTTTTGCTGTAGAGTTAAAGACACACAAGACAACCAGAATTTCTGGATTGTAGGTTGGTTGAGCTCTTGGAGTTGATTCACATGTGCTCCACTATACTCCCTATGCTTTGCAAACTTTGCTCTGTACCCTCCAAGCTTTAACCTTACTTGATTTTAAAGGTCGTCCCTGACCTTGCTGAATTTCAAATGGAGCATGTCTGTCTAGGACTTTCAAAAGTGAAAGTGGCTTTGGTTGCAGATCAAGAATGTAAGAAAAAGGCAGCTGGCAAGGAGTATACAATCATATTGGCAGTTGTAAGCACTGTCATTTTTATCACAACGGGGGGAGTTGTAACTTTTTTGCTCACATATCGATGTAGTAAGAGACAACGAAGATCACGGCGCCGTAAACTTGCAAGCCTTTCAAGTGCCAGTGGGCTAGTAACGCCTGCCTTTAGGTTATACACAATCAGTGAATTAGAGAATGCAACAGATCATTTTTCTGAGGCAAATTTGCTTGGACAGAATCAGCCAGATGGTGGGACCTACAAGGGGATACTATTGGATGGAACCGAAATTGCTGTAAAAATCTTGGTGCTGTCAGGTATTCAAAGCCAGAAGGAGTTTGTTCATGATATGGCCCGGATAGCACGGATCCGGCACCCAAATGTGGTTGTGTTGAAAGGTTGCTGCTATGATGGTGGCCGGGGATTTGCAGTATATGAGTTTGTTTCAAACGGATCTCTTGATAAGTGGCTACACAACTTGACTTCAGAAGCCCACCCACTCAGTTGGGTTGAACGAGTTCGTATTGCAACCACAGTTGCCCGTGGGATTGCGTAAGCTCCTGTCCTTGCCCCACTTCTCTTTACAATAACATTCTGTAGACACAGATGGTTCACATTTGTCCTGTTTCACTTAGAAATCCCATTTGATGGTCACAAGGGCATGCTTTGAAAGGATGTTTGGCTGAGATAAGAGTCTTGGTACTGAGATTGCAATATAAACCAATCATTGGTTCTGGAGGCACTCACACTGGTTCTGATTTAACTGGTGCAGATATTTGCACCACACTTTGAAACCACATGTTCTGCACAGGGACATTCGGGCCAGTAATGTGTTATTGGATGAGACTTTCAATGCCAAGATTTTAGGTGTTGGCTTGGGGAGGACATTTTTGTTTGAAACAGCTCGGAGACACTTGGCCGCAACCGGTATGTTTGGCTACATCATGGTAGCCCCAGAACTGGTTTACCGTAATGAGCTTACAACGAAAAGTGATGTGTATAGCTTTGGGGTGCTATTGCTAGAGATGATTACGGGCCGGAATCCAACACTGGAATCAGAGAGTCCAGACTGGCAAAGCATGTTTGAATGGGCAACTCGCCTTGTACAATCCCAGCGCTTTGTTGAGCTTTTGGATCCGGTCATAGCAACAGTTCCGGATGTTTGCCAAATCCAGGTATTAATGGAGATGTTTTACTCATGTACCCAGCCTGTCCCAGCAATGCGGCCAAGAATGTCTTTTGTAGTGCACCAATTAGAGCAGTTGAGAGAGGGGGTCCCTCTGGCTCCAAGTTTAAACAATTCAACCTTGGGTGATAATATTACTGCATTTGATTTGGAGATAGGAGAGTAACAAAATGTCACTCCTTCACTCAATTCCTTATGTACAGATTTACTGTGTACTGCTCAATTATTTCTGTGGTATTTGGTATGAAATTGGGTAAAATCCCCATTGCCCAAAGCGCAAATTTTGATACAGGGAGCAAATTGAGTTTCAAAGCAGAGTGGAATGCCTTACAGAATTGCAAAAGTTGCTAGAAATGCAGAGTACATGTTGCAAAATATGTTCCAAACCTAAATAATGTTGTTGGTCTATCTGCTGACTCATCACTGAAAAAATGCTTCTGCTAAATGAATTTATTAGCATGTTGAAATGTGTTCATTTGAAGATTGCATGAACCCATCTCCTGGTCAAAATCCAGGAACCACACAAGAGTCCTTACATGATGAATGCAAAGCATTCCAACACAGATTATAACATCAGCTCTTGCTGAATTCACAGGGTTGATGAGAGATCCCATTGTGCAGAATGACCCTTCTTTCTCAACCTCTAAAGAAGACTAATCTCTGTTAACCAAACACTCCAGTTGCAGTGTGGTCTCCCACCTGTTTGATACATCTCAAATGGTTGATCAGGATGTATCAACCTTAGTCAATAGTGTATCTCACAGGTTATGGATCCCCACCTGTAACTTAAATTGCCAATCATCCTGGAATAAAGGGACTGCAAAACAGATAAAACTAAAACCCATGTTAACTTTGCAATACAGATCACAGTTTTATGAACTGCATTATTGATTGTCAACCTTCTTTCGTGTGCCTGTTGCTGCTGAGGCTGCAGCTGCCACTGCAGCTGCTGCAGCTCCCACCTTCAATCCCCCTGCTGCTTTTGCAACTGTTGCCACCTTTGCAATTGCGGCCACAGCAGCTGCAGCTGCTGCCCGCATCACTACTGTCGGCTTGAAACTCATTTTCCTTGCCTTCCAGATCCCACACTTGAATCAGACAACCACCCAGGAAAATACCTGTATAAGATGGCAAGTCGATACATCACATTAAAGAAGAAGCTGAAATTGTATTTCAACCCTAACCCCAGAGAAATTTTCCAAGTTCCTATTCCCTAGACATAGATTGAAACAATTCTTTCACAAGCACAGGTCCATGTCAAGGAATCACACTAAAGAAGAAGCTGAAAATGCCTTCAAACCCTAACCCTAAAGACATTTTCCAAGTTCCTATTCCCCATATATAGGTTTAAACAATTCTTTTACAAGCATGGGTCCATGTCAAGGAAGGACGTAACAGAAGAAGCTGAAATTGCCTTCAAACCCTAACCCTAAAGAAAATTTCCTATTCCCTAGACATAGATTGAAACAATTCTTTCACAAGCACAGGTCCATGTCAAGGAATCACACTAAAGAAGAAGCTGAAAATGCCTTCAAACCCTAACCCTAAAGACATTTTCCAAGTTCCTATTCCCCATATATAGGTTTAAACAATTCTTTTACAAGCATGGGTCCATGTCAAGGAAGGACGTAACAGAAGAAGCTGAAATTGCCTTCAAACCCTAACCCTAAAGAAAATTTCCTATTCCCTAGACATAGATTGAAACAATTCTTTCACAAGCACAGGTCCATGTCAAGGAATCACACTAAAGAAGAAGCTGAAAATGCCTTCAAACCCTAACCCTAAAGACATTTTCCAAGTTCCTATTCCCCATATATAGGTTTAAACAATTCTTTTACAAGCATGGGTCCATGTCAAGGAAGGACGTTACAGAAGAAGCTGAAATTGCCTTCAAACCCTAACCCTAAAGAAAATTTCCTATTCCCTAGACATAGATTGAAACAATTCTTTCACAAGCACAGGTCCATGTCAAGGAATCACATTAAAAAAGAAGCTGAAATTGCCTCCAAACCCTAACCCTAAAGAAAATTTCCAAGTTCATATGCCATATGCATGGATCCAAACTTTTACAAGCACAGGTCCATGTGATTCCTTAAAGTAAACCCATGAGATTGTTGCATCCATTCAAACAAGCGTCAGTATGCAGATTCGTTAACGTTTGGTAAACAATTTGCGAGGCAATATTCTCATCAGACTTCTCACAACTCTCAGAACGATGTTCTTCCATAAATTCCAACCTTATTTCCTCCAATGTGGTTCCCATTCAGTCTATGCTTTAACAGCAACCATACAATCAGTGTTGATACAGCAGTCATTGTAGAGAGCTTCCGAAAGTACAAAAAAATCATAGGAGGCGGAAAAAGGAAAAAGGGAGTTGTACCCAAAGAAGAAAAGAAAAATGAGAAAAGGGAGTATTGAAATGGAGAGGATCGCGTACTGGAAGAATCAGTGGCGTGGGAAGCAGAGCTGGGAATATGTATGTATGTGTTCGTCCGTTGCCTTCCTGTTGGTGATGAGACGTATTACGAAAGGTAGGAGGATATTGGGTGCTAAGGAGAGATCTTAAACTGTGGTACCCACTCGTCGTGCTCCCTCCCACTGCAAACTCCTAATTTTGTTGTCCTCCTCACACCCTCCTGCTCCTGCGCACAAACAAAGGGGTTTGCGTCATTTACAGCTTTTGCTGCAACCGCTGCAGGAGGCAGTAGCTTAACCTAACAGTATCCTAACTTAACTGAACAGTATCCTAGCTTAACCTGACAGTATCCTAATCAACCTAACCGAACAGTTTCCTAGCTTAATCTGACGGTATCCTAATTAACCTAACCGAACAGTTTCCTAGCTTAACCTGACAGTATCCTAACTTACCCTAACAGTTCCCTAGTTTGACCTAATAGTATACTAGCTTAACCTGACAGTTTCCTAACTCACCCTAACAGTTTCCTAGCGTATCCTAACTTAACCTAACAGTGTCCTAGCTTAACCTAACTGTTTCCTAGCTTAACCTAACAGCATCCATCCGGTTTGCAAATAATTCATGTTTTCAGCGAGGCAAGAAAAATCACACGCCAATTCAGATCAGCTTTTTTTTTGGGGGTGCGAAATTTCAGCAAAATAATATGAAAAATAAACCTATAAATCTAATATTCCATTGCTTTCCCGAAAAAAATTGCCAAATTTCCAAAACAAAAATTTGGGGAAAATTTGAGCCACATTTGAACTCTGATTTTAGTTTTTTAGCATGTAGTTAACTGGTGTTTTTTTTTCCCCCCACTATTTAGACAGGTTCTAAAACCCATTGTCGTTTAATGCTAAATCCCTCTTGGGATGCTAGCCAATAACCAACATCAGAAAATTGAAAAAAATATCACTACTGATTTCAGATACCTTTTCTTGGAAGTAAATTTCTCAATTTCAATTCATTTAATAAAAAAGACAGAAAAGCAAACACATCATTTCAACAAACACATAACTTGCAAAAAAGTCATGGTCATCAACATTATTTGTTATGTGTTATATATATATATATATTGTGATGTACACAAATTGATAATTTCACACTAAACCCGTTAAAAAATTTCCTTTTCATATATCATCTTTCAATCATCACATGTGGAAATTGAATTTTATCTGTCCTCTCTCAAGGAAAACGAACACATATTCAAATTCAAAAGGTCACATCGCATTGAACAAAAAGGTTAATCCTTTTTAAATCTTCCATTTGAGATTGATATAGTTTCATGAATTTCTTGGACTAATTGATACACAAAACTTTTTAAAAGTTTTCAATAGGCGAAGATTTAATTTCACGTCCTAGAATTGATGGAAGTAAAAACGATTTCCTTTGGGCAAATGCATTTCATTAGTTGAGATAATTGACACACAATCCTAATACAATTGGACAAGACTGGAAAACCAATGATAACAAATTTTGTGTATAATTGAATTATAGGTCAAATCCTAATAGAAATGCAATTGAAACAAAGTTAAAAGAAAAGCAATGTTAGTTCCAAAACAATGCAAACTTGATGCATAGTTCATATACATCAATGATAAACATGTACTTAGTTCCCATTGATAATGTTGTCTTTCATTGCATATGTTATATAACCTTGACTTCATAAATTGTTTAAATTGTAGCAATACAAAGCAAGGCATTAGTTACACAATAACAATTGCGTTTTTAAAAGAAAAACATGGGTCAATGTTATAATCATCAAAGTCAACATATGAAGATCCTCTACATGGTTGCAATGGACATGGAATTTGACCTTTTATTACAAAACTACCCACCATTGCATGCCATATGACTCAATATTTGCATTTGAATAGAACTTAATTTTCACCAAAAAAAATTCATAGTTTCATCATTAAATTGTCATTAGTATGCTTAGCAACTTGCAACTCAAGTTTGGATATAGATCAAATTTGAAACCAGAAAAATTTAAGAACCCTTTAATATTTTTGCAACTTGTTGGAACATGTTGTACACATTTGGCAAAATTTTCCCCTTTTTTGGGGAAATCTAGTGAATTAGGGAAATTCTTTTCACAAAAATCCTTTGCATATGTTCAAAATCATATTTTTCATTTCAAAAAAATGCGAAAATTCACCCCTCCAAAACAAATATCAAATTAAATTTCACAATATATTAATTTTTTATTCACCCCAGAAAAGTGCATTGTATTAATATGTAAAGGCGTAAAAGGAAAATTCCCCATAAAATTGTCATTTTCAAACAATTGATTGATTTAAACATAAAGCTCCTTCATTTAAACCAATAATCTAAGAAAAAATATAAAGATGATTTGCAAGGAATGAATAAAATTGTTCCATGATAATAGTTGCAAGCCCAATCAATTGTGAAACATCTAACCACCCCTCTTAAATCCCCACCATGTCGCCACAAATTTTGTTCTTCTTTACTAGAATTAGTTTTTTTTCTACTATAAGTTCAACCAATTTTCCTAAAATTTTCAGGGAAAAATCACCAAATTTTTCATATCATAAAATTGAAACATACCTAAAAGATGCCCTCCCTCCCCTCATCCCACCACCCATTAAACTTAAATTAAAACCTCAAATGTAATCATGAGAGTAAATACATGTGAAATTACATAATTATTATTCACTTATGTAATTTTATATTTGAGTTTATGTCACATGTAAGATTACATAATTAAAAGAAGTAATAATAGGTATTTATGTAGTTTTACATGTTTTAAAATTGTACTTGGATACATAATTAAATTATGTAATTTCAAATGTGAAAACATACATTCATTTGAAATATTTATGGTCCAAGGCAAAATTGTTCTTTACATTTTCATGTATATTTTATATCATCTTTGCAAACACATTTATCCTTTATATATATATGTTTTTTTGTTCATTTTTTAACATTTTTTATTAGGATTTGTAATTGTTGAAAAAAATTGCCAATGCATGGTCTAGGTATGTCCTTTCCATTTACATTATTAATGCTTAATAACACAATAAACCCTTTGGTAGTGGCTTGAGTAGTACACTTAGAAGCATGCAAAAAGATGAAAGCTTTAATTTAGTAATGGATGAGTTGTTCAATATTTATTAAACCCTCATTCAGAGGTACAAAATACCAAAATTAAAATCTAGTACCTAATTGCTCAAATAAGGGGTCAACATCATTTAAATTGAATATGTGCCCTAGTTATGTAGCCTTAATGACAACTAGATGTAGTCAATTGCTCATTCTAAATGAACACATGACTAAATTGGAGACATAGGCATAGATTGTGGATGCTAGGTTTTGGTGTAGTGCATCTAGCTACTAAAATGGGGCTTGAACCCACTTTTAGATTATCTCAATATAACCGCACATCTACTTTGAAGTCATTCACAATACCAACATTATGATGTCCCAAGAAAGTCCACACAAGCCTCCATACTCTGAAGACATTGAGACAAGACTTGTAAAAAAATCTTACATTTAATTATAAGATAGAAGTTGCATACCACAATGGTGCTCCATGCCCCCACAACATTTAGCCTGATGTTTGCAATTCATTTAGTTGTTCAATTCTACCAAAAGTGCATGGTTAGCAACCTCAATGTAAGATTAATTAAGTTAAGAAGCTCAATAGTTGTCAAAAAACAAGCCATAGTTCAACATAATTTTATTAAGCTCACATGTGAAGTCTTGTATAAATGATTCATAACATACATTAGTTACCTCCTCTTGTCTTGGTGTTGCTCATGCACTTGGGATGTTTCCACAAGTAACCTATGATCTACCCTTAGGGTCATCAATTGCATGAACATTGTACTTCCTTTGTAAATTTGTATACAATTTGGAGAATTTAGACCTAATTGAAGGTAAATAATGTAAACCGTTGATGTTTGATGGCAAAGTAGCTGTAGTTGTCAAGAATTGTTGGTCTTTCCTTGTGTTGTGGAGACTGGTAGGAGATGTGCAATTGTTCCAGAATTTAAGTTTGTTCGAATCATGAGGCTTCTCTTTTAGTACCCCATTGCTTGGATATTGTCACCGATGGAGCAACAAGTAGTGTGGTACTCCTGCCATTTTTTTCGCGATTAATTTTGCTTTGTCAGCAAGTTTTGGTAAAGCAAGAAGTCACAAGATCATGGAACCATCCCTTGTGAGAATCTTGATGCTATGAAATTGGAAGGACATTAGGTTGTATGAGTTACAACCCATAACATTTGACCTCAGTTTCATTGGCGACCTACTGGTTTAGCACAAGGTACCACCTTGGATTCTCATTGGACCAAGGATTCCATAACCCTTCACTGCTTGGACGAAGATTTCATAACCACTCTTTGCATGGATCAAAAAAGGGCATCTCAATTCTCAAGAGGGATAGTTGTGTCTCGTAACCAGCTTGCTCAAGTGCGCTGGTCTTGACCTTCATGCACCTTGACTGTTGAAAAGTAACCTATAAGTGCTCTTGCACTCTAGCCTAGTGTAAATCAAGACTTGTGTCAAGTGTCAACTCCAGACATGTGGACAGGGTCATAAGGAAGTGCAAAGGAGCCTTTCATGTGTACTGCATGTTTGAGGCAAATCAAATTATGTCTCAGATCAGCACTCCCCCTTATTGTTGGGCAAACCTCCTCCTAGTTTGTACCAAGTGCATGCATGCGGCTACGAGATCCTGTTGACAATCACAATGGAATATTAGAGAGGGTGCACCACCCCCACGGTCTAAAGATCTGATTTGTTTGTTGATTGTGTGACTAGGGAATTCATAATTTGGAACACATTCTGGTGAGTTTTTGGAGACAAGATAATTAACCCTATTAGCGGGCAAATAACACAAAGCTAGTAGTTCCTGTTGAAGTCATGACTTTTGCTCAAGTAGGCTGCCTGTGCAATTGGTTGGACACTCTTTCTAGAGCTAGAACTATATATTGACTCTACCAACCAGATTGTCAATCTTCAAATGCAGAGCATACATCTAACTTCGCCATGAAAATAACAAGCAAACTTGGGCTCCATTGGACATCCTCACAAGTAACAAAGCTTCATGATTTTGCCTTCTTATTAGGAGCCCAGGTTTAGGGTTTAGGGTTTGTTCTTCTCTCTCAATCTTATGAATACTGTAGAATGTTCCCCATTCCAGCATCTTCTTGCCGAATAAATAAATAAATAACTAAAAATTCAAAATTTTCACCCGAGCAGTAACAATAAGAATTTCTTGAAATTCCATCACTTTCCTGGCCATGTAGACCTGGAATGGGTGAAATGACCATTTGGGTACTGCTGGAATGGTAAATGTACTCCCGTGTATATAAGGTTGACAGGATTTTATAGGCCTGCCTTGTGTCATGTGGTTGTGAAAGGGTAGTACCTACATGGAACGCAATCTTCACATCTGATGGGGTTGTTGCAGCCAAGGAACTTGAGAATTGCAACTTCTTGCAAGGTGGCTCTGATGCCTTCCTTGTAAGTAACTTGTTCCTCTGCAACAGCAAGAATGAAACCAGTTATCCTTGTTATGCAATTATGGTCACATATTGGAAACTGCATATTTTGTTCAACTAAACAATCTGGTTTGTACCTACTTGATTGGACCATAAACAACAGCAGAAAATTTTCAGTGCATATCAAGTGGAATCTGTTCTCCACACTTGGTGCCTGCATTTTGAACAACCAAACAAAACTCCTGGTGGGAAAAAATCAAATTCTGCTGGTGCTTTATGCAAGGTAACACCCTCGCAGGTTAGTGGTGATTTTTTGCTTTCTTAGTAGCTGGGGATGTTGTTTAGGAAGATGCTAAGCACACCCCCTTAACAAGCACTATCTGGTGCAAAAGGTGGCTGATGGTGCTTAGCTGTGCACAGACCTCATGCGAGGGCTTTACCCATTGTGAATCACAACTTACAAGGTGAAGCTATCATGAACCTAAACATATGTACATGTGCAAAAAAAATTCAAAAAAAAAAGAAAAAAAAGAAGAAGAATTGTTTTCAGAAGGTTTCAATGGCCATTCACAAGAGGGGAAAAGAATGTTAAAATAGCCAAATTCTTACATTTGATTTTCCGTATGTAGGTAAAAATATATAGAAGGATGATTGAAGATTTGTGCTTCATATCTGGTTTATAGCCAGATTTGCCTAAATCTACACTTTTTCTGCCGAATCCACAGATGATCACCACTTTGGCTACATAAAAAATTCCCCAACATGCTGATCACGAGGTGTCCAAGAGGGAAGGGATATTATGACTACTTAAGAGTGCGAGGGATCTTACACCTAGTTGTAAGATTGAGGTGTATGTAGGTGTGATATCCCTCCTCTTTTTGATGAGGATATATATTGAGGAATTTAAGGTACCCTCCTAATACAGTAAGAATACAAACTGGACGGCTGCACTTCAGTTTGTGGGCAATGGACACTTTACATCATGAGTCATGGTCTGAGTGGCATCATTGCATTTTACATTGTTATCATGATGCTGGCAGGCTCCTGGAGTGGCTCTCCCATACCAATGCAATGGTGATAACACTGCTTCTTGGTCCTGCCATGAATTTTTTAAAATTTTAAACATGTATTTATTTCTTTTAAGCACATTTCAAAAATTTCCTTTATGTTGATGGACAAAAACTGCAAGTTTGATTTTTTAAAATTTTGGATTAATGAAAATCTTGATCAACCAAGGAAAAGATAAGCTATAAAGTAGGGGGCAAAGTCCCTTGAAGCTAGTGCACTCACTATATGAATCTCAAAATATGTTCCTACCTACCAAGGCCCAGCCAAAAAACTTGGGCTCCAAGCATCCATGAGGGGTAGACTTTTGTTGTATGTATATACAGTTATCGGCCTTAATAAATCCATAAACATTGCTAAAAATCTGGGGTCTCCTTTGAGGTTTGAGGAAGGGGAAGAAATCTGCAAATTGAATTGTGTCCAGGGGAGACATTTTACACCGAAGAGTGTTGTCGGAAATGAGATTCTGATTTTGGTCTATTAGGTACAACAGAACATCTGTGTTCCCAGGGAACAATGGTACAGCAGTTGCACCTGAGAACCCGGGTTTTTTTCTTTCCAGAAGTTGTGCAGGCCAAAAAGTGCTACTGCCATGTAAATGGCAAAGGCAAGTTCAAGTTTGTCAAACAGAAATTCCTAGGGTGCATTTTCAGGCATTCATTTTTATTTTATTTTATTTTATTTTTGGTTAGTTTTTGGTTAGGGTTTTCATAAGATAATTAGCCATTTGGCCAAAATATGTGTCTTTTGGCAATTAACATGTTTTCTGCATCTTTGTTTTGACAATTGGCAATTTGAATATAGGCATTTTGATGATCAACATGCTTTAAGCATCTTTGTTTTGGTGATAGACAACTAGCTAAGAACATCATTAGAACCTAATTTCTCATACATTTGGATTGCTTAAGCCAAACTATTCAAAGCTCAATAAAAAAAAAAGTGTCTTTCAAGGGTATCAAACTCCAACCATAAAGACCTTGCCCATGCAACAAGGAACATTTGCAACCCCACACATTAAAAAGAAACTCAACAAAGACCCCAACTTTGAAACATTTGACCCAACACCCAAGAGAACATCCACATCTTGTGTTCTTGCTTAACATCAAGATTGAAGAACAAATTGCTTGCATGACCATTGATTACCACAAAGGAAAAAAAAATCAAAACATGTTTTGGTTGTTGGTAGCTTAAAAAAAAAAGCAACAACCAAAAGGAATTTAAAATGGTGTTTAAAAGCTCAAAGCAAAATTGGCACTAATTATGTGTTAAAGAGATGTACCTTAAAACAACGTTAAAGGTGAGCTCTGTCAATTTGTTTGGTACCTCACTTTCTCCTCTTTCCAATGTGAGATATCGTCCTAGTATGGAAAAGTAGATCAGCTCAAATTGTTTTGGTTGAAAATGTAAACACAAATATCAAAATGTGTTGTCCAATGGTTTTGCAACTTGTTTTTCATGAAGGTCAAATTGTTGAATGTCGTTTTGTCTACCATAGGACCCATGACTTGAACCACAACTATTTTAACAAGTTTGTTATATTCATTCAACTTATGTGCCAAATTGGGGGAGCTATCCATTTTTGTTCACAACTTGGAAATTGGTTTCTTATTAGAGTTTTGAGTCATTATTGACTTTGCATTATGAATCATGGTTAGTTGAAAAAATGAAGATTGCACATCAAGTTGTTGTGAGTTCAACAATGGGGAACAAAAACTCCAATTTTCTTCTTCTTTCTAATTCAAAAGGTAGTTTTGATTAGTGCCAAGTGGATTGGAAATGCAACATCAAATTTTTGTCTATCTAATTATTACTATGGATAAACATTCCCATCACACTCATGAGTCCATGATTTGGAAGTTTGTGCTACAACTCTAAAATCAAACTTTGGGCTACTTCTTTGCATGCACCTTTGACCATGGATGGCTAATATACATGTATACTTTCTATGAATTGGATGGCATAATCCATTAACAAACCTTGTGTGCACACCAAAAGTTCATTCACCTATCTTCAAGCCAAAGATTTCTTGCGAATGTGCTCATACCATTACCTTAAAAACAATTGCCCATTGGAATGGTTTGATCAAAAAGTTGAAAGCATCAAAAGTCAGATCTTCAAAACAAGAGTATGGATAATCTACAACCTAAACAATTTAGGCTTTGCAAGTTTGACAACATCCACAATTCAATAATGAACATGTTTCAATGTTGCACAAACCTAATCAAAATATGCACCACCTCCAACATGGGCAAAAAGCAAGGTAGACCAATAATTAGTTCAAGGTTACAAAGCAAAACCATGTTGTTTTGAACAATCTTGTTTTTTTGTTGAATCCAAGTGCATTTTCACAATGAGAGATTTGTATTTTGACATAATAGGTTTCAAAGGGTTTAGCATATTGATCCAATGTTTTTTCACATTTTTAAACAACTGTTGACCTTTAGTAGCAAAAGTTTTTGCAAGTTTGGAAAAATCAAGGTTATTTTTGGGGTTGTGAACAAAAAATGCAGATAGTGTTCATAACAATGTCTCAATATGAGATACTATAGATAACTTGGATAAACAATGATAAACACATTAATTTGGTGTACCACGTCATGTACAATGATAAGGTAAGGAGCAATATTATTTTTTACTAGAATAATAATGCTTGTGGGATGGCCCCAAATGACATAATCAGTGTCATACTAAAACCAACAACATACCCATTAAAAAATTAGCTACCTTACAATTAAACCTCCAAACTTAACCATGTTTTACAAAATGATCATCATAATGCTTCTAGTTGTTGCACCCATGTTCAACCATCAATGAAATTGGAATTTGAACCCAATTTTTCATCACATAAACATAAACATTTATTTGTTATCAGTTGTTGATCATTGTCACTTCATTTGTGAAGTCAAAACAAAGAAATCACATTATTGCACAATAATTTTGGTGTTTTTCAAAATGACTTCATGCATGGTTTTTTCCATTCCCCACCCACTATTATTAGTTTAGTGCTTCCTCATGTTGTTCTTCACATTTAACAATAAGTATCTAAAAACTTCAAATTTTGTTAGTAATCAACCATGGTTTAAAAAGTGAAAAAATTCCAAATTAAATCAATTAATTTTGGAGCTTCCATGAATTTTAAAGTGAATCGAGCTAAGGATAGATTCATTACCTCGATTTATATAGATCCTCTCATTTTTGTTATGATTTGCATCATTGTTGTAATACCAATTTCCAAGGGCAACATTGGTTATGGTAGCAATTGCCTTGTAGTAATTGGCGTGTTTTTAGAAAGTGTCTAGTTTATGTCATAACAACTTTTCTTTTCGTTCAATTGTAGAACAAATGACACACCTCACTTAAAACATTAGACCATTTGAAAATTGCGCCCAAGGGAATTATGTAGCTTAATTGTCTTGGGAAACTCCAAACTTTTCATAAGACTTTTTAGGTTCCAATTGTTGGTTTGTAATAGAACTATCGAGTATAGATGGATTTATGGATGGAGGAGCAAAAGAATTTGGAGTTGAAGCACATAGAAATGGATTAAGACTAGGAATTGAATGCCAAAACCAAACCATGTAAAAGAAAATTGAAACTTGAAATTGGATGGTGGTAATGGAGCCATTCTATTGATTAAACTAAAGATTGATTGAACTCTCGGAAAGATAGAAAAGACATGTTCACAACTTGAACAAAGGGTGTGTCACACAATGGCCTTGCCATTTACATTGAAAAGTATTTTAAGCCAAAAGAAGAATTATGAAAACTCAACTATTTTACCATGCAAAAATATGATCTTCAAAAAATCCTCCAAAAAAAACCAAATAAAATATATTACAACTTTATAATTAGTTTAAAGTTTCAACAAAAGCCAAAATATCATTTTTCAAAAATCCTCATATAAAAATAAACTTATTACCTAGGGGCCAAAATCCTTTAAGTTATTATACTTTATAATGAATCTGAACACAATATCCTTGCCTATGAAGGCAAGGCCAAAAAGAAGAAGAAAAGAGTGCCCACTAATGTGAAGTCTTGGAGAATTGAGCTTGAAGTTTGCAAGTTAACAAAGCTTGAAAAATGTTTTGCATTATATAATGTTCAATAGCCAATTGCTAATGTTTAGGAATATGTTACACATTATGCGAGTGAAAATGAAGGAAAGAGATTAGCTCTTTTGTTGAACTTGCCCTTAACTTTTGACGTTTGGTAAATCCAATGATCTACAAGATTGTGATGAAGGTGATCCTCTAAATAAATAAATAAATAAAGAAAAAAAACTCAACAAAGGAACAAGAGAAGAAAAAAGAAAGGACCAAAGGCCAAACAAAAGAGCATACTCAAAAGTGCAAAACACACAATGGGGAGCCCTAAGAGGAGCACACTCAAAAGTGCAAAACCCACAATGGGGAGCCCTAAGAGGAGAAAACCTGAAACCTAGGACCTAAACCCATCACCAGTAGCACCAAGCAAATCCTGCAAGGAGATGGGCGTTTATAGCTAGGGAGAGGATCTGGCTACCATGTGTAGGATCAAGGGGGTTTTGGGGTGACTAAAAGGATATAAAGAAATAAAATCACAAAGGACCTTTAGCAGTCCCTTTTTCCTTGTTTTCCCTTAAACCCATTTCAAGCATGTTCTTCACCATGGATTCACATGACAAGTGAAACTGACTTCACTAAAAAAATACCTGAATAGAACACCCAAACCTTGGGGTGCCTAGTAGATGGAATCAAATGTCCATGAAGTGAAGGGTGTAAAAACAATTTCTTCACGACACTCACAATCACGTTTCCACGGGTTGTGGAAATTGGCTTGTAATCCAGATCAGATATAAGTTTTTGAGATAAAGGAATTGCAGTAAAGAAGATGGGGTGGAATTGTGGCCATGATTAGCATCACATGTGTTCCTTGTTTCGTCCCTTTCCGTCTAAAGCTATGATTAGCACACCATGTGTTCCTTGTTTGTTTGTTTTTAGGATTGTCTAGTAACTAGGGCTAATCCAGGACATCTGGCTATTATTACAGGTTGAGAATTATTGAAAATGTCAGCTTGTATTAGCCTGTGGTGGGTCAATAGTGGCTAATCCTAGATTCCATAAGATGAATGGGTGTATGAATAGTCCAAAAATACTACATTTGGATTGCAAAAATAATTTATATGACTCGGCCACTTGACACTGGGAAGTTCTAATTTTGGAACACTTGAGCAGTTCAGATTGATTCTTTGAAAAAGTCCTCTAAAAGAAACCAAAACCCTTCAAGATATCATAACTCTATAATTAATCTCAAGTTTCAACACAAGCCAAGAATACCATCTTTCAAAAATCCTCATATAAAAATAGACCTACTACTACCTAGGGGCCAAAATCCACTAAGCTACTATACTCTATAATGAATCCAAACACAATATCCTTGCATTGGTAGGCAAGGCCAACAAAGTGCACAAGTTATGTGCTAGAACCCTGATTGTAAATACCTATTACACGTTGAATTGTTACTTCACTCAAGATAACTAAGAGAAAACATTGCAGACCACCAGATCAAGCAATTTCAGTAGCCATAAATTTTTTCTTCACACCTCCCCACAAACCTATTCGACACCCTCTGTATATTAATACACCAATACTATAACCCTTGTCTGGGTTTATGGTAAGAACAAATTTTTTGAGTTTATGACCTGGTTGTTATGAAATTTGTTCCAAATGCTAGCTGCAAAAGGCACAATGATACTGCCAGAGAGATCCAAAGATCTCCTGACCAAGTTGGTAAAGAAGCATCTTGGGTACTTCTAGTGATTTGACAATATTTGTCTCCTAAAATGATGTGGCTCCTGAGACCCTACAAACAATTGTCGGTTTTGAAGACTTCTGCCTTTGTGGTCTTATGATCTGGTATGGTACCCCTGAGTACCCATCCCAATGATCTATTTGCCATTTGCTTGCAGGCAACAGCTGCTATGCACAAATAAGAACAAAGTTGGTGTAGAGGTACTTCACAGACCTTGATGGAGGTGATACTCCACACTTGAGCTCTAGGTGATTAACAAGAGGTCTGTGACTCTGTAGTCTCCATTCTCACCCACGTTTGACAACGTACTAGTGAGTGTGACATCCAGTGGCCATATGATCAGATTTGCAAAACTCCATTCAGCAAATGGAATCATTCAAGATGTGAATAGTTGAAAATTTGCAGCACTCATGGGATGAATCTGTTGAGGTAATGCATGAGGGTTGAAGGGATTCAAAAGCTTGAACAACCCCTTTCTCAACTCTAGAAATTAAAAAGGAATGTCTTAGTTGCATCTCCATTTACTGAACATGTAAAGATTGCAAAAATTGAGAGTCAAAAAAACATTTCAAAGTTGAGGGAAGGCTCAATTTCAATGCATTAAACTTGAGTCCAAACAACATTTTCAATTCAAAAGTTTAAATAGATGATACCAAGAGGTTGAATTGTAGGTTTTAGTAGATCCACTGAGAATCATTTATCTACAAGGGAAGGTAGTTTGTTTGTTGCATTGAGATCTCCCAAACCACAATATCTCTTGTTGTGCTCTTAGTATCTTTGAAAGGCCCTTATGAATCGGAGGCACATGGAGTTGGTTTCAGAATGTTTTGACCTACAGTGGAGAAGTTATTGATTATTGAACAATTTTTTCATTGAAAATTCATTCAATCAAAATTTAAAATTATAGAGGAATTTGGGCATGATCTTGGTATTATTGGAAAAGCCGTCAATGAGTAGGATTTAATGAAAGTGATTTGGAAATTTTTAGACCTAAGTGTGGTGATATTTGAATTTTGAGTATTTTTTGTCATTATAATTTAATTAAATTACAAAAAATGGTTTTGGAAAGGAAAAATAGTTGGGTAACTAGTTCACACTTAGGCCAATGACATAGGCTACATTAGTCTATCTTTCAGGGAAGGTAGTTTATTATGTTTGTTTTGTTTCTCATGTTGAGATCTCCCATTTACCATGGTGCCTTCCTCTATGCCTTTTGGGGCATTGGAAAGTGCTCAATGAATAGGGGCATGAAGGTGGTTTCGTATTGTGTAAGAGACCTATGGTGTAAGCATTATTGAATAATATTAAACAATTTTGTGAAAAAAAATTCATCAAAATAAAAATAAATAAAAATAAGGGATTTTTTTTGGTATTTTTGAAAATCCCTTTATTAATGGATTTCATAATTTCTAGACCTAAGGTGGGGGGAGATATTGGATTTTGACAAATTTTCATTAGTGGAAACAATTCATTTAGAATATAACACAATGAGGCTTTATTATGAAGGTCTTGTTTATACTTGGAGCATTTATGCAATTCTATTTACACCTGGACCAATGGCATATGCCACAATAATGGTCTATAAATAGTGAATTGGATGAGCTGAACAATGTGAAATTAAGTGTGGACTTGCACATATGAAAACTATACAATGTTATTAAAAGGCTGGTAAAAAATATGATAAAAACTAAAAATGATTTGTCCATGGAATGATCTTTGATTAATACTCAATCTACATTGTCTATGATTTCATGGTTATGCATAGGGTGAGGTGAAAAGTTGCAGATTATTTTGAATGTGGTAGACATTGGTAGAGCCCTCATCCCATGTGTAGTCAAAATTTCTTTTTTTATGCTTGGACGGTCAGGTCCTGTAAAAGCCTATGTAATAATCCTTGGGTAGTGTTTAAGACATTGAGGATTTATGTAATTAGTTAACATTATTCAATTTTCCCATTCCATTTGAGGATGAAGTGGTGGTTTTTTTTTGGTTGCTTCATTTGTATCTAATTGTTTTGGCTTTAGGCAAGAATTAAGATTTATTACCATTGTTAGGAATTTATTGTAGAATATATTAAATTTTTAATGGTTATTTGTTGTTGGACCTTAATGTGAATTAGGTTCTAGCTTTTTGATTTAGATTTTGCTTAAATGTTTTAAAGATATTTTCCTTCACAATGTTTTGTGCAATTTTTGGAACAAAATGCCATATAACACAATGTTAAATGTGTGATAATGAAATATAAAATTATAATCTTGTAATATGAAACAAGAACATCATAAAAATGTTCAAATTATGTTTTCATGCATATTTAAATTGTATTTTAGTTGTATTATAAACACCAAATTCTTGTTTTGTAAAGGGAAATATATATTTTATATAATCATTATAGTAGAAACATTTGTATAAGAAAAAAATATTGTAACTAGATATGCATATATGATTTGTTGAGTGCCTTAAATACCTTCTTAAATATACTGATGGGCATTTAGGATATTAAGAGTGTTGAAATGTCACATTTTTGTCCACTTAACAAATTATCTTGTGTCAATGGGGCCCAATCACCTCCTAATGTATTTATCATGGTGTATTTTACTATTATATTTATTCTAATATTTTAAAATTGTAATCATATGGCTTATAAATGGGTCCCATGCTTTTAAAATATATAGGATGCATGACTTAGTTTTCACCAAATCTCATGAAATACTGTAATTTTCTATATATTTGAACCCAAAATGAATACAAAAATGCTAGATGTCACATGGTTTGAATGTTTGAAGATCTTGACACAACTTTTTTGCAATCCATATGACTATGTGGGAAAATGGTGGAAATGTTTAAAAAAGTTTTGACATTTTGAAAATACCCAAAACATTGCATTACCATATCATATTTGTATCATTCAAGCAAATTGTGACCCATTTTATGTTTGAAAGATTTATGTTCAAGATTGCTTAAATTGGAGTTTCATCCTTTGTGTCATGAGATTCTAGCATACGAGCAGGAGGTGCGAGTGACTTCAAATTTCTTGTTTTCATTGTGTGTTTGTGCTTTGAATTCTTGTGGTTGTAAGGAAGTTTCATTTTTAACACCAAAGATTTGTATATGTTTCTATATGTGTGACTTTGTTAATTTCAATAGTGTTGGGAATCAATATAGACTACATAAGACCACAAAATGAATATTACTCAATTTTCAAGAAAGTTATTTAAAAATAATGTGGCAATTGTCTTTTGATTTAAACCTAAAGGAAAATAATCCAATGAATCCTTCAATTTGAAAGGCATTTCAAAGTCGGTTCCTTCACAAAAGTTGGATAAGTATAAATTCATACAATAGTTATAATGTGAATGGGGTGTCCTTATGAGGACCATGCAAAAAGAACCTTACTCTTTGTCTCCACTTATGAGGCATCAAAGTTGAGGCAATGAACAAACTTTACACTTATCGAAATGATGACATTGTGGGCTTTATTCTATGGTTCACCACAATCACTTGCTGATTCTTTCCATGAAAAAATTCTAGAGGTTTTTGTTTTTAAGTTGGCAAAGCTCTTTTTAAAAAAATATATTGGGAAAATTATAAAGAAGTTCAAGAGTGATGAACAAACTTGTGCTTATCGAAGATATTAAAGCATTGAAGTGGACACCAGTGTAAATGAGTTAACACCCATGTTTGTAGAAGATCTTCTTGGTCAATTTTCACCAATTTGGTAGGGTATTATTGTTCATGTAGGTGAGTTAACACCCATGTTTGTGGGAGATCTTGTTGATAAATTTTCACCAATTTATTAAGGTATTATTGTTCATGAATTGTGATGCCTTTAGTAGGGTGGAACCTTTGACAGTACTTTTTGGCCAACCTCATTGATATGATGTTATGGCAAGCTACACTTTGCATTCTTACAAGGCTTTAAGCAACCAAAAAAAAAACAAAACTTATCAAATACATCAAGAGGTGTTTGCAAGGTTTGAAAGCCTTTGACTATGTACTTATTGCATATATCAGTTGTTTATGATCTATCATTGTGAGATTGGAATTTAAAGTCCTCGAAATATCTAAGTTTGATGGACATCCTCTGTCTCATGTAATATCTTCCAATTACCTATTGTGAGATTGATTATGAAGATGTACTTAGAAGCATTGAAAAGATATGTAGTGTGAAACTTTGAATAAATTGGGAATTGTCTTTTTGACCCCATTAGCACATAAGCACAAAGGCTACACTTCATGTTGTATTTTGTAATTTTGACAATGAATGGTACATTTTAGTGTGGATTGGTTATTTCTTTTTTAAAAAATAACCATTAGGTAGGGAATTTGTTGAATTGTTTTCGGGGCCATATATGTCATCAATATCAATATAAAAAATAAATTAGGGTGTTGTGTAGGTTATAATAAAAATTTGGGTAATAACCACTGGTTATGCATAAGGGGTGGGTTATCAAATAAGTGGCTGAGAACCACCGGTTCAGCTGTTGTTTACACACCGGTTATAGGGTTTTGAGAAAAAATTAAATAAAATTAAAAATATTCATTTTCGGTGCTTGAAATTTTTTTGTATTAGTGTGAAGATCGATAACCTAGCTGGATGATGATAATCAGGTCATCCAGCTAGGTTATTAGATTTTGAAAAAGCCATACCAAGTGGGTATCAATTCAACTGGTTATGAAAAATCAATAACTAATTGGTAGGTCATTTATAACCGGCCAACACTGGTACATTTAAAGATTCAATTTACAAAAGGTATGCAAACTTTTTTTATTTGATGACTGACAAGTTTACTATACATGGTGTATAATATGTTCATACTTGACAATTTGGCCATCCCCAAATAAGTGGCCTCTTGGCTCTGCCTCAGGTGGGCGCTTATTTCCGCAATATGCCCCACCACAAGGGTATCACTTGATGCAAGGAACCGGCAGAAAACTATTTCAATTGATTTCCCTGGTTCTGAGACTTCTGTTTGTCAAGGAACCGGCGGGTCTGAAACTGCTGTTGTCAAGGAACCGGAGGTTCTTTGAAAATTCAAAGACCCACCACACACAGCACTGCTTCTGACTTCTGAGTTCTGTTTCTTCAGCAACGCCTTCTTTCCCCCATTAAAACTCAGCAGATCACAGGTAAGTAAGTAGTACACATCCGACAAATTAAAGCAGTATAGCAGACCATCACGAGAGCACGAGATGAAGCAGATCGCACCCATGACTCCATGACCACCGTCGAGTGTTGTTGCTCAAGGACGGGGACAGCGCCTGCGTGCACAGTGCACAGTGACTGACTGACTCACTGCCTGCCTGCCTGTTCCCAGTTCGTGGATCCCCGACTCGACTGCAAGGATCATTGGGCACACTAGCTTACGAGAGACCAATCGTGAATCGACTTCCCATTTACACATTCCACCAGGCCCACCCACCTCTTAGAGGATCTGGGATCAGCAGCTCATCGTCACGACGTGGGCTGAGCGCGTCTGTCCTGGTTTCTCCACTGCTCTTCCCCACACAGATTCCCTCACAGAGAGGCGAGTCAATCCAATATTTCGGATTTTTTTTTTCCCAGGCTGGAAACACCCTTCCTTGACTGGAAACCTGAAATAGAGAAAAGCTCACTGCTGATTCTCACTCAGAAGAACTCAGGAAAGAACTGTCAGAGCCGGTTCTTAAACTGTTACAGAATCAAAGAACCGCCGGTTCCACTCAGTGTAAAGACCTTGCAGAATTGGTGCTTTGACTTTCTTTTTACAAATATTTGGGTACCACGGTTGTATACCAATTACTGGGTTTTGAAAATTTGAGAACCAGCAGGTAAGTGGGTATATACCCAGGTTGATAACCTGGAATCAAAGAACAATTGGTTCCAGTTAGTTGAAAAACCTTAATGAACTGGTGGTTTGACTTTTCTTATAAATATTTGAGAACCACAGGTTATATATCAGTATTGATTTTGGACAATTTGAGAACTGACAGGTAAGTGAGTATATACCCATGTTGATAACCGGTGCATATCTGTCCCTCCTCCTAAGAACTAACTGCCCAACAGGGGGAAAGAACAATGGCCAGAGAAGAAGGAAAGCCCCTTCAGGCCTCAACCACAGCAGCAGTGTTCTAAGTCTTGGTTGCTCAACCTCAAGGCTCTAATCATTAAGGTCTGGGTGGCAGATTATGTCATTTTCTTGAACACATTATGTGACAGAATGTTCTGCTGATGATCATACACTTAAGTGTTATGACGACCCAAATGTGTGGAAAACATGACTTTTCCACAAAAACCCGATAATCTGCGACCCCAGACGTTAACCCCTAAATGTCAGGGCAAGCCAATTTGGTCTGCTTTCCTTCGAGTGTATTTATTATTTTCTCTGCCATTTAGGGTTTAATGTCATGGAATGGTCTCGCCCTCACCCATTCTGTTGGGAAAGGCATCCTACGAGCCCCTAAAGCCAGAGCAAACCCCTTAGGGACTTGCCTGGCGCCTTACCCAAGGATGGGCTTGACCATTCCATAGTACCTACATAAGTGGCCCAGCTCATGGTAGGTCAGGTTCACAATCATTTATATGTTTTGTAAGCTAAAGGCAAACCACCAATGTTGTTGTGTCTTTGATTCATTAACCCATTAATGTTTGATTTGGAGGGACGAGTGTGCTTTGTTTCATTGATAATTGCATCAATAGGTCCTCCAAAACATCAAATGTTGAAAATTTCTTGAGAGCATTGATAATGACAAACTTAATATTAATAGTATGTGTCTACCATAAATGCCCCCCATTTTCCAATTCAATGCAATGGTATGAAGTGTGAAAGTGTTCTAACTTATCATCATATCCATAAATCTGAAGATATCTGAATCTATCTTAATCTTCAAAGGCTTTTTGGTTCTCTTATGATCAAGAATGTCATGTCTCTCTTATGAGAATAAATGGCATAAGCCTGAAATATGTCTATGCCACATTTTAAGCCAATGGGTTAGATTGAAATCAAAATCTTAGATAAACATTAACAATACTGCAACCTTTTTGTGTCTAAAAGCCCATGGTTTCTACACATCCCATTAGCAATGTCATAAATTTTCAATAGGATGTCCACCTTAATATGCCATATTCTACACGAATGGATAATATTAGATGCAGAAGCTTTTATATAAAGTAGCCATTTTGCAATCTTACATGATCAAATAGGATGATTAGGGTTGTCGGCCAGGTAGGTCATGATCTTGTGATCTATAATAGTAATTATTTCTATTTTTGTCCACCTGAATTTAAAACTTTCGAAAAAATTTGGTCGTTAAAAATTCTAGTTTCTTATATAAAGTAGCCATTTTGCAATCTTACATGATCAAATATGACAATCAGGATTGTGGCCAGGTAGTTCATGATCTTGTGATCTATGGTAATTATTATTTCAAATTTTATCCACCCAAAAGAGATGTCAGAATTCTAATTGAGATTAAAACTTTCCCAAGAAATTGATCATTTTATAATCTAATTTCTTAATGACAAACAATAGTTGAAATATCATATGATAAATTGGATGGTCATGTTTATCCTCAAATACTTCACACAAAGTGCTCCCAACCACCTTCCTTACAACATCAACATAATTCACAAATGGTTCATTCCACGTTGGTGGTGGTCAAAGTGGGTAGATAAAAACAAAGCCATTGCCATAGAATAAAATGTGATCCATCATTCCAAGGCACGACTAGCACAAATCATGTTCACATATTATCCACCATTTATGGTGCACCTTCAAATGTATCCAACCATTAGATAATGCTTTCACCTTTGTAAGATGACTCCTCATCTCACCATACACATAGAAACCATGAATAGGAGCTTCCAAATTCAAACCCATGAAAATGCTCTAAAAGCGCTATCCAAGTGCCAATGAATAGTTGAAAACGGAATCTCATCATACAATACAAATCACGGATTACTCATTTACAACAATCTTCACTTTGTTTGTCACTTTAACCATTTTGGAACATGTGAACATCTCATTTGGTATCTTTTTAATTCCCAATAGTATTTGTTGTAAGGTTGATCCATTGTAATTGACATGTAGTTGGATCACATGATTACCTACAATTAGGTTCAATTGTCCAATGGTGGAGTTTCTTTGTTGCCCTTGACCTCTTCTAGGATCAAGGTAAGGTCCTTTCCTTTGGAAAATGCCAAAGTGAGGTCCTTTTTTTTTTTCATATGTTTACCATTTCCAAATGTGTATGCATGTCATGTTTGTGATCCAATTATCCACAATATTTACACTATCTATAGTACATTATCCTCTTTTGCCTTTATGAAAGGAGAGAGGAATGTTGATTGTAGATTTAAAAGTCTTATCATCCATTATAATATTCCAACATGATGAAAGCCAAGTTTAGAATGATCATATATCTAAATTTGATATGAAATTTGGTAAGCTGTTTTGGCCAAATGTATGGCATTTTAAATCACATGGATTGCACCACTAGGTCTCAAGCTATCAATAATCCCCAATCTCACATTAGAAAAAGCCTATATATCATGGACTCTTTTATGTCAGCATTTTCTCAACAAACACAATCTACATCTACTTCAGCTTCCTTTATCTTGCTTCTATTTGAATTCCCAAACTCCACACCATATAAACGATTTGTGTGACATGTTAAAGATGATTGAAACTAGGAACCAAAACCATAGATGTTGGATCTCATTGGGTGCTTGGGAGGAAGGATAATTTTAACATGATTTATTCCTATGATCATGCAAGATGAAGCAAAAATTGAAATCAACACAATGAATTATGATCACAATGAAACTTTCGATACATTATAAAATTTTGTGCACAGACGTATTTGGTTATACCCTTTACCCTTCCAGAACCCAACACTTGCAAAGCACATATTATAGTCAAGATTATACATACAAGCTGAATCTTATTGGAAAAACATCTAAACAACCTTCAATCATGGAATTGTACCTGCAAAGTCCAGACTGACCTGTGGCTTCATGAGAAATTGCTTGTCCCCAGAAATACCCACAAATCTGTTGTTTGGAGTACAACTGAGAATGCAGTCAAAATAAAACATTCTACACTTCTAACTAACCACTTTATAATTATCCTGCCAACCAGATCTTTGTTGCTGAAGCACCCAATGTAACTTTACTTATTTCTGATACTCCTGCACAGACCAGACACAGATGGCCCAAAAAGATTTTCTTACAGCAATTTGTCATTTGAACAGCCATACAAATTATGCTCACAGCAGGTTCATGAGGCCAATTCCAAATTTGGGGAATGTTGCAATCGATCTTACATATTTCCTACAGCTACAGCTTTGGCCCAATTTGCCCCCTCAGATCTCACAAATGATTTCATAAACATGTAACAGGAGCTTTAAGGCAGGGTCAGCTAGTGATAGAAAGTAGGACATTAAAGCATCTTCAGCAGCAGTAGTAAAACTGCTCTGCAGATCTCAAATTTTCACACAAAGGTGTGAAAATGGGCTTAGCTCCTCTAAGCTTGTGCTATATATCATGGGTGTCAAAAGACCTGAGGAAAGAAAATGATTGCTTTTGGTTGGCCAGCCATAGTGATTAGCCATGATATAATTAGGATGTCATGAATAGTGATATTGTTTCAAAATATAATGCATGGTGGGAGCTGCTCTTATATTCTTGATCAAACTCTTATTCGGATGGATAGATATCAAAGCAATGAGAGTCAGTGCAAAAAACTTGGAATTAGTTGGTAGCTCAAACTTTCAAGAGGATTGGATTGATGGCCAGATTATCCAGTTCTCCCATTATATTCTTAAAGATGGTTTTGATCACATCATAACAATACAAAATAGTACTGTGGGTGTGAGTTGAAACATGCAACAAACGTGCTTAGTGAAATCTTGGGTAGGTAGAGTTTGTATAACTTGTAACATATTTTTGTGTTGCAGCAAGAAGCGAAGAGAAAAACAAGCTGAGGAAGAAGCTGTAACAAAACTACTGAGCACTTTGATGACTCTCTGATGATCCTCTGGTGAGCAAAAGATTTTTGAGCAGGAGAGTAGGTCTAAGCAGCTGTTTTTTTTTGGCATGCCAAAAATTTTATGTCACAAATTCCTGATGCCATTTTGTTCGGGTGAATTTGTGTTGTAAAATCTTATCTCACAAATTCAATGATTTTTCTAAAATACAAAAATTCGAAAAAAAAGTCTGAAACAATCACCAGATTTCTATACATGGTTCAAGTAGGTAGTGGAAAATATATGAAGTCTTAAAACTTTTTTCATTTCCAAACTTGGCTAAATCGACTTATGGAGGGTTGCCACCTTGGCAACCAAACAATACTGAAAACAAAAAACTGGTCTGAAGGGTTTTTTGACCTGAAGCTGATAATAAATTAAAGGAAAAAAAAAGAGAAATAAAGATACAGAGATCATGCTGGTCAGAATTAGAAGATCTGTAGGAACCCAAATCTTTAGTACAGATGGCTCCCCAGACTGTTGCTTCTTCATGTTGCTGAGTACATTATCTTCTCATATTTCAATAGGAAGGCAACCCCCTGCTACTGAGTAGTTGAGTGAGGCTCCTAGTAGATTGTTGAAGGGCTGAACTTGTTGATGTAATTAAAATAAAGCAGTTTTGGTGTGGCAACATGGCAATGTTTCATGACAAATGCAGTGGCTAAATCTGTGTTTTGCTAGTATGTTCTGGGGCCTATTGGGGCAGTCATGAATTCAAGAACCACTGGATAACCTGCGGGGGTCTGTTCCTGTTTCTAATGGGCGAGGTGGCACCAGCCACATGGGTAACGCCAATTGGTAGGTTACATTAGCATTTTTCACATGATCTTATGGCTATTTCATGTTGAAGTATATGAGTGCAAGGTGGTAGTTGCATTTTTTTTTCGGTAGGATGTGACTAGGTGGTTGCTTAAAATGAAATTCTGGCTACACAATATTGATTATAGACAAAAAATAATTATTACTTGTATGCTTTGAAGGGGGATGTTTGAGCATCATATATGATTCTATTATACTTTATTACAATTGAAGGCCAATCCATAAACTGATTATGTCCAATTCTGCAAGCCACAGAACCAGTACAAGCTCGAAAGATGTGAAGAAATCGAAGCTGTACAACAAGATGCCTTAAGGGGCATTGAACCCCGATCCATAAACTGATTATGTCCAATTGCAGTTGAAGGTTACTACGTTCCCATAGAACCATACGTCAATCACAAGTATCATAAAAATGAAAACACACATAGCTTTAGTGCAAACATGCATAAATAACAAGATGGGTTGCGGGGGTTTCAAGATTGAACCCAATTGATGAATGGATTTTGCCCACAAGCAAGTGAAGGTTAACTTGCATAAAATCATACAAAAATTCACATTTGCTATGGGATGGACTTGAGAAATGCTAGTGTAGAATGAAAATGTGCTTAACAAATAAAACTTTTGAATGTACATCCTAATGACCATATCCAAGTGAATTGTGAAATGGTTTCCAACTTTTTCTTGATGTGGGTAAAGGTTTGAGAAGATCTATTCATTCTCTATTGAACCTAGTGTAATCAAATGAATATTTCAACAAGCTTCATATACTTTGAAAGCATGTCCTTCAAAATGCCACGATATACTAGCCTTTGCCATAACTAAGATGTTGGGTTACAATTAAAGGGTGGTAGAATGACAAAAGTGCAATTTTTTTTCATGGTGACAACCAAAAAAATGCTTGTTGATTCAATTTCAAACCATCTATCTAGCAAGGTTGGACACATCACACCATTATTAATAGTTACCCTAGGGTGGCAATATTTTTTTTGGGGCAATGTAAGGTGCCCAAGACATGTTTGGCTGGCATCAAATTAGAACCAATATTGCAAGTAGATAATTCTTGAACATTCATCACCTATTGTGTAAAAAATATCTTGTCAAGTTTATTGATTAATTGTATTGCAACTTGTGTGCATTGAATTTTCACTTTTTGCACCAACCTTGCCCACATCTCTTGAGTGAACCATGTCGTAAAGACTAGTCAACTTGCATGTTTTGTGGATATTATAAATTTTGCCATAATAAGAAAATGTTGCCTCTTGTATTCCAATGGTTGGATTGTTCTGCCACATAATGTGCAAAGGATCAAAAGTCTAATCAATGAAGTTTGGAACTATAGGAAGTCAATGCAGTTGTATTTCTTGTTTTCATCACAATTTATGTTGTGCAAATCAACTTGATAGAACTTCACATTGTTCACAAAGTCACAAATGAAGGTTTTTCGGTTTTGAGCATACTTGCTCAAACTTGCAAAGTTTCCAACATAGGCATCACACAAGTAATTGTATAATGGTGTCAATGTCACACAACAATTCATAATTTGCAACTTCAAACTCAATAGTGAGAGCATCTTTTGCCATTTTCACCAAAAGAATCTTGAACTTTTCAAGGACCACCTTGCTTGGAGCAATCATGTTAATCCATCCCCAATCCATCTAATCTTGATGTTGTGTAAAATTTTGAGACCCTTAGTTTCCATCTTTCGATAAATTCACAAAATAAGGAGCCAAGGGTGCACCCTTAGTAAGGACTTTGGTGATTGCTTATTTTGAAAAATTCCCGGTATATATTAGGAATTTTCCATTTGTAAGTTGCAAAAAAAAAAGAAAATCCTTTTGATTAAAAAATATATTACATTATACTCTTATGTGAATATGTGTTTGAAAATTCTCTCCAAAATTATGTTATTTTCAAGTCCTTTAAGAGTCCTTTATGAGATTTTTCAAATAGTAAAAGCTTTATAAAACATTGGTTACAATGATTAATCAATGTTTTTGAAAAATCAAATTTCATTATATTCATTTCAAATTATTGCACATGTTTTTACAATATATTAAAAACATTATCATCAAAATTTATTTTAAAAATGTGCAATATTAATATAATTTTTGACATGAAAACATGAAAGACAAAACAATAGTGGAAATGTAGTTCCTAGTGATACCACCAAGGATGGGTTTGCCCTTTTGTGATTTGTTTTATATTCACCAAGATTGGAACCCTCTTGAAATCCTCAACAATATAGGCATGCATTAAAATCTATGCTTAATTATTTATATTAGTCAGTTCATTGTAACTTATGGAAATGTAGTTCGTTGTTTAGATGGTTATTTTATGGCTGCTAATACCACATTGGTCATGCATTTTGTCATGCCCCAACCATTAATGTTTGTTTAATGTTTGTCAAGATTGTTTTCCACCTTCAAAAATTATAACAATGTGTATGTTCTCAAAGTTAGTGACAAGTTTCCACAATTTCAAAAAATGAAAAAGGTAATGAATTGTAATTACCTTATTGTGTTGCATTGCTTGGAGTTGAATGCCATCACACCTAGTTGTAGTGTAAATATTTTCATTTTCAACATGTTGTTTATCAAAATTGATGTAGGACTTCCCAACCTCCTTGTTAAACCAATCTACTTTGCACATTCGTTTATCATTGTGTTTTTTCAATCCATCAAGTTTGAGAACAAACAATTTCTCTTCATGGAATAGACTTTGCATTGAACCATACATATTTTGCCACTTGGCCCAACAATTAGTTTGGTCCAAGGAAAATTTGCAACCAGGGTCAAAACCTATAACTAAGAACCAAAGGGATTACTTTGGAAAAGGAATACAATTCTTTTTCCCCCAAAAAAAACTTTACATGCAAATGGGTTTTTTAATGAAGTTTTTTATAACTTGTTGTAAAAAAAATTAAATGTTCTCCAATGCATCACTTTTTTTTGTCAGTCATTATTGAATAAATATTAATTTTAAAAAGTGTGCAGATTCTTTATAGATTCAATGTTTCATCTTGAAAAATGATCAAAATTTTGAGTCATCACCAAAAATTAAAATTTCACATTCTTTAATTTTATTATATTTTAAGCTATAATTTTTCTTCATAAATCATGTACATTATAACCCATTTATATGAGAGTCTTGAAACTTTGAAATTCTGAAGCAAATTGAAACATTCTTTGAATTTTTCAAGTTTTAGAATTCCGTATTTGTTAAGTATGAATGTTATTTTGGTGTGGTTACTATGTTTTTATCATTTATATTTTTTTCAATGATTTAAAAAATAAAATGAATCCTTTTGATAGTCCTTTGCAAAATTGATTTCATCTGATGCAATAAGTGTACATTTTCAAATGTTTTAAATTAAAACCACAATTTAAAATTGGATCAAATGAGTTTTCTAAGTTCTTTGACATTCATATGAGGGAAGAAAAACAAACTTGCCATGATTACTATGGTTTTAAATGGTAATTAAAAAAAAATTTGATTTTGATTAATTATGTTTAACATCCAACGCATTTTTGGCTTCTAGTTTTTTTTTTTGACCCACCCATGTATCTTGGAAGTTTTGATTCAATTCCTACTTGAATTTCATTTGTTTTTTGTATTTGCAAATATTTTTTAGCTCGCTCATCAACAATGCAGTTGATAGGATCAATCCTTAAAGTGCTCGGATTAATTGAAATATAAACCCTATTAACAAATGCATTAAGAATAACATTAACAACAACAAGAGCCTTACTTTTGTCGGAACTAGAAAATATAAAGGGACTTGAATTCATGGGTGTAGAAGTAGAATTTGTAGAAAGTGGGATAAAACCATGAAATATAGTTTGTCCTTAAAGTTTTAAAGTAATTTCAAGGGTGTCAATGTGAAAAATGAGTTTGCAACACACACTAGCAACAAAATGCATGAACATGTAAAAATTTTAAAACATGCAGGTTGAAAGCAATAATGGAAAACAAACCTTTGGTGAACCCCATAAATGTATGATGGGAAAACTTGGAAACATTACCATAGGTTGAAGACAAGAAATAAAAAACAAAACTTTGCCACATTGCCAAATTTCAAAAATGTGTGATGGAACAATTTGGAAACACATAAGTTCAACACAAGAACAAAAATCAAATTTTGTTAAATTGCAAGAATATGTGATGGAAGAACTTGGAAACACATGGGTTTAACACAAAAATGAAAAAACAAACTTGATGCATTTACCATTTGTAACAAGCTCCAAATTAAGTACCATGAAGTTGGAAAACCTTATTTGGCTATTGAACATTTCTTAAACTTGTTGCCACTGTGCACCACAAGTTGACAATTCTCATTGTGTATTTGCAAGATCTCAATGTTTGTTGTGCAATCCAATTTGTCATTTGTAAACCCCAAGAAACTTTTATAAGACCCAAAATTTATTCAAACCATGTTCATTGGTGTTCTATTCATAATCATAAAGGCTAGTTGGTATTTTATTTGTGATTTGTAAGAACCAGGTGGCATTGTATTCATAACTTAAAGGAGTAAGGATGGTGATGTTTAATGAAAAGGAATCATAAAAAGGTGGTGAACTTGTTCAATGACATAACCCTAATTGGTGAAATTTTTAAAGATTTACCCTACTAGGCAATATATCACATCTCCACTGCCAATATTTATGATAATAAATCTTGAATGTTGGTGGATTGTCAAAGGTCTATTCCCAATTGGGGTACACAAAAGGAATGTCTTGCCCCAAAATCACTCTCAAGACACTACTTTGAATGACCGTTACATTAAATAATCACATATTTCTTAATTAAAATGGTGGTGATTTTTATTTTATTTGGATGATTAAAACATGTCTTTAAGTGTCCTGAAAGATGGTTTAAGAACCATGTCCCACTATGTAGTTTTATAAAAAAGGATTCAACATGAATAGCAATATTTGCTCAAATTGTTCCATATCTTAACCACAAATAGAATAAAATATGTTCTATATGATGGCATAAGTTTTTAGTATCATAAATCACCAAATTTTGTGGAATTGATGCTAGAATCTTGGAATTTTTAATTTAAAAAAAATGTTCAAAAAGACAATCAAATTAATTTTTAAAATTAAAATATACATTCCAAAGGTTTGAAAAGAAGTATAGGAGATGTGGGTGCAAAAAATAGGACATTGTTTGATGTTTTTAATAGGGTTTTGGCACTCTAAATGAAAGTATGTCATTTTGAATTGTCTAAGTAATCTTGCATTCCTTTTTGGTTTGTACTTGAATAGGAAATTCAAATTTTGTTCAATTGATTTGAATCATTCATTATAACACTTATTGGTTGAAAGCCTAAACATACATATCCCCTTTCATTGTTTAGCATCTTAGAACATTCATTTTGCTAAGTCTTTGCTTTAGCACTTAGGTCACAAAACAAATAAACATCATGGTTCTTGTTGTGGTACCCCAATTTTGAATGCACTTTTAAGTGAAAATCAATGTTTTGTTGATCAATTTTTTATGAAATCTTAACCCTAACCCCTTTATGGGTGTCATTGGTGAGGATATGAGGTTGCATAAATGTGAAATTTTGTTAGAAAAAAATGTTGTAAGATTCATTTGAACTTTGAACCCCTATAATAGTCTACCTTTTGCAACTGGGATGGCCAAAAACATATATTAATGTTTTAAAATTACAAATAACTAAATATAAAAAGGTTGTTGCATTCAAAACTCAATCATAACTTGTATAATAAAAATTGATAACAACATGAAAAAAAAGGTGAAAATTTTTCATTGAAAAACAGAATTACATATGCATCCATACATAACTTTCATAGCCTACACAATGCATCAATGTAGTAGTGATGTAGTAGTGCACATGAAATGTTTTCCATTGTTTTACATTTGCAAGTAACAATGACCCAAATGCAAAACTATAAATAATTTAAGTTCCAACATTAAGTTTTGTATGAACCTTGTTATTAAAAAACGTGGTTTAAGTTTGATGGAAATAATTATGGAAGTTGACATAAATGTTAAAATTATCCTTTGAGTGTTTTTTTCACCCCCACCTTTCTTAGAGTTCTAAATGTTGTTACCTAAAAAAGGAAAAACTTTAATTAAAATTAGATGTCAAACATTGACAATCTTCATTTGTTGCACATGATTTGTCAAAATTTTGGCTTTAGTTATAGCATTACGCAAGTTATGCAAAATCAAACTCCGACTAGTTTATCACTAGTAATGATGATAAAAAATGATTTCACATTTTGATCTTACCAACTTTAAAGGTTGATGTACTTTTCTGAAAAATATTTTAAAACAACTTTCATGTTACCTAAATTGTTTGTGTTGTTATTGTGTTTTCTTTTCTTTTTTGCCAATCATTTTCTTTAGAATTTATTTAATATGAAAATATTTTTGTACATAGATTAGTGTATTTTTTTTGGGTTAAGAAATGTGGGTGAAATGGCCACTGTTTCATATGGCCATGGAGGGAAAATTAATGACTAGTGCATGTGTATAGATGTCAAAACTATTGGCACTTTTTTGAAACCACAAGAATGGTTGTGGCTACTTTCTACAAACTAACAACTAAAGGTTTGGTGATTAATTTTTTAAATGTTTAGCCATTGTTGGTTATTTCAAAAAGTTCATCATGTGTATATTGGTGAAAATATTTATAAAATGTCAACTTTATTGGCAATTATTAGCAATTTTATGAATCTTGAATTGAGATTTGTTACCTAAACATTAACTTATGAGTTACAACAAATCAAAATCACATACAAGCCTACAATAAACAATGATGAATCATGATAAAAAAGTTAAATAGATGACTTACAAGGGAATTGAATGTTTATCTAAAATGACCTTGCCCTTTGCAATAGAGGTGTGGACCTGCCTAAATAAACACACCAAATGTTAGTTAAAAAATCCAAATTTCACATAACATATGAAATTGCAAATTAGATAGTAGTTATGACATGATGTATACCTCATCAACTTACCAAAATTATAAAACCCAAATAAAATGGCAAATCATTGAAGGCATAGAGAAATTATTAGCTATACATTGTAACTATAACATGTGCTCAAATTGATGTTCCCAATATCGATTTTTGATTTTAAAAACTACCTTCAATTCCATATTGCCAATTTGCCACTTCCAAACAAAACTTGCACAAAAATGCTAGAAATGTAAACTTCAAGTGTTAATATTATAATGGGTATTCTTTTCCCTCCATGCAACTATGGCCTAAGGAAAAGATTCAAGGTTGTAGAAGTTTTGTGAAAACATTTTCACACACTCATCAAGATGGGTGATGAGATGATCACAGAGTTTGCCCTTCATGAAAGACAAAATGCTAAAGCAACGTTCATCCTCAATAGATCCCAAAACTTGGCACATAACAAGTTTGGCAAGCTTCACATACTCAGATATGCCCAAAGTGAGCACTTTAGAACCTTATATAAACAACCACATGCACTTCAAATGTTTGCACTCTTTGCCATCCTTTTTCAAGATTTCAAAACCATTATGGAGCATGGTTGTTTTAAACAAAGAGGCTTGAGATTCAAGCTTCAACTTGTCAAGTGGAATAACCATCAACAATTCATAATTAAAAGTTTTTTGTGGCACATAGTAAAAAGACATGATGACCTCCAAGTGTAAAGGAAATAATGCCTCAAAATTTGTAACAACCTAATAATGTGGATTGACCACCATTAAAACATTCATCAAATCATAACTTGGGAAATGCTACTCTAGTTCATTTGAAAGTGCATGAATTGTTTCAAAGCACTACAACTACACTTAACCACAAATGTTAGAAAACAAAGTAGGGTTCATAGGTAAAACAACCCCAACTTTACGGTCCCAAGAGTGAACCAAAATAATGTGACCATTGAATTTTGTAGCACATTAATCATTATCAATGGTGGGCGATTTAATAGAAAGCAAAGGCAACCATCATGCTTTCTAGCCAAAAGGCTATGGAATGCATTATAAGCTTCATCCTTGTGAAGTTCATATAATTTAACCCTACACATCTTGATTGCCTCAACAAAACCACAAATGTTTACATCCTTCCCTTGAGTGTACTTGATCAAGGTATGCACTAATTCAAGAAGTGGTAAGATGCAATGGAGCCCAAGAATGAGTTCCAAATCCAACAACTTTTGCAAATTGGATCTTGCAACTTCATTTTCAATATGATCTTTTGACATCTTTACAATGAGGGTCTTGTATTCAACCACAACTCGCTTGCATGGAAATAACATGGAAATCCAATGGGTTTTAACATTTTGCAAGCTTTTGTTACCTTTGGTGTCTAAAAAAGTTGCGAGCTTCTACAACAAGCAATATTTTGGGACTTATTGCAAAATAAAAATGAAAGGATTACAACAAATCTTCCACACGATGCACTATGGACAAGGAAGAAAAGGTTTGAATGGCCAAATTTGTACAATGTGCACAATAATGCATTGCCACCAAATATGGAACCAATTTCTCTTTCATGTGCACTAACACATTAGTTTTGCATCCAATAAACATAGACCCACCATTTACTCTAATGGAAACCAATTTTTTTCTAATCTCAACTTCGATAAGCCCCCTTTGGATCAATAAAATTTGTGATATCACATTGTAGATGTTTTCAGCAATAACACCATTAGTGACCTTCTCCAAGTTTAACAAAATAGGTATTTGTTGCCAATTTTCAAGAATATACCCATGGATAGAAATCCAAGATTTAGTGTTAGATGTATTGACTTCATTAGTAGAAATAACAAGGAAAGGAAATTCTTTTATCCTTTCTTTTATGCATTTTAATACCACATCATAAATACTTCTTGCCATCTCCCAACCTAAGTTATTAAACCAATGCTTTTTGGGCATGTTTTTGAGTTTGAAAAAGTAAAAAAATCCGGACAACCTTCTCTCAACAAGTAAAACACAACAATAAATTGGACCTTTTTTTTTTCTTCTCCTTAATCTCCCCCAAATCCAATTGATGAACGACATTGTTATGAAAATTGGTAGCATATAATGTTTCAATTTTTGGTGCACAAAATTCTTACAGTAATAGATTGTACCCTTTGCCGTCCCAAGGTGATGTGTTTTGGCCATTTTTCTCCCCACATGTTTCTACAAGGAATCCAACTTGGTTGCCAATAATTTATCCTTGCCTTCAATGGTCATGCAGACTTTGTAATGCACCTGGTCAAAAACATCATCATTTCTAGCCATTGATTCAACCCACAATAGTTTAGCAAATTAAACATCCTAAAAGGTTTAATGAATTTCATATTTTATATTTTTGCAACATTTTTCTTACTCATACACTTCAACATGAGGCATTTTCATAGGCACATCATTGATAGACACAAAATTACTAGAGGAAAAAAATGCAAGGTTAGAATTTTCAAGCATTGAAGCTCCCCAAAAAAACTTTTTATTTGAAATTGGTAGGTGGTTGCAAAGGAGTCATGGAAACTTGGAAGTGCCAAAACTACTAATCTGCCAACAACAAAATGATGAAAGAAACACAAGTTCAAGAAAACACAACATAGTTCAAAGTCTAGACTCGAAACCCCTAATCAACAATCATCAACAAATAACACAAAACATGAGCATTGAACAACAAGTTCATTAATATTCAATCTCCAAGGAGTGAAGTTTGAGACTGTAGTCCAAAAGTTAAAAGATTTTTTGACTACATAGTGCATAGTGCACATTGAATTCTAGAGTTTAACATAATTGCATAATGCAAGATTCAAGTTGCACAATGCAAATTTTAGGGGAAAAAATCTATTTGCTAAAGAATTGAAAGTTAGTACTTATCTTATTAGTGATGAATCATGATGCGCGTGCACATTGCCTATTATTCTTGTTGTTGCACAATTACAACATTTCAATTCTCCAAGTTGGATCAACATTTGTGATTTTCCATCACAAACCGCATCTCAAGGTCACAATTTGCAAATTTCAATGTTGAACCCTAAATGATATAATACCTTACAACCCAATTTCTTGCTTCAGAATCGAACAATGAGCTTCAACTGACATCTTGATTATCAAATGTTGAATCCTAAATCTTGAACTATTATTAGTCCTTGCACTGTGCACATTGCAAACACAAACATCAAGGTTCAACAATAACCTTCAACAACAAGTTGTAGCTTGTAAGCATTGAAGCCATGTTGTCATTGTTCATAAATCTTAAAGACTAGAGTGGTGATTGAAAAATCAAAGATTTGAAGGCAAAAGTTAGGTGAAAAACTTGTTAGAATGAAATGTTATGTTGGCAAATGCTTGCGCTAAAAGGAAAAAGAGGTGGTGAAAGAAAAAAAAGGTTGGTTTGGTGATGGTGACCCTTGTCATAACTCAAGTGCATGTTGGTCAAAGGAATAACATCCATCATTGGATGTGGCAATTTTGTATTCCTAATCAAGAGTCAAGATGGCTACAACCTTAAACCTAATAGGAGTGAAAGGGTGAAAGCAATAACACTTTGTTGCTAGATTTGACTATTTTGAGCTTTTTTTTCTCCAAAAAATTGCACTACAAAACCACTAGCTCCCTTGGCATGTTGGGGAGTGGATATAAATTGCCAAACAAAAAATCATTGATATAGATAACTCAAATTTTATTGTAAGTTTAACACTTTTACAAATTGTGTTCAAAATGCACCTTAGTTTAGGTAAACCATGCACATGTATACATTGATATCTTTCTTGATGCAATATCTAGATCATGGGTGAAATTCACAATCACATGAAACAAAACAGTCAAACACCAAAAGCTTTGCAAAGTTATTAATTAGGAGACAAACCTACAAAATCAAGAAAAAAATGATTTATGGCATACCAATTTCAAATTTTCTGTTTTCAAAATTTTCATGTAGCACAACTTTTGATCATCCTTAATTAAGATTGATGATTTAACTAGATTTGGCTACAAACAAAAACCTGAAAGTAGAAAGATTTATGGAGCATTTGATTTTTTTGGCTATGTCCTACTAAAATCTAATATAGAATCTTGACGATTTATGGTTTTTTTTAAAGTCTAAATTTGACAATTAAAGACATTGAAAATCTTTGACTTGTTGCTAGTTTGGGGAAAAAAGTTCTCTAATATTCAAAATTTCAACACAAGGAAATGTTCATGCCAATGTATCCATCTTGGACTGGGATTTCCAAACCATATTGAGGTGTCCATGAATTATAAAAAGGTGTTCATATAAGTTACACTAAATCAAAAGAAATGTAACATTATCAAGTTCTATGATGTGAGTGTGATTATAATGCTTATATTTTGCAAGTTATTACATATTAAAATTTTTCAATAAAGACTTAGATTGAGTTTATTAGCTTGAGTATTTATATAATAGGTTATTTTCATGTATAATTCACAAATTGCAAAAGTTATGGACTTTTAAAGTGGAAAATTGAAGATTGCAATTTTTGCTTGTTAGTTAAACAACACGTCAATGGAACCAAATTTGAAAACTTTTACATCATGTCAACTGTAATAATTTAGTTATAAACTTTTTTCCATTGTAACAATAATGTCTTTTAAAAAGTATAATATGTCACATTTAGAATAAAATTATTTTATGTTGTGATTGTGCACACATTCACATAAACAAATGCTTTAGGTGGGCTTTAGTTAATAGGGGAAAGCCAATCAAAACCATTCTCAAGAACCATGTAATTCTTGCTTAGTCACCCCAAAAACTAGGTAAAATAAACTTCAAATGGTGGAACCATAATGTTTACCTTAGTGGCCTTAAAGATGATCTAATGGAGGCCTTCAAGAATTTCCCACCAATATATTTTTGTCCACTTCTTGGGATTGTGTGGTGCCTTTGAGAAGGGTGAAAACCTGATTTATTGGACAACAAATTTATTAAACATTATTGTTCAACAAGTAGATTCTATAGGATTTACAACAATCAAATCTTCATTTTCAAAAATAAAACTTACCAACAATAGATTTTTAAGTACACCATGTCATGTGTCCTTATAACATTTCAGAATGATTTTCTTGTTAGCTTTGGACTTATGAAAATTCAAAATATCAAAAAAAAAACCCCAAAATATTGTACCACTTTTTCAAGTGTTCAAGCACAATTTAGTTAATGGAAACACACCATGGATGTGATACATTTTATTTAAAAATTCAACAGATTAATATTGAAGGCTTCATACCAAAATTTTCATTTCTCAATTCTTGAAGAATTCCAAGTATTTGGTGTCCACTTTGAAAATGTCCACAATAATTGACATAAAATTCATTACCTCAGAAGTCTAAACCATAATTATAATATGCTTTCAAAGTTACAAATGAATAAAATTCAGTTTTAAATGAATGTATTTACTTCCTGCTTCAATGAATCGAGTTTTGGTGCATATTAACCAAAGATTCCAATCTTTACACACAAGCCTCAATTTTTGTGTTTATTTATCATGCTTTCATTCAAAATTTGAATTGAAATTTTTGGTTTCTTATTTAGTAATTGAGGCGTTCTTTGACAAAAAGGTGAAAGATTAATGCAAATTGAATGTCTTTCCTATGCCTTTCCCATGGGCTGTAGCATAAAATTTCAACTTATTGTGCAATTATTTGTTACCTTTTAGAAGTATGTAATTTCTTAAACATCAAGTGGGAACCATTTTTCCCCCAAAATATCATGATACTTTTTCACTTCATTTCCATTGCCCATGTATATTTCCTAGGCTTGTCTTTGTCCATATGTTTATGGAGATAATCTTTCTGCACAAGTATCTAGGCTTTCCAATAATGGGATTTTAAGATCTTAAAATGGCACCAACAACAAACCCTTCTTAATGAACTTTTTCTAAGCATGAGTGTCTTGCAAGCCAAAGCTCTTGAAACTTCCTTGCATTATTTTTTCTTGATACGAGGTGCTTTTATTTTAAAAGACATGATCATGATTGTGACAAATCTAGCTTTGTGGAGTGATAAGGGGTGCACTCTTTGGGGTGGAATTTTCAATAGTGATTAAGGCATGGTGTTAAGCACTACATGGAGATTTTGATTATTCAAAATTATATCAACATCAATAGTAGACAAGACAAAACCTTATGATGATCAACATTTTTGTTGGAATTGAAATACTCACTCTCAAATTCACATGAAGTGTGAGGGGCTTCATTAGGTGTCTCATCAATTATCCATAGAATGGTACTTGCACAAAAACAACAAAACTCATTCTTCTTCAATCCATGAAAATCCAAATTGACCAACTTCTCACCACCTTTGCACCCACAATTGACACGGCACCTTTTACAATCTACACAATAATGGTGGCTATTTGTGATAAGAGTAGGGTACAATGGTGCAACATTTTTGTGTAATGGTGAAGTAAGAGCTCATGCTATGGTGGCTGATGTGAAGGAAAATAATGCAACTTGCTAACTATTTTAAATGATGGTACCTCCAATATTTAATTAGAATATATTTAGTGATAAATATGGGGCATTCTATGATGTAAAAATGGTTAATTCTATTTTCCCCATCACAAGTTTAAATTCAAGACCTTACATTAAAGTTCTAGATTAAAATTTGTGAGAAAAATAACTATCATACCTTCAATGTTGTGATTAGTAATCATACAAGTTTTCCCTAATTGAATTGTGCAATAGAACTTACACTAAACAATGGTTTAGGGTATGATATTTGGTTGAAGATTTTATATATTGAGAATGTGGTTTTCATTTTCAGAAATTGCAAATAAGGTGGTTATACCATATCCTTGGAAAATTTCTATATATAACTTTCTTATAAATATGAATTATGGGTCCCTCACACCATATCCAAATTTGTGTTATGCACAAAATTAACATTTGTCTAAATATGGGATTATGTTTAAATCAGCATTTTGTTTTAATATAAGTTATGCATAATTAAATTTTCTGCATACGTTAAAATCAAAATTCAAAGATAATCAACCAATAAATCCTATCCAGAACAATAGATAAATTGTTCAGAATGTAATAAAGACTTAAATAATTGGACCATCAATACCACATGCCAACATCTTACTATTAATGAAGGTAGTTTGTTTGCTTTGTCACATTGAGATCTCACAAACGACAACATCTTGTGCCCATGATCTTGGTAGCCTATATTGGGAAGCTTTGATGAGTATGAGTGCACAGAGGTGGTTTTCTAATGTTTAGACCTACAGTGTGGAAGTTATTGAACTTTGAATATCTTTAATTATTTGAAATTTCAATAAAATGAAAATTTACAAAAGCCATCAATATCATTTATTTGTGAACTAATAAAAAAAATAGAAAACAACATGTAGTATGAATGAATGTTATTTCTAGAGATGAAAACATTGTGGCTTGGAAGTGGGTAGTGGGTAAACATAGTGCAACCTTAATAATGCCTGAGCAAAAAAGGACACAACAAACACAACATCAGTAGCCTTTTGAATGTAGATGATTTGTATTGGGATAAGTTAGTAGTGCCATGTTCAATCAATCACTCACAACAGATATGACTTGAATAAGTCAAGACTCTGATGACTACCCACAACGAGGTCACAATCCCACCCCACCCATTTCTCCAGATTCTATTCATGTCACTGGAAAAGGCTATTAGTAGTATAGAGGATGAGGTAGGGAGTGGAGAAGGCATGGGAGATGTGCGGGATGGGGGAATGGGAGGAGCACCAAAAGGGAAGGGAGAGAGAGGGGAATAGGACAGGCACCAAAAGGGAAGAAGGCAGAAGAGTGTGAATTGAAGAGCTTAAATTGAATTGAATTGGTTCACACAAGGGATATAGTAGGGGTATTTTTGTTCCAATTAACCTTCTCGTGGTTGGGGTGTTAAACTTAAAGGAGTAAATTGACCCATTTAACTTTAAAGTTATTATTCAACTTTAACTTATTAACCTTTGTGTTTAACCTTACATTGAGCCATTTAGTTTAGACTTAGGGTGGAAAATTCATATTACATTGTATTAAGATGACACCCAAATCATGGAGGATACTTTAATCTTTTGAAATCAAGGGGTTGAGTCAACCTCCTTATTCCACCCTAAGTTGAAACCACATTTCAAAATATTTAATATATTTATTCCTTAAAACAATGTATCTGATAGCATTTATCTCCTCCATGACACATGAGATAGATACCAATATTGGGCAGTTATTAAAAGAATTTCACACTTGCCTGATTTGGTTCTCAAATTTTTTAAAATTAAATACCCAAAATGGTTCTCACATATTGGTTCTTTAATTTTATTTTCCCTCATTCCTATCTAATTCATGGAAATTTTCAAATTAAATTTCTTTGCACATTGGGCAATTAAAAACCTCCAAAATCATTTGGCTATTGAATTTCAAGAATCACTTTCTTGCAAAATCTTGCCAGTAAAAAGTTAGGCTTGGTCCAACAAGTGATATATATTTTTTCAATTTTCTGATGTGATTGTGTCATTGCCTAACATCCGAAGAGGAATTTAGAATTAATTAATATCATGCTTCTAGAACATGCCTAAATAGTAAAAGAACTAGTTTTAAAGATGGTACCAAACTAAAATGTGGCTTAAAAATTGAATTTCAATGTTATTTTATTTTTCGTAATTTGAAGACTTTTTACAAGGATAAAGGGAATATTGTGACAGAATCAACAGGAAAAAGGTCTCATACATAGGTAGGTAGGAAATAGGTAGGTAGGAAAATAGGTAACTACTAAGTAAGTAGATGGTTTATACATACTAAACCAAACCCAACATGTTTTTATTACCTACCTACCTACTATCAACCTGTTTGTGGGTTGTTAGTGGGTAGGTAGGGGGGGGGAAAAAAAAGCAACTGAGGTAACCACCATGGTTAGCTGGGGAACTGAAACCCAACAGAAAAACTGTTTCCTGACCACTGACCATTCATCCTTCATGGTGCACTGGTGGGTGCTGGTTCACTGTGGCGGTACCTATGTATGCAGATGTGGGGATAGTAAGTACAAGGAACTGGACAGATCATGGGAATGTCTGAGAATGAGGATGAAGAAAGCAGCAACCCAGCCACTATGATAACGTGCAGTAGGCTAGCAAGCAAGCACCAGTGGCCTTTGTGCCATGGGCTGCCCATCCTCAAGCTCCATTAACCTTTAGACATTGTTCCTAACCTAACCTACCTTTAACTATCTAACTTTGATGGCTAACTTTGGCCATCAACTTCTCCCTGCTTCTTCCACCTTTTCCAATTTAGCACTTAGAGAGTTCACTTGGCCTTTTTATCTCTTAAAATAGAGCTTTGTCTATGTAAATACAGGACAAGCCTTTATGGCATTGCCTTGGGGGTGTATGGTGTGTCTCTTGTTTTTTTTTACTTAGTTTGTTTTTCTTTTGAAGCTTTAAAGGTCATAGGGTGTCACGATTGTGTGCAATTTATTGGCCTTGCCTACCAAGGCAAGGATATTGTGTTTGGATTCATTATAGAGTATATAGTAGCTTCAGGGATTTTGGCCCCTAGGTAGTAGGTTTATTTTTATATGAGGATATTTATAGTTTTGAAAGATGATATTTTTGGCTTGTGTTGAAACTTGAGATTAGTTATAGAGTTATGTTATCTTGAAGGATTTTGGCTAACCATGGTAATTACCTCAGTTGCTTTTTTCTTTTTCCTAGCTACCTACCTAGGTTGTTAGGAGGTAGGTAGTAAAAACAGCTCTCACCTATGTATAAACCACCTATTAACCTAGTAGTTACCTATTTTCCTAGGTATCTACCTATAGATTAGACCTATATTCTACAGAATTAATTATGGAGGTGAAACCAAATATTAACTCAGATGAGGTTCATCCACAACTGAAGTAATTACAGGCATCCAGTGGATGATGGTGTACTGTTGGAAGTGGCCGGAAACTGGGTGGCTAAAGTAAAGTAAGTTAGTTTAAGTAAGTAAGCACTGCTGATAATAAAAAGCTTACAAAGATTGATGGGGCTGGCGGTTGGGCAGCCCGTGAAAAAAAAGGAGATCGAGGTGCGCTGGAGGGCTGGAGGGGCCCCCCACCCACGCATGGACACTATTCCAAAGCATGTGGAACAACCAGAATCGCCACGAACACGATTCCAGTATAAAACAAACACAAGAACAACTTCACAATCCCATTACCATCCAAGGAAAGACTCTTGAGAGATGTGGTGAAGAGTTTTATGCTCAGAACTTGCCTGCAGGAGCTTGAGAAGATTCAGTTCTGATCAGAATTAGTGTTGTTGTTGTTGTGGCTGCACGGTCGTCTAGAGTGAGTTTTGGGGATATTTTCAGAGAGCTCCCCAAGGAAGAGTCCATCATGGGCGACCATTGTAATTCATGTGGTAAGCTAGTTTGGAGCAGCAGTAGGCTCATCATGGTAAGAACTCTGGCAGCTTTGTTGCTCACAATTCATAGTCAGGCTCGATCAGAAGCTCCTGCATTGCTGCAAGGAGCTGGAGCTGGTGTGGAAGACCATTTACTGCATCTGGACACCACGCCAGTAGCAGCAGCAGCTTCAGCATCTTGCGTGCTAGAGAATGCGGACTGCAAGATTTTGGAGCTTCTACAGCATAATCATGGGCTGCGTCTCTCTTTCTTGCAAGAGAATACGTCGTCGGCTGTAGCAGTTTCGCGTGATTGGGGTCTCATCAAGCACTTGCAGCCAGCTGCAGTTCTGCACCCAACTTCTGTTCACGAGATTGCTGAACTCATTCGAGCAGTGGCATCTTCTTCTTCTACCAATCTCACTATCGCTGCTAAAGGCGTCGGTCATTCCATCAATGGACAATCCCAAGTATGTCCTGTTCTCTCTTTTGTTGGATTCTGCTGATCATCATGATCATCAGCTTGTCATGCTTGAATCGATAAGTCATGAGCAAGGTGGTCGTCGAGATTGCAGCTTGACATGACATGATGCATGCGATTGTTGCAGGCAGATAAGGGAGTGGTGATTGAGATGTCCACAATGAAGGGGATGATGAAGGTGATGCCATACGGGGACGAGGATTGCGCACTCCCTTTTGTGGAAGCAAGCGGCGGGGAGCTTTGGGTGGATGTGCTGCAAGCGACGCTGAAGGAAGGACTAGCACCCAATTCCTGGACCGATTATCTCTACCTCACTGTGGGTGGCACGCTCTCCAACGCAGGCGTGAGTGGCCAGACTTTCCGCCATGGTCCTCAGATCAGCAGCGTACTGCAGATGGAAGTGGTCACAGGCACGGGACAGATCGTCACTTGTTCCCCTAGCAAGCAGCCTGAACTTTTCTTTGCAGTTCTCGGCGGCTTGGGACAATTCGGCATCATCACCAAAGCCCGCATTCTCCTTGTGCCTGCACCTCAGAAAGTACGGTACTGTACAATATCAAGCTGCTGCTTGCTGCTGTTCTTCATGATCAGAATAGTCTAAGCTCTGCTGCTCTTGTGTCTGAAGAAATCTTCTTCAATGCATGAGTAGGAGTAGTAGTTCCTTTGCATCAGTCCTGAGATCCTGGTCCATTGTGTCTGTATATGGATCTTCGCTGCTGTTGCAGGTGAGATGGATTCGAGCTATGTACTCGGACTTCGAGGTTTTCAGAAGAGACCAGGAGATGCTGATCTCCGAGATGGAGGATCAACTTCACACGTTCGACTACGTCGAAGGCTTTGTGATGATGAACAACCAGGACCCGACCAATGGCTGGAAATCCGTCCCTTTCTCGCCTGATGCAGATCAAGCTGTGAGCGCCATGAGCAGCAGCACGTTACCTGCAGATCCCGATGCTGCAGCAGCAGCAGCATCTTCCCGCGTGCTGTACTACTTGGAAGCTGCCGTTGGTTACAACCTCGCAGATGTTGGTCCGGCTCTAGAGAAGGTAAAACACTGCTGCAACAATCCCGTAGACCCGAGTTCATCAGCTTTTGCTCTTCATGATCTTCTTCTGTAGTTCCAGAGGAAGAAGAAGAAGAAGAAGGAGAAAACTTGCAGCAGCATTATGGTCAGTGATCTGATGCGAGCAACCTGGGACTTGATGATTCTCAGCTGCTGTGCTTGTTGTTGTTCCTATGGTGGCGCCTGCAGAGAGTTGAGAAGATGTTGGCTCCTTTGAGCTTCATCCGGTCGCTCATGTTCAGCACGGACGTCTCCTACTTCAAGTTTCTGAACCGGATCCACGATCTGGAGCTGAGCTTGCGTGCACAGCAACTGTGGGACGTGCCGCACCCTTGGCTCAACATCTTCGTCCCTGCGTCTTCCATCACCACTTTCGACTCCTTGGTGTTCCAGCAGCTTGTTCCTGTGGAGTATGGTGGACCCATTCTCGTCTATCCACTCAACCGAAACAAGTAAGACAATGTGAACTCATTCTCGTGACAATTCTTTTTCCTTTCAGGTCGCATCAGGTATTCTGTTGTTTTTGGGCTTGGGAACTGGGGCTACCACCCTCATTCCCATGCGCTCAAACAACAGAAAATCCTCTGGACCTGCCATTCACCTATACTGTATTTCTAGCATTTCAGATTTGATGGTTGCAGCAAGCTTTGTAGGCATGGGATTGGATCTGAATGGGTTGTTGTTTTTTGTTGTGTTGCTCAGATGGGATAGGCGAACAGCTGCAGTGGTGCCAGATGAAGAAGTGTTCTACTTGGTAGCCTTTCTGAGAAATGCGCTGCCATCTGGCCCAGGCCTTCAAAGCATGCTGGATGCGAATGCTAGAATCCTGAGAGTTTGTGAAGATCTGAATGGCAAACATTACTTGCCAAGGTACACTGAAGAGGAGCAGTGGAAGCGGCATTTTGGGTCTGAGAAGTGGACTGCATTTGTCCAACATAAGCACATGTTTGATCCTCATGCCATTCTGGCTCCGGGACAGAACATCTTTCCCAGGAATCAAAACCCCCTGGACCAGCTGCTGCTTCATTCTTCTGCTTGATGATTCTTGCTTGTATATACGGCACCAAGAATGAATGATGCCTTCAAAACTTAGCACCATTCATTTATGTCAATGAAGAAGCACATACACCAGTGAGACATATTACATGATTGGAAGACTTTGGAAACTTTTTCTTCTACAACCCATTGGACTGTGATTTGTGAAGGAGCTTGAGACTGTATGAAATTACCTGATCGATGTTGATTTCTTTCATAAAATGTGTGATTGATTTCCAAATTCCTCTAGGAGGTAGGTTGTTGGCAGCTAGACTTACCAATCCTGATGTATGAGCTGATATTGAATTCAAGGAATCTTGAGACACAAAAAACACTTTGTAACCTCAATTTGTATGTACTTTGCAGCATGGGTCACTCAATTGCTTTGTTCAGAGATTCGAGGGCACAGCAGGAAGAATTCAAACTGTTGTAACTTTGTCGAGCTTTAAAAGAGTCTCTTGCTTTTGAAATCTTGAACTAGTAGTGGAACCAAGAGTAAAGTGGACGTATGTATGTGAATCTTTGTGTTGTTGTAAAAGCCATGATGACTATTTCTCTTGAAAGTAAATATTTCATGCCAATCTGGTTCCATTTTTCACTCCATCATGGGCTTCTCAAATGCCAAAGGAAGTTTCTCTGGGAGTTATTCCTTGCATCTCAAGGGCAACATTTTAGGTCTTAATTTTTTGGGCAATGCAAGCTTAGCTTCATTAGTCCTTTCAAATATCTGGCCTGATATTATGTCCAACTGTTGTGTGAATTCTTTAGCAGCTCCAGTACAAACACTCCTACACTCCTCAACAACCGTCAGCAACTTCTTTTGTGGGATCAATATGATTCATGAACTCTGGTGACATTTGTTTGCAAGTGAACTGTGCACTTTGTGAGTACTATGTCTGTCAGTTTAATCAGATCATGATCAAGAGCAAGATAATTAATCCATCCTTCGGCTTGCAATGGAACTGCACACAGTGCCCACTGAGAACTCAGATTGCAGTGTGCAACAGAGGCTGCTAGATAGAGTAGATGATTCAAAGGTTTTGTATATTCAACAAATATTATGTCTTGACTTCTTGATTGTGAAAGATGTATCCTGACACTCTGTTGATTCCTAGCTTAAGTCTGAGTCCGGATCACCATATAAGTCACAACTGTAATCTGATGTACATCATGTTGGAGATCACAATCTCCACACAGAACAAACACAACCAACTGGAAAGGGGAATGTTGCCATAGTCCCTTTTCAAAAGGGTTTTTTAAGGGGTTTCAAACTGAGAACAATATCCTGTTCAAAGGGTTAGTAGGTACTTTCCACAAAACACTTGAGAGGACACTCACAGATCAGATGTTCTGATCATCCCATTGTGTTTGAACCTGAGAGTACAGGGTATATGTACTCGTAAAATGAAATCTGAATCTTCACTCACTGGCTGTTGATGTCTTGACCTTGAGAAGTGGAAAAACAAACAACTCTGTCACAAAGAAAACATTGCCCAAGAAATCCTGAGAGTCTGCTGAAAATATTTTTGGGATGTGTATTATTCTTCTGTGGATAGTCTATTTTGCTTCTGTCTGGATGGACATACTGCTGCTTGCAGCATGTCATTTGGACTACATATAACTCCATTCTCTTGAGAACTGGCATTGTACAGTCTTCAGCACCCAGCAGTGCTAATATTCCCTCCAACATAAAGCACCAGAAGAAATATTTTAGTGTATATGTGCATGTTATCAAGTAAAATCTGTCCTCCACAAAGGCCACAGCATGTCATGTAGGGTAATGTCCTTAGAGTGGGGGGCTCCCAAAGTAAGCATCCCTTGACTCAACAGTGCATTGGGTACTGAGGGAAAAAACGAAAAAAATTCTGTTAGTGCTTTACTCAGGGTAACATACTCAGAGCAGGGCATTTCCGAAATAAGCATTCCTTGGCTCCACCTCAGGTAGGCAATTATTTCAGGAACGCCCCACTTCTCCAGTGTTACCCTACAAGAAATTCATAACAATCGGGGAGGAAGTTGTTATACCCTTGTACCTCTAGTGGCTACTTTCTCATATTCTTTGAGCTACTATCATACTAGGATGAGAACCAAAAAGCCCCCATCCCCCATGTGGGTTTTCAACTGCGTCTCAGGTCCTTGCAGAAAATTTTCATCCCTGCCGCCCTGCTGGGGGAAGTTCAAGCAAATGAAATTGCCCTTGCTAACCTGAGCTGTGATTGTCATGTTTTCAAGCCCTTCCCAAGATTAAAGGAGCTTTTCTGCAAGTGCTTCATATGGACTAGTGAGCAGGCCTCTATTCCTGGCACACCTACCCCATGTGATCCCCCAAGAAGGCCCAATCCTCAACATTGAAATTGAACTGGAAAGCCGAATGGGATGTAGAATCAGCCATTGGGGGAATGTTAGGATTTGCCCTTTAAATGACAGAAAATGCCAGCTTTGATTCTAATGTATTCTGGATGGGTTGGATACAGGCCATTGTGAATGTGAGGGGCATGTGAGAAATTTGGACAAGCCTGGTAGGGCAAGCCAAAATTTACGAACGGGCACAGTACAATGTGTTGGTTACAGGCCCTGTACCCAGCACACTCCATAACATAATGGTTTTCATGATGTGCATAATTGGCATGTGGAGTGGCAGAATGGGCATGTGTATTTTGCACAATGGTGGTCAGGTACAACCCCAGAAGACTGTAAGTGGACTAAAAAGAGGCAGAGAAGGCAATATGAAACCATTATGTGCATAGTGCGTGCTTTAGAAATGACAATAAAAATGAACACTTTTATGCAATCTCAACATGCATATCACCATTTGAATTTTGGGATTCAAAGTCTACATCATATTTCTGTGACCAATCGGTTGCATCACACAAAGTCTTAACCCCCTGCAATAGTGGCCATTCCACTATCTGTCCAAACCACTATTGGCTTGAGTTCACAATTTGTCTTGCTCTACTTGGACATCTGGTCACCATCAAACAATGAATGCCCTAAACGAGGTTGTTCAGTTGTGTAGCATGGAGATCTCGTTGCTGGATCCAAGTTGAACACAAAAACATCTATCATGTTCCAAAAGATGTCATCACTTCATGAAAGTTAGTTGAACTCCAATACTTGGAACTGTTATAAGCATTCCAACAATATCCTATTGAACTAATTTAATATTCAAAATGTTATATTCAACACCCTAGTGGTGAGTCAATGTGAACCATAAGGGATTTTTATTCTTCAACTTGTGAACTCAAAACTTGTGTGCAATAGAAAATGAAAGTGTTCCATATTTGATTTATTTAACCAACAATCTAACACTCCAAGTGTGACCAACTTGCAAATGGTTTTGGTTTCCGATTCATCACTCCTAGGCATTGTTACATCTTGTTTACAATAGCATTTATTGTAGTTTGAGGTTAAATTGGCCAAAGATTTCATCATAAATACACATGAATTTATCAAAAACTAGATCTTTGTAGGAGGCATTAAAAAATATATATATTGTATGGTTGTCCTATTAGAAAAGGAGGTGATCAATTGGTTCCAAATTAGTTGATTGGTAGAGCATAATATCACAATGGTGGTGGTGATTGAACTTACCATTGATCCATAGTGACAATGATTGACTTAATCACTCATGTCATTTTTAGCACCAACTTAGAGCTAGGATTTTGTTATTCAAATTTCTACACCATGCAATGTGTAAATTAACTTCAATTTGTTAGTAAACTACACTTGTAGTATGGGGTTCTTAAGTTTCAACTTTCTTCTTTCACATTTTTGCTATTATTTATGTTTTTTTTCAACTTGATTTATGATTTTCAGTGCATTGTAAATTGTGCAAGCTACATTGTGGAAAACGTTGTTGAAAGTTCACCAATTTTGGGTTCACCATAGGTTTGAAGGGAAACATTACATGTTTTAGTGGTTCAAGATGTTGAAAACAAGAAAACTATGGGGCTTGATTGACAACATTGAGGTGAAGCCATAAAAAGATTCAATGACCTTGCTGACCTAAGCTTAGGAAACGAGAACAAAGCTTTGAATTAACTTGTTGAAAGCTTACATATCTAACAATCAACTCATGTGATTGTCAGGAACATCACCATCATGAAAGGGATTTGGGATACTCATGCCAAACATCATGTTGATATAAGACTATCTAACAAGTAAAACCATCTTTCCACGAATCAAAAAACGTGTCAAATCATGATCAAACTACATGTGTGGTGCCATTTTAATAGCATGTTAATCACGGCAAGTTATGTTTTATGACTAACTAGTGGGTGCCCGTGACCTTCGGCCATTGTGAAGTCCCCTGGTTTCTTTAAACTTGGTTCATGTTTTAGTTTTTTTTAGAAACTTTTAACTTTTTTATTTTTTATTTTTATGTGTTTGCTATTTTTATTATTACTTTGTATAATAAAAATAAAGTATTTCTTTTTATTTGGATGCAAGTTTGAAGTTTGGAGAAAGAAAACACACCTCATTCTTTTTCAAGTAGGGATTTTCTTATTTTTTACTCTTTATTTGGTTTCTTCATTTTTGGAAAAAAAAATTCTTTTAAAATTATTTTACTGTATTTCTCTTTCCTTGTTTCATTTGTTTCCATTCCTTTTTTATAGTTTTTGCGTTTTACCTTTTTTATGGTTTATGTTTGTTTCATGTTTTTTTTTATTATTCTTATTTTGTCTATCTTCATTTTTTTCTATTTATATGTATTTATTTATTTATATTTTTTAAAATTTTCTTTGTCAAAAAGATTCTAGTGTTTTTAATATATTTTATAATGAAAATAATTTTTTTTAAATTGTATTTTTGTTTGATTAGATGCAGGTCCCCCGGTTTTCCTGAAGGATTTCTTTAATAGAATTGGCACCTCGCCCGGCCCCCCGCAGCGGTTGCCCTGGCCGCCCTGCCCTGCCTTACCCTTGCCCCTGCCCTGTTTGTCGCCACAAACAGGGAACGGGCAATGAGATGCAGGTCCCTCGGTTTTCTCAAAAGATTTCTTATGGCGCTGCTAGAAGATAACGGCTTGGAAATGTAAGCGTAACTGAAAATGTTCTGTTTAGTACCTGCCCTGCCCCGTTTGTCAAACAGACAGACACCACTGTTGTTTTTATATATAAGATATGGATGTTGAAAATCTAAATTATATCATTAAATTAATCAATTTTGAATTTTGGTTTGAAAAAAAAACCTTTAAAATTGAACAAATGTTTTGTTATACATGATTATTTTCACAAAAGGCCTTTTAATTTTTTCATAGTAAAATTTTTAAAGCTCATTTTAAAAATAATAATACATGACTATTAAATATGCCAAAAAATAGTCGAAATACAAGAAATTTATAACTTGATGTTTTTCAAAAAATTGAAATTTATGGTCTATTAAGTTCATGATTCCTTTACAACATGTAAATGTGGTGCAATGTATATGGTGTCTTTAAAAAGTGTAACTTGTAATGTACAATAAATTAAAATCCAAAGTATTTAATATGTTTAAACATGATTTAAAATTGTGATCATTTTAAAGGTGAAACACAAGAATTTTGCAAAATTTGTACATTTTTGAGAATTTGTATTTGATCAATAACACAAGACATGTGATATATTGGGAAAAATATAAATATTTTGAATAACAAGATGCCAAATATTTCATAATTTCATGCAAACCTTTTATTCTATCATTTTCTTTTCAAAAACATTATAATCCTTCATGAAAAAAAAACACATTGGTTAATGGAAAAGTGGTTTTATCCTAACACGATCTTCTTGATGAGGAATTCCTACATGTCCCACATGAATGACATGGACACAAATATGCAAATTCACCTCAATAAGCTATAACAAACTACAATGATGGTAGACAAGTTGGTTAAGGAAGTTACTTCCACTTTTTCCAAATGATGTGCGAAACAAATATAGAATGCAACTTACTAAAAAACAAAAAAACTCATGATTTACTCAAATGCAAATAAGGTGTTTAGAATTGAGCTACATGAACATACCTACATTATTTTTATTTTTAATAAAAATATATTCATATAACATTTTATTACTTCATTGCATATTTTGAAATAGCCCTTTATTTCACATGTTCCAAAAAAATATACAAAAAATGATTTCCCCTAGCAAAGTAAATGCCATTGATGCAATTGTAATGAAAGACATCTAGGTGATCTTCTTCCTGATTAACTTATCACATAACTACCAAAACTTAATACCATCTTGAAAATTTTCCAATTGCAAGATTGGACCTAGGACATTTTAAGCACAATGGTGTTGAGTGAACTTGAATTCACAAGGAGGTAGAAAAGAAAATCAACAATACAAAAATGTTGCAACCTTGATGACTAAAAAATCAAGTTTTAAACACATGATAGATATCAAAGTAAAGATATCTATAACTATTATAATGATAAAAGACATTGGGCCAAAAATTACAAGAAGAGAAAACAAGAGATGTATGCAAGGGAAGGAAGAGTAAAGGTACAATGTTAGAGTGCAAAAAAATGCATGCATCTTAGCCTTGTTTGCTTTTTCCAATGATGATGCATGTGGTACATACAATTCAAAGCATTAGTGCACCTCTATCATAATTTGGAATGGTCCATGGGTTTTGAAAAAAAAACATTTGCATAAGGGTGTCAAAGTGTCTAGGCATCTATTAGGACATTGATGTTGCCCAACATCACATAAAAGTAGGGTCAACATAGAATCAATATAGGTCATAGCCCAAATCAAACCACTTGGGGTCAAATGTAAGGTAATGGAAACTTGCACCAATTGGTAGCTTAAACCTTGTGGCAACTAATATGGCATTTGGTTGCTACAATCCATTGAATATGATGACAAAAAATAAACTAGCATGGCTTCAATGTATGTTTGGGCAAATTTTCACTTTTTTAGGCAGAAATTTTGAGAAAATTCAAGAATTTGTTTGTTTTGAATGCAAATCAACCAAATTTCCTATATTTTGGCAAATTTTCACCAAATTTTCAACACTGTAAAAGTGAAAAATAATAATAATGGAAGGCTTCCATTTAAATCAAAAAATATTGCTTCCAACGAATGTCTATTGTATCTATTTCATTATTTGATGTCTATATGACCTTTTATTGAAACATTTTGTATCTTGATATGGACACATGGATTTTCTAACATTTCATAATATTGGCAAGGAAATAGTTTGGGAACATGAAATGACTAGATGTATGTTACTATTGATGCCTTTAGTATGTGCCGAAGGATAATCACAATATTAATGCAAATAAACCAAAACTTATGAAATTATAATATGTTCAATGAAAAGCTTAGGACTAATCAAATTTCAAAGATAATCACATCATGATTCCTTAACAAAACTTGATTTCTATTAAGTCAACAAGTCCAAAAGACATCACTTTTAACAATTCATATCAATTAATTTCATATGCACCAACTACAAACAATTTATAAATAAGGTGCATGAAGGTCAAAACTAGTCCAATTGAACTAGTTACCAAACCAAACCATCCCTTTTCAAATTTGAAATGCCTTCTTTTCATCCATGCAATGAGTGGTTGTGAAATATTCATCCAAGCAGTTATGGAATCATTGGTCCAATGAAAGCCCAATGTGGTACCTTGTGCTAAACTAGTAGGTTGCTAATGGAACAAAGGTCAAAGGTTATGGGTTGTAACTCACACAACCTAATGTCATTCCAATTTCATAGCATCAAGATTCTCACAAGGGATGATTTCATGTTGTGACTTTCTATTTTACCCAAACTTGCTGACAAAGCAAAACCAATGGGAAAAAAATGATAGGAGTATTGCACTACTTCTTGTTCAATTAGTGACAATATCTAGGCAATGGAGTACTACAAGAGAAGCTTCAAGATTTGAACAAACTTAAATAATGGAACAATTTAAGCTAAAGTTGGCTAAAGTTGGTTAAATTTTATTAAAATATGTTATTTGGGTCAAACTTGGCAAAACTTTATTAAGCTTGGTTTAAATAGGTTTAATTAGGTTATTACATTTAAATTGGCTATAGTTGGATAAAGTAAGTTAATAGGTTAAATTTGGCAAATTTTGGTTTTACATGAGTCCTTAGGCTAAACTTGGTTAAATTAAGTTAAAGTAGGTTATTTTAGCTAAATTTGGCTTAATTTAGCATGAGCAAATATGAAATGTTTTGTTTAAAGTAGTCTATGTTTGGCTCAAATTGATTAACTAAATTACTTAAGCTAAATTAGGCTTAATTTGTCTAAATTTGGAATAATTAAATTACTTAATCTAAAGTACGCTAAAGTTGGCTATAATTACCTAATTAGGCTACTTGGGTTTTTTTTTTTTTTAAATTGATAAAGTCAAAATATTTAAGCAAAACATGATAAATTTAAACTATTAGGCAAAACTTGGATACTTAGGCTAAAGTGGGCAAAACTTGGTTAAACTTGATTAATTTAAGATATTTAGGCTAATTTAATCTTTTTTGATTAAATTTGGTGGGACTCAGTTACCTAAACAAAATTAAGGTGCAAAACTAAGTTATTTCTTAAATCAAGTTAGAGGAGCATATTTAGACCAAATGAAGTTACTTGGACTAAATAGAGCTATTGAAATTAAAATTATAAAATATATTTAATGGAGGTCAATATCAAAAATTATACTAAGGTGAAACCTAGAGGTTTTAATTCAAAAAATAATAATCTAGAGGTTAAAATACATTAAACCAATTCCCAACCTAAGGTAAAAATAGGTCAATTTATACTAAACCTAACCACAAGTTCATATTTATTTATTTATTTTATAGTTGGTCAAACAATGTCAGCTATGTTCAACACATGACTATTAATCATGTATCCATAATTTATAAGCATATAATTACCTATAATCATATTTGTAACACTACCACAAAAACAAGTAAGATCTTGACTAGAGAATCTAGCAAAAAAAGACCCCATTTGGATAGGCGTCAAAAAGGCCATCCTATCAATTTGAACAAATTTCTTGTTTAATTATGATTCCTAGTTATGTAATCATAAAATCATAGTCACATTATTGAATTAAACTCATAATCATGATTAAAACATGTATGACTATTTCATATGACTACATGATCAAGTTTGGATAGTAGTTGTGAAATCTCCTATGGATGGATTTCATATTTTGGCATAATGATTAAAGTAATGGCAATGATTGAACTTCTCATTGATCCATGGAATGTTGACAATGATTGACATAATCATTCATGTTGTTTGTAACACTAACTTAAATAATGTTGTTTAAGTTGTTGCACAATGCACCATGTAAATTGACTTCAATTTGGAGGCATACTACTCTTGCAATCTATTTTCTTGCATTTATATTTTCTATTTTTGCATTTTGCATTGGCTATTACTTCTTATCTTTTTTCAACTAAATGTGTGTTGTAAATTATGCAAGGTGCACCAAGAAGAACGTTGCTTAAAGCTAGCATGTCCATGAACCTTTCACTATAGTGGCAAAATTTTATCAAATTCATTCAATCCTATTTCTAAAATTCCAAAAGTCCCATTCCTAAAGTTTTATTTGGTTAAAATGTAGACATAAAATAATCATAGTTTGATAGTTTTCAAGGCTGGTCCAAGTTTGATGCATCATTGTGGACATTAGATATGTGGAAAATAGATTATATATATTTTTTATGTCCAAATATATCATTATGTTGTTCCAAGTTTGATGCATCATGGTGGACATTAGATATTTGGAAAATAAATCATAGTTTGTCCCAATCTATCACTAGGTTGTTCCAAGTTTGATGCGTCATGGTGAACACTAGATATTTTAAAAATAGATCATAGTTTATGTCCCAATCTATCATTACATTGTTCCAAATTGTTCGATCCATCATGATGGACACTAAATATTTGAAAAATGGATAATAGTTAATGTCTCAATCTATCATTATGTCATGGAATTAATGCACATGAAAATCATTTAATCATCTAAAAAAATATTATTTTGATTTGTAAGCCTTGAAACAATATTGTAATTATAACAAAGGATAAATAATCACTAGTTTAAATGAAATTTTGTTCAGGAAAATTTACACATACAAAAAATCAAACATAAGGGAAAAAGTTTCCCCAATCAAGTTTTCAATTTTTCTTAAAGTTATGGAATTTAGATCATGTGGCTTTAAAATGTTTATTAATACATTATGTTATATGATAGTCTTGATGATTATGATCATTTTGAATTGTAAAATATTTTTCCACTAAAGATGTATTTGGGCTAAATTTTTTTAACCATTTGGCAAAAATAAAGTACAATGTTTCAATTAATAAAAAGTGGAATTTTTTTGTCTATTAGGGTTTTTAAAAACCTTTATCAAATTATTGATGTGTATTTACACAAAGACACAATTATGAATCAATTGCATATTCATGTTTTTATCAATTATTTTTATTTTGAAGCCCAAATGGTTTATATGCAATTTGTATAATTCAAAAAGTGAAATCTTACATGTTATTTTTGATATTATACATTTAATCCCATTTTTTTCCAAATTGTATACATTATAGTGTGCATTCACCCATATGTGATGAATGTTTTAGTTTTTGGGCATTGTCATAAGGATTTTTAGTTGGGAAAGTTCAATCTAATGAAATTTTTATTAAAAAACATTGAAGTCAATAATGCAAATTAGTGTAAATTAAGTTCAATTGGTGCTTATCCAAATGCATTTATAGGAAAAAGATGGGAATTGTAAAAGACAATTAGGTGACATAATTTAACTTGAAGCTTGAAAATAATATTTGGAAGATGGATAAATGTTTAGTAGGCCCACATGAAAGGGCTGATTGATCATTTATTTTTGTCAAATATTTGATAGGGTTGTAAGAGAGGGTGAATGCAAACTATGATGTACACAATTTGAGGGAAATTTGCAATTACATATAATATCAAAAGTAGCAACACATAAGATTTCACTCACTTTAAATTATTTTAAAGATCACATATAAATGATGTGGGCTTCAAAATTTTAAAAAGTCAAAAAATTCATGAATATGAAATTGATACATAATTATACATTTGTGTAAATGTAAACCAATAATATAATAAAGGTTTTTTTTAAATCCTTATTTGATAATATTTTTTCTTCTTTTTTATTCAAAATTTCATCTTACATTCGTCAAATGATTAAAAAAACATTTAACCCAAGTAAATCTTCAAAAGAAGAACATTTCTCAACCGAAAAAAATTGTTAGATTGGAACATAAATCATCATCTATTACAAAAAATTTATGAAAAAGACTATCCAAATTCTGCCAATGATGCATGAAATTCAAACAATTTTTTTGTGTACACTATAACATGCATTCACGCAAAATGCATTTTGTTCAATATGATTTATATGTGATGAAGCTTGTAAAGCAATGACTTAAAAGGAATTGAAGATGTCCAAGCGTTTTGAAGGGAAATTAATGTCAAATTGATGGGTGATCCTCATAGGGTGGTTTTTAGATATGTGTGATGAGTTCCCTTTTAATGTTGCTCACACAAAGAACATTAAGTGTGGGGGTGATAGTAACCTAGGACATAAACATTTCCCTTCCCTATGATGTGTGTACATGTTTAAGTATCTACCACCCCACCTTAATTACAAGAACACGATAACAAATTTGAATAATTATTGAGGAAATGCAAAACCAATAAGCACCATAATTAACAACCCTTTTTGGGGAATTCTTCAGGGAAAACTAGTGGTAGACTTTGGAGTGATGTTCAAAAACTATGATAAAAGTGGGGGGGGGGGAAATTGGATTGTGATGGTTTGAAAAACATACCAAACTTGAATTTAAAGGTAGCAAAAAGTTCTTCAAATTTTGTTATTCAAGGTAAATGCAAGCTACGGTGGTTCAATATTGGTAGAAATTACACTCCCTACAAGTTGATACAAGATTTTTTTCAATGATTCAAATGGATATGGTTGTTAATTTTTTAAATATTATTATTTTAATCTTTGAATAATACATGTTCAATCACCTACAAACCTTCCCAAATCTATGTGAAAACTTGTATTTAATGTTGTTAATGTCATTTTTAAATTTGGAAATTGTAAAAGGAAAACCCACAAAGTCCATAAAAGTAATGCCCCAAGGTATATTCACAAAATAAGGAGTCAGGGGTGCACCTTTAGTAAGGACTTTAGTGACTGCTTATTCTCAAAGATTTTGGGTATATACTTAAAATATTTTATTTGTAAGTTGCAAGAAGTCATAAGAAAGTCCTTTTGAATCACATATGTTACATTATATTCGTATGTGAATATATGTTTTAAGAGTCTCTCCAAAATTATGTCATTTTCAAATCCTTCAAGAATCATTTATGAGTTTTTTCAAGCAATAAAAGCATTGTAAAACACTAGTTACACTGATCAATCAATGTTTTTGAGAATTCAAATTTCATTATATTCATTTCAAATTACTACATAAGTTTTCACAATATATTAAGAACATTATCGTCAAAATGTATTAAAAAATGTGGAATATTAATATAATTATTATCATGAAAACATGGAAAATAAATCATTGGTTACAATTCCTATGGCTCCTATATTTATGACTGTACCCCCCATTTAAAAATTTCAAAAACTTATACTTTTGGAACAAAAAATTGAAAAACAAACAAAAATTGCAACTCATATATATGGACTTATGAAAATATAATCAAATTTTAACCATTCAAAAGTCCATAGTTATTAATGATTAAGGTTTTCAAAGAAAAACTTCTTCATATGAGTTCATCATCGTGTATTACATTATATATTGAGTCCCAATAACAAATTTAAAATGTGAATCAATATAAAATTTTCTATTTCTTGATGTTCCAGTTAAACGACTAGTCCATATTTTTTGACTTCAAAAGTCCATTACTACTAGCAAATGAATTTTTTATCAATAAATAACTACATAATTCTCTTCATAATGAAATTATTAGTCTTAAACCAAGTCCCAATTAACATATCTAAAATATATTAATCACCATATGCATTTGAATAAAAGGTACCTAGGGGCAAAACATCGTTTCATCACAAAAATGAGCCATTGTAGCTTGCATCTACCCATCAACATGGGAAATTGGATTCATCTCTTCCAAATTCAACTATGATTGAAGGGGGGGTGGAAATGGGGCCGCTTCTTTTAAGTGTTCAACTTGGAACCCAAGTTCAAAAATCTAATGTTGCCATTACATAACATTGCACATATGTGTGTGACAATACTATATGGGCCAACTTTCATAATAACTTTAGCAAAGTAAATTGGAAAAAAAAAATGCAATACCATGGCTTTGAATTGACTCTGAAGTTTTAATTCATGCTACAAAAGGAGAAAATCAAATCTCAACACATTTAGCTAATGACATAGTTTAGTGTAAAAGATAGGGCTAGAGGAATGTTCCCTTCACATCAATGAATCCATTTCCATGGACAAAATCTAAACACAATTTATTTAAATAAAACTACATAACTTCAATAATTTGATAATCCAAACCAAAACATACATCCATTCAAAAATTGTCCTAACCTATGTAAGGAATTAAATATATGAGTCTATGAAGGTCAAATTGCTCTAATATTTCTTTCATGAACCTCAACTGACATTATTGAACAAAATAAGATACCTTCCCTCCCAGACTTCAACAACACAACAAAACACAAAACCATGAAACAATAAGGGAACATAATGATTTTTAGATATGATGAAGATAATTGAACAAAACATATGGCAAAGATTTATACTAAAAATATGTTTTCCTCCAAAGGCTTATCAAATGCAAACCATCAATCTCTATTAGAGTCCAAATGAAAAACCACCAAACAACAAATGCACTTGGTGCATCCGGAAGTCTTAATGAAATCAAGCACTCTCTTCCCTTAGAACTTTAGTCACTCAAAACCACACAACACACAAAACCTTCGTTTGCCAAACTCTATCACTTTCAAGATCCTTAGTAATCTTTATCATTCCACCTATCACAAACTCCTACTATTAGTGTTAGATAGAATTTCTCTAAAAGATATAATGCGAAGTGGAAACAACTCATCCTTCAGAACAATCACAGACTACACCTTTAGGCATTCATCCTTCCAATGTCACCAAGCATAACAATCTATCTATAACACCAAAACACGTATATGCAAAAACCCCAAAAGAAAAACCGCTAAGAACTTAACTGCTTATAACAAAAATTCTATGATATTCTACCTTCCACCTCCATCCATTATTGATTGATGTGCAACAAAGAAGATCTACCTAACAATGCCACACCACACATAGTTCACCCACAAGGAAAACCATAAACTAATTAAATGTCGCTAATCATAAAGACTCCAAGAAGTTCATAACCTACAAAAAAAAAAGTAATATAAAAACAAAAAATTCACAAGACTTGCCATCATCACCAGATCAACTATTGAACTTTTGTCGTCTTTAACTTTTGGTAGTTGATGGCATTATACATTCTAAATTAGGGTTTCATCACATATTTTCTCATAATGGATGTAGTGTTTATCTTATAATTGAAATTGAACCCCTCACTCTTCACAACACAAGTGCAAAATGGAACAATTGCAAATCTCATCAAGGTCTATCCCATAATTTGTCATCCTTGCCTTTGACAACACAATTCTTCCTCCTTCATCCTACTCCAAAAAGCCATGACCATCTAGGTACCTTACAAATGAAAAAGGACAAGTTCCCAACTAGATGCAAACAACTTTTTCTTGCTTGACTTCTTCATTTTTACAAAAGTCTCCCTTTCCATAAACCTCAAAAACAATTGCTTACATTTCCTAGAAGCATATGCCCAATTTGTTCGACTTGGGCTTGACAAATGTTTTTTGAAACTTCTCCATGCATTTTTTAAATGAACTATAGTTTGCCAATCATCTATGTTGCAACAACAACAAGATTTTCATCATCATTATAGGTTTGAAGCAGAGGACTCAAAAAGTTGTCAACTTTCAAACAAAAAATCCTTCTCATCAATAACATATGTGGAGAAGATTTTGTATTCGACTATACCCCACACTTATATCCAAACAAAATCAAGGGCATGTGTTTGTCCCAATCATGTGCATGCTCATGATTGATAAACAAAATCATGAATCCATGTATGAGAGTTTTGACCAATCTTTCCACCATCCCATTGCACCTTGGCCATTGGGGTGTAATGTACTAATGTCCAATGCCATAGTTTTTGCATAGTTGATCAAATTATATAAACCACTTGGAATCATTATTGCTAAAAATGTATTAGGCGCACCAAATTTGCAAATGGCTTCATCTTCTAAAAATTCATAGTAGTGACATACGAAATACAAGTATTTTTTGAAGGTGCTCAAAAAGAAGTATTTTCAAGTATTTAAAAAATAATTATAAAAATACAAAGGCTTGAAAATTGGCCTTTGTATCAAGTATTTTCAAGTATTTTTTTAAAAGCCCAAAAATATGTATAATACGTGTATGTTTGAATCAAATTGAGAGTATGTCACTACTATGTAAAAATTTAACAATCGTTTCTACATCATGATCCACCATTGCCTTTGCTTCACACCATTTGGAATAATGGTCTATAGCAACTAGGACATACCTATTACGATGTTTTGTTTTAGGAAGAGGGCCTATTGTATCAAGGGCCACCTTATAAAATTGATTCCAAGTTGGGATGCTCTGGAGTTCTACAAGTTTGGACCTAATACTACCCATGCTTTTAACTAGCTAACATTGCTTGCAAGATTGTACCACATCCTTGACTTCTTAGGTTTTGTTATGCTAGAAATAATGCTTGTTGACCTTTGCTAATGTCCTTCCTTTTCCAAAATGCCCAATTTCATGATGGAGATCCAAAATCAACTACTGACATTCATTAGGCCTAGGCACAACCAAATCTTTAGACATCAAGTTGTCATTGCTTTAGTAATAATGCATAATATGTTTATTCACCTTAGCCTTTTTTACTTCTTCACACTCTACGAGCAATTAGTTTCCATTTAGCACCAACATGGACTTGTTATCTTTCCAAATTTTCATATTCTTGACATCCTCCCAATCATTGTATGCTTTAAAACATTCTATCTCCATTTCTCCATCAGCAAGTGCTTGAGCTTCTTAAACCATTTTTCAATAACCTCTAACGTCCCATAACTCATTCCTTTTCCTCTTTAGCTTTCTTGTTTCATTTATGCCATCGACCTTCTCAATGCATTGTGCTATGTTCTTATTTTAATTAGGAGCAGTATGCTTGGTCAATGCGTTGTAGAAAAGACCTATTTTATATTATTTGTTGTGACTTTTCTTCAACAAATAATCAAGCTTGTTGAAGCCTATATTTCTGTTGATACTTTTGTTTATGTTCTCTTATTTGCTCTTCGCTTGTAACTACTTCAAGATCCTTTTCTTTAACCTCATTGTTGGACGTCTTATCTTGCCCATCCTCACCTATAAACTTAGCACATGGGGATCTTTTTGATGACCTAACATTTGACAATCATTTTGATCACTATACTAACTCACATAGTTGACAATTAACAAACTTTCATCTATTCTTACAATTCCCCATCTTAGACAATAGTGATAACAAAGAAATACTCCTTAATCTTTAACTGAAACATCTCATCAAAAGAATATTTGCTAGAGGTCCAGTGCTTACCACTTGACCATGGATAGACAAATGATACCCATGCATGAATCCACGGCAGGACTTTGTAATGGAGTTCAAGCTTGAAATGTGCATGCCTAAACCTCGATGTGCACGTGAAAATCTCAACAAATAATGATCCATGGCAAGCTTGCTTGATAGTTCGAATTACAAGAAACGATGGCCATTGTTGTGCAATGTGTAGCTCACCATTAACCCTAACTTTACTTCTTTGAATGTTGCCCATTAAAACCTTGTTTTGATTTGACTGTCACTAGACACTACTATAAACCCTAATCTAGGGATGGTATAAGTTTCATCCACAAAATTTCATGTTGAAATATATGTCTGTAATAAAAAATACTTCAATTGCTAAATGCCATGAAATTTTAACCCATCCTCAACACAAAATCTTCAATTTTATAAATATTTTCATGTTTGTATAGTTGTTTAATACAATTTTAGTACGTTCAAAGGTGTATTAGGCATTAGGTTCATTGCCTACCTTGTATAAAATCATTCCATTTCTATAGAGCATATTTCCCACAAATACAAATAAATATGCCAAACACATCAAATTTGTTAGGAAATTTAACCTTGCCTTCCATTATAAAGAAACAAACATTTAGTCTTTAGGGAAGTTGATCAAATTATGTATTTTAAGGGGTCAAAAACACGTTCAAAGTACTTTAATGTATTGTGAAATTTAGACATAATTTTGAGATTTGGTTAATGCCATGCCTTCATAATCAAAATTATATGGCTTCCTTGAAGTTTTGAAAGAAAATGGTTTTTTTTCACATAGTATTAAGGATGTTTGGAATAAAAAGTAGTTGTCAACTTCAAAGTTCCCACTACTTTGAAATCACTTTAAAGTAAGTTAATTATCTTCAAATTAGACAAAACTCATGGAGGTCGAAACTCACAAGTATATAAAAATTTTACAATAAATTTCATTGTATTTCAATTATTAAAATGTAGTCATTTTTCAAAGTCATGGACTTGCAAGATTTTAAGGGTGATTTCACAACCCTTGGCTCCTTTTAACATGCTTGGACCCCTCAACATTTTGTAATTTCACACCATCAACATCAAGTTGTTCTCTTCAAAAAAATCTCTTTACCATAGCCCTTGCTTCATCATGGGGTCCCTTTCCATGACCACTACCAAAGAAACTCCACAACATTTTACAACTTCCAATGATATTAGGATATCTTGAGACAAAAAACCATGATTTCTTGCTCTTAAATTGTGTTGCACAACTGTCATTCCACACCCAATGCCACTATGGTGCATACTTGTGATCCACCATATATTGCCATTGTAATTTGAAACAATGTTGAACAAACTTAGATTCATGCTTCCGATCATCATAAATGTAAAAATGGTATTATGTAAGAATATGGGATTCTTCATCATATGTAATTGTTGTAGGGTAGTGGCAAAAACATATGTGTACCAAAATTGATATTTGATATGTATGCTAGCGCACATTTTGGATCTCATTTTGCACTTCAAATGAATAATTTTCCACAAAATTTTCTATGGACACCATTGTGTTGGTTGGAAAAGACTTGATGCATTGTTTGAAGTGTTTGTCTTCCCATCTTGCCACTATAAAGTTGTGTCTTACAAAATGTTGCAATTTTGGCTTCATATAATTAATGAATTCATCTTTTTACACCAATGTTAGCTTTTTCAATGCCTTGCCAACCTTTGACATGGTTGTTTCAAGAGCAAATTGCCTCCATTATACTAAAGTAGAATTAGATCCAATAACTTCTTGTGGACAAAATGGTAAAGTTTTTCACCCCACACCTTGAATAGTCCCCAAATAAGCACTTACGTTTGTGCCATTCATCTAACTATTTTTGGGGCAAACTATAGCCTCCCTCATTTGATTTATGCCCTTGTACACTTCATTTGAAGCTTGGCATGGTTGACCATTAAAACCACAAACATCATCACAAGCACAACCACACACTTGGTTCCCATGGAAAACATTATTTGTCCTCATTTGATTCAATGTTAACCATAATTTAATCATTTCAGTGTGATATATACAATAGCAAGTGTGTTTGTTCTTCAATGCTTTGACAAAAAATGGCTTCATTGATTCAAAAACTCTCCAGGCCCAACACTTGCTTTAGGATGGGCAACTTGGAATTTATAAAAAAAATCGGTCTACACATAACAATAAATCTACATTAGTGTTTATTATAAGCAAAATTAGTCTACACATCACATCAATAGTTCATGTATCATACAAAAAACATCAAAAAGGTCTTATCCAATTAGACTACAAATAAATATTAAAATTCTTAAACCAATTGTAGAAATATAAATGCAAGCCTCAAAATCTTTATTAATCAGATTGAATTAGAAGGGATGTTAAAAAACTATGAATTTTACAATAATGCATGGAGGTACATTGACAATAGCAAGTCAATTCCCAATCATGAATACATATATGACTCCTTCCTTATTTTGTAGCACTCCAAGGGTATGTTTCAAAGTCCCTATGAATTAAGCTTAGTCATAAGTGATGTGAAAAAACCCCATAAAACTTTGTAGCAATCTATGACCGTCATTAACAATTCAAGTTAAATACCAATGAATACATAAACATCCCTTCAACTCTACAACATTCCAAGTGGAGGTCTCAAAGTCCTTATGAGTGACTTTTGTTGAATAATGATGTTAAAACTACATAGAACTTTGCAGAGGTCCATTGAACTACTCCATCCATTCAATACATATACCAATGAGTACATAAACATCCCTCCAAGTCTGCATCACTCCAAGTGGAAGTTTCAAAGTCCTTATGACTCACATTCATTCAATAATGTTATCAAAATCTACATAGAATTATGTAGCAATCCATTGTGTTACATTAACAACTCAATTCATTTTCCAATGAATACATAAACTTCCCTCCAAATCCCTCCAAATTTGTAGTAATCCTTGCTAGTCACAAAGTTTGGGTACATTCACAAATATAAAAGCCATAGGAATTATAACTAGTACTTTGTTTTTCATGTTTTCATGTGAAAAATTATATTAATATTACATTTAGAAATATATATGTTTTGATGATATTATTCTTAATATATGGTGGAAACATGTGTAATAATTTGAAACCAATATAATGAAATTTGAAGACTCAAAAACATTAATTAATCATTGTAACCAATGCTTTACAATGTTTGTATTACTTGAAAAAACTCATAAATGACTCATAAATGGCTTGAAAGTGACATAATTTTGGAAAGACTCTCTAAACACATATTCACATAAGAGTATAGTTGTAACATATTTTTGAGTAAAAAGGACTTTCTTATGACTTTTTACAACTTAAAAATATGATATTCTTAGTATATACCCAAAATCCTTTAGAATAATTAGTCACTGAAGTCCTTACTAAGAGTGCACCCTCGGCTCCTTATTTTCTGAATGTACCCATCCTTACTTAATCATAGTCATTCACAATTCATGTAAAATATGTACACATATTATAAATTTGCAATAGCTTATAGTAATTTGCAACAATCTACTTTTTACATTAACAACATTAAAAGAGATTGCAACAAGTGTCAACAATCGCCATATGCATGAACACATCGCTCCTAACTTGCAAATGAGAACAGAGTTGTACTTTGACACATGCTCCATAGACAAAATGGAAATATGTACTTGGGTCTCCATTAATAAATGAATAGGCTTTTCTTCAAATATTCCAACCTTTAATTTCTTCCATGTCACATCACACTTGTTGGGTTTATATTCAAGTTTCTATCACCGACCAATTCACAATGGCATTTTTGGTATTAAGCAAAATGACATTGTTACCTAGATTTGGTAATCGATGACTTAATAGGTTAATAATATAAGCAAGTTATTAAACCTAACGTGTCATAACCTATTATTAAAATTAACTTATAGTATTAACCTGACTAGTTATTAAACCTAATAGGTAATGACTAGGTTAAGAAAATAGGTTGACATGTTAGTTAATAGGTAATTTGTAGAATTTGTACTTAACAAAACCGATAGTTGGACGTGTAGTTAAGCAAGGTGTATTTTTTTTGAAATTTTGGACTATTAGTCTATGTCAAGACCCTAGCCTTGGGCTCATGACCAAGGCGGAGGCATGGAAAGGTGCACGCTGAAAGTGCAACTTGGGAGTTACATTTACACTCCCGGGAGTGTGAGGGAATGAACCCACACACTCCTAAGTGGATTCCCACTTTGGGAGTTGGAATCCTTATGGAGTCTCAAATTTTCAAATAGGTATTTCAGGGGGTCAAAACTCATTGGATTGAAGATTTATTTGTACTATTGGAAAGTTTTTGAAACGTAGATGTCAAAAATGAACTTTCATGACCCATTTGAATACTTAAAGCACAACTTATAGCCAAAAGAAGGGCCGGGAGTCAAAGTGCCAATTTGACCCCCGCCAATTAAAAGTTGGGAATTGCCTTAAAATACATGCGTGCAAGTGGCGTGCCACATATTTTTGGAAAGCTCTTGACAAGGGCTACAACTTTGCTTTAGACCTCACCTCAATTAAAGGTATGAAAGAAAACGTTATGGCCTTCCAAAATGCTAAAAGTCCCAATTTTGGGAATTTTGGGACTCCCAAGTTGGGAGTCTCGAGACAAAATGACTTTGGATGCAGCCCCTATGGCTAGTCATAGAGAATACTATAAGGGGGAAGGTGGTGGTTTCTTTCAAATCTGGGCCATGGTGAGTATGCATGTGGTGAATCTTGTGAGTCCGTGTATGCTTATGGTGAGTCTTATGAATCTGTCTATGCCCGTGGTGAATCCATACACCAAAAGTGTTCCAACCAGGCACTAACCAACTTGTTGTTTGGTTTGTGTAGGTCCATATGAATAATTGACCCACTTGTCACTTGTCCTAGTCCTCATCTTGAAGCTCTAACATGCCCTTCTACCCTTGAAGTGTTGCAAGTTAGGGAACGTAACCCAACTTTTTCTTCTTTTTATGTTTTCACCTTCAAATTCACATTTGAATCTTTCAAGGAGTGTGGGGGTGCGTAAGTTTAGGTACTAACTGTTGATTATTAATGATTGTTGTATTTTTAATTGGCTAGTATAATACTTGGAGGACAAACCTGTTGAAGGACTTTTGGATCTCATTGATGATTATGTGTTTCCACTTTTGAATTATGGAACATGGATCATTATTTTTTCAACCTATTCTCTTCAAGTTTGAGCAATTTATGTACATGTTCGTTTAGGATTTGTAGTAGTTTAAGTTTTATTTTGTGTGTTGTATGTACTTGTTCCTACTTTAGGAACCTGTTCTTGAAAAAATCTAGAGGTGAATTAACCTTAATGGGAATTAAAAAACCTTATTAACATTTGGCGACCACACAATGGATCAGACTTTAGAAGCAATCACATTAAATTTTTTTGGTTATATTTAATAGTTTCGTAGATCAGGTTTGAAAAGCGATCATGTTTCAAATTTTAATTTGTCACATGCTTGCTTATTTTGTGTAAACTTTAGGATTCAAGTTTCTAATTTTGATTTAATTTACAAACCTTAGGAATAGGGTGAGGTTAGTGTAAATGTTTTGAAGATAGACAGATGCTTAATTTGTAAAAGAAGTTTCATACAAATTTTTGACTACTGGGAGGGGTCACATTAAAAAAAAAAAAAATCTATTGTTCAAAAATAATGCAAGGGTTTTCCTAAAACTTATTGATTTAAAAAAATTGTCAATTATAGTTACTAGAATTCTTAGGAAACAATTAGAATAGGTTAAACATCAACCTATTCAGGAACATACACAAAAATAAGATGAACGGCAAATGCATCCTATGGGAGATGAACATGTGAATGCACCAAACATGGATGCAACACATAAGGGGAAAAGTCAATGAACAACATCAAAATGTAGTAGAAGTAGTTGTGTAGAGAGATTTAGTAGCGATGTCAACCACTCATAAAAGAACACCATGAACAATAACCCAACTGAGGGTGGCGAATGTTCATAATGATGACAATCATGAACCTATTCAATCATTTGAAGAGGTTGTATCTATTCAACAACCATGGCGATCTACAACCCTAGGTTATAATCTACCTAAAATTTATGTATTTACACCAATTATAACATCTCCTAGTTTTCAAAACCAACAATCACATACCAACATTCACTTGTTACCCATTAATTCGAAGATGGAATGACTTCACCTACTCAATAGGTTGGAGCAGCTTTGTCATGTTGACTGAAAACTGTCTAATCAATCAATTTCTGTACCACATGTAGAACCTATTGAACTTAGAGCAACACCCATAGTTGTTTCACAAGGAGTTATTTATCCACAAGGCATCTGACTAGCAACATCAATACTTGGTCCAGGTGAAAGATCACAAGTTCACATCATAGGTTAATTTCAGGAGGAAACAAAGGTGTTAGAATTGTGATTTGCTCATATTGTTATCAAATGGGACATTTGCTCAATCACGAGCCATTTGTTGATAATAAATTGAGGTAGTTCCTTAAGGAGGAGGTGATAAATATTCATCAACCTGTTTTTCCAACCACTATAATAGTAATACCCAATGTGTTTGTATTAGGAATTTAAGCCATGAATCGTAGTATACCTCATACAACAATACTTGTTAATTATCAGACAACCTGGTCACAACTTGTTACACTAATTGTACTAAGTAAAACTAGTATGCTACTTACTTCAACATACCCAATGTGGTATAATGTCATGTCCCCTTTTGTGCCTTTAGATTTTAGTTTGTATCTAACATATCCAATTAGAATAAAAGGACTTGATTCTTCGATCTTTAAGAATTATACATGTTATGTAACTGGAAATGTATACCCAGTATTTAAACAACATGTACCACCAACATATATACTAAACTCTATTGGAAATCAATTTCTTACAGTGGTTCAACTAGTGACTAGCAAAGATAGACAATATGTTTAACAACTTGTTATTACATTAGTGTTAGCCATTGTACATGTTACTACAAGTTTACCAACTTATGTACCTAGATGATTTGATCATCACCACCGGATGGAGGACATCATGGAGATTCACTTAGAGGAAGTTCACCTAGAGGAGATCTACTGGGAAAGCCACCTTTTAATCCACATGTTGCATTTTTAGGATGGCCAACACTTGATTCCCACATGCTTATACCACCATCGTATCAACCATGTCGCAACCCTAGCCTTGGGCTCACGACCAAGGCAAGGGTTTGCAAGGTTGTGGGCCAAAAAAAGAAGCACAAGAGTGAAAGAAAGTGTGAGGGAGTGAACCTTCACACTTCCCAGGGAGCTTCCACCTTGGGAGTAAGAATCCTGGTGGACTTCTGAATGTTCAGAGAGCAATTGCAAGGGCCAAAACTCAATGTATTGAAGAATTCCTTAAAACATTGAAAAACTATTGAAACCCAAATGTTTAAAATGGGTTCGAATGACCCATTTGGACATCTAAAATGCAAGTTATGGCCAAAAGAATGGCCTGGAGTCAAATTGGCAGTTTGATTCCCGACCACTAAAAGTCAAGAATGAACCCAATTTCCTTGTGTGTAGGTGTCATGCAACATATTGTTGGAAAGCTCTCGACAAGGGCTACAACTTTGCATTAAACTTCATCTCAATCGGAAGTCTACACGCAAAGTTAGGGGGCCCCAAAGTTGTGGGGATTTTCAACTTTGGTAATTTCGGGACTCCCATTTTGGGAGTCTCGGGACAAAATGCCATTCGAATGTGGGCCTTGTAGAGAGGCATAGAGTATACTATAAGGGGGAAGGTGGTGGCTTCCTCCAAGTCCAGGCTGTGGTGAGTCTTATGAGTCCAAGTTTGTTTGTGGCTCGTCCCAACACCAAAAGTGTTCTAACTATGCACTAACTAACTTGTTGTTTGGTTTTGTGCAGGTCCATGTGAGTGAGTAAATGCTTGTCATTCTTCTTAGTCCCATCCCGGAGCTCCAACATGCCCCTCTACCCCCAAAGTGTTGTGAGCCAGGGAGCGTGTCCCAACTCCTTGCTCTTTCACTGTTTTCACTTCAGATTCACGCTTGAGTCTATCAAAGAGCTTAGGAGCGCGTCAAACTACCTATTGTGCAACCTCTATAAAAACCACAACCAAGTTGCCATACAAGAAGTTACAATACCCAACCTATGTCAAAGACACTAATCCGGATCCTCACATAAGGGTATTCAAGAAGGCCATTAAATCTAATGGTGAAATAGTGGAAGTTAATATCATCAACATGTGTGGTTTTACTTTCCGAGAAAATATTTTTAAATGGGGAAAACATTATGTTCAAGACCATCCAAACTACACTTTTGAAGAGTTGGAGCAAGCATTTTGCAAGTGATTTAGAATTGTAAAGAATGATGAAAAGGGTTTACATGCAATTGCAAAACATAATAACAAAATGTCAAACATGTTGAGGTTTATTATTAATACTTGTTGAAATTAGCTAATTGTCTATAGGTTAAAACAACTTTTTTTTTTCACCACTGTTTTTAGGCCAAGTTTGTTACCTTACCTAACATAAGCAACTACAAGCATGAAGAGAAATACTTTAATCGAACACAAAGAAGTTGCTATAATATGTGAGTAAAGTGGACATGTTAGTTTAAGTTACAATGTTTTACTAACTACATTAGAGGCTGATGCAGTAGTTAAACCTATAGTACCAATTGTTACAACTAAATCAACATTAACCTATACCAATTGCAGTAAAACTAGTCATTTAGTGGAAACCTGTCATAACATGAAAAAAAAATATTAGTTATACCATCTATTATAGTTAAGTCTACAAAACCTATAGTAGGGGCAAAAACCCAACTTGTTAAATCAAGAAAAATACATGTTTGTTGTCCATGTATAATTTGTTCTAGCATAGAACATAGATTTGGGAAATGCCCCAAACACATTGAAGTACAGAACATGTTCAAAACTAAACATGTTAATTCTTATGCCATGACAACACCTGAACCACCTAAAATCGACAATGTGCCAATGAGTGAAATAGTTGTTGTTACCACTCAAAGTCAACAATCAGAACAACAAGTGGTCAAGGAGAGGGAATTAGTTAAAATTAAATGGGTTGAATTGATAATGTAGCCATGACTCAACCAATTGTAAGCAATCAAATTGGTGAAATGAATTAACAACCTATCATTTCAAAATAGGTTATTATAGAGAAGACTTTGGAAGAAATTCTAAGAAATATTAGTAAATAAGCCTTGGAGACCAAATATACATGGAACTTGGGACAATTGTTGGAGGTGATTCCTGATATCAAACGTTACATTTTTAACTTGGTACCATCAAAACCTACTTTACCAAAACTGACAATTGCATCAGTTGCCATTGATCATCAAATGGTAGTAATACATGTTTAAGTAGGGAAGAATTTTATTAAAGACATGCTTCTAGATGGTGGTTCTAGAGTTAATATTATTACAGAGAAATTGAGGTACAATTAGGTCCATCAAAACCAAAACTTACACCTTATAACCTACATATGATTGATCAAACCATTGTAAAACCCTTAGGTTTGATTAAGGATTTTAAAATCCTTGTTCATGGAATTCCTTATGCAATGACTTTTACTATAATTTGGAATAATGTGTCAGACTCCAACTACTATATGTTGTTAAGGCGTCCTTGGCTAAAGGATGCTAAATTGTCTCATGATTGGGGCAACAACATTAATACTATACAAGGAGCCGATATAGTTAGAACCATACATGTTACTAAGAAACTTGGAGCACCAACCAAATGTCCAGAAATATTAGTTTGTTATGATTTCCATTTTGAAATATTTGACAAAGAGAAAAGGATTTGATGTTTGCCACAGAACTAAGACTGTTTTCAATAGGAACTACAGTTGTCCCTACATCGTTTGGTGAGATCATCCTATTAAGTTGATTACATCAACATGTTTGAATATAGTTGGATAGGTAAATATACATGTTGAAACTATGTCTAAGCCACTTGTTTTGCTTGATGTACATGTTAAATTGGTACTTGTACGGCATGTTAAGATAGTTATACCCCTAATATTTTCCAACAACATTTACCGAAGACATTTTCCCAATTTAAAGTGGGAGAAATGGAAATTGACGAAACACCTTTTCAAATTAGAGTTCAAAACCTTCACATTGCAAGTAGGACTATGCTGAAGAAAAACAATTGACCAAGATCAAATTTGGGTTCTAAGGAAAACCTACAACATGTTAAAATTAGTGTAGATTTGGAACCTATTGTCAATTATCAATTTACTGAATTGTTAAAGGAATTCAAGGACATCTTTGCCTAGACTTACAAAGATTTGAAGGGGGATACCACTTAAGATAGCTCAACATCAAATTAAGTTGGACACATCGATACCACTTGCTCATCAAACAAGATATTGGTTAAATTCTAACTATGTAGCCATTATCAAACAAGATATTGACAAATTGCTTGCCACAAGTTTTATTAAACCTATTGAAAAGGCTACTTGGTTATCATCTATAGTTATAAAAAATGGAAAACTCAAAATTTGTGTGGACTTTAGGAAGCTAAAACAACTACTAAGAAAGACCCATACTCGTTACCGTTTACTAATGAGGTTATTAACATTGTAACTAGACATGAGGTTTATACATTTCTAAATTGCTTTTTGGATACCATCAGGTTTCCATAGCATTGAAAGACTAAAACAAAATTGCCTTTGTTACTCAATGGGGGGTTTTTGTATGGGTTGTAATGCGTTCATGAAGATCTTTTTAGATGATTTTATTGTTTTTAATAACTTGTCCATTCATTTGGAAAAACTTAGATAATGTTTTTTAAAATGTAGAGAGTATGGCATTAGTTTGAATCCAGATAACTGTGCATTTATGGTATGTTCTAGAACTATTTTAGGATTTATAGTGTCCAAAGAGGGGAAAACACCTGATGCAAAAAGATAGAGGCTTTAGTCAAAATGTTAATGTTTAAAACACCTTAGGAGATTCAAATTTTCAATGGAATGGCCCAATTTTATAGATGTTTCATCATGAATTTTGCCTCTCTTATGGCATGAATCACCAAGTTATTTAGAAAAGTTGAAGTGTTTGAATGGACTATAGAATGTCAATATGCTTGGGAAGATATCAAGAACCAGTACATTCAAACACCTATACTTATCAGTCTTAACTAGGAATTGGAATTTCATGTTCATATTGATGCATCTCAGTTAGCAATAGGGGCAATATTGGCCCATAACCCAGTAGGTAAAATATATCAACCTATTATGTACTCATTAAGACTCCATAATTCTGTTGAGAGAAATTATACTACTATAGAATGAAAGGCTTTAGCTATGGTTTATGCCTTACACAAATTTAGGCATTATTTGTTAAGCAACATGTTTACATTTTTTGTGTATCATATGGCTTTAATATATTTCGTTGACAAGCCACAAGTTTATGGCATGCTAATTAGATGGCTCTTATTATTTCTACAGTATGATTTCAAAATTATTTACAAACTTGGTAGGTCCCATCAAATGGCAGATGCATTGAGTAGATTACCCAACCACACTAAACATGTTGGAGTACCTGCTTAAACATGTGATGTTCACATGTCTACTTAATAGCCTAAATGGTTACAAATGTGTATCAATACCTATGAAAGGGAGTGATGCTAGAAAGACTTACAACATCCTAAAGGTAGTATTTAACCCAAAGGTCTAAACCATTTGTGCTTCAAAAAGGAGTATTGTATAGATTCAGACAAGATAATAAGTTTCATCAAGTTTTACAACTAGAACAAGTATCCATATTTTGTAGGAATTACATGGAGGAGTTGCTGGAGGACATTTCTTTTTTGATATCACTTTGCAAAAGATCCTAGATGCTAGTTATTGGTGGTTGATGATGAATCAAGATGTTTATGAATATTGTTGAACATGTCACTAATGTCAAAGAACATGTAATTCGTTGACCCAAAATTTGGCCAAATTAGTTATTACATTACTCAAAGAACCATTTCAAAAATGGGGATTGGATTTTATTGGACCTATTAAACCTGTAGTAGATTGTTAAACAACCAACACATTCTAGTAACCACTGATTATGCAACAAAGTGGGTGGAAGCTAAGCACTCCACACCAACATTGTTGTAGTAAATGTTAAGTTTTTATATGAACACATTTTCACAAGATTTGGATGTCCATTAACCATTGTGACTGATCAAGGTACCCATTTTATCAATGATGTGATTAAATACCTTATTTACCATTTCATTTTCAAACATATTAGTTCTACTATTTATTATCCATAAGGAAATGGATAAGCTGAGTTTACAAATAAGGTTTTTGGAACCTTACTAACTAACTTGATTAATCAAAATAAAAATGATTGGGATGAACACCTGTCCATAATCTTATTTTCATATTGAACCGCTTACAAAGTTGGAACTAATCATACCCACTTTTAGCTAGTATATGGGTTACATCCGTATTTACTTACAAAATATCTATTACCATCAAGACATGGTGACAATAGAGATCCACAACATGTTAAAGTTTTCATTAGTCAACTATTTGAGTTAAAAAAACTATAAGAAAACAAGTTGATTGCACATGATTTAGTTGCTTCTAACTAGTGGAATAGATCATTGTGGTCACAAAACCGGTTCATTGAAACTAAGTTTCAATTTGGAGATTATGTATTATGGTTTCTAGGGGTTGTTTCCAAACATGTTCTTAAATTTTAGAGATAATGGTTTGGACCCTATTGGATAAATAATTGTTTACCTTATAATACCATTTTATTTGTCACCATCAATAAGTTTGATCCTAACCCAATGCTTGTCAACATCAACAAGTTGAAGCCATACAAGTTCATTAAAAACAAAACCTCGTAACTTGTATTGGTTAAACCTAGTGACTTGGTCATAGATGAACTTGTTCGAACCAAGGAACTTGTACCATTTGAACCTAAAGATTTTCAACCTATAGGGTTTGAACCAGTTAATAACCATTTGACACTTAGTAACATTAAAGTAATAGATGTGCTTGTTCATCATTATCATAATCTACATGTTTGGGACAATATTATAGCAGTGAGTGTTGATGCAAATGACATGTTTGGAAAGGCACTTATTGATGTTTACCTTTTAGGACTCTCTAACTTTAAAGGTTATGTTCATTCATAGCCACAAAGTCAATTTTGCATGAAGTAATATAAAGAATCATTGGATTTTTCAATTTGTTTCTTTGTTTTCATTTTCTTTTTCATATTAGTAAAGGCCATGAATGAAAGTGCTTTAGAAAGGCTAAGACAAGAAACAAGAGAGAAGGAGGTTGAAAGAAAAGCTAAAGCTTATGGGAGGGAACAAATTGAGAAAGAAAAGGAGGAACACATTCAATTAATTGGAACGATTACTGTAAAATTGTTTGCTTCAGGCACACCTACAATAGAATAAATTAGAATTTTTGAACAAGAATACAGAAGTAGGGAGTTGGAAAAGGAATTCGAAGCAACATTGAACTCTCAAAAAGAAAACCATTATTTTTACAGTAAAACTAGTATCACAAATTATTGTTATTTCAAATTCAGAAGAAGAAGTGGGAATTAGACTTCAACATGTTGTCCAAGAACAACCACAACTAGTTCCTAAATCAAGACTTATGGAGGAGATATAATTGCAACAACTTGTGAGCAGTGGAAAAATATTTCTCCAAGAACTTTTTGAAGAGGGACCTATTTCCAACATTAGTCTTCAACGCCCAAGATCAGGAATAAGAACTATGATGAAGTGAAAAGGCAAAGCGCTTGTAGGAAAATAGGTTGAAAAACATGTTAAGAAGAAACTAGTGTCCAAGGTGGAGGAGAACTAGAAAATACTACAATGAATGAAGATGGACTCCAACAAACTCAAATGGGTTAGACGAGCTAGTTTGGGGAGCATGTTCAAATGTAATGGGTAATGCCAAAAAAAGACCTATCATGAGACTTCCTACCAACTTGGAAAGCAACGAAAAATGGAAGAATTCTAGGGCAAGTATATGGTCAAGAAATTCTTGTTGATCATGTACTAATCCATGAGCAACTTGGAATTTCCAAGGAAGCAGTAGTAGATGTTGTTAATGTGTTGAGGGAATTCACATACTTCGCAGCAAGAGCAAGCACAACAACGTGATCACACACAGCACAGCAGCATAGAAAATGGAAGAGTACACAATTACTTCCAACCTTAGCAGATAGAGTCTCTAAGCTTATATACCCTGCTGCTGCTACCACACAATTGTGGCTAAGGTCCTACCAGCCTAGCTATGCTGTCGTCTAGCTCTACGGCTGAGTCTTGAGCACGTGGTCGAGTCCTCAAGCTGACTGGAGCTTTATGACTCTCAACACTCCCACGCAGGCAGCTTGACTCCTACTCTCTCTGCACATCAGTCACATATGCCCAGACCTGCACAACATGCCTTGAACTTCACAGGTGACAAAGCCTTTGTCATGAAGTCAGCAAACATGTCCGCCGTCTTGCAGTACTGGAAGGCAACCTCCTTCCTTGTGACCCTGTCATGCACAAAGTGATGCATGACATCAATGTGCTTCGTCCTGGTTGAAGCAATGGGATGCTTCAATAGCTTGATGGCTCCTTGGTTGTCACAATTGATCAGGACGCACTCCTCTAGATGCTCCAGATCAGCCATCAGCTTCCTTTGTCGCAGCTGCTGCTGCCATGTATTCCGCTTCTGACGTGGATGTTGCAGTGGTTGGCTGCAGCCTGCTGTTCCAGCTCACAACTCCTCCATTGAGCAGAAACACATATCCAGTCGTAGACCTCCTGCTGTCGAGATCACCAGCAAAATCAGAGTCACAGTAACCAACTAGACCTGTGCTCCCTTTTCTGCTTCCTGTGCTCCCAAATTTAATTCCCACAAAAGCACTACCAGCAACGTAGCGTAGTACAACTCTTGTAGTCTTCCAATGCTCCATACTTGGTGCAGACATATACCGAACAAGAACTCCACGGCATGTGCAATGTCAGGACGTGTGCACACTGCCAGATACAGCATGCTGCCCACTAGTTCACCGTATGGATACTGCGTCTTGTCGAGGACTTCATCTTCCTTGGCCTTCACAAGGTTGATGCCGAGTGCCAAAGGTGTGGACTTGGTCTTCGCCTCAGAAAGACCAAACTTGACAACAAGCTTTTTGACCATCTGCTCCTGACTAATCTTGATAACCTGAGCACGCCTGCTGCGCTCAATGACCATGCCAAGGAACCACTTGGCCTCCCCAAGATCACGAACAGAAAATGCCTGTTGCAATGCACTCTTCGTCTCTTCCAGGCAGTCCTTCTGCCTTGCAGCAATGATAATATCATCAACGTAAACAAGCAGCCACACCTGCTTCTCTCCATGAACAAACAACCCTGGATCTGCACTTGATGCAGTGAAGCCTAGCGACTCCAGCTCCTTGATGAGCCGAATGTGCCACATGCGAGGTGCCTGACGCAGTCCGTACAACGCCTTGATAAGTTTGCAGGCAACTCCACGCTTCCCATCTTCATACCCAGGTGGTTGCTCAATATATATTTCTTCCTCCAGCTTGCCATAGAGGAAGGCAGTCTTCACATCCAGGTGATGCAGCTCCAGATCCTCAGCAGCAACCATAGCTAGCAGTGCACGGAATGTCACATGCTTACTTGCAAGCGCAAAGACCTCAGTGAAGTCAACTCCTTCCTGCTGCAAGAATCCCTTTGCTACCAGCCTCGCCTTGTAGCGTTCTATGTTGCCCTTGCCATCATGCTTCACCTTGAAGACCCACTTCACAGGAATAGGCTTCACACCTTCTGGCAACTCCTCCAACAACCAGGTGTTGTTGGCATGCAGTGACGCAATCTCTTCATCCATGGCCCTGCGCCATTGATCTACGTCTGGCGCCCTCAGCGCCTCTTCATAGTTGTCAGGTTCTTTCTTTTCATTCTGCACACTGGCAACGTGTGCCTTGTAGAAGTTTGGCTGCTGTCTTTCCCTCACCGGATATCTTGGGGCTGGCACCTGCTGCTGCTCCACTGCAACTGCCTTGTCCTTTGCCTCCTTGATGTCTGCATCATCCTCTATCTCCTCTAGCTGCAGCTTGGGAGCATCCTTCAGATCATCATCTTCATCCTTTGGAAAGTAGCCAACTTCACCTTGTGATGAACCCTCCTGGAACACCACCTCTCTGCTGACAGTGACCTTCAACGTGTCGTCAAGCAGAATTCTGTAAGCCTTGGAGCCTGGTTCATAGCCAACAAAGATGCCCTTCTTGCTGACCGGCTCCAGCTTGTGCCTGAGCTGCTTTGGCACCAGTGCATATGCAATGCACCCAAACACACACATCCCACTCACATCAGGTGCAGCTCCAGTGAAGAGCTCCCACGGCGTCTTCTGCTCTGAACTGATAGGAGACCTGTTGCGTATGTAGTTTGCAGTTAGTACAGCTTCACTCCACAAGCTGTCCTCCCTCTGACTGTCATTCAGCATGGCTCGAACACGCTCCATCAGCGTCCTGTTTAGCCTTTCTGCAGCACCATTTTGCTGCGGAGTGTGTGGTGCTGTTGTCTCATGGCGTATGCCATTACTGGCGAAGAACTTCTTCAACTCAGCGTTTACATACTCACCACCTCGGTCGCTGCGTACTGCCTTGACCTTCTTGCCTGATTGCTTCTCAAGCAAGGCAACAACCTTCTGCACAGCTTCTGCTACCTCAGACTTCAACGCCAAAGGATAAACAACAGAAAGTTTGCTGTAATCGTCAAGAAATGTAGCAAAGTATCTCTTCCCTCTCTTCGCCACAACGCGCATAGGACCGCACACATCCATGTGCAACAGCTCACAAGGATGACTACTGCTAGAAGATGAAGCAGCAAATGGCAAACGATGCTGCTTGGCCAACACACACGGCTCGTAGGTCACACCTGATGCAGTACGCAGCTCCTCTCGTTGCAACTGAATGCCTTTGATCATCTTCTCAGCCACCAGACGCTCCAGATTGCCATAGCTCAGATGACCAAACCTCCGGTGCCAGAGCTCTGCAGACTCCTGTGTCTTTGCCAACATGACCTGTTGGCCATGCTCCTGGTCCACAACATAAAGCCCTCCATCCACAGAAATGCCCACCATGCAGACCTTCCCGCTCATACGCACTTCGCAGCGTCCACCTTTGAACAGGAACTCAGCTCCCACGCGCTTAGCAACCCTCACACTGAACAGACTCGCAGAAGCACCAGGAACGTGTAACACCTCTCTCAACAAGACCTCCTTTGTACTGCCACCAACCTTGCATTGAAGACGGACAGCGCCCTTCCCAACGCCCTCAAGTACTTGGCCATTGAAGCCCTCCACCTTCACCAGTGTATCCAGCTTCCTGTAGCCCTCCAGCATGTGCACCTCAGGGGTAAGATGCGTATCACTGCCTGAGTCAATCACCCATCCTTGGTGTTTGCTCCTGCTTGCAGCGAATGCAACAGCCTTCTCCTTGTTGCTGCCACTAGTGCTTACTCCTCCTTGGTTTCTGCAGTACTTTGCAATGTGGCCCTCCTTGCCACACTTGTAGCATGTCACCTTCCTATACCCGCCCTCTCCTGTCTTGTTGTCATTGTCACCGTCCTTCTTGTGTTTCCCTTTGTAGCCTTCAGGCTTGCGTGACTTGTTGTAGAACGCAACAGACTCGCCCTGTTCGTCCTTCTTCACAACCCTCTGCTCCATAGTGAGCAGTTTCGGCAGCACATCATCAAGCGACAACTCAGCAGATGATGTCTCTAGCAGGGTAGTGACAACTTCAAAGTCACCTGGCAGTCCAGCCAGTATAGCTAGCACGAATTCAGTCTCTTCCATCTTGTGACCAACGTTCGCAAGGTCCGCCCACAGCTCCCTGGCCCGTGACACATACTTCGTGACAGGCTCTCCGGCGTCCTTCTTCAACGCACTCAGCTGCTTCCTGAGGGTCAGCTTCCTCGCGTTGTTCTTAGCTTGAAACACTGAAGACAGCTTCTCCCACGCCTGTCTTCCATTCTCACACGCTGTTAGCATGGGAAAGTGATGCGGCTTGCAATTCAACACAATCAAAGAATGTGCCTCTAATGATTTGTCAAGCCAAACACTGCGTTCACTGGGTATCGGCAGAGCCACGCTGGGATCCACATATTTCCACATCTTCTTGTGAATCAGCAGCGCCTTCATCTCCACACACCAGGTACTGTAGTTGTCGACGTCCAGCTCCTGGATTTGCCCCTTCTCGTAGCTAGCAGACTCCATGTTTGCAACACTGCTCATCAGCAACAAGCAAACAAGACCTCAGTTACACCAAGCTACCAAACAGAAAATTCCCTGTCTACCCTTCACGCGTAGTGTGGGCCCATAACCTGTTGAGGGAATTCACATACTTCGCAGCAAGAGCAAGCACAGCAACGTGATCACACACATCACAACAGCATAGAAAATGGAAGAATACACAATTACTTCCAACCTTAGCAAATAGAGTCTCTAAGCTTATATACCTTGCTGCTGCTACCACACAATTGTGGCTAAGGTCCTACCAGCCTGGCTATGCTGTCGTCTAGCTCTATGGCTGAGTCTTGGGCACGTGGTCGAGTCCTCAAGCTGACTGGAGCTTTATGACTCTCAACATAATGCAACATTTGAGAAAGCCAAAACCACCTTAAAAAGAATTGTAGGACCATATGCTTTTGTTGAGAATGAGCAATGGAGTGTAGTGCACATGAAAAAGGAATTTCATGCAAGATTTGCAACTATTCTACAAATTATATATTCTAGGAAAAAGTGAACTTATTTCAGTAATTCGATTGCCATTACTTTTGACCTAGCCAACATGGGGCAACTTGTTAATTGGTATTCTATAATGTTAACCTAGTTATTAGTTGAATTAATTCGTTGGATTGAACGTAAAAAAAAGGCAACAACTAACCCGATTTCTAGCAAAACTAAAGCATATAATTATTATTCAGGGCCTATCTTAGACATTTTGTTTAGGAAGTAGTTCCTTTTATCCGAGATGTCTTCACCAAAAATAACAACTCCAAAAGAACATGTATCACCAACTAGCCAAGAGTGCTAGGTTGCACAACAATGATAGGTTTCACCTAAATTGATTATTAAGGAGTAGTTCTTGAAAGAGAAAAGAGCAGCACATTCAACTATAACATCACCTTTACCCACACATTAGTGCCATTGACAGCAAACATGTATAAGACCGTTTACACCAAAGGACAAGTTAAGCCTTGAACTTGCTACCCCACCACCAAGAAAAAAATTTAGGACTACTTTTGGATCATTGGTTAATGAATTAGAAGAGAATGGGGAAGAAACCTGTTCAAATGAGATTAGAGGTAGGGGAGGAGAAGAGCTTGATGCAACATCCACGCAAGGCAACATTAAGGAAGAACATAAACCCAACCTGGATCAAGTAATTGACAACATTCAAATTGAACCTATTAAATCTAGTCAACCTGTAGTTTCATTACAGAACTTGTAGTAACAACTTGATAATCATTCCAACATGTTCAACTTGTAGTTGAACATATACAAATAAAAAACCCAGAGTTTTATAAATTTCAACCTATTAGAGTTTTTGGTCATTCCAAAAAAACTTTGAGACAAATTAACATGTTTTGAGAGCAAGTTGTTCAAAAATGCCACAACTTGGTTAGAAACATTACAAGAATTGTCAAACTTTAGAGTTAAGTTTGAGCAAGTTGAGGACAATCTGTCTGAGAGCCACAACTACTTGTAAACTTGTAGCCTAGAGCTATAAACAGTGCAAAGAACTTTGAAAAATCGTGACAAAGAGCTAGTCACAATCAAGGGACAATTGAATAGGGTCCCATTTGAAAACCAAAACATGTTTAATAAGTTGAATGAAGCAAAATAACCTATTAGAAAATTGAGAAAATTAAAGTAAAAATATGTTGAGTTCAACCAACTTAATTGGAAAACCCATAATGATTTGATTTGTTTCTAAGTTGATTTGGAGTAGATGATGATATTATGCCCAAATGGAGGAGTCCAATTTGGAACAATAGGGTATCATAATCGGTTTAGACTGTACCTGTCAAGATCTTAGGGAGCAATAGGTAGCTGCCCGCATAGAATTTGAGAAGCAGAAGCAAAGTCTTATTGTTCAAATCCAAAACTGAAAAGGGTCAATATGAGACAACCAAGGTACAAATGAACAAACGTAGCCCCATTCTAGTTGTTAGAATGAACAATAGGTTGAAGTAGTTCGAGGAGTTATTGTTGGACAATACCTTATTCAAAGTATAGAACCAAGCCTTAGGAGATAGAAATCCCAAATGGAAGGAGTGTGGAAAATTGTTTAAGAGTTCATAGAAAAGTAGATTCAAGATAATATGGAGTTGGCTCACTTTGATGAATAGAGTTATCAACTTGAACTACAAGCCTACCAAATTGCTTTCCCTAATTTCAAATATGAACCCCCAAGTTTTGTGTCTATGAAAATTGGAACTAGTAGCAAAGTTCTGGCAACGCCATATGTGTTACATGTTATTAAACTAGTTAGTCCACTAAAAGGTGGAACAAGTTTAGAAATCATACCTTTACATGTTCAGATTTTTATTATACTTGTTTCAGTAACCATTATTGTCAATGAACATGTGGAAGGTAGTGAAAGATCTAATAAGAAACAAGATGAACTTGCTAAACCTTCATATACTATACAAGATAATACATTAGAGTCTTTGGAATTTTAATCTATTAATATACTTTTGACCCCACACCAAATAGGTATAGGTCAAGAGGTTACTTTGATATTAAACACCTCACATGCTTCCAAGGCATACATAACACCCATAGTGGCCTTTGAAGACAAACTTGATTGACTTCAAGACTGCAATGCCAACTAGTCTTCAAATCTTGAGTCAAGTTGAACTTGCAGAGGCAACAAGTGTTAAACTTGTCAAAGAAGTCATTAATCAACTAGTTATAGAAGGATAAATCTAAGATGGACCTTTGAATTAACATTTCAAGGACGAAATGTAGATTTCAAAAGGGGATAATGTTACCCATATTTGGTAATAGGTGACTTAAATAGGTTGATAGTATAAGCATGTTATTAAACCTAACAGGTATCATAACTTGTTATTAAAAATAATCGGTAATATTAACCTATTAATTACTGTACCTGGTAGGTAATGATCAGGTTAAGAAGATAGGTTGACATGTTAGTCAACATGTAATCTATAGAATCTATACTTGACAAAACTAATAATTGGACATGTAGTTAAGAAAGGTTTTTTCTTAAAATTTTTTGGATTGTTAGTCTAGGTACTGATTAATGACTATTTATTATGGTCATTTATGACTGTTGTATTTTGAATTGGCTAATATAAGATCAGGAGGATAAACTTGTTGAGGGATTGTTCGATTTTATTCATGATTATGTGTTTCCACTTTTGAATTATGGAACATGGATCATTTTTCTTTTAACCCATTTCCTTCAAGTTTGAACAATTTGTGTACATGTTAGTTTAAGATTTGTAGTAGCTTAAGTTTTATTTTGTGTGTTGTATATATTTGTTGCTACTTTAGGAACCTGTTGCTAAAAAAATCTAAAGGTGAATTAACCTGAGTGGGAATAGAAAAACCCCATGAACAGACATCACTTTTTTTCTTTCTCACCTTGAGTGTCCATAAAAACACTCCATTATCACACATGAAAGTTTGATGTATTATTTTTGCATAAACAAATTTCAATGGTGCACACCAAGCATCCTTGCAACACCCCTTACACATGAAGGTCATGTACTTATTACTGCTATAAGAATATAGTGTTTGGCAACTAGCTTAACATTAGAATTTGCTTACTTTGTTTCCACTAAGGAAATACACATCCCGGTTACTAGTTCTTAGGCTATCATAACAATTTTTGGAAGTAAAAAGGATTCAAGAATACTAGGAGCCAAGATGTTACTTGATAAAACTTTTTCTATCACCAATTTTTCTCTTTTTGGTCTAGGATAGGTTCATAGCCCCATTTAGATAGATTCCCCAATTGTGGAAGTAACCTTAAATTGATCTTGAACTCCCATAATCTTTCTACACTTGCAAGTGCATCATTTATATAATTTAAACATAAAACTACTGCTTTCTAAATGTTACGACACTTGCGTTATCAAACAATTTGTGTTGCTCCCTTTGGTTGTTCATGAGTTACCTACTTAACAATGGGCCTGGATCAAAGCTTAGGCCTTGATTGAGGCCTTGGCCTTTTTTTACCCTCCTTAGTTGTAGTTAGCTTTTGATTACCCATCTTAATCACTCAACTACCCAAGGGCCAATGCTAATTAATAATTTCAAACCATGTTGTAGTACTTTTGTTGATAGATTTGGAATGACCCTTACAAAACTCCTGAAACAAACCCAAACTGCTTTTTAGGGAAAACTTAGAATGTAATTCAAACCTAGCTATTGAAATCTTTATTGTTGAACATTGTACAATCAAATGAACAAGTACCAATTCGCACATCTTGTTCAATAAAAATTTTACATTGCCAAAGTTCAAGCAACCTAATGAAGTCATGGGCATTTTTTCTTACAATGAATTTGTTTAATGGATGATCAAAGCAAGGTTAAAGTTATAGGTTTGGTCATTTTTCCTTCAAAGTCCATACATATATGAAATTAGTCACGAGAATGTTCTTCACATCTTAAACTATAAGCAAATGCCATTATGTTTATTTAACAAGTGTTGTACGAGATTCTAAAAGGTTGAGATGTCTTCAACAATTCATCCTTCAATATGTACTTTGCACATATAGATGAATTCACTAAATGCAACCCCACTAGAGTTGCACCCATGAGTGACATTGTTGTAATTAAAATAAAAACCCAAGTCTTAAATGACAATGCCAAATAAGAAACAAAAAGTTTAAGAGATATGCATAGAGGTTACTTACCAAGTTTATTATCAAATTTATGTGTCTACTTTACACAAGGATTTTAAGGTTGAAATTCATGATCAACAATAAGTAACAAGTGAATGTTATTTTAAATTTCAAAGTTTATGGATTAAAAATAAGGTTATTTGACTAAAAAATTCAAGAAAGAGAAGATTGAATTGGTGGAAGAAAATACTTGCAAATAGATCATTGGGAGATGGATACTTACGTTTTGGATGTATACTTCGTTTTGAGATGAATAGTTTGACAATTGCAACACCAATAAGCAACATATTTCTACAAAGTTCACATATGAATGTTATATCCATTGCCATTATTAGGTCATTATAATCCAATATTTGCAATTTTCCAAACAAATTCTTAAAATATCATGCAATGAATATTAAAATCCATCAAGATTAATTTGTTCAAATGATAATTGTGTTTTTTATAAGCACAAAATCTGAACATTCTTCATAATTGATTATTCACAATCCAAAATATTGTAAATTCCACATTTAATTAACAAGTCATATCTTACCACTCCTTAAGGGCTCATTACCTCCATTGCCGCAAACTTGTTGTAAATAATATCTACACATCATACAAGAATCCACATTACAACAAAGTTCCATACAATAAATTTCTATCCATCTATTCTCATCACATAATTTCAAAAGACCACAATTGTTTATGGCATAAACATGCAACACTAACAAGTTGAATTCTAGGATTTTCATGAAGTTAATACCTTGGACCACTTTACCTATGTTTGAAAACCATACATTCATGATAGTTACAGCAAGAGACCAATACATTTTAGTATAGATGACATTTCAAGTACCCCACTTGAACAAGCATTGGTTTCATTAAATTTTTTGAAAGAAAGGGTTTGTAGCAACGTTTGATTGTGAACCTTAAATTCTATGACCCAAAATAACTCAAAGAAAAAACAATTCACCATAGGGTGCAAATAGGATAACACAAGCCACACCCACTTGCTTTTTGATTGCTTTTGTGAATGCTTTTGGGGTAATATCTCAAGAATATTCTTGACATATTCTTGAAAACAATTTCAAAAAAAAATTTTAAATTAAAAAAAAATCTCCATACTATTTTATTAAAGTTCATGTTAAAAATTTGGCAAAAATGTCATTTTCAAAAAAATTGAAATCCATTTACAAGTTCTTGTATTGTTTAAAAAAAAGTGTTAAAGTGCTTAATGAATATTTTTTAATTTTTTACTCATTGGATTAATTTCAAATTAATTCACATGTTCCCATGATATATTAAAAATACAACTATATATATAAATATTATAATTTCAACATCAAATTAAATTATGAATTTAAAACATGAAAAACCAAGCAAATGTTACACTTGTTATGGTACGTGTTATTGGGGTTGCACCCCACATCATAAATCAAGTATGATCATATCACCAGTAGATGGATTTGATATAGAAAAGTGAAAAACAAATAATATTTCTATAAAATGAAACCAATAAAAAAATTTCAAAACAAAATGTATATGATGGCATAAGGTCAATGAAGAAAAGTGGTTTAAATAATACTTCATCTCCAAGGATTCATACCTAGTTGTGGAAAAGCGATTCAAACTCATTCTATTTTCTCCAATTGTAATTGTTGTAAAAAATCAAGGATGTCTCAAAATGGTAATAGTTACAAACATCCAATTTGCCACTTATAATGTAATGAACATATTAAGCTACTATAACCAAGCAAAAAAAGAAGGAATTGAGGTTTTGTAGTTGCTTATGATTGTAAAAACATTAGGGCATGACCAAGAAAACAATGATCTATTCAAAATACACAAAAGACAAGTGACCAATCAAACATACAAAAGGTATCGCATCGAAAATCAAAATGCTAGCTTACTTAAGAAATGCATAAAAAGAAGCAGTCAACCACACACACAAAAGGCAGCCAATGAAACAAAAAAGAAAAAACAATGAAAGTTTAGTTATTTCATGACATACAAAACATTCACTACATGTATCATAATATGATGTACAACAATTATATTATTTAAAAAGTAGCAACAAAAACACAACATGAGTTCTCACAAATCTTAGGATTTCATGAACTAGATGATCCCCTAACCCTAAATTGATGACACGTCAAATGACATCAACATTTGATTGTTTGGAAAGATGATTTTAGAATCCATCATTTTCCATTTTTGATTCTATACCATCTTCCTAAACACCTTATTGGGCCCCTTTAATCAAGTGTAATCCTCAAAAACATCAATTTAGGGTTGCTTATGGACTAAATATGGACTACATAATTACTATGATTATGAAGTCCTCGTTTAAATCATTAAAAAAAAAAGGACCTTGTTTTACTTGATATTTTCATCTTAAGTGACAAGATATGTGTAAGAATGGTGGTTGAAAGTTGTAGGGATGTTTTCTAACTCTATAAGAAAAAATGTCCATAACCTTAGGTGCTATGGACTATGACATTAGATGTACACCCCACATTGTTAAGTCCACCATTCATTGAGTTTTGATCTTTTTGGTAAATTTTTTAATAAATTATCTAGATTAGTAAGTTTCAATTTCCCGTCTATTTTTTATTAAATGTTTCAAACATATTTTAGTTATATACAATAATATGAGAGAAACCCAGAATAAATTGCCATTGTGAGATCCATAAAAGTCCATCATAACCTGTAATTACCTCACTTTCAATTCATTCCAATTAACTTTTAGTCCACTCTTAGTTAACTCTTAGTTCGTTTTTAGTTAAGTATAAGTTCAATATTAATTGAATTCTAGTTCATTTTTAGTTGAGTTTTAATTCACTCATAGTTAACACATGGGTGAACATGGACCACATGTAGATTGAAAGCTTATTGAGAAACTTCCTTGAGCTAGGTGTCGGTGCCCAAGGGGTATAAATAGAAGTAGAATTCCCCATTGCCTTTAGCCTATTCAACACTAATCTTGGGTACTTTTCTTGTCATAGCTTTACTTTGTTTCTTTTTTGCAACAAAATTTTGCTGGATTCTTGTTTGCACGTGTTGTATTCTTGTTCTTGTTTCTCTTGTTTCATGATTTGGATTTGGAACTAGGCTTGCCATTATTCTCATTTGGGTTTAGAAAATCCTATAGATTTGGTTATTTTCATGGCCGTGACACCCAAATGTCTCCAACATATGGTGGTGGTTTCTCAATTTCCAAATGAAGGAAGGTAAAAGGGTAGGAGTTAGAAGGTTTATCTACAACAAACCCTTTTCCTCATCATTGGGAACTACTTTCCATGCAATCCAATGCAAATTTTCATCCTATGTTTCAAACTTGTAAAGCTTGTTATGTGCTCCTTTTCAATTTCTATTACAAGCATCCTATTGTTTTCAATTTTGTTACTAAAATTTTATTTCATTCAATCCTACATAAGCCCAATTCAAAATGCCTTTCCATTACAATAAAGTCTCCAATTTAATACACAAGTAGCAAATCTTAAATTTTTTACCTTAATGACCTTATCTCCTTTAAGCTCACCACTACATTCAAGTTTGAAAAACTTAGTCGAACCTCCTAGTGGTAGTGGATCTATAGGTATCAAAATGTTGCCTAATCTAGGAATATGATTAGGTGTGATCACAATCAAATGAGCCAACAATGATGAAGGATTCAAAGATTGTAATCCTTTTGTGGTCATTTTCATTTTTTCATAGAAAGGACTTTTGGGATGAAATCTTTTGCAATATGTTATTAAAAATACATATATATATTTTCAAAACATCACATTTTTGTATTAACTTTTCATGAACAACTAAGAATTTTTTAATGTGTACATATTCTACCAAATTTTACATTTTGTTTTGCATAAATATCTTAATTTCAAATTGTACAAAAAAATGTTAATTATTTAATGTTTTATTTTATTCTTTCATAAACTACAACTTTGTTTTAGATGCCATATACATTACACCCCATTTACATGTGGTAAAAGATTCTTGAAAGTTTAAAATTATGTGCAATAGATTTAAAATTTTAAAATGATCAATTAAAATGATTTTTGAGTGTGGATAATCAATTAACATCATTTCAATTTTTTTCCCATCAAAATTATTTTATAAAGAGAGTCTTTAGCTTAATAATTTGCAAAATTGATTGTTTTTTTTGTAACTATTGTTCAAGTTCAAAGGTCCTTTATTAAAACCAAAAACCAAGATATTTTTTCTTGATTTTTTGTTTTGAATTCTTCAACACTCATATTAGTCATTTAGCATTACATTCCATGATTGACATAACATTAAAGTGGCACCACAAAAATATATCTAACAAAATTATAGTTTTTATAAAGTTTTGGCAATCGCTTAACATGTTTTTTGTTTTGTTTTATTGTGATTACACTTAATTTGGGTTTTCATGAAACTTTTTAAATTTCTCACAACTTTAATTAATAGGGCCATCCAAAAATGTAGAAGAACCTAGAGATATTTGTGTTGATGAGGACCCAATTCCAATCATCATGTGAAATTTTCAACCATATTGTTGCTTGGATGAAAAATCCTAATAATGCCACTCCAATTGCAATATCTCCTTGTCTTGCTTCCCTAGGATCAAACCCCATGATCTTAATTCAATGAAACCAAAGTTACATATCACTAACGTACTTGGAGGTGAGTGTTCCTCAAAGTGGTTGATCAAATTTAAAAATGGTGATTATGTTGTTCATTTTGATAACAACAATTTTCCATAGCTTTATACTTTTGTAACATCTCCCATTGGATTGAATTGCTTTGATACCAAAAGACAAGGGTAATGAAATGTTCCCTTCACATCAATGAATCCATTTCCTTGAATTCAAAACTCAAACATAATTTGAATAAAACTACATAATTCCAATAATTTGATAATCCAAACCAAAACACATCCAACTAGAAATTGCCTTAACCTATGTAAGGAATTAAATATATGAGTCTATGTGGGTCAGAATGCTCCAATATTTCTTTCATGAACCTCAACTAACATTGTTTGGTAGAACAAAATACCCTCATTCCAAGATTTCAACAACACAACATAACACAAAACCATGAAACAATAAGGGGGTAGAATGATTCTCAGAGATGATAAACATAATTAAAGAAAAAATATGGCAAAGATTTATACTGAAGTTATGTTTTCCTCCAGAGGCTTATCAAATGCAAACCATCAACCCTATTAAAGTCCTAGATGAAAAACCACCACACAACATATGCATTGAGTGCATCCAAAGATCTTGATAAAATCAAACACTTTCTTCGTTCAAAACCCCAATCATTCAAAACCACACAACACACGAAACCTCTGTTTGCCAAATTTTGTCGCTTTCAAGATCCCTAGCAATTTCATCATTCCGCAAATCATAGACTCCTTTTCTAAATGTCAGATTAATTTTTAAAAAAGATATAGGGCACAATGGAAACAACTCGTCCTTTAGAACAATCATAGACTACACCTTTAAGCATTCATCAGTGTCACCAAGCATAACAATTTGTTTAGAACACCAAAACACATATGCAAAAACCCCATTTAAAGAAAAACCACAAAAAACTTAGTTGCTCATAGCAAAAAATTTGCGGTACTTTAACTTCCACCTCCATTCATTATTGATTGATGTCCAACAAAGAAGATTTGCCCAACAACACCACACCGCACAGAGCTCACCCACAAGGTAAACCATAAATAGATTAAACAATGTGGATCATAAAGATTCCAAGAAGTTCATAACTTGCAAAAGGATCAAAGCAATACAAAAATAGAAAATTCACAAGATTTGCCATTAGTCACCATCAATTGCTGAACTTTTGTTGTCTTTAGCTTTTGGTAGTTGACAACATTGTACATTCTATGTTAGGGTTCCATCCCATATTTTCTCATCACAATAGTTATTTCTTGCAGACCATAAGAGTTGAAAGAGCTCAATTTTCAGATATTGTAGCAATATGCAAATTTAGGATGTGTTCCTTAGGTCCTAACAAGAAAGAGGGCGTGGGAGCTTTACAATGGGCTTAGGATGAGTTCATCCAAGTGGGAAGCAAAGTCTAGGTTGATTCTCTTGGGCTTGGAGTTTGGTACCATGATGATTCAAACCAAGAAATGGAACCATCAAGTTTAACGGTCATAACTACAACCAAATATCCAGTCCAATATTCACTTCCAATTCCCATTATAAGTATCATGTGCACCAAGGATGTGTGCAGGGTGCAGGGATTTAAACTGAAGCATTGGGCTAAGTACATCATGAATCTATCTGAAAGAAAATTTGTTGGGTCTATTTTGCACTCGTTGCTGCGAATTGATTCATGTAAGTGAGTGTCTTTTCTGGAAAGAAAACAAAGCAATGCCATGGCTTCATGAAAGGATGAGATGGAGAAATGGCTTGTCAGGCTTTGAAGTTGGATCTCGATCTACCATCTCCAAATTAGAGGGTTACCAGAAAAACTTCCTCACATACCTACTCAGTCAAGTTTGAGACAGATGCACTGAACAATAGCAATTCTTTTGGATATGAAGCAGACAGGCCCACAAAGAACTCTACTGTCCTTCCTATGCCAAATCACTCACTGTGCTTGCTGTTCCACTCATGTACCTTTTGTCTATGTTCATGATCCTTTCTAGACCAGGTTCAAGTCCTCGAGATCTCCCAACCCTAATTTCTTCCTGGTTGAGTTTTCTGTCCCCTTGTCCTAATCTGTGTTAGCCTTGACCACAGAGCAGCAGCTACCTACTCACTAATCCCATTTCTGCAGGGTGCATTTTCCTAGCCTCGACAATTATTTTCCCTGGAGGTGATCATGTGGTGTGCCCTTCTCCTTTCACTTAAAGTTCTGGCCACGGTTGCTGTTCCTGTCTCTCAAAAGAAAAGCTGACATAGGAACAGTATGTAAATAGAGAACTTGAGCTTTACTGGATTCTTTGCTCAATGGAATAAAAAGGTCAAAATTTTTCTTCAAAATTCTATGAGCTCGGAAGTGCTCTTATGAATAGGTGATACAAGAGCTCATTAATTGGGAGCTGGTTGGAAATGGATACTAAAGTGATTACCTTCAAGTGAAGATGCAATTATAGCTATAGTATATTAGGGAAGAAGCTCTTAATCACAGTAAATCCAAGTAGAGTTTGTTGGGTGGGTGGGTGTGTTTGTGTGTGCGTGTCCATGCCGTGTTTTTTTTTTTCCTAATGAGATTCCAGCTCTGTAGACTGGTTCTGAAGCTACAAATATACACCAAAGGGGAAGTTACAAAAGCTCAAAATGGGTCCTGTGACTGCAAAAGTTTAGCCATGAGTTCAATTTTGTGATATTAAGCTGAAGAAGATGACATACTTCTTGAGGAATTACTGAAGTCATGGATGAGTATGTGGATGTTCATATTGGAAATTTGACATGATCCTCATAGCCACTTATACTACCACATGATGATATCATTTTACTGAAGGAATCACATAAGTTTCACCTTCACAGGAAGAAGAATTTCAGTTAAGGAATCATAGTTCAACCTTCAGTGAACCTGGTAAGTGATCTGCAATCCACAGCAATTACAAATACCATTTGTCAAATACTTTTTTCCAGATCTAGAGATGATGTCGTGGTAACTTTCAATTAGAAGAAGCATCAGAGGTAGTAGCTCTAGATTATCATTTGATGTCAATTCTGATGAGCAAAGACCACTTGTGAATTAGAAAACAAAATTAGGGGCATTGGAGATCTAGCTTAATTGTAAAGTAGTGGCAAGCAGAAATGATACAAAGTTTTCAAAAGACCTCAGGGAACTTTGAGGCTTACAACAATTGAGGCCTGGTGATATCATGGAAGTTGGTCCAGTGCATTGCAACATCCCCATCTGGACTATACTTTGCAAGTCGCTGCCATCCGATGCAGACATTGATCTCTATGAAACCCATTGGGTTGCAGCAAAGACAATGAGAATTAGTTTCATAAACATGGGTGTCGGTTCTTTAGGGTGACAGCAAAATACAGTCCTAGGCAAATTGCTTTCTGCAGTTGTTTCGGGTGGAAAATACTAGAGATAACAATTTCAAAATAATTATAACATTGTTCTCAATGGAAATTGAACTAGTTGTTGGATAATTTCATATGTGAACTTTCATGAAGCCTTGTCCAGAACTTATATTCTGAAGAAGAATTCATCCTCAATAGCTACACAAGTTCTAGAGCTATTCTGAAGTAGTCCGTCAGTCAGGAAAATAGATGGAGCTAGCTACTCAAATGGGTTTGCTGGAGGTACCTGAATTACATGGTCATGAGCTTCATTTGCAGTTACTGCTGCTGCTGTATCTACATGAGAAGAAATGCATGTTTCTTGGAAGAGCTGAGTTGTTACAGTGGACACACTGTCATCATGGCTGAGTCCTCGTTCCAAATTGCCATTCAAGGAACTCTGTCTGAAATCTAAAGCACTGCAATTAGCTCCAAAAACACTGGCAGGCTGGAAGCCATGAGTGGGTGGTTGTTGTGGCAGATTTGCATGGCTCTGGCTGAAGAGTGAATCTGAATGATCAACAGATGCTAATCTCATTGAGAGAATCTGCACATGCCACCGCCACAGTTGCCACAACACATGAGAGAGCCAGATAGTCCCTTCAGGAGCCTGGCCAAGAGAATGTTCACATGGATGTGTCATGATCAAGTGTTATCAGAAACACTAGAATATATCCCAAGCTCGTGACTTAGCTTCTTAGATTGTTACAAGCATCATGAGCTGCTGCATTTAGATTATCCATGTACATACCTCAACTTGGCGCTGGAGCAATTGCACATAGTTGATGATTTCGTCCAACATCACTGCCTTCCCTGTCACCTGCAGATCTCGAGGAGGATGGATCACCAAATTTCAGTTGGCACTGAAGAAGTTCATAACTCTAGATTCCTAATCCATCAAACACAACGCTCTAGACTCCTCATGATAGAGGAAGGTCTGCAGATAGGAAGGTCTGCAGAAACATGAGGAGCGCTCTGATTACCTTACTACAGCCTGGTACAAGATCCTGCAGGTATTTCATTCTGTCATTGATCTTCTCACGACGAACCTGCATGAAGTACACCCATTGCAGTTGTCACTGGATGCTGCATGGTGATGATGATGGACTCTGCAACACAAGAAAGACTACAAGGACTAGTGACATAAGCTTCTTCAGGCATGAACTACATTTGATCAGGATTCAGGAGCTTCAAAGAGCTGGTGCAACCGCACAGCTAGTGTTTTGGTAGCTACCCTTTCAGCGAGACTATGGCTGTCGGTCGCTTGGCCTCTTCTGGCACGCACATGGATGTAGTCTTGCTTGCAGGCTGAGAGATCAGCTGCTGCTGCCGCAAGAGGCTGGTGCAAAGACTTTCTTCTAGCTGGATCATTCTGCATGATCTCCTCCTGCTGCTGCATCGACATGATGCCGCCGCCTTGGCTGATCGAGTCGTTATCAGAGTTGTCGACCTCATTGCCGCAGCTTGATCCAGCTTCTCCCTTTGCAGGCGGCCTGATGTGACGACGTTGTAGAGCTTCCTGATCTTGAGTAGTTGTTTTCCTTGGAGCTGCTGCACCATTGCCAAGCTTCAGCCGCTTGGGTTTTGTTGATCCGTCGTTTTCAACCAGCTGCTGCTGCTGCTGGATCGTAGATTCTTGACATAAGCTGCTGCTTCCACGATCCCTGGCGCTGTCGTCGGCTGGAGCAGTGACCGCGACGTCGTTCTTCCTTTTCTTCTCAGGAACAACAGTACTAATAGCCGCTCCGCGGCAGCAGCCGCTTATAGCATAAATCCCAATCCCTGCAGGATCAGCATTCTCACAACCTGCAGGAGCGGTGGCTTCATCAGCGCCAGCGCTGCTCTTATCTCTTTCTCCCTCAAAGGCTTCCAAACTTGCTGGTAGCTTTGAACTTCCGGTTCCGCAAGGTAGGCGCTCCTTCGACTCATCGTCGGAAGTTACGCGAACCTGCAGCTGTTGTGCAGCCACAGTAGTACTATTCGCCCAGCTCGTAACGTCAAGGCCTCCGGAATTAACCCCTTCAATCTTGACTCCCGCGACAGTCGATGAGCTAGTTCGTGAAAGATTGCAGCCATAGCTGATGATCTGATCGTGATCAGCCGCTTGTTGACTACCTTCTGATCCGGACCTCCTTGCAGAGCGAGACTCGGGACTATCCGTCAAGAAAGAAACGGGTTGTTGATCATGAGCACCTTGACTACTAGGGTAGTGATCTCCTCCTCCGCCACTTCCGAAAGAAGATGTTTGTTGATCGACCGCATTCAAAGCTGGACCATCGCGCGAAGACAATTGGGCAAGGCCGCAATGCGTCGAGGACGTCACCAGCTCAACATCGCCAGCCAAGCCTGCAAGTTTGCCACTAGGATCGATCAAGGTGAGATCACCTCCTCGCGGCCGCAGATCAGTACTCCAGCAGCTACTGCTGCCCGCGTGATGGAGCTGCAACAGTTTCTCCATATGCAGCAGGTGCCCATCAGCTGCTGCTGCTGACTGGTGAGAGATTTTTGAAGGTGAACCCGTGGAAAAAGGAACTGCCGCACCGGACCGATTGTCGACGTTGTTGCAACCATTAATCCTATGACCAAGAAGCTGCTGATCATCCCGGATATTCATCATCGTCGACATAGTCCCAGCTGCAGCTGCTTCCGGCCTGATCATATGATGATGAGCTCCTGGACGACTGCCGCAAGAACTATGTCCAAGCTGTGTAGCAGCTGTACTAGGCGAGGACGACGACGTTGAGACAGCTAGTAGAGACGACATTGTCGAGCCTCCTTCAGCATACGGTAGCAAGCAACCAGCTTTAGTACGATCCACCAGCTGCTGCACTTGTTGCCAATGATTATATTCTCCATCATCACGACTCGTGATCTGCATCGAGCTGCCCAGCTGCTGCTGCTGCTGCCGCCGCCACGAGCGATGCTCCAGCACAGCTGCAGCTGCATCAGAGCTGCTCCAGCTGCTTGCCTGCTGCAAGTTATAATTCTTCTGCGTCAACAAGTTGTGAGCTGCAGCAAGCAAGTGCAAATCGACAGAGTCCGCATCCGCGTGTGTTGCTGCAGGCGAAGGGTAATTCCGCATGTAGTACCCCTGCTGCATTCCAGCAATCTTGCTGCTACTGAAATGGTTGTTCTTCATGGGCATGTCCTGGCGGGAGCTGAATCTGCTTTCAAGAGCAGAAGTTTCCGTATTATAATATGTCATACTGTTGTTACCTAGTACTTGCGCAATTGCTGTACTTGTCTATATTCTAGACTCTTGAATAACCCCATCACCGCGAGTACTCCACTCTCGAGCTCACAACAAAAGACTTGAAGAAAAAGCTTCCACAAATTATGCACTACACTGGATCTCCACTGCTTGCTTGCTTGCTCCCTCTCTGTCTCTCTCTCTGTCTCTCTCTTTGTCCATATCTGGGGATCATCTATCTTTCCATGGAAAACAAAGTAGTTGGAATTGTGAAGCCTCATTCTCCATATTTGGGGACCGACTCTTCATAGAAAACTATCTTACTATGGAATGGTCAAGTCCTTGGGGATGTTCTCTTCATAGAAAACAACTTGCTATGGAATGGTCAAGCCCCTGCCCATTATGTTGGATAAGGTGCCAGGTCGAGCTTCCCTAGGGCAAACCAGCCCATCCACCCAGCCTAATAAGTGATGGGCAAATTACCGTACCTACTCTGCAAGTTCTGTGTTGAATATTGATTTTTTTATAATTATTTTAGAAAATGAGGTTCAATAGTCGCTTTCTTTTTCTTTTTGGAGGTGCCCATGAAATTTCATATTGTTGTGATTCAACTTTTTTTTTAAAGGAAAAAATTTATCACTAGATTCTTGTTTATTGAAAAAAATCACCAAAAAAGGAATAGTTGTAGATAAGTTCATCACAATTCTATACTTAGCTGCAACAGGTAACTAGACTATAAAATGATTTTTTTCCCCAGACAGGTCCTAAATGCTGGTTGTCATTTAACGCTACATCCCTCTTGGTATGCTTGTCACTAACGTGAAAACAAAAACCTGAGAAAAAAACCCATTATTCCGTAGTTACCCTTTGACAATTGAGGAACTACCATATTACCTTTATCATTTCAGCATAAATTAAAATATTTTTCACTCTTGTCGAATTTTAAGAAATTATTTGTTATTTGTGCCGAAACTGTCATAAACCAAAATATTGGAACTGTCAAAGTTTGAACTGCAGACCTTCCAGGACCTAAACTAGAAATTTCATCAGTTGGGACACACTATACTCTTTGATAACACCAACAATGCTTATTTTTTTATATTTATTACTGCCAAAAATTGCAGAATTAAAAAACCAAGTGCTGAAGTTAATATTTAAATTTTAATTAATTATTCGGCAGCAAACTGCCAAAATGGTAAAGGTGCTACCGTAGTATGTAAAGTTTAGGTCTTTGTGTTGTGTAGTTTTAATAGTAACAGGCAACTTTTGGAGCAATGAATACTTTTTCACAAGTTCAAAGTTCAACTCTCAACAATTTTGACATATATCAATAAATCTCTTCTTTTTTTGGCTAAGCTTTTCATGAATTACTTTCTGCCAATTATTGGTCATAGGTCAAGTAGTTGTGGGCACGGGTGAGGTTATTCCATGACATTTTAAGTATGGAGGAAGGCTTGCGAAACAGGGCCTCCCCTAATTTGAGCATTGTAACCTTGAGGGTGCAGGATGGAAAATTAAAGGAAGCTAGACAGGAGCAAGCCTTCAAAATGTAAAGCAAGGAAGGTTTTTTAATTCAAATGGTGGAAGGTTTGCATGTCATTGGCTAAAGGTTTTGCTTCAACTGACAAAGTAATGGTCTTCTATGTGGGACCTTGCCTTCAAATACAAAGTGCAAAACCTTGGAGTGGTTTATGGTCCACGGACTTAGATTCAACCATTAAGAAAAGAAATAATTTTCACTAGCGACAGGTTGGTCTGTATTACAAGGGTATGATCACATCATCTGAAGATTATGTCATATAATGTGGTCGAGAAAATGACATGGTCTGCCTGCCATGCCAGACACGAATGAAACAAAAACACCTAGTGGGTGGCTGCAGGGACTGAGTAAACCAAAAAAGAAAGTGTAAAAATTTACACAAGGCCCAATGCCATGATATATCTATCTATGAAGGAAGGCAGTCTGTTTGTTTGTTTTGCACATTGAGCTCTACAGAGCCACAGCATTTTGTCCTGTGCTCTGGATATCCTTGGAATGCCCTTGATGAGTACAGGTGCATGGGGTTGGTTTCATAATATTTTGACATATGATGAAAAAGTTATTACATATTCAACAATGTTTTCATTGAGAATTCATTTCAATCAAAGCTAAAAATTATAGAGTTATTTGGGTATGCTCTTGGTATTGTTGGATTTAAGCACTCTATGAGTAGGATATAATGAAGGTGATTTGAAAAAAATTAGACCTAAGGTGTGAAAGATATTGAATTTTGAGTAGTTTTTATCATTGAAAATTCAATTGAATTCAAAAAATGATTTTGGAATTAGTTGGGTAACCAATTCACACTAAGGCCAATGGCATAGGTCACATTAGTTTACATTAATCTTACTTCTATTTTTTATATTTGCAATGGACATTACTTCATTTTACTTTATATGGAAGTTTCAGGGTTTTTTTTGTTTTTGTTTTCCCGATTTTCTGATGTAACTTTATACAATCTCAAGATAGATTTAGCATTAATTGGTGACAATCTTTTATAAAACTCTCCAAACAATAGAACAAGGGTGACAAATTGCCTTGAAATTCAAAAAAGTGCAGTCAAAATGGTAGTCACATTTTCTGCACACACTAAAAATCTCAAAATTTTGACATTTTTCTCCTCAAAAAAAAGGGGATCTCTGACAAAATATTCTTTGTTTTATTTACTTTTTCTTGCCAAGGTTGCAAAACATTTCCGCCCAAAAAATAAATGTATGGAGCAATTTGCATTTCTTAAGGTAAGATTAAAAACATAATTACAAAAATTGTAGAGGAACAAAGTAAATTTGAGATGCATAACAATGGAGGAGATCTTTAATATAACCAGAATATCAAATTATTTGGCTACCCATAACTTACTGTCAAACTTTTAAAGTTCAAAGTATTCAGTCTTTCAATCTAAGTCTAAAGCTCACCTATTTCTGTCCATAAAGGTCCAAGCTACTTGTAGGGTTAAGGTGTTGTAGACCAAAGTGAATGTGTAATCCATGCCTGAAGGCATTGCCCAATACTTAAAGAAAATACCCACTGAACTGCAGCAAGTAATGAGTTGAGAGATGGAGTTGTCAGTAGTAGGTAGCTGAGGAAGATGACAAAGTTCACCCAGACCTTTTGCCACCACTTGAGCATCATGAGGAATTCGGCATTCAACTACTTTCCAAGTACTCATTTCTTCTGCCATGTTAACCCATTTCTTTTCCATCTTCCCCAACTGGTATTGTGTAGGTATATGACTGGGGCTGGCTAGCTAGTGTGTATGAAGAGAGCTAATGAGGGACGGGAGTCTCAGGTGTGGAGCCAAGTAGTAATCAGTTTTTATTTTTATTTATTTTATTTTATTTTTCTGTGGCAAAGTTTTGTCGGTTGGTGGATTTTGTTTCCTTTGAAAATGCAAAAAATGAGTGTTTTTTGGGGGGTTCTTTTATATCAAAAAATTTAAACAGTATAAAATCTGAAATTGTCAGATTCTAGATCAGGTTGCAGTAGGTTAGCCAACAATGCATAGGATGATTGAATGTTTATACTTTTGTATTTTGTTTATATGTAGATTTGGTTAAATGTTAAATCCTCTTTGGAGGGTCACCAGTGGGGCTACCTACCTATATAATGAAATTGAGAAAAGAAAAAGAAAAAGAATAAAAGCAAACACTGGTAGTTAGTAATCCCCAACAGACTGTCTTTGGAGTCAAGTTGAGAGAAGGGTAATGCCTCAGGAGGGGGGGGCACATAACCGACATAAAGCACCAAAAATATATTTATTATTATTATTTTTTAAAAACATTTTTCCCTTGATACCTAGTGGACCTGCCCAGGTATCACTGGAAAAATGAAAAGAAAAAAAGGCATTCTACTTTTCCAAATGCCTCGCCCTTGATGGAGGAAAAGTTGATCTTGTTACTAGGCCCACTAGAAATTTTCTTTCTGCCACTGCAGTGAAAACGCAAGGGACAAGGTGTTGTCATCAAAACCCTCTGCCTCCTCCCCAACCCCAAGTGAACACAAAAAAAACTGCAAAAGTCACCATATTTTGAGGAATAAAAAAAAAGTCACACCTCGCCACATTTGGACAATGAGTTTCTATACGTTGCCATAACTAGGCAAGATTCTTAAAAAATTTACTTTACTGTCTGACCTGTAGCCAAATTTGGCTCATTCCTCTTCTGGATGATCACCAGGCCACCCACTTGACAAAATTAGAAAAACAAAACCTGGAGTCCATATAACTTATATACACAATTTGTGTTCTCGGGTATACCTCCAATTCAGATTCACACACTGCTGGGCAGGCAGGCAGGCAGGCATGGAAGATGATAAAGCAGCCAAGGGTCCTAAATGCAGGCAGAACAAAAGTACTTGCCTCCTTTCTCTTTACATTTTGTCTGCCCTTAGCCCCATCCATCTTTTTCTTGTAAAAGATGAATGCTGCCAAGATACATTTAGCTTCATGTTATGCACATTCTGGACCTATATTGGACAATGGGTGTCATTACAGACCCACAATAAAAACAAGACCCAAAATGTGTTTGGGCAGCTCTAAAATGTGTTGCGTTACTACCAGACACATCTTGGATGAGCAAATGGCAAATGGGCAGCCAGATGAAAACAAGAAGCAGGCAAAACTTTTAAACTGCCTGCAATTAGGACTCTTCTGAATTTTAGGTCTTCGTGCCAGAACATAGCCAAGGTACTTTTGGCAAATTGCAACTTGTTTGGCGTTAACATCAACTTGGCATGAACTTGAGTTTTCCAGAAGGATTTTATCTCCCCTCCCCACCGATAAAATATTCTTCACATCTCAAAAGAGTGGTATGCCCAATGCCCAGGAAAGTGCAAACAATGTTTATAAAATAAAAAAGACATCAGATCTCCTAAATTTGATGGTTTGGGTGAGTGTGACCTCAAACAGCCCACAACTAAAAGGCCAAAGGGGTGTCTGAAGTTATCAATATACGGACTAAAGATAACACCAACAGCGAAAAAGGTCAAGGAACCAGCTGATCCATTGCTTTTTTACTCAAAAAAGGTGTACCTTATTGAACCTACTTAGGTAAGGGCTACCTCAAAGTTCGAATGTTGTAGGTACCTTTATCACGTTGATTCATGTACCTATTTGTCACCATCAGGGTTCTTTTCCTAATTTTTTGTGATATCAAAAATTAGGTGAATGTTTCTTTCAAGGTAGCATAATTAGTCAAATTTACACTATCAAAACATATTTATCCAATATTTCTCTTAAGAAGTCATTGGTCGTCATGCATCTAATAAGTTTGAATAAAGGTGTGTCCACACCAATATTGGTTAGCTATTGAAAAAATAGATGATTATAAATAAGGGTACAAGGATAGGTTATTGATAACCAAATTGTTGCTTCTTAAATTTGTTGAAAAACCATTCAAAGAAGCTACCCACGTAGTAGAACATCCAAAGGATCAACAAGATTTGTATAAGTTGGGTATTGGTTTGTCAAAATCTATCTCTATGTTATGTTTATTTGAAAAAAATGGTAGTATTGAATTGGAAAATATTACTATGTTTAAAATGACAAGGTCTATAGAATCAAGTGTAACCTAAAGTGGTGTGAAAAATGAAAATGTTACATGAACTTGAAAAATCTTGGCTTTGTGTGAACAAGATATGGTTTAGGGTTGTTATTGTCACATCTATTTCTAGTTGAAAAGAGGAAGGGAAAAGCAAAAGAGAGTTGTCCTTTCCTTGGAGATGGAAACATTTGTGTGTTTCATTAAGAGGTTATCTTGAAGATGGCAAAATGAGTTGTGTGTTTGTTGTTGTTTTTTATGTGTGCATTGTTTTGCAAATGTTTTTGTTATTCTTGGAATGATGCCAAGGATAAGGAAATGAAGAAGAATTTCTTATGGAACTAGAGCGGGTGATTATATAGGAAATATGTTTATTGAACAAGCTTGAATAGGGGAATGTGGATTTAAAATTTGAAATTATTCTTACTCTCTTTTTCCACTTTGCTTGGTAGTAGAAATTAAGTTTAAGCTTATACCTCACATGAATAAATATGAGCACTATGGGATGTGATGCAAATACCAAGGTGTCAAAGCTTAGTTAAGGGGCTATAGTGTGAGGTTTTGGGATACAAAAATAATCACCTCAATTCTACAATTGGAGCTAATCAATTTCATTTCATCAAAGTGTAAGAAACTTCAATTAAAGGTATCCTTAGGCAAATGTAGAATGCAACAAGAATTGGGACCTTGGGTGAGAAGAAGATTAGGCATAAGATAGTTGCATGCACATAGGTGGTCATCAGGCTTCATAATTTTTCTAATGTGATCTCTTACAAAAGCCAACAACCAAAGCAATTAAGGATTGAACGATCAAAGGTGAATTATTTGTATTTAGGGCATTATGGGTTTGAGCTCCACAAACATGACTAAACATTGAACAAGTTACTCTCATGTGAAATTTTTCAATTTGAAATGTTGAGGTGGTATTGTGTTCTTTTGTTGTATAGTTGTTCGTGAAGTTGAAAACTACCAAAGTTGGATGTACAATTTGATCCAAACCATCTTGTGAATCCATGTTGTGATGACCTTCTACAATAAAACATTGTGCAATAGTGGTTCATGCCCCTTTTTTTTTTTCTAAGTTACACAATAACTTGATGCCATGAAATGTAGAGAAAAACAATGAACCAAAATTATAAGAAGAGGTTGAGGAATACAAATGGACAAAGGTGGCAAACTCCCCAAAGGCAAGAAGAAAATTTCTTTTACTTTTGCATCAAACTCCATTCTTAAATGTTGAATTTGTCATACCAAGAAATCATTACATTCATTCAAACAAAGAAGGATGAATTCATAAAAGAGTTATGCATGGTTCTTCCAAGGAATCAATTTAAGATTGGCACTTACAAATGACAAAGGATTCTGGATATAGTGATTGAAAGTGTCCACTTGCTTTAAAAAAACCACAATTTTTAATATTAAAAACGCATTTTCTCCAAGAACTTCTTCAAAAAAAAATTAAATTCAAAAAAAATTTCATCATAAAAAAAGTATTTAAAACAAAGTCCCATTTGTTTTTGTAAGAAAAAATATAGATTTCATGGTAAGTGAAGGACCATGTTTATTTTAACGAGTTTACAGCGTACATAGGCTATTATTTTGACATGAGTCATAGCTTTTTATTAGAAACAAATTGAAATACTAAGTTGAGCTTGATACATAATATATTATGTTGAAGGTTTTATGAAGGTTTAAATTTTAACCTAAATTTTATTTTAAAAATAGAGATTTGATATCACTTGAGTTATTAAATTGCTTACAATAAATCAAATGATACAAATTTAGATAACTTTAAGGTAATATACTTGTTCCAAAACTTATAAACCTCTAATGTCACAACCTAAATATCCATAGTCCCTAAACAAATTTGGGAAGTGTTCATTTGAATGATTACTATATTTGAAATCGTAAGCTTTGACACTAGACTTTTGAATTTTTGAAATTTTTTGTGTAAAAACTATTATTACCAAAAGACACCAAACTATAACAAGTATATAATAGACTCAATTTGTCTATTACGTGTGTGGGTAGCTAGCCCCAATGACTTAGGTCAAGTCCTAGATTTGACATAGTTTTCGTTATATTAATTTTCAACATTCTTGGTAATTATTTTTTCAAAAATTTGACAATTTTGAAAATAATTTTATTAATGTCAAATATCTTTGGGAAATATAGTAACTAATATCAACAATGAACAAAGAGTGCATCCCTTTCCAAATAAAAACCTATGGTGTTCCATGTTTTCAAAACTTCATAATTCTTATGAAATTTAAACAAATGAGGACATGCAAGTCCATTTTCTTATAACCCAAGGTTGGTGAAATGTTTCTAGTGTTGCATCTTGATTTGGATGTTATTTACCCTTGTGTGGACCCAAGACTAGTGCCTCATTTTTGGCATATGTATATCTAAACAAGATCATAAAAAGATTTTACTTACTAGTTTTAAGAATTTTGTACCACAATCTTCCACAAATGAATGCCATCTAATCACTACAAGTTTTAAATATTTCCAAAGCTATTTCAAAGCATAAAAAGACATCATCTTTTGTGGTGGATGCAACTTAAAAGTCTTAAAAATAAACTAATAAAGTACATATGAACAAAACCCAATTGTAAAGATTTTAAAAACATTAACCTATGAAAAAGTTGAAATCCAAAGAATTTGCAAATAAAAAATAATTGTGAAAACAAAAACTTCCAATTAGAATTTCATAATCATTTTTGGTGCCTTTAGACTTTGGAGCTTCATAATCTAAAACAAACCTAGCCAAGTAGGATTTTGAATCCTAGTTTTTATAAGTCTTGTTATATCCAACATTGTGTCAAAGCCTTTTCAAAACATGCTTTGCATGGTTAAGACTTTTTCTTTGCTAGTTTGCATCTTAATCATTCTTCAAACACTTGGCATGCTAACCCAAATTTTATAACTTTCACTTAGATCTTCTTGATAGAACCAAGGTCACTCAAAGTGGATCTTTTTAAGTTTTTAAAAATCATTTTAGATGTTTGAAAATCTTTGAGGAATCCTAACTTTCAAAGTGACAATGCATGTTAAAGTTTTAAAAGTAATTCCCTTGGAACTCCTACAAAATTTTCACTTTGTTCGAATAATTCGTCACCAAAAAAGAAGGGGAGATGATTTCTAGTGTAGAAGCCCCTAACATTGTGAATACAAATTCAATGAAACATGCTAAAATTTTCAAAAATAGGAAAATTGTTACAATAGGTATGGTTTTTAAACCTAAATCCTTCTAGCCAGGCAAATTTTGTTATTATAGTTCTAGGGACCTCAAGGGTCAGACCTCTCTTGATTTCCTTTCAAAGGGCCAACCGGTTGTTTAATGAATGTGGCAACTCATACTTCAACAATAGGGATCCCACAAGTGCAACCCCAACATCATTACATGGTCCTTCTCATAAACTGGACGGAGATTAAGAACAGAACAGGTGAGTGTGATCTTATATTTCATAGTATCCCCTTGTTCCCAAAATTTTTGGAGCTCCCACTATCTAGCAAGTACTCTCTTCTCAAAATGACAACGTTGCACATTCACATTAAAAACCCCAAATTGTCAGTGATGATGCAGCCACAACAACCACTCTTGAAATCTTAAACTCATTCATCATTTCCCTTATTCTAGTCCCTAAGATGCAAACATTAAACCTCCTATTTTCATCTTGACGCTTTTGGCACATCGAAAGATCAAGCGCTAGGTTTAGGAGAAAAAGAAATCCAGAAGGACTTTTGTCCTCAACTAATTATTATGAAATTTCAAACAAACTCCACACATCCTAGTTAACAAAAGACAAGAACTTAGCTTCTCCCCACTCGCAAAAACTTGCCTTTCTATCACTTCCACTAACTTCATATAGTTTTCTCCTCTCCACATCCTTTTGCTCCCCAAAAAGCTCCGCACCAATCCTCTACTAGAATTGTGATTCACAAAGCTCATAAAAAATATCCATTGAACAGCCAAGACCGTGCTCCATCACTGAAATCAGCTCACCAAGGCCACTCCATAATAACCTACAAAACAACAAACCAAGCCAAAAATAGAAAAACAAGAAATTGAACTTTTCGACGATCTTGAAACACCACAACTTTGGAAGCTTTGCAATAGAGTAGAATTAGGGTTTTTGCTTTCATCCACAAAAAACACTTGAGACTATTTTTAGGTCACAAATGTTTCGCTTCATTTCATTCTTGCCATCCTTTGGGCTTGTTTTCATCTTGTTTCTTTTGAATTGCTAGAACCTTAGTTGTGAACGTCTTGGTCAACTTAACACAAGCATCAAGACATCTTCATTCATTATCCAAGTTTTTTGCACTTTCCCAATGAATTACCATCCAATAAACCTATCGTTATCTAATATGAAATATTAGCATGTGAAAAAATTGATTTGTAGATAACATAAACAGTTGGTAACATTTTCCATCATTTTTTAAATTCATTCCTTCCATTTAAAGAATATTCTTTAAACTAGCACATCACATACTTTCCATTGAAATGCATTCAATTCTAGGCATAAGTTTGATCATAAAATTGGATACATTAATAAATTTGTAAAAAAAATTAAATTTTGGTTTTGTATTTCTAGTGGCCTTATTTCTTAGAACTAGTTGCAACCAATGTTCGGAGGTTCCCCAATTTGTAGATATTAAATCAAAGGACTCAAGTTCAAGTTTTGGTGGCTCAAATTGCTAAGTAACACCCTTTGGTGGAATTGATATAAGAATCAAACTATGGAACTAGATTTTGCTATTACTGAAATCAAAAGTGAAACAGTGAAAAACAAATTTTGAACACATGTTCAAGTTTTAATTAGTTGTAAAACTTTGTACATGTACAATCCCAAATTTTATTTTATTATAAAACTGTGTACCTATACAAATTCCACTCTTGAAAAGTGTGTACGCTATGTACATGAAACTGGACCCAATTTTGGAACCAAGCCCCAAGATTCTTGAATTTGAAATAATGTGCCAAAATCCAAATTGCCAGATTTAGAAATCTGAAGAACCATGCTCAAACTTACATCTAAAGAACCTCCCAAAAAAGATTTTGTCAAAACTGAGACTGGAGCTTCTCTTAGCAAATAAGAACTGACCACACTGTTGCAACGGTTGTAACTTGTAACCTGCTGCATCATTAATTTAATTGTAAGTGGATGCAAGTTGCAACAATTGTTGGCCAGTTTGAGTCCCAGTTCCCGCCTCAACCCTTGGGGCCACAGTGAACGAGCACCCACCAGCACACCATCCTCTGGATGCCCGTTATAACTCAGTTGTGGATGAACCTCAACTGAGTTAATATTTGGTTTCACCTTGGTAACCAATTCTGCAGGAAATAGGTCTCATATATAAGTAGATAGGTAGGAAGATAGGTAATTACTAGGTCAGTAGATGGTTTATACATAGGTAAACCTAGTTACTAACAACCCACTTGTAGGTTATACTTGTAGGTTCTACTGGTAGGTAAGTAGAGAAAAAAGCAACTGAGGTAACCACCATGGTTAGCTAGGGGATGGGAACCCAACAGAAAACTGTTTCCTGACCACTTACCATTCATCCTTCATAGTGCCCTGGTGGGTGCTGGTTCACTGTGGCCAACCCTTGGTCCAGTAACAAGGAACCGGGACAGTATGGTCTACATTTTGTAGAATTGTGACTAAAACCAAATTCAAGAACTCGCCTTCCCAGGAACAAGAACCACATAACTTGTTGCAGTCCTTCCTTGTTTATGCAGGTTCAGTTTTCTAAACACACATGTAAACTGGAAACATGCTTACAGTTTCAGTTTTCAACATGTTGTATTACAGAAGAACAAGTTGTACGTTTTTAGTCAGGTGGTCAGTTTTGTATTTGTTGTACAACACTGGTTCATAACACAATATCTCTAGTGACTGTGAAATGTAAAGCACTGGCCTAATATTTGTAGTATATATATTTGGAGGGCATCTTATTATGGAGAAATCTCCATCTTCTCCAGTGAGCATTTCACTTTTCAACAAGCCTGGCCTTTTTTTTGCCCATTTTTCTCATGGATGACTGGCAGGTATCTTCCAGATATCACAGAACAAAATGGGAAAAAATTGTGCCAATGCTGTATGTTGGGTAACACCCTCAGAGCTGGGCATTCCTGAAATAAGTGCCCCTCTCATCACTCTCTGGGCAAAAAAAGGCAGATATTTCAGGAACACTCCTCTTCCAGGGTATTACCCTACACAAACAAATTTTGTTCCAAAATCCCAACTGAAACAAAGGGGCATCAGAAGTTTAACAATATGAAAAAGTTGGCTAGCTTCCAGGGAGGTTACATCACATTTTAAAAGCCAGAAACGGTACTCCAAACATTGGAACCCCTCTTTGGTTTGGGCCAATGCACTGTCAGATTGAACCGTCACCGACCAGTGCACTGTCAGATTGAACCATCACCGACCAGTGCACCATGCAGGATGGATGGTGTGTCGAGCCTGGACAGGAAAAAATATGTTTGTTGTATTCCTTTCCCATAGATAACCACTTTGGTTAGCAAAGTACAATCCATTCACCATGCATCTACCTACCTAGTAGCTACCAAGTGCCTTATCCACCGACCTACATACATCGTAACCACTTACATAACCTACCTGCTAACGTATTATACTTACCCATGTACATAGGTTTCACCTAGTTAGTGTGAGGGGAAATGGGAGGGTTTACATGGTTGGTAGTAGGTAACCAAGTTGGAACCTTTTTAACCAAGAAATAACAGGCTTCCAATGGATGGTGCACTGGTGGGTGCTGGGAAGTCAGGAAGGACTATTTGCTCCAGGTCTAATTATTAGGGTTTCAAATTTGTAGGGTAGCTTTGCACCAGCCTCTCACATTTGAGTTCAAGTTTGAGTCCTCATTCTGAAGGACTCTGAATTCTTAACAAGTAGAAATATAATTTACACTCACTCGTTTGTCAAAGAAATGAAAAAGAAGTGTGATGGTTGAGGCTTGCAATGGAGTTTGTGAAATAATTGAATGGCATCTCATTGTGAAGCCATGTGATTGTGAGGAAGTTTGCTCAGAGGCCAGGTTTCCAACCAGTGTTGAGTGGGTATTTGAGTTTGATAATAACCCCCTCTTCCAGTAATTTGAAATTTTGAGATCAGGGAAAAAAATCAGAACTAAAGAACCTCCAATTCTGGTTATTTCAGAATCTCAAAGAACCTGCAGTTTTCTTAACCAGCAAAGAACTGTGGGTTTCTGGGCGGTTCTCTCAATATTTTTCATGATTTTGAGAATGGTGGTTATATATATATCAGAACCAATTCTCTGAGTTTCTGAGAACAGTGATTATGAGACCAAAGAACTGTCCAAATAACCCATCAAGGGTTTGATGCCATTTCTGGTACCCGCACAACACCTGTTACAAGGCACCAAGAAATTCCTATTTATTTCTCACATGAGTCATAGCATTTTTGTTTTACACTACCAACCAGGTATACCAACCAAGAAGTAGGTCACACTCTACACTGGATGGGTGTGTTATTGTATCTGTGTGCAGATCTTGCAGATTTTGCAGCCTGGGTGTTGAGATCTAGAAGCATCCAATTCTTCAGCACATACGCTGACTTTACTTGAAAGAAAATCATACATTCTCTTGCAACTAGATCTATCCTTTTTGTACCACATCTGTGCAAAGTCAGGTCTATCTGCCATCTATCTTCATTGTGCCCACAATGATTCATAAGCTTATCATTTTTATTGTTCAAATGGAATGAACACCTTTTGGCCGGCAATATCAGAAGAGTTCTTATGTAGTGATCCTGACAACCCAAACCAACCATTTTACAAAAACAAGCAGCTGACTACACCAATCATGCATAGCATCAACTTGCTCAAGATTGAGAATTAGAGACAGAAAACTAGGCGACTGTGTTTTGGTGTAAAAGTCTAAAAGCATAGTCCAGAATGGAATTAAAAGATCCTTGAAGATAGACTAGGTTGGAGGCAATTCCATTCTCAATCCGAAATGAACAAGGTAAATGAGGAGACGACACAGATTACCATGAATAGTTGAGGCTTGCGGTTGGGGGTAATTCCGGCATTCTCAATTGGAAATGGACTAGGTAACCAGCAAGAGTGTGAATCGCAACACTATTGGGTCCATATTGTTTTTAGTGTATCGAAAATGTAGTCACACCATCACACTTTTGTACTCCTCAACCTCCTTTTCTTTCTTTGGTGAAATTTAGCACTGCTATCAAAGTTTTGAGATTTTTTGTTGCAAATTCGATAATTTGTTGAAAACAGTCATCAAATTTCGAAAAAGAATTCAAAAACATCTCAACAAATCACCACATTTCTTTCACATGGTTCAAGTAGGTAGCCAAATTATATATGTATATATATATAAATGGATGTTTTTAAAAAATTCTTTCATATTTTGTTAATAGCCAAATTTGGCTAAATCAGCTTATGGATGATCACCACCTTGGGTACATCACAAAATGGGTGGGGCGGCGGAGGGGGGGCAAAAGCTTTGATATTACTCATGTTCATGCCATATTTGGATTGAAATCACATACTTGTTTTCTTCGATGAAAACTTTGCATGATGCCATCAATTTTCATTAGTACAAAAGACTGATAGTCATCTACATGTAAAAGTTATTGATGTCATTTTGTCATTTGTGAATGCTATTCATGAAACTATGTCGTTAAATGCCATGGCAAATGGGCACTTTAATATTCAATATTAAGATATCAACAGTTTCTAGTTTGATTAATATAACACCAGCAGATTGGCAAACTTGGAGACTTTGTTTTTGCCCATGAATATCTCACCAGGTCACATTATTCCAACTTCGATCCAAACTATGTACACTAATGTTTGTGGGAGCTAATGCATTTGTGTGAGTTGCAAAAAGTGGTGGGGCATTTGTGATTTATAGCACCTCAGTCATTAACATGTGTTTGAGAAGAAATATGTAAACTAACACCATGTACTTAATCATGAAAATTACATATTGGATGAATTTGGATTGAAAATTTTGAGAATTAAAAGACATAGTGGATGAACACCTTGGGGGACACTTAATGTAAAGTTTGAGATATTCGTGCATCAAATGACTATTTTGAAGGGGTATTAGATAATTGTTCAACCTATTTTTTATCACCCCATTATTATGTAATTTTCCAATATATACATATTAAAGCCACCCTATATTAATTATAATCCATTATTTCAAAATCTTACATACCTTCTTTTATAATTAAATTTATTATTTGAATAAAATAGACCTTTTTTGACTAATTAACTTATATTTTTACACAACAATCAATATATTGCACCTTATATTTTTACTCAGGTAATTATACTTTTTTACTAGTGTCCCTCCCTCCCCCCCCCCCCCCCCCCCATGAACAAAGATGGAAGCTTGACAAAGTTAAACTCAAAGAAAAATGATGATAGAAATGAATGTCATGAAAAAATAAAAGATTCAAAAACATAATGATGTTTAATGGACATTCATAGAATATGATTTGAAAGTGAAAATCCAAACAACACAATAAACAAGAATGTAAATAATGAATGATGAAATGAAAACGAAATGTGAAAAAAAATAATTATATAAACAATTTAGGCCATAACAAGCAACTCATCGTGTAATGGCTCTACCTAATGTTATATGACCATTATCAATATTTTATTCCAAAGGCCAACTCCTTTGGAAGGAAAATAAACAATCTTTAGGAATTTTTCTTTTCCAAAATTGAATATTCAAAATTAATTAATTGTTTGGGAAGCATGTGCCAAACTTGCCAAGGTACTAAACTATATGGAATGTTTAGAATCTAAAATTTTGAAAATTGAAATGTTTGAATTTTAATGTGTGAATATTGAAAGCTAAATATTGAATTTATATGTAAAATGTTTGGAATTTGAAACTTTGAGAAATAAAATGTTTGAATTGGGATGTGTGAATACTTAAAGCTCAAATTGAAATTTGAAAATTGAAATGTTTGAGTTTGGATGTGAGAATACTAAAAGTTGAAAACTAAAAACTAAAATTTGAAATTTCTTTGTGAAATGTCTAAAAGGAATCTAATAAGACCCACCAACCTACCTACCTATGGTTATGTACGACCTACCTAGCTACTAAAATTATATATTTTATTTTTTCCAAAATACAATTAATACGCCATGTGGCAATTTTTTTATTATGCCACACGTCACAATCTCAAATGATCATTAACAATCATAATTCGGGGTGTGACGTTCCTAGTGGTACCACCCAAGGATAAGTTTGCCAACTAATAGGACCTACAATTCCATCACAACCAATAACCTAATCATTCAAAAATAGGAACCTCCATGTGTGGTTCTTGAAGGTTTTGAAATTAAGGTTTAAGGTCTAGGGTTCAAAATGCACTTTCAACTATGTTTTTGTTGTTTTCATAATTGTTTTCCATTGCAACATTTGGTAGTGTAAAATCATTGTGTAGCTTAAGGAAGGAAGCACATCTTTGTTCACTTGACAAAAATCAACAAGATTAAATGCAAGGATGTTGGTTACATTCAACTCTTCTTTCTCCATTTTTTTGGTCATAGCTTGCACCCATTTGCGTAAGGGAGGAGAAAAAAAGTTGTAATTATAACAAACAAGAAAAGTTTATTTCTAACAATAGAATAATGTGGGTGATACTTCTTCACCAACAGCTCATGGCATGCAGACAATCAATGAAAGTAAAAAAGTCAATGGACTACCTTTCTCTACTATTCACATTACACAAAAAGAAAAAAAGTTAGTCTCCACCTTCCAAATGATGTCTTTCTGACAACCCTTGGTAATGCAAAGGTGATGGCACAATAAGAAAAGGTGAGAATAAATGGGAGGTTTGCATGCCAATGCAACATTCATTACCACAATCAACGCCTTGGCCAGAAATTCCCTAGCAATACCATTCTGCACAATATTGCTATTTATTCTAAACCTCTATTTCATCATTGTAATTGTTTTGCCACCCACAATCTTTCTGAACCATTGTTTTCATACACACTAACAATCTTATAATTATTCTTGACATTTCAAGGAACAACAACAAAAATGGCCAACATAAAGTTGTTTACAAAACATCAAGGCACACACCCACTTTGTCATCTAAACTAACACTTACTTACATGGTCTTATAAACATTAAATTGTTCATCCAACATTGAAATCCAAGCACATAAGCCTTTAAACAAAACTTCCGATTGTGATAGATCAACTTAATAGAATCATGACACAACTAAAAAAGTTGTTTGCCAAATATTCCACAATGGATGCCAAAGCAGATTCACCAGCAACAACAATCAACATCATCATCATGTACAACTTTCATGTTCTTTTTTTCTGGTCTTCATTTCTATTTAGGGATTTTAAAAGCATCTTGTTTGCACAGAAGGACGATAGACAACACAAGGTAAAAGAAATAAAAGTCTAGAATTGCCTTTAAACCTTAAATCCTAAACCTTAGAATTACTAAACCTATAAATTTTGTTCTTTCTTTCTTTATGGGGGTGGGAAAGTTCTTGAAGTTTAAGCTACAAAGCATAAAAGCTTGTTTGGTTTACCTAGAAAAGATCAACCAATCTAGCAAAAGGTGCCATCATCTTATTAAAATACAGATTGCAAAACATCAAATTAGATATCAAACGAAACTTCACAAATACTATTAAAGGAGAAATTTGAAAGGCACAAAAGCAACGATTTTACATTATGAGGAAAAACAAACAGAAGTTCTTTAAAAAGTGCAAAATGATCCACCTAGTTAGATGATGTAGAAAATCACCTCCACCAACTCTATATGAACAACACAATCTTCCACCTATAGTTTTGGGACCTACAAAAAACACTAATTGCAACAAGTGACCAACACTACCCAACATGTTAGCCTTGAGAGAAAAGATATCAATGTGAAAACAAATGTAGAATCTTGAGGATTTTTGTAAAAAAAAAATCTTTTTACCAAAGAAGGAGAGAGTAACACTAAATCTTTCTACAACACAGTGTTCCATGTCTTCCTTTTATGAGCATGTCATTTGTGAACAACCTAACACACCAAAAGTGAACACATCACAAACTCGCCCCCTTTTTGTATGAGTGCTTTTACAACACCTTAACAATATGTTCAACGTTCAATGTTGATACAATCATTGATATGATGTTAAGGTGACATTGTAACAACATGTCATGAAATGGCATTGATATAATACTAAAATATATGACATCTTATCAATATTAGTCCAATGAAAAAAATATGACCAACATTGGCACAACATACATTAATAAATCATCAAATTGATGACTATATGTTGAAGACTCAATACTGATATGAAAATTGATACAATATGTTGATGGCATCATAACAATATGTATTGAGTTAGCATTGGGATTGTTTTGACATAATTTAAATTTTTTCAACACACATTCAATGAATAAGATCTTATCAATGCGAAGACAGCACAAATTGATTAGCTATTGAATAGTCGCTATTACAACCTTCATAAAGGTCAATTTTCAATGTTGTTGCATATCAAATAAAATCAACACATTAAAAATGTGAAAAAAATGGTACTCATTGTCACAACATTAATACAATCCTATGGAATGCTGCAATATCAAATGGGCAAATAACAAACATTGATTCAATATAAATCAAATCTTGCATTCGATAAGTGTTGAAACAACTAGTGTCATTGTTTTGACATTGATTCATAGCAAATAATTTTTTTGATGATGGTCAATTGCTACAATAATAATACCTAGCTTTGGCATTAAATTAAATTATTATGCATTTTTAATAAATAATTCCCAAAAAAAAATCACCACTTTGTGTACAATAATTTCAAGGTTGTTTAAACTATTCCCCAAAAAAATTAGTTTTTTATTTAATTAATTTGTGTGTGGTGATGGCTCAATTTCCTTTGTTCTATGCCTCAAATTTCTTGCTGTTTAAAAGAGTTCAAATTTCTTATTTTTGGTCATTGGTTGACTTGTATGGGTCCGTGCCATTAAATTTGGGCCAATTAGGATAAGAGAGAAGAGAAAGAGAGAAAAACACTTTATAAATAAATAAATAAAATCACATGCACATTGTAAAGTTCAACATATTACAATAAAATTGGAATAAAATACGAGAATAAAAGTGGGGAAAAAAATCATATGCAGGCTATAGCCTTAAAATTATGAATCTTAAATTGAAAATAAATGAGTAAGAATAGAAGTGGGGAAATTTTTTTAATCACCATGCAGGCTATAGCCTTAAAATTATGGATTTTAAAATTGAAATAAATGAATAAAAATAGAAGTGGGGAAAATTTAAAATCACATGCAGGCTTAAAATTATGGATTTAAAATTGGAATAAATGTATGAGAATCTAAGTTGATTCTTTGGTTTTTTTGTTTGAGGCGGGGGGGCGGGGGTTCGGGGGTGCTCGAAATTCAAGGTCTTATTGAAATTGGGATCTCGATGAAGGCAGATAGAAACCTCGTAGGTAGTGGCGGAGAGTCGAGGTCTTGGAAACATGAATCGAGATCTGATTAGTAAGTAAGTTAAATCGGGATCTCGGATGAGGATCAGGGAGCAGTTCGAGATCTGATTGTGAATTAGGATCTCGATGACGGCTGATACCTAGCTAGTTAGCTAGTAGTAATGGGAAAAGAGTCGAGGTCCCAAAGACACGGAGTCGAGGTCTCATTAGAATGGGGATCTCGGATAAGCAAGGGGAGGGTTCCTGCCGGACGACGAGGTGGAGTCAACGTCCCAGGGACAAGGAGTCGAGGTCTCGTTGGAATCGGGATCTCGGATGAGCAAGGAAGGAAGTCGGACGAAGAGGAGTCAAGGTCCTAGGGACAAAAAGTCGAGGTCTCATTATAATCGAAATCTCGGATGAGCAGGGAAGAAAGCCTCGCAACAAATGCGCTCGTCTCTCTTTGTCTCTCTCTCTCTCTAGTGAGACAAGTCTAAAGTTGCATCGATCTTGCTTGCTTTCTAAGGATCTACACAGCAGCGGCTTCATCTCCTGAACAAAAAGAAAAATTTCTTTTAGGTGCAGGTCCTACTCCTCCTCCTCCTCCTCCTCCTCAAAGCCTTTCTTCCATAATTTCATCAAGCATGTCTGTGACAACGGTTTTCGTTCTGCTGCATGCCTAAAAGTTGCACCTTTTCTCCTCCATATACCTCATTTGCAATGCTGCACACACAGACAGAGAACAGATACAGAGACACAGAGAGAGCACACAAGACTAAGTTCACGGAATAGGAGGATAGTTTTCGAAACGTGTTACTGGCGCTGCTTCTTTTTTGTTTGTCTCTTGAAATGTGCAACTCTGCTTCTTTTCTTCCTTTTGATTCTTCGTTGGCTCAAATCGTGCGTGGTTTCTTCTCTCTCTCTCTCTCTCTCCTGTCGCACAACTTCTTCCGTATTGTCCTGTGACTATCTGTCGTTCTTTAGCTGGTAAGTTGCTTACGGAATTTGTCCTGGAACCCTCATGGTTTGCACTTCACTCTTTTGGAGCTGGCCTTGGAGCTTTCGGTTCTGTCCCGGTTTTGTCAAAAAACTTTTCTCCGGTCGGTCAGAACGAAGTAATGTTTGAATCGGATGTCAGTAGCATGTTGCCTGGTTTTTGTTTTTGCTTTGTTTTTGCTTTGTTCCAGAAACACTTTAGCATCGAACAAATTTGGAATCGTAGGGGCTTATAAAGAGTACGTATTTTGCAACTTTTGTGCAGCAAAAGGAGTTTTGCATCGGAAGCGCGAGAGAAGAAACCACGCTGAGAATGAAGGAGCTAGAAGGAGAAGAGTGACAGACCATGCATTTAGAGAGAAAATGGACATTCCATTGCTCCAAGGATACAACGATTGGTTCTTTTAGTCTCCTTGAGAGAGGTACTAGACCTTATGTCCAGCTATTACTGCGAATGCATTCTGAAGCTAAATGAAGTTCCTTTCTAGTGAGATTTGTGCTTGCTGGGATTTACATTGCTTCCCAGTCTGTTCTTGATGATTATCATGGCATGAATTGCCTACCTTCTCTTCCACTTCTGATACTATGATCTTCCTTCAAGAAAAACAGCAATAGCCTTAGATGCTTTACTCAATCATCTCAAGGTCAACATTTCATTATCTCCTTTATATTGTGTAATGCTTCTTTTTACGATCTTGTGATCCAAAACTATGGCAGTTTAAGAAGTCATCACAATTCTTGCAACCAATGGCGCATATGCAATTTCTAAATGTTTTTTTTGTGGTGTGCCTATAACACATTTACAACATCATAATAAACATGAATACAATATTGATTCATTATTGAATATCCAATTTGCAACTGTGTTGTTGCAACATTACATCACCTACCTTCAACAACACACAATCAATACAAATACAATGTTGGGAAAGTATGATTATAACATAGATACAATAACATAAACAACAAGAATACAACATTGAGTCAATATTGAATATCTAGTTTGTAGCTATGTTGTTGCAACATTGCATCCCCTATGTTCAACAATGCACATGCAATGCAAATATGATGTTGAAAAAATATGAATACAACATAAATACAAAATATAGACAACATGAATACAATATAGAATCAATACAATAATAGAGTTCGTAACCATATTGTAACAACATTGTATCATTTACAACTAAAAATGCATATTCAATACAATCATAATACTAATGCAATATCATTACAATATGGACATAATGGAAATACAACATGGCAAACAACATAAATACAATGCAAATATGATGCTACATCAATTATCATTGAAACAATACCAAAATTAAATCAATACAATCTAAATTGTTTCAAAGCCTATTTTACACGAACAAAGCACTAAACCTTGGACATCTTGTAAATGTATTGTGAAAGCACTTAAATAGCACTAATATAAAGGAGTCCCCACTTTGTGATGCAATAAACAATCTTTCTAACTCCATAGCCTTATGCACAAAGATGCCACTTCAAAATGGGTAGAAGTTCAAACTAGAACCAAGAATAGTGGCTGTAAAAAATAAATTGGCTGAGACAATAAAGTTCAAAAAACTGCCACAATTATGAAACTTGAACATACTTGACACACATGGGTGTAAAGAATGAGAGAACAAAACAATACACACCACATATAAATATCTATAAACCCATCTGATCCGACTATCTAGGTTGAGCTTCAGAAAAGGAAGACTATGAATGCACAACCTAGATTTTTTAAAAGTTCTTCCAAGTTGCTACAAAATTTGTAGCTTTAGAGAGCCAAATAGAAGAAAGGATCTTGGAGAGGATAGGAAATGACCATGCAGGACATAATAGTGGTGGAGTAAGGAAAGCAACAACAACATTAGTATCTTTGGATGATGAATCCAACAAGAGTTGTAATTCCTATAGCAAAGAGCTTGGTTGAAGAAGAGAATCCTTTTAGCTTCTACGATGGTTATCAAAACCTACAACATTCAACTACCCAGCATGGAAAATTACATCGATATGAAAATTTTCATTCTATGAACATTTGTCATCTCTACATTAGCCAATGAATGAGCCAAAATTTTATCCCCAAGTCCAAATCTTGCACAAATGCATAGTCTCTTCCCTATGGGCAAAACCAATAAACCAACACCCACAAATGGACTAGTTTGGATGGATGGTGAGTAAACATTATTACAAAAATTGGTTTTTCAAATGTTTCAAATGGACTAACCAATCATTTTTAATTAGTGAATATGTACATTTTGACACAAAAATTGGGAGTTGAATGATGAATGAAATGTATATTTTTTAACCAATGAACTTGACTATAATGATTTATTTGACTATTTGTCAAATTAAACATGCAATCAAATTGAAAAAGAAATTAACTACTCTGATCAAAATGGCCATTGGGTTATAATCAAGTTGAACAAAGCAAAATGATATCCTTGATCAAAATGAGCAATAGTTTTTTAATCAAATTGAACATCTTATGTTAGTTAATAAGTTAAGCTACCTACTACCTAATCTAAGTAAATGACCTAGGTCTACTTACATACTTGCCTACCTACCTACCTACCTCCTACCTCTTATCTCTTATTTACCTCCTACTTACCTTCCTCCTACTTCTTACAACCTTCCTATTAACCAACCTCCAACTTACATACTAATTTTAACCATTTTACTTACATACATAAGCAACAATGTGAAATAAGCATGTCAAATAAAAAACTTAACAAAAATTGTGACCTTTTAATGGTGTAGTCCATTAGTAAGGACTTGGTTTATCATTGTGAATGTGACAAATTCAATCCCTTATATTTATAACATGTGTGCATGCCTAGGGGGCTAGAGTAAGTAGGTTAGATTAAGGTAATTACATAAGTTAAGCTAGGCTACCACCTACCTACTTACTTGCCATTTTACAATATATTTATACCTATTTCTTGCCCATGTACTTATAAAAAAATAATAATAATCCAAAAAAAAACAAAGTTAGGTAGAAATTTGATTACTCGAATGGTCCATTAATTTCTTGTAAAAATGATCAATAAAACTCTACCAATCAAAAACCACCTAATCACACCAAATCTATAGGTCCAAATTGAAAAGATATTTTTCTTACACCTATCCAAATTGGGTCATTTTTTACTAGATTTTTTAGTTAAACAATTTTGTTTTTATAATAATAAAATTGGGATTTTTTTTGTTGGGTTCCTATGACAAGATAACCAAAGGTTAGTTAGCACAATTAGTCTATTGAATGATCTACTTCCATGTAATTACCTTTTTCAATCTTTACATACTTTTCTTCTCTCCTTCACATTAACCTCCTTCCTCCCCCTACCTACCAACTAATAGGCCAACCACCCTAACTTACATAACAACTTGCATGTTCACTAAAAAAACCTTAACTATTTAGCCTTAGCTTGTTTGCAAAATTAGATGCTTCTAACTTGATCGCCTAAAGTTTAATTCATTATCTGAAGTTTCTATTTTTCCATCTTTTAGTCACAAGTTCTTTTTTCACATTTTCAATCTTCAAGACCAATGGTTTTCTAATCAATGATACCATAGTCCTTCACATATAATGAATTGTTGAACTAGATGTAATGCTCCAAGGAAACACAATTCAAGGAAATAATTCTTGTACACAAATCATTCTTTGACCTTTCACAAGAGTCTAGGACTTGATAATATGTTCAAACGTTTAAAGCTTTGCACATAAACCTTTCTTTTTGAATTGGGAGGAAGTTCTAACTTGAGGTTTGATCTATTGAGTTGCAAAACATGGCAATTGCATGTGCATGAAGCTTGAATTGAAGCATTGGGAGTTTGTGTGCCAAACCTCGACAATGATGGTGGCTACACATTCCCTTATTCAATGCTCCCCCCCCCCCCCCCCCCTTATCAAGTGCTTGTTTTTGACCCTAGAAGATGGGCTTATGCTTCCCCCCCTATGCCTAGGAGATTTTCAAACCCTAGGGTGTGAACTATTGGCGGGAAGAAATTCAAATGTCGAAACTTCTTTAAATTACTTCTTTTTTAAAATGTGCAAGGATCAGCCAATGTCTACTTTATCATGTTTCCCCCCGTAATTATTTTCAAAAACCTCACAATGATTTTTATTTTGTTTCAATTTTGTTATGTTGCCACATTGGTAACCATCCACAAGCAAAATTAGCATGTTTGATTTTCACTTGCTTGTGATATTACATATTTACAACTACTTATTAGATTTTTAATAACCTACAACTTGTACATGTTTTCCTATGATTTACATGTTTTGTTAATTGCAACAAACCTATTAAAAACATTAAATTGGGTTGTGATTTGCATGCATTAAACACCAAAACAAATAGGTAATTATTATGAGCCATGCTTCACTTATTTTATTATAAAAGTTCAATCACTTTCTCATGTTTACCCAATCTTACCATATCTCGCAAGTTTTCTATTCCATGGAAAAAAATCCACTTATATAGTCCTTTAATGCAATTGTGGCCATCCCATATTGGGGGTTTTGTTGGTCCTAAAGCTAAAGTGTGTCCTCCATCTCCTTATGTTTGAAATCCAAACATTTGAGTCGAATTCACCTTCTTTGGTTTGCAATATCACCACTACTTTAAATTTAAAATCAATTACCAATAAAGTGGTGAGATATCAATGGTCCAAACTTACCAAGGCCAAAGAAGTGCAAATGATTATTATCACTGTGAGGAATCAATAAATTGACATCCCATAAATACAACAATCCAACACTTGTTTTTAACACATAGAAAATACCAAGGATGTTGAATTTGAATGAGGCATTGGAACCATATTGTCTCCATTCGTGTAATTATTTTTAATGTGATTATGAACAAGTCTTCAAATTTGAAATTTCACCATTGCTTTGATCTCCATCTTGACGATGATGGGGAAACCTTCACCATCATTGCCTCATTTAACATTTAAATTTTAATGAATTCCAATCTCCACATTATGGTGAAATGTGCAACTATGTGAAAGGAACTATTAATCTTGGACTTGTGGTGAGAAGGATCTATCATCCCTCTAAATCTTGATTTACCTTCTTTGACCTACAATCCCACTACTTATATAAATGGTTTAAAAACAATATTACAAAATTCATCTTGTTGGTTTGGTATTGTTATGAGATTGTTACTAATGTGTTCCAAGCTTATCACCCAAATGAGTTGTAAACAATATGTCCACTTAAAGTGCCATGATTCAAGGGTGAATTTATAACGACAATGCATTGTTATTGGATTTCACAATTTAAACATCATTAACTCATCTCTTCCCATTGATTTGACAACATAAGAAGTAAAAAACTAGTTATAGGATGTGACCAAACTATTGTGTAAATGAGTAAAATTAAAATTGCATACAATGAAATAGGATTAGAAAAAATAAAAAATAAGTTCTAACATGCAATTAAAAAATCAGAAATTTGAAATATAAATAGATGAATAAATATATATATAATGTGCACCAAAAAAAAGGCTTGAGAATTAATACATATTAAAAATTTATTCCATGCGACTAAATTTTAAAAATAAAATAGTGATTTTTTTAGCATGAAACCTAAAATATAAGACATGAGACCAAACATAAAGTGCATTCAATAGAAAATTTGATGCATGTGACCAAAAACATGTAGAGTAAATTCATGATGAGGACATATTTTCTTCTTTACTTATAATATTTTGATTGCATACTTGTAGGTGTTGGAGTAGATTGTAAATATATATAATGCAACTAATATATATAACCAAAAATGTAGTACATGTGCAATGCAAAATACAACCAAAAAAACTACATTAAACATGATTAAAAAATAAAATAAGACAACCAAAAATATAATATGTGATTGAAAATAAACATGTGACTAGGAATAATTCTAGAAAGAACAAAGACGAACAAGATGAACATACGTTTTTATCCAAGTTTCCTTTCTATGGTTGTGTTAATATTTTACCATGTAATGTCCCCATGCACCAAGCTTTTTTTTTTTTTGAGATTGATATTTACTGTTCAAACAATGTTCATGGGCAAAACACGAGTTAAAATAATATAATCATAGCATTTAGAAAACAATTTAGATTCATGCATTATACTATTTTTTTTGCATTAATTTGGTGATGAACATGCTTCAATGACAAATATTGCACAAATGCATTATGGTTTCAGTGGAATCCCAACGAAAACTTATTGAAATAGGTCAATAATAAATTTATGTGTTCTACAAAAAATTGGTTTGTGTGGAATTCATGTGTTAATAAAGCACTACATCTTGTTTGTGTTTCATTTAAGTTCTTATCATTTGAACATAGTGGCAAGAAGTTTTGAAGTGTGTGTGCAACTTCTAACTATGTTCATACAATTGGGTGATTATCATTGATACCACTTCATAAGGTTAAAGGCATGTCGCTATCATCAAGCTTTATTTGGAATTAGGACTATTTGGTACATCATTATGACATTGGTGTAATCAAAAGTTCCATCAAAATTGGTTGCCTGGTCATTTCAATTTGTTGAAAAACTTGTTCCTATTTATTTTATGTATTGTTTGCTTTCAGCCAACCCTAATCTTGGTTCTTTATCAATTGCACCCCATGGAACTTTGACAATGAAACCAATGTAGATGTTCATTATTTATATAATCTTTTCTAATGTAAAATTAAGATTCATATTCTATTTTTGCATCTCTCACATGATGCCTAATGGTGAGTTTTTCAAAAACATTGCTACAAATTCAAGTTCCATTTCCATGATGGACTTCATTTTTCTCTTTGAGCTTTAATTTGACTAATATGTTTTTTTGATTTGCATTATAATGGGAAGTTATTTGGATTATTAGCAAAGATTATATGCTTTAATGTTTCCATAAAAATTTGGTAGTTCACCAACGTCAATTACATAAAATGAAAATGAAACTTTTTGGACAAATTGATTGGTACAACATAATTTAAGGCACTCATGTTTTTGCTACATTCTAAATTTTTCTATGAGTTTTTGTGCATTTGAAATTCAATACTCGAAGGTATCATTCCTTTCAATAACACTTTCATTGGATTTTCTAGTGCATTTGATAATTGCAAAGCACTTTAAAGGTGGATGGTATGATTGTTGGTCTTGGTACTTTCATGTGAATGTTTTAAGCATCTTTTACCTTTTAGAAGCATTTCAAAGTCAAATGTACCTTACACATGATACATGCTAGTTGTGAAAATAAACAAGAATGGAATTGATATTAAACTAAGTTTTGGAACTACATTTGAAACAAACAAACTAGACAAAAAATTATAATAACAATGCATGGCATTTGGAGATTAGAAAGTCCCTTGTAAAGATGTTTGACCTATAAATGAGAAGATGAGGCAAATGACTTGGACAATGTTTTCTTCAATGCATGTGCAATTGAAAGTTCTTTTGATGACAAGTTGTCTTTGATGGATATATCACGTTCTCTTTGAAATAAAACATTGTTGGGATGGTGAATGTTATGTTCAAGCACAATATTCACATTGTCATTTTCACCTTTTTGCCGAATACTTTGTAGCCTCTCCTTCCATATTTTCCCATCCTAAAGACCAGAAAACCATTATAATGAACCAAGCTTTATAATGATTAGTTCAACTTCTATCAAGCTTGAAAGGAACAAAACATATGAAACAAATAAAGTTAGATAACAATAACCAATTTACATGTATGATAGATTGTTCAGGTCGAGGGCACCAAATAGATGGCCCATAATCAAAAGGTTCAAGGGGGTGTTCCACAGGTACAAATATCTCCAAATGCTCCACACCATTTGGTCCTTGAAATGGATTTGCTTTTTCTTTACTTGCTTTGTTCCTAAGTTCTTTGCATGCTTTCCCCTATAAACATCTCAAGTCATTTTTTCATTGGATTACAATCTAATTTTTTAAGATGAGTATTTAGGTCATGAAACAAGAATGATGTGCAACACACACTTCTTTGTTGATGGATGGGCTTTTTATACACCGAAAATAAGTTTGTAATTCAATTCAAAATGAGTTGATATCCAAAGATGATATGTGTTTTGTCCATGGTTGCTTGAGCCAACACAGCACTTCATTTTTCACATTTTTAGATATTCATCTTCATTGACAAGAAAAATAAATTTGATGTGTTCTACCCACGATAGAATTGAAAAACAAAACTATTGTTACCATCCAGTGCTAACATTATAACAAGTAAGAAGAAATAATGTAAACCATTTAGTAACTAGATACCTGAAAACATCCAAAGTTTTGCACCATCTTCCTCCAAACCTTTTCTTCAACTCCTTCCAAATGACAAGGGTTGTCAAATTCTTCATGTTCCTTTTTATCCAACATACTAAATCTTCATTTTGTTACTTTTTGAAATTATATTCAGCATAAAAACCCTAAAATAAATGAGAAATAAAGGGGGGGGGGGGGAATAGTAAGAACATCAAATCTACCAATCTATCACGTCCTTTGAATGGAAATGTAATACATGAAAGCATCTGAAGCTTATTATGGAACATCTTTCAATTGCTTTAACAAATATTACATGTAGACATCATATAATTAAAATAACATTAACACATGTGATTTTTATGATAATGGCAATTTTTTTGCAATTAATTTGGCAAGTATTAATATATGTGTTGTAGATTTTAAAGAATAATCCTAGAAATTTGAAAAGAATCTTTTTGAAAAATTTGTTTGATTTCACTACAAGGAACTATGTCCATACTAACCCAAACATTTGTGACTTATGTCCAAATGAACCATTTTTTTATATTATTGATGCGACTATCCTGTGTGGCACCATGGTAAAAATGACTTGTAACCGTAAGAACAACTAAAAATTGGTTTGTAGTTGCATATGCAACTATGACTTGCAACTAACATCAGTTTGGATGAAAGTGATGATGAAAAATGGATGTATATCATCTTTTTTAATGGCATTACAAAATAGATGAAAATGTAGTTGTTTTTGCGATTTGAAATGTGGTTCATAGGCCACTAGACACCATGTGGCATCTTATTCAACTTCAATTGTGACTATAAATCCTAATTACAAATGTACATGAAATTAAACATAACAAAAATGAGTTGGCCAATAAAATTGTTGGATTTCGTGGTCTAATTTTTTTCCTTAGCTTCTTTGAATGAACTAACCATTAAATGTGTAGTAGGGTTTGGGAATTTTGTGAAACTTTAGAGGACCCATGGCAATGGTAAATATGAACGATTATTTGGAATTTCTAACATTAAATTTTATCATGTGGATATATCATAGTGTTTTTTTAATTAGTTTATTAATTAGGTAGGCTAGGTAATAGGTAGTAAGTATTGGATACTAGTATATAAATATGATCATTATTAGTAGGTGTTTTATTGTGTTGAATGAAATAATGTTAGGCTATGCAATTAGTCTATTTATAAATTAAGCTAGATAATAGGTAAAAATTAAGTAGGATATATTGTAGGAAGTATGTACATGGGTTAAGTAATAAATATATTGGTTAATTAATATGTGATAATGTTTTTGTATAAATTAATTATTGAATTAGGTAGATTATGTAATTAGTCTAGATATTAAGCTAGGTAGTAGGTTTAATATATGATCCGTTTACAAACCTTATATGTGACTAAGTTATATATCATATATCTAAATTAATTTTCTTGGGTAAAATTATAATATTACAAGAAATAATAATAATATAACTTTAAAAATAAAATAGAGGTTTGAAATGTGAAATATATACAATATGTTTTAACATGTTTGTTTTTAATCATAATTTTACTTTAAATCTTAATACGTTATAAATGTAGTAAAAAAAATTGTTCCATAAAATAATTAATTATATGGCATTAATTAAAAATTAAAAAATAAATTTTTAATTAATCTTTTACATCAGAATTTGTATAATTGATATAAGATATTAGATTAAAAATTATATTAAAAATTATTTATATCCACTTATAGATATTATATGTGAATAAATTATATCTCACACATAAATTAAATTTTATTATTAAAATTATGATATGTAAAAAGAAATATTGTATTGTAACCAAAAAAGAAAGAAGGTGCAATCTACCAACGAACACCCTGACAACTCAACAGACCCTCTATCAAACCAAGTTTCTGAGGTCCCTCCACCTATTGTGACCTCTGCATCTGTTCACCCTCAGATCCTACACAATTTTCAGCCCGAATACACACACAGTACCTCACATACACGCTGCTCGCATCATATTCACAATCACCACTCTAACCATGGACTCAAAGCTTGCATTTCATTCATCAAAAGTGTACAGGACATGCTACTTCCGGCCTCGAATGGGTCTGCCCCTGAATCAGATAGTTCACAAAGCTCAACCTTTCTGACCAGGAACTCTGAGTATATACACACATTTGCAATAGCCCTTATCTGCCTCCTCAACACGACTCGACAACTACATCTGTACTAGACTCTCCTTGACTCAAAACTCAGACGTTACTAATCTAAAATTGCAAGGATCAAACTGATCAGATGGACCTGCGTCATAGTTCACGGATCCGAACCTGCCTACAACGTCCCCAACCAAACACTCATCTCTCGTGTCTCTCTTCCTCTCTTTCCGACTTCTGCTTCCGAATGTCGTTCGCAATTGGTAGGCTAGCTACTGGCGTAGCGAAAATTTTTACAGCTCACCGACAAAAATGCAAACTACCAACACAACTGACTATCCTCCCTATGCGTCTTCTCCCACTTCTCCACTACTAACCAAGCTAATTTCCTCTCTGATTGTCTTGCCAAAATCCCCTTCTCGAATTCCTCCCTAGCTCCTTTCTTCAGACTCACCAAACCGCCTCATCCACCGTCGCTCCAAACCGACCTTGCCCATAATTGCAACTCCGTCCCAAGTCATAATTCTGCGCCGCCAATCGGCCTCCATGCCCATTCAGTAGCAGCCGCCATTCAAGCTTCCCTGTATAGCATCTCACACACATTCAGCCAAGCTCCCCATGCACTCCCATGCAGCATTAATGGAAAGGCAGCCACCACAAACGCAAACGGCTCAATAAAGCAAAACTCAATTTCCCTTATCAGGGAGCGTTCACAAGGTAGGGTGACCTAATTTCGCGTTACAGTATAATGTAAAATTTAGAATCAAATGAAAGTTTAAAATACAAAATATATAATTTTATTTGTTATTATTTTATCCACAAACTTTTTTTCCATTCATAAATCATGTTGCTTGAATTAAACTTTTCCAAGGAATGGTCATTCAAATGGTATTCAATAAAAAACTTCAAGTATTTTTCTTTTCAATTTAGTTTACATTTTTGAAAGAAAAAACACATAGTTGTGTACATTATTGAAAAAACTTCAAGATTACACTTTAAATCTTGCCATTTGGACAAATTATCAATAAAATATCAAATATGAAAAATGATGTTTTGTATAATGTTTTGAATCAAATAAGGTAAATAGAATGCACATAGCCATATTGTCACAAAAGGTGAGGTGGTTTGGTGGTAAAGGAGTTGATTTCCATTCTTGTGGTCCAAGGATCAATTGTCACAAGTGACATGGGTTGTGGTCAATGGTGGTAAGTTGACCGAATGTTCTTTACTTTCATAGCCTACTAGGTAGACTAAATGGCCTGCCTAATAACTTAAACTAAACTTTTAAGTCTAGCCTAAGTAATGACACATGTCAACAACTAGTAAAAAAAACCAGTCATTAATATGCAAATTCCTTATAGTGTTTTTTAGTTGATTTTTAATCAAAGGGTAGTCTATCATGTCCTTTTATAAACACAAAGACATATATTGAACTAATTACTAAAATGCCAATGGGAAACCTTGTTACTAGTTTGATTGAAAATGATAATGTTAACTCCAAATCAAACATGGGCTAGAAGCATTGCAAATTAGTAATCTTGATGCATCAATGAATGTAATATTTGCTAAGTGGTTGCAAAACAAAAGTTTACACATAGCTAGCTTTGAAAAACCTTGGGGAGGTGCAAGCTTGGATCCAAACATATGCATTCCTTCTCCACTTCTTGTTAGAGTCCATGACATGATCTTGAACATGTTCCACCAACTCCCAATTCAACTTTCTAATTGTAAAGAACCTTACAATAATGGTAGGCTATCATAGTAATAACATGCAAAGGCATATAGTTACATTTCTTAGTAAGGATAAATAGGCAGGAATTGAAGTCAATTACAAATGAATCTACAACAAGGCACACATGCACTAGGTTTGCAAATGTCCTATATACATCATTAATAAGTAACATTATAATAATGTGTGTCATACTTCATGACTTATTCTAGTTGTGTTAGTTGTATTAATCAACATAAACAAATCGACATGGGCACCCACATTTATCACGTGTGCAACATGTTGTCTAACTGACTATAATGCTAGAATTTTTAGTCATAATTTGGACATTGCTACTTTTGATGTTAGTCATGATGTTAGTGGCATACAAACTATGGTTATGTAGTAGTGTGTCAACCATCAAGTAGTTCAAGTATCAGTCCTTCCTAGGGCAACAATAGTAGGTAGGAGGGTGCAACAAGATAATTAGGTGCACTCCCCCCTCAAATCAATAGCAAGAGGTATCAGATTCCCCCAAGCTAAGGGGTAGGTAGATGTAAACTTCATTGAATAACAAGTAAGGGGTTCAATTCTGCCTAGAATGAAAATCTTCACCATGCATAGTGATTCAAATGATGAGAGCCCCTTTGAGGTTTTGAGATAGGATGGTAGGGCTTCAAGGCTACCATGCCCTCACCCATGGGTAGATGAAAGCTATAGTGGCTCAATTTTTGCGTCCTTATGGACTTTCTATAGAGTGTATTATATTCAAATGCCACAAACACATTATAAAATCATCAATTTGACAAAAATACTTATGCATTAAAATTGCCAACTTGAATAATAATATTTTTCAAGGGGTGAAATTCAATAAACATATACCAATCATATAGTAATGGACTTTTAAAGTGGACATGTGGACTATGATTTGGGTTCTATATTAACATTCAAATGCACTTTTTGTTATGATTTCATTTCAATATTTGTTATAGGGACTCAATATATGATACATGATGGGAAAAATATATGGATTGAAGAAAATTACAATAGAATCTTTAACCAACAAATAACTATGGATTTTTTAATTACTAACTTTGGGCCTTATTTTCAAAAGTCCCAATCTTGGTCATTTTTTGTTGGATTGATATTTTTTCCCCCCTAAGATGTATAATAAAGAGTTTTCTAGATGGGTAGCCTTTCATATGGACTTTATTAATTGATTAATCACCACATAAGGCCCATTCAACATTGGTTTTTAACATTTTTTTCCATTGTAATGTTAATGTTTTTATTTATATGGACTCTTGGGACTAAGATTCTTGCTGCTTTAGAGCCACCATAGCTTGCCTCTACCCCCATAGTAGAAACATGAAACCTTCACTCCTTTGCGCAACACAATAGAGGGTAAAACCTACCCAAACTGACCCCAATGAAATTCATTTGAATGATTTTTTAGGAGGTAAACTTCAGGGTATAATCAGCTTGGGAGGGACTTGTTGTGGCCTAGTAGGCGAGAATGGAAGAATAAAAACTTATTGTCATTCAACAGGTTATGATAGGAATTGTATCATAACAAATTGAAGGTTCAACTGTCCTTGCAATATTTAAGGAGCAAACGGAAGGGCAATTTCAAAACATCAACCTATTGTGTCTCCTACCCATTTTATGAGGGGTGGATTAAAGCCATCTTTCGGGGAAAGGGCGGTTAGGCAATAAAAAATAGCCTTTATAGGCCCACAAAAAGCCAGCAAATGGTGAGGGTAAATGAAAGGTCCACAACCTTAGGGAAAATTATGATTAGGGGAGGTAGAATGTACATAAAACATTCTTTTACCCCCTCCCAATAATCTATCCATATGATTGAACTAGTAGGTGACGATGAACCTTTATTGTCAATAGGTGGCTAATGCCCATTTCCAAACTAAGTGATAGTAAGAAAAGGTCCACAATAGTAATAAAAACCATTTTTGACCTCAAAACTAAATGAGGATAGTAGAACAAAGGGCAAAGGTTTGGAGGTGGTAGTGGAACAGATGGAAACATTAGATAAAGAGAAGGTAGCAATAGGTTGAATAAGTTGCCTAATTACATTTAGAAAGGGTAGTTGACCTAGAGAAACACCTCAATGAGGAAGGGGGGGAAATGAAGAACTTACTTGTTGGCTAGACTAGAAGGGTGATGTAATCACAATACTAGAGCACAAGTGCCAAGAGGTAATGTTATCGTAAGCCCAAGTGGATGAGTTGAAGATTGATAATAACAACCTTCATGAGGTAGTTGACATTTAGATTAGGGAAGGCTTCAAGATGAATTACAAGATAATGACCTTCTAGAAAAAAATTAAAGATGGAGAATGTAGATAAATAAGGAAACATTCCTTGATAGGTTGAGTGAGGTAAGTGATGAGGTTTTTATTTATGGGTATTAACAAAGTAGAACAATAACATAGTAGGATCACAATGAAGATGTCATGTTACAAGGTCTACATCAGTCATTGAAAAAGGTAGCCCACCTAGGTGTTGAAGCATAGTTGTTTACAAGGATGGTAATGTTTGAGCTATAGGACCAAATGTTTAAATGGAAATGCTAGGCCATGAAGGTGTGTGCTAGATTGACGATTAGTAAAATATAATGCACTCTTCAAAGGACATTAAAGTTAGAAGCATTAACCAAGCTAGAGGTAAAAGATTGGGAAGAGGGAGGCTAATTGGAATGAGTTCAAGGGGGAGTTGAACGCCCTTTTGGATGTTGCCCCCTTCCCTACATTGACATATGACGTAATTTATTGTTAATAGCCGGTTGCCTACAAGACATCCTTCCTAGTCTTTAGGGTAGACAATATGCCCCACAATACTTCCAACAACTTTAACCATAACAATATAGAAGGTATTCCATAGGGGGAGTATACCTTTTAGACACGAATGGTAATTTTGGGTATTGAAAAAGAGTACATGACCCTTGTATCACAAACTTAGCATTTCATGACGTAATAATGGAAATTTTGCAAAATTCGTTCATTCATAATTCATATGTTTCAAACATTAATATTGTGCATTAAAAACACATTTGACACACAATTTTATTGGAAGATACAAAATCTGTGTGACATTCATTCATACATAGGTTCACATTTCATCTATCAACACATTTATCTGTGTGACAAATGTGTTTCCAACGCATGATATTCATGTATAAAATGTACAAACCTATGAATGGATGAACTTCACACGATTTTCATTACTATTTCATCACATGTTAAATTTGTGATGTGATGACCAAGGAGGAAATTTATCCCTCCCATTCTTTTTAGTGATAGGCCTATTTATAATATTCAAAAAAAAAATTTATTAAAGGAATTATTATGCCACTCTATTATATGATGAAAATGGTGGGTGGTTACTTCCATCGTGTCATCATGGTCATTGGCTTTGTTAAGTATTAGACCTTGTGGATTAAACGTCCAAGCCATTTTGTAAAATGAACTATGGTTTTGCATGTTCACCATTTACACACACAACCACATTACAAATGTTTGCATCATATTAAATATATTGATATTTTGTTTAATATTTTGTTTAAACAAAAGCTTTCATGACCAATAGTGCAAGAAACAAAGTAAAATAGAAATGCCCAACAACTGGTAATTGTTCATGGAGAAATTATGATGACCTCACTGATTACCATACATAGAGAATTGCTTTTAGTTCAAGTTCATATAATTTGAATATGGGAATTAGTTTTGTGACAAGATTTGTAATGTATGCAACTACTCCAATATAACATTATGATAGGGGTGGTGTTTGTTATTTGAAAAATCTGGATGGAATGCATGTCAAATTACAATATTGTGGCAAGTATGGGACATGTGTAGTTCAATTGTTTTGATTTTGCAATTGAATGTTGTGCCAAAAGGGGAGAAATTGGTGCATGTTCCATGACATATAAAAATTATGTATATTGTATTTTCTAGAGAAAAATTGTAGCCAAAGTGGTGATCATCCTTAGGAAGATTTAGCCAAATTTACCTATAAATAATAATAATGTAAAAATCTTTAATCATCTTTTTATATGTTAACATATTGGTCATGTAAAGGAATTGGTCATTTCACACTAATTACTTAAATGAAATATAGCTTAAAAACTTAGTCCATATTATGATGTGTTTCATTGATTATTTATCATTTTTTTGCATTTATCACAAAACAATATATAGTCAACTTTCATATGGACTGTTTATTAAAGTTGCCCATATTATTTGATAAAAAACCAAGATATATATGAATTCGATTATGTGATAATGCATGTGTTTCAAATAGGTAATAAGTCTTGTGTGTGCAAACACTATCAAAGCATTAGCCACTTGTAAATTATTTCTGCACATGTCAAATTTGTTGAAGGATATTCAATTAATCAATGTAAAAAATTAAGATTTCATGAGTGAAAATATATCAATATATTGAAATGCTATGAAAATAATTAGATTTACATGATATAATAACACATGGTAGAATGTTTATATATATATATATATATAAATCAAATTGGTTATTATTTAGATCTAATAGTTATTTATGTAACTATTTTTATGTTTGACATACTCCTTTGTAACTTTTTAATTTAGTCACATATTTAAAATATGTTATAGGTTCTCAAAGTCCCCATGATTGGTTGCAAATACAATTAAAAGAGCCAATAGGAATTATTTTACAAAAGGACTGTGAATCCTTTTTAGTCCTTTTTCATTTTTTTGTATGAAAGAATTTTTGAATGAATTTTTTTGCAACTTATTATTAGAAATACATATAGTTGTCCCAATATATCATATGTTTTGTGTTAATCATTGTTGAATAAATATGCATATTTCAAAATGGGTAAATTTTGCCAAATTATGCATTTCATTTTGAAAACTTATTATAATTTTGAATCATACCAAAATATGCTAACTATTTTAGGTTTTTGTTTCTTGTATTATAAAAATACAACTTTTTTTTGTATGTCATGCATATTACAGCCCATTTACATGTGATAAAAGACTTTTGAAAACTTTAAATTTAAAAAAATACTTTGAATTTTTAAAAATTTAAAATTCCTCATATTTTTAATTGTGTGTGCTTTTTGAATGTGGGTAGGAGGTTATTATCATTTAAAATTTTCTACCATCAAAATTATTTTATTAAAATGTCCTTACTTAGTCCTTGGTAAATTTAATCACAACTTGATGCAACACCTATTCAAATTCAACTGTCCTTTACTAAAACTAAAACCCAAAACTTAATTTAATAAAATTTTAATTTGAATTCCTCAACATTCATATTAATCATTTAGCACAACTTGGAATGATTAATATAACTTTAAAATATCAAAATGAAAACATATGTAAAAACATTCACAATTTTCACCACTATTCGACATAGTTTTTGGCTCCTTTAAACATACTTGCACCTGATTACCAATTTTAATGTATTTCTTAACTCCTAATCACATCCATGAAAGTCCTAAAGAATTTCCATTATTTTTAGGAATGAAAGCCCATTGATGTTCCAATTTTCTAATTTAGTAAAATATTTAGGAATTTCCTTTGCAAATTACAACTAATTATGAACCATAGATGTCCAAATTTGAAAGTAAATAATTTAAAAATCCCAAATGTATTCCCATATTTTCATATTAAAACATTACATTCACTTAAATTATTTCCAACAAATGTTCAAATAAAAATTAACAAATCATTTAAGATATTAACATTAAGTCATCATAAACTTGACATACAATAAAAAAATTTGAAATAAATACATAATTATGACATTATGAAATGGGATTTTAAAAACTACATTTCAGTGTCAAATGAATCCTTACAAAACTATTATTATGTAAGCAATTTTGATTTTTTGTATTATAGTAACCCATTGATGTATTGTGTGAAAATGTCATATATTCAAAATGGTGAACATGACATTTTTTTTAATGATTTTTTTTTAGTTTATCATTATTAGGGGTATGCATTATTTTACATTGTAAACATTCACACACATCTTACTAAAGTTTGAAATATATAAACTATTTCTATTTAGGATAGTTGAATATGACCTTCATATTTTATATGTAAATTATGCCACATCTATGGTCTATCATACTTGTAACTACTATTGTGATCTAAAAAATGGGACAATTTATTAGCTTATAAACAAGTTTGACCACATTTTGAACAATTGTGTGTGTCACGTATTCAATGAATAATAAAACTCTATTGCAAAATATACATGTGTCTTGCTTAGGTTCCCAATCCATGATTTATGATTACTTGGGATGAACACCCTCATGAGTTCTTTCCAAAATATCACTCGTGTACAGAAAAAAATCTAGGCACTTTCACCACCCAAGAATGTTTTTGTTTTAACGTTGGGGGAAATATATATAATTTATTTCCAATTATGATATGCAAAAAACTTTAAGGTGTAATTTAATGAAACTTGTAAATAAAATTTATAACTCATTTTTAAGTAAATAGGGTGTCAAGAATGGGATTATGATAATATACTTAGAATATATTTTAAGTATTCCCAATTTTAACAAAATATTCATTTAATATTCTACTACTTCATATCATACAAAAAAAACCTTTTATTTGACATGTTTCATAACATATACAAAGAGTAACCTCCTCAAAGTTTGACCCAACAACAATCATTTTCATGCCCAAACATTGTTTTGTTTTACCAACGAATTTTTTCCAAAAAGCGAAATAGAAAAATAAATAAATAAATGATTTTGGAAATATTTAGTCACCAAAAGTGAGGGGAAAAAAAGAGTAAAAATTATTATATTCATATATTTGGTTTTCATTGTGTAGCCAACATTAAAGAAATTTTGTATTATGCAACCATTGAATTTATGATTATATATGATTAATTGTCATTTGTGATTATGTTTTGTCAAATTTACAACTACTCACCATTATTTTCAATCTATAACTATTATTGTGATTATGATGCCACTAATATGTGATTACTAAAATTTTCATCCTTCCATGTTGACTAATTTTTTGAGCTTTTCATTCAAGAAAAACCTTCTATGTCAAACTAGTTGTAGATATAGTTGTAATTTGGTTACCTCATTATGATATACCTATACTTTTGATGTATATTATGATGTTTTGAAATATATATTTGAATATATCTATAAATTATCTTACATTCATAACATATTAAATATACATTTTGAATATATTGTAAGTGGGCTAAGTAGACTAACAAGTAGTTAATTGAATAGGTACATCAATAGGTAGGTAGTTTAGGTAGTTAGGTAGTAAATATGTACGTAATTAAGTTAGGTTAATTATTTGGTGAGCAAATTACACACATAATAAAATAAAAACACTAATTATTAATTATATAATATTATTAATAGATAATAATATTATTAATTACAAGTAAATTATTTTTTAAATAAGATTAATAAATTCAATAATATCTTTTGATTATTTGATAATGGCTAATAATTAGTAATAAATATTCCATTATTAATTTATTATATATTAATAAATTTTAATTTCCATGGTTTAGCCAACTTTTAATTTAACCAATATTTAACAAAGGTTTGAATGAAGTTTAACCAAAACTTAACCAAATATGAGTTTAACTTGGGTTTAGCCAAGGTTTAGCCAAATTTGATGTTAGCCATTGTTTAGCCAAAAAAATGGGTTTTTGCCAAGGTTTAACCAAATTTGAGATTAATCAATGTTCAGCTAAGATACAAGTTTATCCAAATTTTGAATAGTGCCAAAGTTTTGCCAAAATTCAATTTAACTAATGTTTAGCCAAAATATGAGTTTGGCCAAGGTTTTGCCAAGTATGAATTTAACCAAAATTTAGGTTTTTCCAAGGTTTCACCAAATTTGAGTTTAGCCAATGTTTAGCCAAAATATGAATTTAGCCAAAATATTGCCAAATATGAGTTTAGTGAATATTTAACCAAAATTTGGGTTCGCCAAGGTTTTCTAACCAATGTTTAGCCAAAACATGAATTTAGCCAACATTTACCCAAAAATGGGTTTTGCCAAGGTTTTACCAAATTTTTGTTTTTGTCAATGTTTAGCCAAAATATGAATTTAGCTAATATTTAGCCAAAAAAAAGGTTTGCTAATGTTCAACCAAAATATGAGTTTAATGAATATTTAGCCAAACAATGGGTTTTGCCAAGGTTTTACCAAATTTCTGTTTCGTTAATGTTTAGCCAAAATATGAATTTAACCAATATTTAGCCAAACAAGGGATTTTGTCAAGGTTTTACCTTTTTTTTTGCTGATGTTTAGCCAAAATATGAATTTAGCTACTATTTAACCAAAAATGGGTTTTGCTAATGTTTTGCCAAATTTTTGTTTTGCCAATGTTTAGCAAAAATATGAATTTAGCCAATATTTAGTTGAAAATTGGGGTTCGCCAAGGTTTTACCAAATTTGAATTTAACCAATGGTAACCAAAATATGAGTTTTGCTAAGGTTTTGCCAAATTTGAGTTTCACCACTGGTTAACCAAAACATGAATTTTGCTAAGGTTTTGCCAAATTTGAATTTCACCAATGTTTAACCAAAATATGAGTTTAACCAAGGTTTTGCCAAATATGAATTTAACCAAAATTTGGGTTTCACCTAAGTTTTGCCAAATTTGAGTTCAGCCATTGTTTGACCAAAGTTTTGCCAAATATGAGTTTAAGTAATATTTAGCCAAATTTTGGGTTTTGCTAAATTTAAATTTAAGCAATGTTTAGCCAAAGTTTGTTAAATATGATTTAGCCAAAATTTAGTCAAAATTTGGGTTTTACCAAGGTTTTTACCAAATTTGAGTTTAACCAATGGTTTGTCAAATATGAATTTAGCCAATATTTAACCAAAATTTGGGTTTTGCCAAAGTTTTGTTAAATTTGAATTTCACCAAGTGTAGCCAAATTGGAGTCTATCCAAGGTTTTGTCAAATGTCAATTTTGCCAAGGTTTTTGCCAAATATGAGTTTAGCCAAGGTTTAGTTAAATATGAGTCTAATTAAAGTTTAGTCAAATTTGAAGTTAACCAATATTTGGTTTTTAGCCAAATTTGAGTTCAACCAATGTTTTGCCATTTTATAGTTTAGCCAATGTTATGTAATGTTGAGTTTAACCAATTTTTAATTTAACCAATATTGAGTTCAAATTTAACCTAGTTTTAAACATAAATGCCATGTGGGCTTCTAGTCTAGGTGCAACATAGGTTACTTAAACTAATAATCTAAGTCAATTAGTAGGTAGTAAATTAGGTTAATAGGTAGTGGGTGTGGTTAGGTATTTGTTGGTAGGTACTACTTTAAGTTAATTATGTATTTTTCTTATGTTAATTATGTTAGTACGTTAGAAAGGTAAGTCAATAAGTTAGGTGGGTAGATAGGTATCTAGATAGATAGCTAGGTAGGTAGGTATGTATGTTAATTTGGTAGGTAGATAATTAATAAAATAGGCTTAGAATAGGTAGACAAATAAGTAGGTAAGTAAGGCATATGTAGGTAGGTTGGTTTTTTACGAGGATCTTTTTATAATTTGTGATCAAAAGTTTTATTGTGTGCACATTTAGTTATATAGTTTGCAACATTGTAGGTTGTGATTATAAAATCTATCCCCTATCTTTTTGTCTTTCATTTCAATCTATTAAACTACATAAGAAGATGCACTTTAAACATTGAAAACATATTAACAACATTGAAAATAACATGACATTTGGGATGAGCCAATAAAAGGCTTGGCCCTAGAAATTAAATTAAATAAAAAAATTTACTTACCCACCTTATCCCTACCTACCAATGTACCTACCTACCCACCTACCACCCACCCACACACTTACCTACCCACCCATTGATGTACCTACCTACCCACCTACCCACTAATTACCTATATTGAATTTTTATTTTTATTTTTATAATGCTAATTGGCATATTTTGATTATGCCATGTGTTAAATTTTGATTGCACCAAGTGCCAAAATGTGAATGGGCTACATTTTTGTTGCAAAAATGAAACTTAAATGCAAATTACATACAAATGGTCAATGGATGAGACCACATGTACCATCCATATGTAATTTGTTTACATCATAGTGAGTCATCATTTGCAACTAATAGTTGTATGCGACTTCACTTACGCCATTAAAGGATTTTTAGTCACATAATATGTTCATTAAAACTTGTTTATAGTTGCAAATTACAATTACAAATTGACATTTTTCTTATAGTGATAATGGGCAAATTTAATTACGTATTTGCACATTATTGTTCTACATTATTGCACATTACCATTGATGATTAACTATTTTATTTTTTTCTTATGTTTTCATATGGCTTTCAATAATTTATCATTATTTATGTGAATGTCAACTTAAATTTAAATTAACATACATTTCATGGACATGAAAAGACACGTGTTAATTTAGTTTTTCATATCCGTGTTGATGGATAAAGGAAAAGAATGAGGTAGTTATAAAATGAAAGTAGTTATTAGGAAAGATGGGAGATACTTATTAAGAAAGTTAATAGGAAAAAAAAGTAGTTATTAAGAAAGAAATGAAGTGGTTAGGCTTGAAAATGAGGTAGTTCTTTTTGAAATTGTCTTTGAAATGGTTCATGAACGACCATATGAAGGATTCCAAAAAATCCCATATACTAGTTCTAATTACTTGTTGATGGAAATACAATAATTGACATCAATTATATTGTGATATAATCAGGAAATACATAATTAGTTGTAATTTTGCATGTTCAATGTGTGCTTTTAGTTTTGGGAACCAAAAAACATTTACATTTTGTGCTATCTAAAGCTTATGTTGAATTTTTTTTTTAATCTCTTCACATGTAGATTGTTTGTTTTATTTTGATGCATAATGAATATTCACGTTCATCAATCATGAATGCTATTATGGGCATGTTGAATGCAAAAAAACTATTAATGTACTTTTTATTACGAATTCATTTGATATGCTCATCAAACTATAGACCCCTATTAGGTTGATGCGAAACTAATTGAAACCTCCCATCTTGTAACAATGTTTCCCCATTTTCTAACCAAGCTACCTATTGGAATCTATTATAAAAAAACTGATTATTCAGAAAAAAAAAATCTTGAAATCTGCTGAATATGAACCTTTTCTTTTAAATGGAATATTTTGCATAGGTCGAAATTTGGTGAAATTTCACCCAAATTACATCACTGGGGTTAGAGCATCTCCACCCCACACTTGGTGGGTGTGCAAACAGCCCTTTTCATTAAATCTTGCAGCAGGATAGTGAAAAAATCCTGTTGCGCTCCTGTATTGATGTCCATTTTGCAGTGGTCATTTTACCCCTTTAAAATCTTTTTTTACTATGGATTTGAACAATGGCCATTACTCATCCAGATGTAAAGATATAAATGGTCTTTGACTGTTTAAAGGGAATTTTATGACGTTTGTGGGTGGCGACAGTGATCATTAAACACTATTCTATTTTAACATAAAGGAGTTGTTTACAGTTTGGGGTGGAGATGCTCTTATATTACAGCAAAGTAAAGGCCCTTTCTAATTCATAACACTGGCTGGGAAACTGCAAGTCATGATTAAAATTTCTCTCTTGAGTATCATGAGGAAAAGTTCACATTAAGAGAATGAGAAAACTACATTTTTCTGTGTTTTCAAAATGGATTTCTAAATTACGTGTTAAAGTATAATTAATGGTGAGTATTAATTCTAAATAGCTTTCCCCAGCAAAGTATGAGTTGCAAAGTTTAGAAGTCTTTGCATGTGGGTTAGTTTTGGGATCCGATCATGTACCCTTTCCTAGTCAATGTTCTGCGTCATGTCTAAGATAGCACAGCTCTCATGCAGTCTGTGTACAGGAGGCCAAATAGCTTCGAGAAGGGGGGGATTATTTCTACAATATATGTCCTGGTAGAAACATTTATACAATTTATTGTATTTTGTTTCTATAATACATATATGTTTTGGTATTTAATAGGTTAGTTATAATTAAAGCAACTGATTGTGCACATCTTCAACATCAATTTTAGAGTAAAATTCCAGTGGTAGGCCATTTGGTCCTTGCCACTTTTGGGGTGCGAATAACAAATTTATTACCTTTTGCAAGTTAGAAGGTTGTGGAAGGTTTTTCAAGATTAGTAGTTCTTTTGATGTAAATTATCATCAATGTCCATTACATGCACTCTTCTTGTAATCATTGAATGCATGAACTTTTTGTTCATCAATTAGCATTTAATTTTATACATTGTAAGTAAAATTCATTGATCAATATCTCATTTCATGGATGAAAGTTATTCATATCAACCTTTTAATTTAAAATGTATGAATTTCATCCATCATTCATTTTTCTTCCTGAGGCTGGAATTGCTCCATTATCTGTCACCCATAGTGAATATCTAAAAAGTTGCGCAACAACTTACAAGGTTCCTTGCACAATAGTGAGCTTGATGGAAGCTTGTATGATAACAATATACAAAAACACAGGAAATTTCTTTTGACATTTCTTTGAGGAAAAGTTTGTAATCCTCTCACGGAAAATAGTTGTATGTCCACAAAAAAATGAAGAAATCTCAAAGTTGAAGGAATGGGTGCATTGTCCCATTGTCAAACAAATGGATTCATGTTTGCACACGACAGAAATTCAAGATTTTGTGGGTCATCTAACAAGGATCAAAAAAGAGATTCCAATGAAATAACTGAAAATGCAATCTATTAGGGTCTATGTAATCAATGCTAATCTAAGATAGAACCTTCCAAAAGAGGCTTGCTCCCCTTGGGTCACATTGAACCAGCACCCGCCAGCACACCATGAAGGATCGATGGTAAGTGTCAGGAAACAGTTTTTTGTTGGGTTTCAGTTCCCTAGCTAACCATGGTGGTCAGCTCAGTTGCTTTTGTTTCCTAACTATCTACTAACAACCCACAAAGCAGGTAGTTAGTAGGTAGGTGTAAAAACAGCACTTCTGTATAAACTATAGGACGAACGGACATATTTGAGTTTCCATAATTCTTCTTTTGCGTTCAGATACCTTTTTCATGTAAATGGCAAGGTCGGAGTTTGACGGGTGCATTATGCACCGGGTTCACACTAGTAAACTTTAAACCATCTACTTATCTAATAGTTACCTAGTTTCAACTTATATGAGACTTACTTCCTACAGAATTGGTAACCAAGGTGAAACCAAATATTAACTCAGTTGAGGTTCATTCACAACTGAGTAATAATGTGCATCCAGTGGATGGTGCACTGGTGGGTGCTAGTTCATCGTGACCCTCTGGCTGTTTTTAAAAAAATTATGTTTCTTCAAACACAAAAAACCCATCTTTCTATTGTTCACATTCTTATTCAGGACCTTTAAGTTTTCTTGTACAGTTGGGATATTACCCTTTTTTTTTAATAATTATAATTTCTGTAACAATTGCACCCATGTTGTATTTGTATTCATCATACTTCAATTCTTGCCTGGTATAAAACTTCTACATCAAGATTGACATTTGCAATGCTTATAATCTTGTTATGAATGCAAGTGTATGATTCATTAATTGTTTTTTGACCTAATAGTGTGATATAAAAGGAGAGCCGTATAAAGGGAAATAAGAATGCCTTAATGTGCGACAATTCACTATTGGTTTCGGTCATTGTGAACATGAGTAATGAAGGTGGGTTACAAGGGGAGAGCACTTTGTCTATGAAAACAGAATTGTTTTGTTTGTTTTGGTTTATGTTTTGCAAGTTTGGATGTCTAAGCTATGAATTCAAGTGCTATTTAAAGTGTTAGAATCCGTGCACTTTGTTTGTTGTATTAGCTGGTGTGCATTATTGTCCTTATCTATTTTGTTTGTTTACTCTTCATGACAAATATGGTGTTGTGGAAGATGACTAGCAATGAGAATTTTATTGAGACGGGGGATGTGTTCAAAAAGATGGATTTAAAAGGTTGGTTCTTCATCAAGCAGAAGAAATTAAGTTTTTGACTTAATATTTTTTGGGTTGAAGACAGAGAAGACTAAATATTCTCTAGACATGGTGTTTAACATTTTGGAGTTTTGGAAATTGTTGTTTCTCTTGGATTGGTATATAGGGCTTGTGATGGTTATTGGGAAGAATGCCCATAGCTAATGCCTTGGTTGAAGTTGTCCTTGGAATTTTCATCATTTTTGCTGCCTAAGGAAGTTTAGGGATTAAAAGATTGGGACAAAATCATGAATCGCAACAAAAGATGGCGAAGGTGATGAAAGACCCTAGGGCATTGTGGAACTGTTTTGAAGCACAACCAAGAAAGCATAGCAAGAAATGGTGAATGTGATGAAAAACCCTACAAGATTGTGGAACTTGTCTAAGTTGGCATCATGATCTTAAATCTGGCATGTTTAAGAATTAGGAATTTGGGATTGTGAGGAAATGGGTTTAAGTTAAAGGGATTGAAACCCAAGTTTTTGAGAATTCCAAGTGGGAAAATTGTTACTTCATGTCTACGAAAAAGTTTGGAATTTTGGGGATCAATGCAATGAAAGCATACTATAGTGTAGACAATTTTAAGGAAAACTGGAACTACATATAATATAAAAAGTAGTAATGCATAAGATATCACTCATTTTGAATTTTTTTAAAGATCATATGTAGTTAATTTGATATTCAAATATAAAATAAGTTATTAAACCCATCAATATGCAATTGATTGGTAGTTGTATCATTGGGAAAATACACCAATAATTTTATAAACAATTATTTAGAACCCTTATTTTATAGCAGATTATTATTTTTAATTAATATTGAAAATTCATTCTTTTTATGTAAAATGGTAAAACAACACTTAGCCCATCTACATCTTCAATGGAAGACTTACAACTTAAAATATTTATCACAATTTTCATCATTATTATAACATAATGTACGAACAATTGTTTTTAAAACATCTGATATGAACTTAACAATTTGAAAAGAAATTGAGAATTTCAATGAAGAAGATTCATTTTCATGGTTGTATTTTTACATGTGCAAAATTTCAAAGATAAACTATCATTAAATCTAGTCTTTCATAATCCTTTTTAACAATTGCAGCATTGTGATAAAACCATTGCAAAATGAAAATGTACTCCAATTAATAATCAATTTGTTTATATTTGCTCCAATTTTATTATACAACGATATGTTGGGATGTAAACCACCATTAATTGAAGGTTTTTAGTTATAAAATATTTCCCAAACATTCATCACGATATTTCAAAGCTTCATATGTATCAAAAACTATTAAACTTTGACAGTTTTTGTTTACACCGTTGTGGGCTTTCACCCAATGGTTGCATATCAATGACATCATAGGTAACAATGATTTCTCTTATCAGAACTTCTGAGAAAAGACATCTTTGGGATGGTACATGTGGGTGCTCAAATTTTGTTTTTTGGGACATGTTACAATGGGGTTAAATTGTACTAGTAATTTTATGATGCTTAAGTAAGACTAAGTAGTTCAAGAAAAAGTTTAGAGTGATCTAATCCACCATACCCTATAAGATTGAAATGGTAATCCAATCCAATTTTGATTTAGAAATGTAGAATCCTACTTTTAGGATTGTAATGAGACATTTATTATCTATATGTAACAATTTGAATAGTGAAATGTTCCCTTGTGCATGATTCCTAGAGTCCATGTACAAATCAAAATAGGAAATAGATATCCTACTTTCCTCCTATCTTTTTGGCCACAATAAAGTTATCCACAAAGTAATCTTATATTAGGCCCTTGTTTCACACCCAAAGGATGTTTATTTGCAAAGTCAGCAAAATTTTCTGAAACAAGATTTCAAATATTGAAGTTTTGTGTTTATTGCAAAAAATTTGAAAGATTCTATGAATAATTTATTAATACTCATGAATGAGCAAATGAATACATATAATGCAGAAAAATTGTGGTTTATTTCTAGCTATGGAAATCCCATCTATGCTCGTTTTCAACTATTGTGATGAATAAGTGATTTAAAGATATGCATATTGGTGAAAATTGACAAGTATCATGACAATGACTAAAAGGAAGAGGTTGATGAAGAGATAGAGATTAAAGTGGTAGAAATGGAGGAAAATCTTGAGGAGAATGATTAAAAAGAAAAATAAATCACAAAACTCACGAAATTAAGGATGTTCTTCCTTTTGATCTCATTTCATGCAATCCCCATGAAACAATTGAACATCACTACATTTGTGTATAACCATCAAGGAAGGTAATCAAGCCAATACAAACACATGGTAACATACTCTTACCATTCATGATGCAAATGAAAGTATAACACTTAGTGAGCTTTGATCACAAGGTTAATACTAGACCTAGTTTGTTGTGTTGTGTAGGTGTTACATTTACTAATGCAATAATGATTGCTATTGCATGAATGTAACCAAAGAAAGAAGGTACAAATATGTGATCAACATCTACGTTTCCACATCCTCCATTAGGATGCACACCTTAACCACATTCCTTAAAATTGACTTATTATGACCAAGAACCTCCATGCAAACTATGTCACTTGAATAAAATATAAGAATTCATTACTTGTTCACATCCTACATCAACTCAATACGATGAATCAAAGCAACATGTTGCACATAACTAAACTTCACCATAACATAAATATAATATATCAAATGGGGTTTATTTTCAAATTGTATAAAATTGAAAATATTCAAATTTGAACCACATCCATTTCAATGCTAAATCATTAAGGGTAAAAAAATGATTGAATACCAATTACAAAAGGTATGGTGTGTGTGTGTTTCACCTATGTATGTCATTCCCCAGTCGAGTCACATTCAAGTTGTGAGCCTTTGTGCTTGGGGTAAGTTTTTAGGATTTTTGGTGGAAGAAAAAATTGTGTTGTTGCAAGATGACAGACACAACACAATTCAATACTGAAGATGCATCAAAAGTTTGAATGGGACAATTGAGAGTTGTGGGAAATTTGTAATGGAAGAAAGAATTATGGAATGTAGCATCTTTCACTACTGAGGATTCATCACAAGTTTGAAATGGGACAAGTGAGAGTAGTTGGAAATTTGTTGAATTGCAATGGAAGAAAGAAGTTGCAAGATGCAAAGTGCAACAAAACTTTGAAATGGGATGAAAATGATGGGAAAAATTGCAGTGGAAGAAATTAGAATTATTAGGTTGTAGGATATTGCTGGATGCTGCAGCAAAATATATAGTTTAATCATGAAGAGGATGCAGCAAAGTTTGCATGAGAATGGTGCCTTGTGGACTTTTTAGACTTATGATTTATAACATCTTTGAAGCTTGGGAAAATGTTGCTGTTATAAGGAGCAGAAATTCCCATCCTGATGGGCCGCGATTTCGGCAGTCTCAAGATGTCCAAGCCATAATCACAAATGGCCATGTGGGTTTTCAACCAATTTTTGCCCAATGTCACATTATAGATCTGACCTGGAAGCACATTGAGCTCCTCACAAATCTCAAGATCACCAATGTGCAAGGTCACCATGCACATTCTTTCAGGGTACCTCTCGACATGGGTATTGGCAAGAGTGACTACAAGAAGATCATCTGTGTACCAAGTTTCCAAATGCAATTGTTGTGCAAAAGATTCAGTGATGGCAGATATGGATGAGCCTGTGTCCAATAACATTGTTGTCAACACACCATTCACCTTACCACAGACTATTGCCACTGATTCTTCAGCATCTAGTAATGATGTTGTAGGATTCAAAGGTGTGTAATTATTAGTAGTATCTGGTCTGATGGCATTTGTGGATGCTGTATTCCTCCACAAGGAATCATTAAGGTGATTCTCACAATTTCCTGATTCCTTGTATAGATCCGAAAGTACTTGTATCCTTGACATTTCATCCTCAGTGAGATCCTCATGATCCTCCTCCTCATCACTAAGGGAGATTGTTGTTGAGTCATAATTGTGGCCATGATTTGCATTTGCAGAACATTGGCAACGACATACCCGTTCCTGAATATCTACCTCCTGATTAGCCTGCAGCTTAGGTTTCCGAATTCGGAAGCTCATCTGGGCACATCTCTTCACAATCATGTCTGACAAAAGAAGAGCACATTGTGACAAATATACTGTAGATCCTAGCATTTTCAACTTGGGTTGTTGACTTGTAGAGAGCAGGAGCTGGTCAAACCCCAACTTTCTTATTGAAGTACTTGAGCAAGAATTTTTGCACCAAGTCACTGGGGTAGTAAATTCCAAAAAACTTGTTGAATCTTTGGAGCTCTCCATTGTGCACCCATTCAAAGGATTTGGCACCCACCCATTTTCCATAGTAGTTGACTCTTCAATTGTCTTCAACTCATGGTCATCTGAGCAACAACAACCCAGCTCAAGATCTGCATCTTGTCTTTGACTTTGACAGGTTTGTATTTCATTATCCCAATCTGTAACTTTAATGTCATCAAATGCATTGGACACAAATTGGTTCAATTTCAATGTTTGTAGTTCAACATTGCTTCCTGAGCTCTGACTTACTACTTGTGATTCATATTCCCTTAGTGGGTACAGTTCCAAATTATCCTTCTCTGGTGTTTCGACCATTGCTGGCTCATCCATAGCTTGGGTCAAGTTTCCAGTGATGCCAGAATTGCTGGAAAGACATAGAAGGATTGGAGCTCAAAGTATGATCAAATCCACCCAAATAATGTCTTCTAATAACTTAATAGCTCTTCATTTTTTGATGTTTCTTTACTGCAATCAAAATCCTACCAAGCTCATGAGCCAGTAAGTCCTTACTTCTAATTCTGGTCTTTCAATGGTAATGTAGGCCACTTGCTTTGCAGAATGTGAGAAAAAGGAGGAGGAATGAATGCCAAGTGGTATGCATGGTTGAAGGGGTTAAATATACTTTGTTGTCAACAGGTGCAATTGGTGCCTCTTGTCAAAAGCAAAGAATTATGGAAATCTTTTCACTATATGAAAGGCCAACCTTTCCCCTTGAATGGTGTCTACAATCTGACCAGGTTTGGTTTTTTTTTTTTTTTCCAATTTTGTGTGTATCCACACTGGCGATCGTCCACAAGAGGAATTAGCCAAATTTGGCTACAGGTCAAAGAGGAAAGTAGAAAATTTAATACATTTACTACATTTTGCCAACCTGCTGGCACCTGTTGTCTAAATATGGCGGTTAAAAGAAAAACTCAAACTCTGGCGACTTTGGTGTTCTTTTTTTGGCAAAAGTCCTTTTATATGCGTTGCATTGGATTTTTTTTTTTCTTTTCATAAGTGGCAAAAAATTTCCCAAGGAAAAAATTTGCTGAATCTGACCCTCTAGTCATTCAAGAAATTGTGGGAAATTGATTTTGTTGTCTTTGGTTATTTATTTGTAAGTACAAGGACCCTTGGTGATTGTGTGGTTTTTTCGCTAATTGAATACAAAAACATGTTTATTGTATTTATATTCAAACTAAAAATTATGTGGAAATTTATAAGGTAATTGAGTTGGCCAACAACAAAATACAGTGACATTTCCTAACTAGCAAAATAACAGTCAAAATAACAGTCTTTATTTCTCCAAACAAGATTTGCACCAGATCTTTTGATTCCCCCCAAGGTTTGACTTATTAGTCTGTCTAGATTGGAGGACATTTAATCATTAGGTGGTTTTTTCCTATTTTTGTTTGGTGATTTTCCCCCCAAAACACACACATTTATCTTCGACACACAATTTCATACAATTCTACATTTATCTTTCATCAAATAATTCCCATAAGATAATTCAATATATATAAAACAACACAACAACATTTCCTAACTCTCATAGTAGGGACGAGCAAGCCACTAACTTAATTCTTCCCTTCCCAACCCAATGATTTGAAAGAAAATCTCGTGATGAATTGAACCAACAACCATTTGCAATTTTCCTTAACAAATTCTGAAGTTCAGCATTCTCTTTCTTCTACCAAAATCTTTCTCTACACAGTACCATGCAGAAAGAAACAAGCTCACAAAAAATCAGTCGACCATAGTCATACAATAAACAAACAAGAATCTATGAAATAGGTATCAAACAATAGATGATAATTTACTAGGATTCATCAAAAGAATTGGCAAGAAATAGATGTCAAGTTTTATTGTTAATGGCAATCAAAGTTGGTTATGAGAAGTCAGTTGTCAATTCGACAACCATTAAACACCCAATGCTCTCTATTGTATACAGCACTAATGAAAACTCCTAATTATCAACTAGATACCAAGACAAATGAAAGTTTTTCCAGAAAAATATTCTACAAAAATCAGTGATAAAAGACACTAGAGATTTGTCTTATGAAGCACTAAATATCTATAACCTTGTTAGCAGAAGTGCTCAGGAGCTCATTAGAATCCAATAGCAACTCTGAAGAAGACTTGTCTACAGAAGTACTTGGGAGCTCAATAGAATCCAATAGCAACTCTGAAGAAGACTTGTCTCCAGAAGCTGCACTATGATCAGTAATGTTAACAGAGGTAGCTGTTGTAACCTGAGCCAGAAATTGTGTTGTAGTTATAGCCAAAGAGGTCGCCAACATGGGATCATGCTGTTGGAACACCAACACAGAGGCTCGGTTAGAGGGAGAAATGAGAGCATCTCCAATAGGACCAAGCTCAGAATACTCAATATCCTGCTGCAAAATCCTTGAGGCAAAAGGAGTTGGCCTTCGAGACCTGCCCACTAAAATCAAATCATACATGCTTGTCCTACTAACTTCAAGAATGGTTTCAATTGGATCTGCAACATCGTCACGATGTTCAAGTGTGATTGGATTTGGAGTCCTGTCAGTTGTCTTCACCTTTTCCTGCCTGCATATTAATGTTGCAATCGCCTCTTTATCAAGTTGCTGTTGTTGTTGCTTTTGGTCTAGTAGCCCTTGTGTTGCAGATTCATAAGAGCATCCAGGGTTTGATGGTGCTAGTCCATTTATGTTTGTGATATTTTCCACTTCACCTTCACAAGGAGGAAGCATACTGATGCCGACATATTCGGGTCTAGAGTCTGCAAACTGAATCACATGGAGTGTAATGCCTGGGTGCTCCACCAGGTGACATCCATATGCAAGTGCCTCTCTGTCATCAGGACCACCAAAGAAGAAGACAACCACCTTGTGATCCACATTGCTGGGAACCAACTGTGCAACTCCACCAACTCCTCTGTCCACCAAGATAGCAACTGAACATGGTGCATGTTGCAAAACTTTCTGGTTGACCATTTGAAAACCTGGAGTTGTGGACTCAAGTATACCATCCAGTTGCTTGTGGAAGGGCAAAATAATTATCATAATGCGCTTGTCAGAAGCAGTTGCGCATATATCCTCATGCATATCCTCAAACCTGGAGATGGCAGTCATGGGCCGCACAGTCACCTAAATCCCAACATCCATGATACAATGGGCCTCCGTAGTATGAAAGTAAGAACGTCATTTAGATCCATGAAATCAGTTACTTCTCATATGCAACTGGAAAACTAGCAAATCATGTAGATTTGCAATTTATAAGACTTATACATAGCAATGGGCACATGAGAAACATGTGGATAAGAATTGGAAGCCACTCCATGTCGTTCAAAGTTGTATCCTGACACATCCATGGATCCAACTTGTGACACACAGAACACAAGGAGGGAAAACATAATCAAGAAGACTTGTTACCTTGCTGAGCTGCCCATATGTTTTAAAAGCTACAACAACTTGATCCCTATCTTCATCTTGATTGCCCTGGTTGAAATAAGGGCGCCCATCTCGCCGAGCACGTTGCACTAGCAAGATGGAAGATGTACGTTCTGATAGTTCCACCAAATGTAAAGTGTAGAGGCGGAGAGCATGCTTAGGTATCCCCCTCATGGCTTCTGTCAAATTGATCATGGCTGGCACATTTTTCATCCCATGCACACAAGATAGGATGCGGAGAACATTTTTTGAGTCATCCATGTCCAGTTTCCTATGAGTATATGGGATAGGGTTCCTTGCTGGTTTGTACAACACCATTAAAAGGGGTGTTGTCATAAATGTTGTAAAAAGTGCCATCAACACCATAATGGCAAATGTCTCATCATTCAAAACCTGCTCCACAAAAACTCTCAGAATCAGAGTTTGCATGCATTTGGAGAATGCATATAGATACCAAAAGGAAATGGGAACCATTTTCTTAACATCTCCTTCACTTCCAATTTTTTCTCAAAACAATTACACAATAACATGTAAAATCATGACTGATGGAAAAACCACTAAGCAATTGGAAGAAGACTCACCCCGCGTTCCTTCCCAATGTTGAGCACAATCAACTCAACCAAGCCTTTTGTGTTCATGAGTATGCCCAATGTAATGGCCTTCTGGAACATCAATTTGGAAGCAATTGCTGCCAAGAATGTACCAGTGATCTTACCGAAACATGCAACAACTATGACCAACACAAGGAGACCACCTGATTGTGCACTATGGATGCTTCCAATGTTAGTATTGAGACCACTTAATGCAAAGTAGAGGGGCAGCATTAGTATGGAGACAAAATCCTCCAGCTTCTCCACAAGAATTCCTGAAAATGGTCCCTCCTTGGGAATGATAAGTCCAAACAGAAATGCACCAAAGATGGAGTGTATTCCAATGGCATCAGTGCTGAAACCAGCCACCAACACTCCAGCTAATGTAATGCAAATGTACAACTCCTTCACTGGATCATTGCTTGTACAGTGTAGTGCTATCCATTTCATGACAGGTCGCACCAGGAAAAACATGAAAAGAACAAATCCAACAGCACACAATAATACCCACACCACAATTGTTGGGCTTTTGCCTGAGCCTGATAATGCTACAGCCAGTGCCAGCAGTATCCAAGCCACAACATCATTCACTGCTGCTGCTGACATTGCTAGTTGCCCCACATCTGTTGTCAAAAGTTTCCGCTCTGCAAGAATTCGGGCTAACACTGGAAATGCAGTGATTGACATCGCAACTCCCATGAACACTAGAAAAGCACCAAACTTGCCTTGTGGTGCGATAGTCTGATGCAGCACGAATGAGACCCCAACACCTGCCACAAATGGCAATGAGATTCCTGCAGCAGCAATTGCCATGGCCTTCCTCCCAGTCTTGCGGATTTGTCTCAGGTCAAGTTCCAATCCCACCATGAACAGAAAGAACAGTAGTCCCATGTTTGCAATTGTACTCAGTGTTGATATACTTCGCACTGGAAATATGACATTCAAGTATGTAGTATTTCGTCCAAATGCCGATGGCCCCAACAAGATTCCCCCCTGCAAGACACACAATTTTCCTTCTTGCTGTAACCAATCTTGAATATACACATTTCTAAATGTACATCTATACCCTGCAACATGCACCTCTCAATCTTCATAGGCAGCAGAACCTGGTGAGAGAATCCACATTCAAAAAGATGCTTGAGAGAAGATCCACTACCAAGAACCATATCCATAGGAGAACCTGGTGAGAGAATCCATATGCAAAAAGATGCTTGAGAGAACATCCACTACCAATAATTGCATGCGTAGGCAAACCTGGTGAGAGAATCCACATGCAAAAAGACTTTTGAGAGTAGATCCCTTACCAATAACTGTATGCATAGGAGAACCTGGAGAGAGAATCCACAAACAAAAGGATATTCAAGAGATCCATTGCCAAGAACTCTATGCAAAGGAGAACCTGGTGCGAGAAATCTGCCCACAAAAGGATGTTCAAGAGATCCATTCCAAGAACTGTACACAAAGAGAACCTGGTGAAAGAATCTGCCCTCAAAAGGATGTTCAAGAGATCCATTCCAAGAACTGTATGCAATGGAGAACCTGGTGAGAGAATCCACACAGATAAGAATGTTCGAGAGATCATCCATTACCAAGAACTAATGCAAAGGAGACGAACCTGGTGCAAGAATTCCACACACAAGAGGATGATTGTTCAAGAGATCCATGACTAAGAACTAGGATTGCAATCCATTACCAACAATGCATACATACATTGATCACCTCCTTCGATGGGGTGTTTTGAAGATTGGGGGAAGGAAAAAAAGGCTTACAACAATCTCTGCAATCACACGCGGTTGTCTCATGGGCTTGAACAGGAAGGCAAGCAAGCGTGTGATGATGAGAACCAATGCAATTTGCAGACTGAGTAACGGCAATGCAAAGTGCATGGGATTGTCCCCTTGCCACACCCCATTTGACGTTGCCGCCATGGGCGTGATACAGGTCGCGTTTGTTGTTGTTGTCGCCATGTTCTCAGTCTGCTCCTCCTCATCAGAGCTTTCTTCTCTTCAAGAAGCAGCAGTTCCAGAGGCCGACCAGGCATTTCAGCTACAATACAATCGTTTTCACGACAATCTTATGACAACATCACGAGACAGCGAGCGAGACGCCGAGATGATCGGGACCAACCCAACTCTCACAATTCGGCCTCAGACACAGAAAAGAACTCTAACCCTAACTTCCTTCCACTGCTCCACCCGGACAAGAAGTTCCGAGATCTGGTCCGGGTGTGAGGACGCGGCGGCCATTTCTTATTGCCATCCCGAAACGGCAGCGAGAGAGAGAAGAAGCAGCAAAAGCAGCAGTGTAGGAATGTGCAACTAGGAATCCATCCACTACTGGTGCGCCGTTGGTTTCGTTTTGCAGCAGCAACAGCATGGGAATTCCCCTCCACTCTTGCTCCCTGCATTCTTCAGCTGCTGCTACTCTTGTGGCTTCTTCTTCTGATCTCTCGCAAAGCAGCAAATGGTTGAGGAGTTATAAGTGTCCGATTACTAGTAGTAGAAGGAGCAGCAACAGCAGGTGTGAAGCAGCAGCAGCAAGATGCTTGGCATCCACAGGGTATGGAAGAGAACAAGAACAACAGGACGCGGCTTACATGCGGGAGTGCGTGGAGCTCGCACGGCAAGCAATCGGCCATACGTCGCCGAATCCTATGGTAGGATGCGTGCTTGTGAAGGAAGGGAAGGTTGTAGGACGAGGTTTTCATCCTAAAGCTGGGCAACCACATGCCGAGGTGAGAGAGAGATCTTTGAATGCATGCAGGAGGGTATAGTCAGACTTTCCGGTTTTTGTTCTGACATCATAGCCGATTGCTTGCAGGTTTTTGCTTTGCGAGAAGCAGGGGAATTGGCAGAAAATGCAACAGCGTATGTGAGCTTAGAGCCTTGTAATCACTTTGGCAGAACTCCTCCCTGTAGTGCAGCATTAGTCCGTTCTCGAGTCAAGCGCGTGGTGGTGGGCATGATCGATCCCAATCCCAAGGTCGCAGGCGAGCAGAGCTATCTTCTCCTCCTTTTTGCCATTTTTTCTTTCTTGCATTTTGTCTCTGTAGTGTGGCTGGCTCTCATCTTTTTCTTCTAGTTCTGGTGTGCCTGAAGCTCAAACCCTAGATCCTAAACCCCTTTGTTCCTTCCTCCTCTCTTTATATGGCTCCTGTTCCTCTCCTCCTCCTGTTGTCTTTTGTTGAAATCTGATTCGGATTATTAAACTTCATACCTCTGGAACTCTTTCTTGTGAAGCAGGAAGTGGCGTGAAAACACTACAGGATGCAGGCATAGAAGTTGTGGTGGGTGTTGAGGAGGAACTGTGCCGAAACATGAATGAAGTCTTCATTCACCACATGTGCACCAACAAGCCCTTTGTCATTCTCCGGTAGGTACCTCCCACAGCATCACTCTTCATCATCTTCACTGCCAAGAGTTTTCTTTCACATCTTTCTATATCTATCCATCTACCGGTTGCATTCATGATCAGAACACCAGTTACTGCCTTCACTGTTGTTTGAACTCCACACAATGCTTGAGGTTCTCAGTCATCCATGTGAAGGATTGGGAGTGGATGACAGCCACACAATCAAGCCTTTAGTGTGGAACATGGAAATCAGGAGACCCAGATCTGGAACAAGGTTATAAATACTAGAAACAGTCCTGACTTGCACAACAATTTATTTCCAGATGACGTGTTGGTTGTTTTGTATTTCATGGTTGTGAGCATACTTTGTGGATTTCTGCAAACATCTTCAGGTATTCCATGTCAATGGATGGTGGGATTTTAGGAAGCTTGGGGTTCAATGCTGCAGTGCCGGGCAGCAGCTACAGTAGATTGTTACAGGAGGTTGATGCAGTGGTGGTCACAGATGCTGCAGTATACAATGATCCAGTTCTCCTTTCATCAGAACCAAATGCCAAGCAACCCCTGCGTGTCATACTTGCCAGGTTCCTATTTTCACTTTTGGCTGTGTTACCTGTATGTCATGACAAATTCTGACGGTTTCTTGCCACACATAACTTATCAAGATTGTTATCAAGTGTAGCATTGTCCTTCTGACAAAGGTTGGAAGGGGAAAATGGGGCAAGAGCACAGCACATCATGAAATCATGAAAAGAACCTCAGTTAGATATCATATCTCAGTTGTTCTCTTTTACTATAAAGCTCAATAACTACTATGCATGAAGTGTTGATCCAAGATTGCTTTTCGCTGATTTCCAGGGTTTTATGCATAGCATTCAAAGTTCTACTACAATGCTTAAGAGTTGAGGGCAGATGTTGAGATGCATGGTGGGATGTCTGTTTTTCCCCTGAGCACTAATGTGTTATTTGTTTTTCATTGGGCAGATCCCTGGACCTTCCTTTGGAGTCACAAGTATTTGATACTACACAGGCCCCAACAATGGTTCTTGCAGACCAGAGTGCATGGGTCACCAACTATCAAAGCACTAGCATGCAGGATGGAAAGGCAATGGAGCATCGCTTACAGGCTAGAGGTGTGGATGTTGTAATGCTCGAGGACCTCAGCCTTGAGCAAGTGTTGAGTGTATGTTACCTGCAGGGTGCTTACTCAGTGCTCCTGGATTCAAGAGGGCCTGATCTTTCTGGACTTGAAAACTTCTTGGGCCAGCATGCCGTCCGAGAAGATGTAGTCAACAAGCTTGTTGTAAATATTTCTCCTGTCCTTCTTGGGGAGAACAGAACTGGACCTGGCTTCTGCTTGGCGGATGACTTATTGAAATTGGAAAGGGTTTCAACACGAGTCTCAGGCAGGGATGTTATCATTGAGGGTTACTTTCCAAATTGAGAATGATTCTGCAGACTAATTTGTGTGCATTGTTTGTTTTGCCAACAAAGTTTTCCTACACTTGAAAAAGTGTTTAGCAGTTTGAATATCCACATGATTTGCCTCACATTTTTTAACACATGGTCAATTTGGATGAAACTGTGAATCCTGACTTTGGGAAGTGCTGTGGATTTTGGAAAAAAAAAATTCTGCTTGCATTCATATTTCTAGCATTGCTCGTCTGTTAGCTCCAATTCTTTTGCAAAGGAGAAAAACTCAATTTGACACTTAGGGTTACATTCTATTGTTTACTAGCTAGTTCTCACTCAAGAGGACTTATGAAATGAGCATTTGCCTCTTCTACACACCTTTAAAGTAAAACCCTTGTGTTTGAGCTCCATTGTGTTTCTTCATGAATAATATGTCATTAACCTTGCAGTAAGCAATGAGGCCTTTGGGCACTAGTGCACAAGACCAGAATCTTTGTGCTAAGCATGTTATGAATGTGGCAAACTATGCATCACAGGATGTGACTCTTCTTCAATTTAACATGTTAATTATGATTCACCTTATAAAAGGCCCATGTGGGTGAATTCATGTTATGACATGTCTAAGCCTTCCCTTGGTTCCTCAAACTTTCTACATGTACTTCTTGCACATGACAACTTATCACCACCATCAAGAATATGTCAAAATGTGTTCTTGCTATGCACCTTGGACATCTATGATGCCATTACTACTACCATATCCTATGAAGCCCACAACTTGCAAACTAGCACTAACATTTGGAGTTGAAAACTCCATGGAAGCAAAAATAAGGGAAGCATAAGAATTGTGAAAGATTGACGAGGGCCTTGTAAGAGCAAAGAAATGCAAGGAAGTGGCACTAGCAAATAAGAAGATGAAAGACTTTAAATGAGAGGAAGCTAAGCCAATTGAAGACTAACTTTAGAAGTTGGTTTGCAATCAACCAAACTAAGGATTGACAATAGTAGAAGCCAAGTCCTAAGAGCAAGTAAACACAAAGAAGGATTATGACAATTGCATACAACACTTTGAGATTAGTGACTAGAAGAAAAGAAAGCCACATGAGTCTGTCCAAAACTTGCACAAAGAGAGTTTCATGAGAGGGAAAGAGAAAGAAATTTGTGGTCTAGAAAGCTTAGAGCTCTCGCCTTTGTGTAGGTCAAGTTTTGTTTGTAAATGTCATACTTGAATAAAGGGGAAGCCAATGACATAGATAATTGTCCCTCATAGCATGGTATTTTGAGGTTGCATTCAAGAGGAAATCTATAGGGAGAAAAGGTACAGTGACATGGCCTATTTGTTGCAGGCTCCCACTATCTCCATCATGCTCAAACTCAAACAAAAGCTAAAACAACCTTAAACCCTTGTAGGAAAATTCATCATTTTCAAAAATGTAAGCCAAGTTTTTGGCAAATAACCTTAATTCATATTTGGTGTCAAGGTGAAATAGCCCAAGGTTTTTTTTTTTGTTGAGTAAGAGCAAGGGGCAAACACGATGAATCCAAAGTTTTCCACTGTAGGCGGGCAAGTTTTTCACAAGTTCACATTTGACTACTGTATGCCTATATAATTAATTAAAAAATCACAAGATTTTGGACCAAAGTCAAAGAAATACCCAATATTGGTTTTAACACTTGAAGGTTAAGAATGTGCCCAAATTGCAGTTTCATCGCCAAATTTGTATGCATGAGACATCTGAAGCAAAATTTCATTCACTGGGTTTTAATGTATGAATATATATCCAAGGATAGTTTCATCATTATGGTATAATGCATGAATGTTCCAAAGTGCAATTTCATTGTCAAGTTTCAAGTTAACGCTTAAACACAAGCAAACACAATTTCATCAACAAGTTTTTAAGTCTTAAAACACTTAAATGTATTCAAGCTACATTTCATTGCCAATATTCAAGTCCAATAAGTAGGATGAAATATGGTTGAATACTGATGCTATAAAGTAATATTTGGTTATTGAATCCATGACATAATCTTAAAATATTTACATGTTACAAATTCTGAAATCCTAATTTGGATGTAGTAGAATCTTGGATTGAGTATTTTGAATTTTCAAAACCTTCTAATTTTTATGGAAATTTGTAGATGTACTAAAGTCATGATTTGGATGCAACAAAGCCTTGAACTAACATTTATTGTTTTTAGTCTTCAAAAAATGGGATTGCAAACCCTATCAAAGGACAATTTCTACTTATGAAATTGCTCCTTGGATTTGTAGAACCTTGGGGTGATATTGTTTTTAACAAATGCAACAAGTGTTTGCTTTGGTAATGTTATTTGATTTACAAAGATGGTGAACTACTTGGATTAGGCCTTGATGAATCTTTTTCTTTTTTGTAAAAATGATAAGTCATATGGACTTTTGAACCCTAAACCCTGAATCTTTTGGGTAGAGAGGTAGCTAGATCAGAATCAAAAAGTAGCTAGTGAGTTTTAATAAATGGTTTAATATAGCCAAAAGATGCACTATGTTTTGGTAAAAATGGTTCGATTGAAGTTGTAACAAAAATAGGAGGAGCAAGATAAGGTGCAGTTGCAAGGACAAAAAATCCATGGAAAAGTCATTCAATTGTAGAATCAACTTGAAGAATGGGAACAATCTTGGAAGAAAATTTTTGCTATGAAGGAACAAAAGATTGCCAAGGTGAACATGGAATGTTTGTTAAATTAGCAAAAGAGGAATAATATGGAGCAACATGTTGAGGTTCTAAAAAAAATCAAGGTGAAAAGGGATATGATAGATGAAATAGGACAAGATTAAGTACTAGAAATTGCAGATGAAGGTCAATAACTAGAACGTTTGTTCAAAGTGCTACATTAATTAAAGACATGAATGTCAGGTTGTATGTTGTAGTTGTAAATCAAGAACAACAAGTAAAACAATTGAAGGAGGAATTGTAATAGGCAATCCAAGAAAAGAATGAAGCATAGGTGGCCACAACTCAATATCAAGCCATTGATCACATATTTATGC